>JAODXP020000021.1:16249419-16264419 GCA_027497455.2 Sardinella longiceps | reverse complement strand
CACTTTTATGAGTACTCTGTAGTTTTTGGATCCTAAAAATGAAACACATGACGAACCTCTTTTTTTTGAGAGAGAGCGAGAGTTTAATTGTTTAATGTGGACCTCTTAATGTTTTTGTACCCGTCATAATGAAAGACTGACTGTTGATCCCTCTTTCCTCTCAACAATTACCACATGTGCTTTTAGTAGGACCAAAGGACATACAAGGTTCCTTTGTGCTTGAAAGTTTTATGTCGAACTATCAGGATTTCAGCAAACACTTGATTTTTTTTTGTCTTTGTGAGAGGGTAGCACAGAAGGAAGCACTCAGTCCACCCAGATGACTCTTTCAATGGCTACTTTGTCTTCATGCATGCCAATTCTCTGAGGTTTAAATGCTATGTGGTCTTTTTTGGGACCTACCCTGAATGGGTTCTGGGTTCCCCACGTTCTGCTGACATTTTGTGCCTTTGGAGTGCACTGGAAAAGTGCTGTTGGAGATGAATTTGGAAAAGTGGGAAAAATGAGAATCACCCAGCTTTTAGGCTAGTCTGTGTGGAATGCTGCCGAGATGGAAAATTCATACATAGTTACACACACACACACACACACACACAGAAAAAGTCACTTTCTCTCTCTCTCGCACAGGCACACACAGGGAAGTGCCGAACCTAGCGTCATTTCCTCAGCCCCATCACACCCCGCTTCTGTTTTTCTCCTCTGTGTCTGCCTGCCTGCCACTCCTAACGACACAGACCTGTGCGGAACAGAGACAACTCACCAGCAGCAGCAGCAGCCACATCAAAACACGTTAGCATACACCGCTAGCTAGCTCGCTCGCTACCTAACCAGCAATCCGAAACCGGCTGAATCAGACCCACACATGTTTGCACATCTGGACCTAACTCACAGCCCCGCAGACCCTCACAGGACGCATGTAAGACTTTTTTTCGTTTTTCTTTTTTGTTGTCGTCTTGCTCTACTCTCTTCTTCTCTCTTCTTCTCTTCCTCTCTTCTTCTCTTCTTTCTGCATTCTTTTTTGGGTTCTGTCTCTTTCTCTCTCTTTCTATCTTCAGACTTCTTGTGCTGTTGTTGCTGCTGCTGCTGCAGCTCTTTACTTTTGAGTCGTTGTCTCAACCTCTCCTAACCCAGAGCCTTGCCCAGTGTCTACCAGACACCCACAGCCGCTCTTAAACTCACAAAGCCACATATGCAGACACACACACACACACACACACACACACACACACACAGTCACACACACACACACACACACAGTCAAATAGTGATGGCCGGACGGACAGGCACTGACCGGTGTGGGCTTCAGGAGCAGCTGGGGAGAAGTAGTAAGTGTGGGTGAGTGAGAGCAGAAGTGAAGGGGGGAAGCTACACTCACTCACTGACTGACTGACTGACTGACTGGCTGACTGGCTGGGGAGCTGGCTGGCCTCCTGTGCTGAATTCTTGGGGGTGGGGTGGAAGGGAACTGGGGCGCTGATGGTGGTTGCTGTGGTGAGGTGTAGTGCAGGGGGCTTATTTTTAGACCCCCTGACCCCCCCCCCAACCCCCCCTCCACCTCACCTCCTATATCACGACAGCTGTCTTCCCCTGCCCTCCAACCCAACCCCACCCCACCCCACCACCCCTGCTCCCTGTGCAGCGTCAGGAATAGAGGGGACACCCCCCCCACCCACCCCCCCTGCTGTTCGGCCTATCAGTGAGTCTTTACGGGTGTGCGACAGGAGGCGAGGGTGACGTGGACGCTCACAGACAGGCACTCTCGGATCTCACCCTCACTCGCCACTGCTTGTCTCCATTCTTTTTTTTTACCGTTTTCTGCTCTGGACTCGGTGCAGGCCGCTGTGCTATGCTGTGTTGGTGAACACATACTCATTGTGGATAGGCGAACTCAAACTCAAAGGAGGTCCTCACCACCAGTGCTATTTTGTGGAGAATCAGAGGTAAGGGAGGAACCCGGCTTCCCATTCCCAAGGCTGGGATTGAGGGGCTGGGGTAGCCACTGGGCAGGGAGGGCTGTAGCAGAGATAGCTTAGCTTAGCATAGCATAGCATAGCATAGCTCAGGCTAACGCTACTACCACAGTGAGGGCCCAGGCCCTTGGGCACTATTTTTAGGGCTGGGTGTATGGAGGACAGGGCAGAGTGTTTTAGCACTTTGAGAGGCCCTGTTTCTGACTGCTTATTTTTTCCTCAGAGAGTGAATGGTGTTGGTTAAAGTGTGGGCTGTTACCTCCTTTTTTGAGAAGTAAGTGTAAAACTGAAATTGTAGTGTGTTGTTTAGCACTGTTAGTGGAACCTCTGCGAATTCTAAGAGTAGAGCCTGAATGGTTGTGGGTTTGAGACTGTATGGCATTGTTTACTCAGCCAGTCAGAACCATCACATAGCGACCATGAATACTTTTTCCATGAGCATGGAAAAGGTTGTTGCCATAAATGACTAACCATTTTGATAGCAATTCAGATGGGCCTGCTTATAATGTGAAGCCATCTGTGCACTCTATGTTTATGAAGTAGGCTAGACACATTTGATCTTATGAGAAAACACCCTTAGTTTCAGTAATTTACTGTAGGTTAATTGACATGGTTTAAGATATGCTAGTTGTCTCAAGCTTGCTGTGGCTGTAGACAAAACAGTCAGAGGAGTTTCTTTTAGTGTAGTATTAAAAAAATAAAGGTCGGTTGTTTTATGAAGTACATCAGAATGTATTGAAGCAGAAGTTGTCATTGCTAAACCCTCAAAGTGTACCCCCAGTTTATATTTGTCTTTCTATTCAGCCAGTATGCAACTTTGAGAGACTGTTTTAAAACAGTATGGGAAAGGGAATGCTATGATTTCTTTTGAGTGAGATTTTAAATCAGTAGGATAAGTTAATGGTGACTTGGCACGCCAAGTGTTTAATCTCTTTCCTCCAGTGGCTAATTTCTCCTAATCTCCCCCACTGTATGCTGATATCAAGAAGAGCGTTTGTGCTGTGTCTTGTCTTCTGGTGTAGCCTACTCTCCGACTGACAGTGGGCTCTTTCCAGACAGCTGGCCCAACTTTCAAAAGTGTGGAGATGTCGGTGCCCTTAACATTTAGACACCCCTCCTCCACCTTCACCCACACCACTCACACCTCACACTGTTGGAGAGCGATGGAGTAGTTAAATTTCATCCCTTGGAAAAGCAACAGGTTCTTTCCTCTTGACGCGTAATTTATTATACTCGTTCACATGCATGCATGCATCCATGCATGCTCAAGATTAGTGCTAGCCATGTTAGCCGTGTGTGTATTATCGTTCATACACGCGGCTTGTTTATTTGTGTATTCCTTCCATAGCATGCCAAATGTATGCTGATATCTGTGCTAGCTGTTTTGCTAGCGCTTGGACGCTATTCCTCTGAGGTGTACAGTAATTTCCCGCATATAAGCTGCATTGTGTATAAGCCGCAGGACAGTGTTTTATGCAAGTTAAAAAAACAAAACCATATTAACACCATATTAACTGCCCCCCTGTTTTAACCTCATAGCGGAAGAAATTTTGCAAAATCAATGTGTAAGCCGCGGCTAATAGTCGGGAAATTACGGTATTGTATGTGGGCTGTCCCTCTTTGCACCCAGGTGACTGGGTTGGGAGGAAAAAAAGCGCCCAGTGTTCAGTATCATAGCCAAGTGTCCATAGATAAGCACAGGGCCTTTATTTAGCTGCCTGCCCCATGAGGAAAGACTGCTGCCTGCCCACAGAAGCCATCTGCCCAGTGTCTCATGAAAATACTGTGGCGTGACAGGCTTAAAACAGGCACTGCTAAGAGTCTGGACATGCAGTTAGTAATAGGAGTAAGCACTGAAGTAACAATTATGTACGTATGGATTTATAATAATAAATAGTGTCATTAGCTGACTTCATGGATCTTTTTTTTAAGCTCTTAACTGAATGGCTATGATTCACACTCTTCAAATCCAGTTTGTTCCCAGATCTATTTTCAGAAGAATGAATGTTATTGTTGACATTGTTACATAACTTCATCATGTTCTGTCTGAACTCTCCTTGTTTATGAGGTAACTGATTTAATCATGGAGTTAATAGTATCTCCTAAAACTGCCTGTAAGCACTGGAGGGTTGACCCACATTAGCTGAAACATGAGTGGCCACCACACAAGTGTATGATAGAGATGGCACACTCTTAAAACACTTTCCTCATACACACTGTATGTCCTTTTTATAGTCTTCTGTGTGTTTTGATTGATGGTATAGGCCCACCACAACCATGGAAGATAGGACTGTCCACTAAATTAAACTTCTGTGTAGCAGATAACAGTAGGAGGGGATTCCTTAGGGGAAGAGCAAATTTGACTCTGGCTTTCAAAAGCTCAATATTGCCTCAGACTAAGGCAATAGGAACCCTCTGAGGCACATTTTAAATTTGCTTTGAGTTGGGATAGAGAGAACGTGTCTAAGTGAATAAATGTTTTTTTCAACACATTAGTGAAAAGTTTATTTAAAATTCTTTTCTGTTGAATCTGACATACCTACTCACCCCCTCACAAACGTTTTTCCCTGAATCACAAAGCCTCTTGGCTATGTTTGTCTGCAGTATCTCAAGGGTTATTGCTGTTCTGAAGACTTGACCAGTGCTGAGGACCAACGGCCATCGTGCCACCGGCTTGTCGGCCTGTCGTCTGTCCATCTCACTGGCACCCCGTCTGCCCCTTTTCCTGGCCTAGTGCCATCCTCGTCCACCCAGCGCGGCCCATGACCGTCGACCGACCAACATGGCGTTCTCGTCTCGCTTTTCATTCTGGGAGCAGAAGGAAAGTGCTAGTCAATTATTTGCACATTGTCACACTGTGCGAGGGTGGAAGATGCTCTAAGCAGAGTGCTTTTGCATGCATAGTGTGAATTTTAGGCCTAGTTCTCAGAACGACAGCCTGCAGTCTGCACCAGACAGTTGAACTTTGTATATGCACACACTACCTGGGTTTGGTCACCAATGCATGTGTGTGTGTGTGTGTGTGTGTGTGTGTGTGTGTGTGTGTGTGTGTGTGTGTGTGTGTGTGTGTGTGTGTGTGTGTGTGCGTGTGTGTGTGTGTGTGTGTTTGTTTGTGTGTGTGTTGTGGAAACGGGGTAGGTTATCTCTGTGCAAGTGTGAAGCGTGTGAGTTGCCACTCCTCATTGCCAGTGACTATTCTAGAGGAGATATACTAACTTCACCACTTTGACAGACTGACACTCGCTTGACCACTCCGCCAAATGATCCCCATCGCTCAAATATCACAAATGGTAAAGTGTAATTATAGTGCAGAAGCTATATAAGGGCACTGTTTAAAAGGGATATTCCCACCGTACAGTGACCTAACTGACCTTTGGTGCGTTTCCCAAAATCACAATTAACAACTTAGTTGTTTGCCAATGAGTAATTGCATTGCAACTAACAAAATACCTGACCTAGTTAATATCAGCTATGGTTTTGGGGAATGGAGTGTGGTTGATTTGGTTGTTCCATTAACATACATCAAAGAAATGAGTTGACCTCACAGCATGAAACATGCATGGATTTGGCGTGCAGAAGAAGAAGCAATGCTCATTGAGCAGCCATTTGACTCTTCCCTTCTCCACATCAATAGGTCAAAGAGGAGGTCAAGCCATTACCCAAGGGCTCAAACAGTGTAAGTCTCTGTGTCATCTCTTTGGAATTGGGAGTTAATAGATAGAATGTAGAAAAGATTATGTAGCCGAACTAAGTGATATTTTGAGGGGATTTTCAATTCAGATATGAGTTTCTGAAATGTGCAGAAAAAAAACAGAAATACTAGAAATAATGCTTGTCAGTCTAGAAATGTACAGAGATAAATGGAACAATAGTTTATGTTTCTGTAGCCATGCTGTAAATGGTACTTTTTATTCCAAGGACTTGTTTCAGTGTGTTGGCTTTATGCAGTAATCATTTCTGAGGTACTGATGATAATTGTGTTATCCGCTACATAGATCTCCATGTCTGATATACTCGCTCCAATGCCCAGCTGTCAGGGGAGATAGTCAGAGACAGACCCATAAAGATTCTGCCAGTGGGAACTGTGTCAGAGTCCGGCCATAGCTGAACCCTCTATCTGTCAGTGGGCAACTCAAGGGCAAACTGTGCAACCAGTCCTTTAAGCCCTCATTGTAAAGCAAGGCGGGCACAGCGGGCACAGCTCAGAGTGCCTGGCATTGTCCCAGACAGGAGATGCCCAATTACTTTTCTCCTCTAGCTCAGTCCGAGAGCACGGGGAATGTTAATCTTTTGGATCCGCCGTGAGATTTCCAATGAGGCTCTCTGATGAGGTCAGGTGGAGAGGGGGACAGTGTCGCTTAAGTGCAGTTTAAGGGTGGGTGTTCGCTGTAATGAGACGGTGCTTATTTTGGTGTAAGAGAAGGCGTGTGCTATTTTAACATAATGGCAGACTGAGGAGATCCTGATTTTTTTTTTTAACGCTGTCAGTGGATTGGCTACAGGTGGGTGACTTTGGTAGCCTGACAAGCCATCCTGTAACATATAATTGTATAGTCTGGCATCGATAGATAGAACGAATTCAATCATGGGCGGAACAAGGCAGTTATGTTACAAACTGCTTCCGCATGCAATATGATAGCGCTATGGCCAATCAGATGTTTTCGGCGAAGCCCATCCTACGACTCTCTAAACATTTAGAGCGTTGTGATTAGTGAACTTCAACGGTATCCAACCAATCAAATTCTCTATGGCTTGCTACTAGACGTACTAGCTGAGCAAATCTATTTGCCGCCCGCTAGAGTACGTCTAGATTTCTAGGCTATGACTTTAGCTTCTTCATTGCAAATGACCTCTGGTATCTCATGCCTATGTGTAAGGTAGGCTTGCACATTTAGAGGATTGGTAGCATGTCATCACTGTTGTTGTGTTCATATTATATTTCATATAACTTGCACACTAGGTGGCAACTGTAGAGGCAAGGGGATCTTATTTAAAGCCTGAGTAGTGTAGTGCAGTGTTGTCGGGGTGTTGTGTTGTGCTTACGGTAGAACTGAAATGACGTGTCACACACACACACACAAAGTGTGAGAGAGGTCAGAGAGTCGCCCTGATTCTGTGACTCTTGCTGCAGGGTGGAGTGGACTGGACTCAGTGTTGCGTTAAGTGAACCTGATTCTGCAGCAGCAGCAGCAGTAGCAGCAGCTCTGCAGGCGAAACCAAGGCCTGGCCCACGCTAACGCTCACTGGCACCTCTGCTATCTCTCAACACACTGTGCTATTTCAGTACAGGAAAAGGAATGGAGGAGGAGGAGGGGAAGGCATGTGCCCCCTTAATACCCCACAGTTTAATTCACAGGGGGGGTGGGGGGTGTTTTTTAGTCATATTTGGGTCAAGCTTACAGTAGTGTAAGTGAAAGTGTTATTGAAAGCCCGGAGACTGCAGATGTGTCTGTCTCTCTCTCCACTGGCGTGTGTCTGCTGGGGCTCTTTGCCAGAGCCTGTGTGTATCTTTTAAGGCTATTTGATGCTTTCACTTTGTATTTGACCAGGTGCTATTAGTTTTCTCAATTCAGCCATTGATTCTCGTTGCCTCGAAAATCAGGGATCTCTTTTTTAAGTTGTCATCACATTGTAAGGAGAGTTAAATCCTCATGTTACCTTTTATCGATGTGCTCAATTTGCCTCCATTGAAAGTCTAAGCTAACGACTGGAGCCTTGTGGTTTAATAATGCATGAAACAGACCGAATCAGACGCATACAAGCTCCCCATGTATCTAATCAGGCTTATCGGCCTTGTTTGAAAGTGAGGATGAGCAGAACCGCTGTCTCTCTGTGTGTGTGTGTGTGTGTGTGTCTCAGGGGCACATACTGCCACCTGCTCGTGGTTTCAGGAACACTACGTGTCAGAGGCAGATAGACGTGCTGATTGGCAGTTGCTGAAATGTATTTTCACGGTTGTCGAGCAGGTCTTAGACAGGCGCCTGTAATGATTGCTCTCCCCCCCAATCTATTCCTTTACCTTCACTCCTAGTCCTACTGATGAGTTTGCCCTGTTTTGCTCCCTCTCTATGTTGAGCAGTCTGACAGTGATGGCAGTCTGAGCAGTCGCACCCAGTCGGTGCCAAATCTAGAGCCGGGCAGAGGGCTGCTTCGTGCTAAGAGCCCCCCACCTGTCCAGGATGCCCCCGCTCAGACTCAGACTCAGACCCAGCCACAGGGTAAGGAGCGGATGAGGAGCCCCTCGCCCAATAGGCCGAGACCCACGTCACTCAAGAGCACTGAGCCACCCAAGATGCCGGACCGCTTCCGCAGTCCCGAGGCAGCCAGGGGGGGATCCACAGGCTCTGAGCCAGTGCTCAATGGGGACAGCAAGGCCAATGGCACACTTAATGGAACTGTCAGACAAGTCAGTGCCAGCCAACCAGAACTTACCGAGGACCAGGGCTTGACCCGCAAGAAGGTTGTGAAGGTGGTACGACGGGTGGTAAGGAAGGTTTTGCCGCAAGAAGACGACAGTTCGAGCGCTCCATCTGCTGCTCATTCAGTAAGTAAAGCTGCGGCCGAACCGTTCAAAACGGTCCCTGAGTCGCACAAGCCTGCCGCTGAACCGCCTAAACCAGCAGCAGCCCAGCCAGCAGCATCGGTGCCCAAAGTGGTCAAACCACCCATCTTCTCCTTTAAACATGACACCATCAAACAGGAGGAGAAGGATGATATTTCTTCAGGGCTAGCCACCCTGATGGGACGCGGCCGACTCAGGGATCATCGCCCGCGATTCCGTAAAGAGGATCCCTCCCCCGAGAAAGAGGAGGAGAAGAAGAAGGAGGAGAAGCCAGTGGAAAAAGAGAGCGCCAAAGAAGCTGCCGCTCAGGAGAAGGTTGTGCCAAAGAGTGCTGGCAACGTGCTGGTGAAACAGGAAGAGAAGCCTGCCCAAGTATCTACTGCAACTGCTACTGCTAGTACAGCAAACACTTCCGCTCCATCCAGGCCTGTCTTTTCACCCGTTCCTGGATTTATACCCGCACCCAAACCCTACTCCTTGGGCCCCCCTCCGGGATTTATTCCTGCCAGACCTGCCAACACTGGCCCATCAATTGTACCTGCTACCAAACCTCCAACCCCACCTGCAGGATTAGTCCCAGCTTCCAAATCCTCCTCCACGACAGCCACCACCACAACTACGGCACCGGCTGCATCTAAACCTACGACAGCTCCCACAAAAACCCCTACAGCAACATCATCATCTGTCTCTGCATCCAAACCTGCTAGTGTCGCTCAACCAACTGCTCCAACTGCTGCTGCGTCTAAACCCTCCACCGCCCCGCCGGCACCTACACTGTCCGTCTCGGCTCCTAAACTTGCCTCTGCTCCGGCAGGGACGCCAACGGGCTCTGCGTCCAAACTCAGTCCCTCTACTACTACTACTACCGCCACAGCCTCAGCTGGATCCCTGACTGCCTCCAAACCCGCTACCACCAGTGCCGCTAGCAGCGCCACCGCCACTAGCAACACCACATCATCATCATCAGCCGGGTCTGTAATTACCACCAGACCGACTCCCCCTGCTGGCTTTGTTCCAGCTGCCAAGACGTCCCCTCTCTCCCCTCCTGCTGGGTTCGTTCCAGCGCCCAAACCAAGCCCCATGTCCCCGCCGCCCGGATTCATCCCTGCCCCCAAACTGCCCGCTGTGAAGAAACCAGAGGTACAGCTTGCCCCTCACACCGCCCCTCACACCGCCCCTCACACCGCATGGGCTGATAAACTCTCACTCTGTGTGAAGCCTGGACAGGAATCAATAAAGCATGGGTTTGGAAAAACTCCCCTGTGGAGTCACCAACACACTATTAACCTGTGTGCTTCCTGTGTGTGTGTGTGTGTGTTTGAGTGTGTTTGTGTGTGTGTGAGATCAGTAGATCAGTAGTTCTAACATCACTCACCTCTCAGAAACGTGTGTGTTATGTGTTTGGTTTTTGTTTTTGTTGTTGTTTGTTTGAAGCCAGAACCCTAATCATTTCCTCTTTAGAACTCACTGTATTGCCGTGACTGCTTTCCACTGCGGAATGCGATAATTGTTGGGGGGAAAACTCTATGTGGTCACCAGCTCTCTTTTAAAGTATGTTTTAGCACGCGCACACACACACACACACACACACACACACACACACACACACACACACACACACACACACACACATATCTCTCACTCAGGGCTTTTGTTGCTGTGCTGCTCTGAGACCCCATCCCAGGGCTCTTGCTGGACTAGCCTATCTGGTCACACACACACACACACACACATCTCTCATTCAGGGCTATGTTTGTTGCTGTGCTGCTCTGAGACCATATCCCTGGGCTCTTGCTGGGCTAGCCTATCTGGTCACACACACACACACAAACACACACATACACACACACACACACACACACACGTCCAACTCCCATCTCTCCTGGCTGGGGTCCTCCAGGGGGTTCCTCTGTGATAGCATAGCCAGTGTAAATGAGCCCAGTATCCCGTTTAGCACGAAGCCTGGGGACAACCATCCTAGACGTGGTTGGTTGCTGTTGCTGTTGTTGATGTTGCAATATATCTACGGGTGAGGTTGGAGATGGGGGCGAGAGAGAGTGAGCGCATGTGTGTGTGTGTGTGTGTGTGTGTGTGTGAGAGTGTGTGTGTGGGAGATGGGTTGGGGGGGTTAAAAGGGGATGTGGTTTCCGGAGACTCATGGGGCCAATTACTGATGGCCACCTTGTCTCTGGAGAAGGAGTTGTGTAAAAATTGGCGGACTTGGGCTGAGAGCAGCACACAAGCTTAATGAATGGCAGACGCAGCTCCATGCTGCACTTTCTTTTTGCGCCACTTGTGAGTTTTGTTTTCTCCCCGGTTGCCGTTCCTCTTGGGTGCCACATTCACTGGCTTTCACTGAAGTGTATTAAAAAGCTGACCACATTAGCCGCGCTAGAGAGTGCCAGTGGATTTGTGTTTTCTGAACAAGAATTTTTTTCTTTTTGCCTTGTGTTTTTTTTTTTATCATTAAAAATGGGCAGTGGTTTGGAGTTGCATGCATGGCTGTGTGTGATCTACTAAGCCTCCCTGG
This sequence comes from Sardinella longiceps, assembly GCA_027497455.2. NCBI lineage: Eukaryota > Metazoa > Chordata > Actinopteri > Clupeiformes > Clupeidae > Sardinella > Sardinella longiceps. The sequence goes on along the minus strand of JAODXP020000021.1, from coordinate 16,253,357 downwards.
GATTTGATTTCTGAGTGTACCCTACAGAAGAGTGTATAACTTACTTCTTTCCCACTTTGATTGCGAATGTATTACACTGTCTGTGTGTGTGTGTGTGTGTGTGTGTGTGTGTGTGTGTGTGTGTGTGTGTGTGTGTGTGTGTGTTTTGTGTGATGTTGGAAGGCGAGGAAAGCACCAACATTGTCCTCAACCTTGGCTGGAAAGCCATCACTTGGCACCCTTTCTAAAGTGTCTCCCACTGTAACTCCGAAGGTGTGTTGTTGCATGTGTGTGTGTGTGTGTGTGTGTGTTTGGACCTGCTCTAGATGCTATACCGCCTTGCATTTGGCAAACCACTGTGTGATCAAGGATCACAGCTGGTGTGTTTGCCTGCTAGAATTCCTCCTCCGTAGTGTCACAGACGCTGCTTTACTATGCTATGCGTAGGAAACAGAAGCAGCGTTTTAACTTTAATTTTGCTGACTTTTCTTATTTGTATGAGATTTTTGTTGGCCTCGGATAACTTTACAGCTTACACTTTTGGTAATTTGACCTGTAGGTGGCGCCGCTGAGTCCTACTGAAGAAGCTCAGAGACGCCTCGAAAGGATCTTCAATGCACCTGTAATTTCTGGACGTTTTGTTCTCTCGTGTGATGTTGTTGCTCTCTCACCCTTTTCTCCCATTCTCTTTTTCTCCCCTCTCTCTCTCTTTCTCCCACTCCTGTATCACTGTTAACAAAAACAATTTAACAACCTTAACCTTCTGGGCCCCCTTCACCCAGAGCCTATTAGTCTGTCACCTAAAGTGCATGAAAGATCACACACACAAACAGATGCACAGACCCCACACACGTGTGTGCGCGCACACACACACACACACACACACACACACACACACACACACACACACACACACACACACACACACACACACAGACTTGTGCACAAACACATTCTTTCCTCGTGCCACACATTCTTTGCTGTGTGCAGTGCCCAGTGAGCAGTAAACATGATTAGGGATCCCTCAAGCCTGCCAGAGCAGCTCCTTGTTGTTTTAACCCAAATAGACTGTAATTTAGTACGATTGCATCATCATCCCCAGGGAGACCATGCGGAGAGGTCACATGACACTGAACCTGACCTTCATGTGACCCCTGTGCTAATATCCCTGTGCTATTGACTCTTGGGATGATTTTTACGACAGCACTGCGTTCTGTGTCACAACATCCAACTGCTCTTTTTGTGTTTGTCCCAGATGAACGTACTCCCCTCACACACTTCCATCCATGTGTCACTCAACTTTTTTGCAATTTCACACACTGTTCTTTTTACTTGTTTTTCTTTCTCATTGAGTTTAGTTGTTTCTTGTTGTTCTTTCTGGTGCTCTTTGCATTCTTCTCTCTCTCTTTTCTTTTATTTTCTTCTATCTCTCTCTCTCTCTATCTTTATTTTTGGTCCCTTACAAAAAAACAAGAAAAACAAAAACATTGTCGCAACAAATATCAGTCAGCCACTAGTGGCAAAGTTGTGGCAAATTGATCTGGCAACAATGACAAATTGCCAAAACAATTTGCTAATAATGGCAAACTTCTAATACATTTTTGACAATTTTGCAGCAAATCCCCCACAACTTTGCCAGGAGTTTGCTGAAAGTTTGTTATTAAAAGGTCATATTTTCACATGCAAATTAGTTTGCGACAAAATTACAGTTATATTGCTGAAAATTTACGGCAATCTTTGCACTTTTTTTTTTTTTTTGTAAGGGGTGTTCTTTTCTTAGCGTAAAACCCTGACAGGTATTATTTCCTGTACTTCAGAGGCCTAACCAGTAACAATCACTGATCTCACTGTGTCCCCATCTGCTCATTGTCACCTACATGTTGTCTCTCTTGAGTTCTATGTTCTTCTTTTTGTTGTTATTATGTCTCACCTGTCCATGTTTCTCATCTGTCTTTCTCTTTCTTCCTTCCTCTCCCTCTGCCTCTCTCTCTCTCTCTCTCTCTCTCTCTCTCTCTCTCTCTCTCTCTCTCTCTCTCTCTCTTGCCTGCTGCTTCTTGGCTGCTGCCGTTGGCTGTTGTTTGCCATACTGTAGCTGGAGCCGGTGGTGGTGGCAGCCCCTTGCCCTGCTGCTGCTCCGGCCCCCACACAGGTACTGTGCCCATCTGGGGAAGCCCCCGCCCTCACGCAGCCTGCCTGCCCCCCCTCCTCCTCTGCCTCTGCCTCTCCCATCGGCTTGGCCGGAGTGTGTGCTCGAGTAGCCTGCTGGAGCGTAAGCGTCAGACCCTACTCTTAACCTTCTCTCTCCTCTCTCTTTCTCTCTCAGTATCTCTCTCTCTCTCTCCTTTCACCACCACCCGCTCCTCTCTCTCTCTCCAACGTCTGTGTTGGTGTCTCATGTTGCCCCCCCCCACCCCTGCTCCATCTAACGGCATAGCACAAAGGGGTCTGACATTCTCAGCCTCTAAGCTCATTCGCTCTGATGGGATCTTTGCCTTCAGTACCAGATTTTCAGAGACAAACGTAGCTGCTAACCTAGCAGTAGCCTATCTTGTACGGCAATATCCCATTATGTTTGGGTAAACCCCCCCAAACAACCTCAAACCACCTGGTGCATGGTTCGCCAAGTGTTTGGTTTATCCTCCCCGCATGAGTTGGTTGGTACTGTGCTGTGCCGGCCTGTTGTCCCCTCTCTCTGACAGGCATGGCTGTTGTGTATGTGTAATATTTATGTATGTATGTGTGTGTGTGTGTGTGTGTGTGTGTGTGTGTGTGTCTGTACTGTGCCTGTACTGAGCGCGTGTAAAGTATGGCGTCTGCTGCTGCTGCTGGCGAACAGGACTGTGATTTATTGGAGTCAGGTGCTTGTGCCTCCCAGGCTGTTTCAGGCTCCATTTATGAGTGTTCCATGTCATTATGCCTACCTCATATCACCGACATAGACGATTAGCCCACCACTCGTCTTCCTCGTCATGTCATCTCAACTCTCCCAGTTTGAAGTTTAACCCCCCCCCCCTCCTTTTTTCTCCCCCACTGGATTCCCCCTGGCTTAGTAATGCCAACAGGGCTAACTGTTATGATGTGTGTATTGTATCACATACTGTGTGTGTAAGTGAAATGAGGTATGTTTATTGTGCTGGTAATCCCTGCTAGCTGCTGGATGATGAGTATCAAATTGATGCCATAATTAATAAAGGTTCGCAGATGATCCCAGCCTGGAATGCCGATCCCGAATGGAATGCTGAACCCCAAAAAGGAGCTGTTTCCCGCCTCACCTGCTTTTTTTTCTTTTTTTTTTTCTTTTTCTAATTCCCTCCCCTACAGGTTTCTTCCCAGTGCCTTACCCTGATCTCTTGCTGTCTTTTGCTTTTATCGCCTCCGTCCATGCAGTGTGCATGCACGTGCGTCTTCTCCATAGTGTTACTGTGTGTGTGTGTGTGCGCTGCCTGCGCACGTGTTGATTTAAAAACAAAAAATCACTCTCTCTCTCTTTCTCTATGTTGTTTATATGTGTGTGTGTGTGTGTGTTTACATCTCTAATTGTGTTGTTGCTTCCCGGCCCTCGCCTGCCTCCTCAGGCTCAGGTGGAGGAGGATCCTGTGGCCATTCTACAGGCGGCTCACGCTGCCGCCGCTCAACCTAAGGTCTGGCGTGTGCTCTGCTGTGCTGTGTTCTGCTGTGCTGTGCCGTGCTGTGCTGTGTTCATGTTGTGTAGTGCTGTGACCTGCCTGTCTGTCCCCATGTGTTCAGATATCACCCCACGCCTATTAGAAATGCCACGTCATGCCATGTCATGTTATTCACTCTTTCCCTGTATGTATTTGTGTGTGTGTGTGTGTGTGTGTGTGTGTGTGTGTGTGTGTGTGTGTGTGTGTGTGTGTTTTTGTGATCTAATTTTCTGTTCAGAGTTCGACATTTGACCCGTTTACGCCCACCTTCCACTAAGTGTCAGTTGTGCAACT
>JAODXP020000021.1:16241919-16244419 GCA_027497455.2 Sardinella longiceps | reverse complement strand
GAACAGCCACAAAAGTTCAGTCCTAGACAGGCAAATTGATACAGAAATAGAAAGATATTTCTAGAAAGAGCTGTCGATCATCGGTTGGGATAAATCTTTGGTCGTTCCGTTGGCCTTGCTCAAATGGCCTTACTCAGTTCCAGCCCCTTAGCTCCAGGCCTGGCAATGTCGACCATAAAGCAGATTGTAATTGACGTAAAATGCTATTTAGGATTCATAGCCTGGGCTGGACTCTCCGTGGCAGGCATCGATCATAATTCAATTAGACCACATTAAGATTATGATGGGGTGATTTGGTGGTAATGGCCAATGCGAATCCGGGAGGACGAGAGCACAGAGGGGTGGACCTGATGGACACCAGGCTGCTCTTCCTAACGGCTGTCCTCCAGGCCTCCTTCTAACTGGCCCACAAATCAGTGCGGTTGTTGACAGAGGGGCCATTTATAGCTCCAAATCCTACAGAAATCAATGCAATTATGTTTAATAGTCATACACTCCCTGCCAATCCATCCAGGTTTTTATACTTAATGTTATAGTCCACAGTAATAATTCAGATCACTGAACGCTCAAGATTGCCAAAATATTTATGAGGTTTAAACATTTAAATATTTCCATATGTCAAAACAAAAAAAAAGTTATTGAAGATACATATTACACCTTTTGAACTTTTACATTTCAATAAACAGTAATTTTTCATGACTATTTGCCCATTTCCTCTCCTCTTCCTTTTCTCTCCTCACTCCCCCTCTCTTCTCCTCCTTTTTCATCCTCTCTTTCCTCTCTCCCCCTTGTGTCCGTATTCCTTGCTCCCAGGTCATGCACATGTTTAAGGGGTGTCGGAGGGAGGACACGGCCCCTCACATCTACGCCGTGGCGCAGTCAGCCTACCGCAACCTTCTGACCACGCGCCAGGACCAGTCTATCGTGTTGCTGGGCAAGAGTGGCAGTGGCAAGACCACCAACTGTCAGCACCTGGTGCAGTACCTGGTCTCCATCGCTGGCAGCACTGGCAAGATCTTCTCAGGTGGGCATTAACCTAAGAGTTGCCAAGTGCTTTGTATTCTCTGTGTTTTTAAGTCTTAAAAGCCTGTAGAGCTTAGATATTAGATGAAGTCATGAGAAAAAAGGGGAGACCTTTCCTTATAAGATATCATCATGCTTGTACAGGATAGTGGTTTCTTCATGTTGGAAGTTGAGAAGAAACTTTTGAAACAGTTGAAGTGCCTGTTTTTTTTTTTCAGCAGGATTTAGTATTTTCCATTTGATCAAAGCTGGATATCACTAACACTGTCTGTCTGTGAATGGAAATCAGTTTGTGGCTGAATAACTTCAGAAGCCGAGCGGCTCCTCGAGTGTCCCCTCCCTGCCCCCCCCTGTATTATTCTCTACTGCTCATCTGATTACTGAGCGGGGCCTGGGTTAAGCCTTCATGCCCAGCGGGGGATCTCCAGGGGTGTGTGTGTGTGTGTGTGTGTGTGTGTGTGGGTGGAAGCTTGGCGTGGTCGGCAGGGTGTGGGGGTTTATGAGCCGCCGTTCCGCCATTACCACCACCGCCGCCGCTTCTTCCGCCGCTGCTGTCCTCTCTCGCTACACACACACGCTGATCCGCGGGTCTGCAAACGGCAGGCAGGGGCCGAGGCTTACGCGGATTAAACCCGCCCCCACCCGTAAGTGGCGTTCGTTAAAGGATCGCCTATCTGAAAGCGTTTAGGAGATAATAAGCGCGAGTGCACCCTGTCTCTTTGAAGCGAGGAGAGGTTCGTTTTTCTCTCTCCCTCTCTGATGTGTTAAAGCCCCTTTGAGCTCCGGGAGGCTCGGTGTCAGAAGTACGGAGATGAGTTCTCGTCGGAGGAGCCGTATTAATTTGTTTTTGTGCAGTTAACACTCCGTACATCCCAAATTGGCGTTTTGAGCGTGTTAAGTGGGCTCTGTGGTCTGATTGTGTCTTCTTCATTAAAGCTTTGAGGGTGTGTGTCGGTACCTCTCTCGACTGTGAATGAAGAGCGATGACTTTGGTTGGGGGGTGAGGCTGCCTGTGTGTGTGTGTGTGTGTGTGTGTGTGTGTGTGTGTGTGTGTGCGTGTGTGTGTGTGTGTGTGTGGGTGTGCGTGGTGTGTGTGTGTGTGTGTGTGTGTGTGTGTGTGTGTGTGTGTGTGTGTGTGCATATGAAAAAAGAAGAGGTCCTCCCAGGCCATTCAGAACTGATGCAATGCACCAGACAAACTCCAAATGTCTGCACCAGTCGGTCGCTCTTTTTTTTTGCCAGCCAGCCAACCGCCCACCATAAATCCATTCACACAGCCAGTTCTGAGATGTGTGTGTGTGTGTGTGTGTGTGTGTGTGTGTGTGTGTGTGTGTGCGCGCGTGTGTATGTGGAGGAATGTGTGTGTTGTGTGTGGTTATTTGAGTGTTGGAGAGAGAAAAAAAGAGAGACGATTTTCTCTCGGGGTGCGTGTGTTTGTAATTGTTTGTGTGTCTTGCCTGACTGTTTGTGTGTATAG
>JAODXP020000021.1:16214419-16229419 GCA_027497455.2 Sardinella longiceps | reverse complement strand
TCTCTCTCTCTCTCTCCCCGTCTCTAACCTTTTCCCTCTTTCCCCTCACTCCCTATGACCGTATTTCTTCCCGGGATCCTAATTGCTTTCATGAAGCGACTTGAGCGTTGTTTTTGGAGCTTGTTATAAAATGTCTAATTTATTTGAGTCGGTGAGGCCCAGGCTTGACCCGGTTTCCCCTGGCAAACACACACAGAAGAGCAGAGGGCTATCTTTGCAGCGAACTCTGCCAACCAACTGCCTGTTATGGCAACACAAAGTGAACATGTGTATGTGTGTGTGTGTGTGTGTGTGTGTGTGTGTGTGTGTGTGTGTGTGTGTGTGTGTGTGTGTGTGTGTGTGTGTGTGTGTGTGTGTGTGTGTGTGTGTGTGTGTGTGTGTGTGTGTGTGTGTGTGTGTGTGTGTGCGCGCAACAGAAAGGCTGTGGAAGCTCAATGCTTAGGAATGACTATTCAGTGTGATACTAGTGAAAGGTATTCATCTGCCCTTGGCCTTCCTATTGAGTCGAAAGCTGCAAGGACGCTGGTTTCACACTAAAGGAGCAGCCGCAAAGTGTCTCTTTAAGGCGCTCTATGAAGAAAATATATTCCAAATAATCATGACATGGTCCAGCCAGAATATTTTCCAAGAAAAGCCAAATAGCAGCCCACAAGTAGTGTTTCTGTTGTTATTTCAGGTAGTGTTGGTGTTATTGCCACAATTCTATATTGGCCACAATCCTATATTCCTGTGCTGTTACTTTAAAGGTTTGAGTTAGTGGCTTGCATCTGAAAGTGCCAATGCTTTAGTTAGAGAGATCAATTTTCCCCCAAAGAATTTTTCAAATTTGTAAAATTGTGTGTGTGTGTGTGTGTGTGTGTATGTGTCAGGTGCGTACGTTGGCCCGCACCGATGAGGCTCGGGGTCTGCTGTGGCTGATGGAGGAAGAGGCGGTGTTGCCGGGCGGATCAGAGGAGACGCTGCTAGAGAGACTCTTTAGTTACTATGGATCCTCAGAGGGAGACAGCAAAGGTCAGAGGTCAACCCCCCCCCTCCAAACTCACACACTCTTCTCACTAGAACAGCAACATTCATACACACTTCTCACAGCAGCACACTGTGTACACTATTCTGCCACTCCTATTGAGATTGACCGTGTTAAATGAAAAATACACTTAGTAATATAAAAATAAAAAATACTCTGAGCTTCACCAAAAACAGCAAATACGGTAACAACATGATTGCATGTTTGTCCTCTTCAGGAAACACGCTCCTCCTGAAGAGCGAAAAGCCGCATCACTTCCTGCTGGGCCACGGCCACGGCACCGACTGGGTGGAATACGACATGCAGGGCTGGCTGTGCCACGCCAAGCAGAATCCCGCCTCCCAGAACGCCGCCACCCTTTTACAGGACTCCCAGAAGTAAGCCACCGCCCACTTCATATAGGCTATGTCCGAAACGGGTAGGCAGTGGCATTTATTCGTTTCGGACATGCCTTGTTGCCTTAGCTGCCACCAAATGCTTCCTTCAAAGGCAGCATTTTTCTCGTTTCGGACACAGCCATAGACTCATCATGAAAATCGACTACTTCACTCCAATCTGCTACACTCTAGTCTTAATGGCTCTGTTGCAGAGCGAAGGTTGCTTTTAGCTGTGTACACTCAAAGGGGATGAGACGCTGAGTGAGCTTTGAGTGATGAAAGCAGAAGGACTGTTGTGTTTTGAAGTGTTCAAGGTTAGGATATATATTTGTGTAGAAGAGTGTTATACACGTTGCAGTCCATTTACCATCATAATCATTTCATAATGATCATCATTCACATTTTGTACATTGCGTACAGGCACATTCTTCATTTCTTTCATTTTGCACTATTTTTTTGTTCCCTTGTAATTGACCTTGCCAGTGTGTGGACAGTATGTGCTCCTCCATTCTGTTTGCCTTTGGGTTGCACTTTGTTGAGGAGCAGTAAAACCTTCATGTTATGGCACACTTGTGAATGGTGAAGCTCAAGTGCCTTGATTCATGGAGTATTTTCTGAAAAGACGTTTTGTTTTTCTCACTCTCACTTTCTGTCTCTTTTATCCTCCTACCTTCTGTCTGTCTCTCTGTGTCTTTCTTTCTTTCTATCTCTGTTTTTTAACCTCCATCCTTCTGCCTATTTATTTCCCTCTTTCATTTTCCTCCTTTTACTGCCTCTTCTTCCTACCCTTTAACTGCCCTCCCCCCTAACTGTCTCTTACTGTCCCCCCCCCCCCTGCAGGAAGAACATTAGTGGTCTGTTCATGGGTCGCTCCGGCGGGGCCACGGTTCTGTCGGGCTCCATCGCGGGCCTAGAGGGCGGCTCCCAGCTTGCCCTGCGTCGCGCCACCAGCATGAGGAAGACCTTCACCACAGGCATGGCCGCCGTCAAGAAGAAGTCCCTGTGCATCCAGATCAAGCTGCAAGTGGTACGACTCTCGGGGTCATGAACCCTCAAACCAGAACACAGCTAAGGGGTTCACTTTTTGATTGAGTGGGTTGTGACTAAACTGAATATCACACACTATGCAATCAACCCGCACAGGGTTTTATTTAGCAAAAAAAAAATATATATATATATATATATATGTTATTATTCATAAATTATTATTCATAAATATTATTCATTATTTAGACAAAAAATGGCTAATTGTTAGCAGAGATCATCATTCAATGGAAGAAGTCATTGCCATATTGCTCATTAGAGTCAATTGTAATTGCTAGGATGCTCTGATCGACACGGTGAGGAGGTCCAGGGTGCACTTTGTCCACTGCCTGCTGCCCAAAGCCGATGCCTTGAGCGGAGATCCAAAGATGGTTGGAGGTCCATCGCCCCGTGGGAGTGAGTCTGAGGCCCATGGAGAGAGCTGCGACACAGGCCTGATGCAGCTGGATGTCGGCCTCCTGAGAGCCCAGCTCCGGGGCTCCAAGCTACTGGATGCCCTTAGGATCTACAGGCAAGGTATAATGGAGGCAGATTTATAAAATCACTGTGATGGTAATATTAATATCTACAACAAAAATCGAATACATATAGTAACAGCAACAGCATAACATGGAAGTAATCAACTGAAATACTATTAATAGAAGTGATAAAAAGCTTTAAAGGAAAAGTTCACCTCTTTATGAAAATTAGTTATACACCCCCTTACCTGGACTTCCATATGCTGGTAAAAGCATTTTGGTCTCAGTGCTTACGTTTTCCTAGTATTGCATCCCCAATTTTAACAATTTTTTAGCTTTAGCTTAGCATAGGCGCTGGAATGTAATGTTACCAGATAGCAACTCTTTGGCAACATTAATTTCCAGCGCCTATGCTAAGCTAAAGGTAAAAATGGGGTTGCCAGACTAGGACAACGCATGTACTGAGACCAAAATGCTTTTACCCACATATGTAACTCCAGGTAAGGTGGTGAATAATCCATTTTCATAAAGAGGTGAACTATTCCTTTAATAAGCTTATTATTGGTGATGGTAGTATTAGTCTTCACACCTATTACTAAGAGTGGACTGTGAGGGAAAACAGTGATGCAGGTCCACTAGAGTTGTGTAATGAAGTCTAAAAGGCTCCATTCAGTATAGGGAACAAGTGTCCTTGATTGTCCAAAGGAGCTGTGGGTTAATTTTGCCAAGTGGCCTTTGTGGAGTGACTGAGGGCCAATCAGTGGAAAAGGTGTCCCTGTCACAAAAAGTGAATCAGAGTGTCAGTGTGAGTGAGTGTCGGGCAGCTGGGGGTGTCACTCTGTGGAATTACACTGCACAGCTGACCGACCGTCCCTCTGTTTGCCCTTTCTCTCTCTCTCTCTTTCTCTCTCTCTCTCTTTTTCATCCCTTTTTCACTGTATTTCCATCTCTTTCTACTCTCCCTTTTGCTTTTTTTCTGCCATCTCAATTCTCCCTCTCTCTCTCTCTCTCTCTCTCTCTCTCTCTCTCTCTCTCTCTCTCTCTCTCTCTCTCTCTCTCTCTTTCTTCACAAGGTTATCCTGACCACCTGGTCTTCTCTGAGTTCCGCCGGCGCTTTGACGTCCTGGCCCCCCACCTCACCAAGAAACACGGACGCAACTTCATCGTGACAGACGAGAAGAGAGTGAGTGTCATCCTTCCGCCCCTCATCCCTCCTTCACCTCCTATCCCTCTCTCCCTCGTTCTCTCTGTCTCTCCCACTATATCTCCTCCTCTCAATCTTTCTCTCTTGTCTCTCTCTTTCTCTCTACCTCTCTCTCTCTCTCTACCCTCCGCTCTCTTTCTGTCTATCTCTCCTATCCCTCTCTCCCTCGTTCTCTCTGTCTCTCCCTCTATATCTCCTCCTCTCAATCTTTCTCTCTGTCTCTCTCTCTTTCTCTCTACCTTTCTCTCTCTCTCTCTCTACCCTCCGCTCTCTTTCTGTCTATCTCTCCGTCCCTGCGGTGGAGTTGGCCCAGCTGTGTAATTGATTATGACTGTGCAGAGGGCTGAGGGGGCCGTAGTGCTGATTAATGAACGGCGCAGCGCGATCCCTCCTGCTCGATCCCATCCCTGCCACCCAATGACAGAGCCATAAACCCTTCTTAATCAGGGGGGGTGGGGTGGGGGGGTCAGGCACACCGCGAGACTTCACATGCCGTATCCACTCGCATCTGCAAGACGAAAACGGGAAAAAAAAGAAAAAGTAAAAAAAACCTCCCCCCTGCTCACCTCCTTTTGCGTGGATCAATGAAAGCCTTGGGACTCGCAAATGCGGGGGATATGTTTTGAAGCAGATTTATGAGAAGAATTAGCCGTATTGACTTAGCCACAGTTGACCTTTTCAAGTTTCTGCACACCGCTCTCTCTCTCTCTCTCTCTCTCTCCCCGCGGTGCAAATGTGCTTAGCCGTGGCAAATTCATAGGAAGTGTGTGCCAGGGCAGATGACACTTGTGATGAAAGGTGTGCATGTAATAAACAGTCTTAAAGGGGCACAAGAGAGGGGGAATGTATATCGCTAAGAGTCTGTTCAGCTGAGGAATTCTATAAAAAAAGTATTGGGTATGTTATGGGTTAGCCTGCTTATTGCTTCCAGTGTAGCTTCTCTCAAGTTAATTAAATTGGCATATTTTCTCACTTTCGGTGGGAATAATAATATATTGCATATACCACATCAAACAAATGATAGCCCACAGTGTGGAAGAGAATTGACTTCATTTGCAGAATAAAGAAAGCGAAGTTAGGCATTTCTTTGTGAGCACGTCTTCAGACTAAGGTGGTGGTGGGAGATCCGGAGATGTCAGACCTCGGGGTCTCCCAGCCCCTGCATCAGCTGAGCTAGAGTCTCTGACCAATCAGGTCCCTTCTGGTCCCCTTAAGTGAAGTGTAGTGCGCACATCCCATCTAAAATAGATGCACCGATGCGGAGAATCTTGGAGAGTGCATCCTTCATCAGTCGTCTCTTTCCAGTCCACCACCTGGTACCTCCGGCTCCATCCTTTAAAAAAGCGCCCCTCTCCTCCCTTGTGCTTCTCTATGCGCTAATGTGAGTTGCACAGCCTCAGAATAAAGGCCAAGGGTTTAAAGCTAAGACTTTAACCTTAACAACGTTATTTGGCCAGTTTGCTGTTTTGCCCGAGCCTGACATAGCCCGCCCATAATACGAATGTTCATCTGGGGACGGTCTTCATGGGCGGGTTTACATCGGTAGAGAGACTACCGGCCAATAAGCGAAGCTGATTAGACGAACTGTCCAATCGTTTCAAACCAGAACTGAATGCCCTCCCCCCCGCCCTATAATTGCGTAAGGTTAAAGGAGAGTACCGGAGTGACTTCAAACATAGCCCTGTTGAAAGAGCTTGCTAAATGCGCTAGTTAGCCAGTGGAACAAAATAATTTGGTACAGCACAGACCGAACGCGAATGCAGAAGCGAACAGGCACTTTACACTGAATCAATGGGACCTTACTGTTGGAAACCGAAAGTAAGATCTGAGGTTACATTGACTCAATGTAAAGTGTTTCGCGTTTGCGTTAGGTCTGTGCTGTTCGAAATTCTTTCATTTCATGCGAAATATATTGCTGTTAGAAGGCTCGTGCAGCAGGACTATGCTTAAACTTACTCCGGTATATTGCTTTAAAGAACCTCCAGACCATGAATACGGATGAACTAGTTTTACCCCTGTTGTTAAGTTGGACTGTAGGATGCCAGCTAGGCTGAGAAAGGCAAAGTTATGGGGAAAGAGCCGTGTGTGTGGTGCGCTGAGAGCCAGCAGGCAGTTTTATTCCCAGTTGGTGCTTTGGTGTGTGTTTGTCCCCTTCAAATCCCCTGGGCGCAGGTGAACTCGGCACGCAGGACGTCAACAGATGCTGTTACCATGGCACCACAGAGTCTCTAAGACTTCTTTGGCGTGGCCGTCTGTCTGTCTGTCTGTCTAATATCTGTCTGTTTGCCTCTCTCTCACTCACTCTCTCTCTCTCTTTCACCCATCCCTCCATCTGCCGCTTCTTTTATCTCTTCATCTCACTTCATCCCTTCATCTGTCTGTGTGTCTGTCCATCGGCACACACACACACCATCCTGACCGACCGCTTTTCCGTCTCCCTCTGTTGCAGGCGGTGCAGGAGCTGCTGGAGTCCTTGGAGCTGGAGAAGAGTAGCTATCACATGGGACTCAGCCGGGTGAGTAAGCAAGGCTGCGGAGTGCGGACACCTCTAGCGTCTGGAAACGGCGGCAGGGGCCGTTGACTGGATCTCGTTAATCATCACGGCTCGCCGTGCAGTGCACCGCTCGACCGATCCCGATCCAGCCAGTGTTGTGTGCATTCTCATTGTTACACGCTGTAGGTGCGGAGTATTCATCCCTCATCATAGCGTTTTCCCGATCCACACGTCCCTACGGATCGCAGACATAAAGGCTTCGTCGATATTATTGATCCGGATGTACTGTACATTGGGAGTTTCTGTATATATGGGGATAATTTAAAGCTATGCTCTGTCTAGTGACTGGTGGGAGGTCTGTTAGGAGACAGATGGTGGCATTTCCATTTAGATTGCACTGTGGCTTTTTTATGGGGGTGTGCTGCATGCTCAGAGAGACAGAGGACAGGCTTCGCTGGAGCGGGGATCCACTGGGCAGCACAGAGGGCAAGTACGGGCCAGCAGGGGGACAGCTCCGCTCTCCTTGTTTTTGCGGAAGGGGACTTGGCTGCTTTTTTTTTTCTTCTTCTAAGCACACACACACACACACACACACACACACAAACTCGTACACATATACACACACACATACACCCGCCAGTATGTCATTTCTGTTGGCGGCATGGAACTGTGACTTGGCAGCCCTTGTTGGCGAAGCGCTTGGAGCGATAGAGACAATTAAGCCTGCTCTCCCTCCCATCCCCGCCTACCTTCAGAGCTCCACGACCGGCCCCAGCCACCCCACTCACACACACACACACACACACACACACACACACACACACACACACACACACACACACACATACACACACACACACACACACACACACACACACATATACACACACAAACACACACACACACACACACACACACACACACACACACACACACACACACACACACACACACACACACACACACACACACACCCTCCATCTCTGAGCGGGTAGGACTGTTCAACAAGGCCTAGAGGGGCTGCAGCCACACCACCCTACCTCACACCACCACCACCACCACCACCACCACCACCCATCACCTCCCCTCACCTCCTTCCCTTTACAATTAAAGCCAAGTCTGTGCCCCTCTCTCTCTCTCTCTCTCTCTCTCTCTCTCTCTCTCTCTCTCTCTCTCTCTCTCTCTCTCTCTCTCTCTCTCTCTCTCTCTCTCACTCTCTCTCTCTGTGTTGTTGTTGCGTTTTCTCCCGGCACAGAGGAGCAATTGATTTTGGCAGCTGTCGGCCCTCTTCCTTTGTTTGGCGCACTCTCCACCTTGGCACAAGCCGATAAACCACAACAAACACTAATCAGACGCAAAGCCCGCCGCTTTTCAGAAGGAGAACAGCGGCTTCGAGGGAAGAAGCGGGTTACAATGAGAAGGAGAGAGAGAGAGAAAGCCAGTGGAACAAGTAACTGATTATTGGATGATTAGCCAAAGTTTAGAGAAGGAAAGATGCTGGACCCAGGGAGGATGGCGAGCGATTGAGCAGAACAAAGGAATCCCATGCCAATTATAGTGATTTAAGGGGATGCGTGTATTTTTTTTTTTTTTTTGGTGTGTTTTCTTTTTTATTTAAAAAGTCTTTGTAAGTATATGTTGACAGATCACCTGGGGCCTGTTACAAATTAAAACTCAGTCAAACTAGCCCTGCCAGTAAGTAGAAACTTCAGAAAACTCTGATTACTGCACGACCTTTGACCTTTGACTTTGAAGCCATGTCCTCCCCGACACGTGTCTGACCGAGGGCTCTCATCGGGCCGTTAGCGCTGCCCTTGTCTGACCCAACACCCTCGGAGGCCCTGCGGCGTGTTCTGCCCCGGCCTCGCCGAGGAATGTTTTCAGAGGCCTCACGGTTGCTATGGAGAGTGGGGACGGGGTGCCCTCCGACCTGTGGTGAGGGGACCTTTTTCCGTACGGATGAGCGGACCTGACCTTCTGCTCGGGGATGGCAGAACAAAACAGCCAGCCAATCTCGGCGGCGCCCACGCATAGCAGCCCTAGCTAGCAGCAGTAGCATGTGATATGAATGCCAGAGGGTGCGCCTGGTAATAAGAAAGTCCCACTCTCCTCGGCCTCATCAGCGACACACACACACACACACACAGACACACGCTCGTACGCACACAGCATCCACATTGCGGCGTGGTTTCATCATGAACTTGTCAAGCGTGGGCGATGGATCAGTGTTCTATCAGACTGTGGGGAGAGAGAGAGAAAAAGTATTCTCTTTCTCTCGTTTTTTTTTTTCTTTATTTCTTTCTTTCTTTCTCCCCCTCTCTCTTCACCCCAAACCCCCCACCCCTTCTTTTTCTCTATCTCTCAGCTTCACAGAGATGATGTAATCTCTCCCCCAACCTGAGCATGAAAGCGGCGCACTCGTTTTGCAGCAATCCTGCACGCCGTGTACCATACAAATATGTTTTCACAGACACTCAGTTTTTCTAATCCATCCTCCAGGGGCAAGGAAGTGGTTGAGGGCTGGGTGGGGTGGGGTTGAGGTGAGGTGAGGTGGAGGGGTGGGGTGGAGGTAGGTAGAGGAAGAAATGAAATTGCTCACCTACTTTAAAAAGCGGCCTGCAGGCAAATGACTCCTGCGCCGGAAGATTGGTCCGCGGCTGGCTCTGCGCTCACGGCTTGCTCTCCGATCTCTCTCTCTCTCGCCCTCCCTCCCCAGCCCCTGTGCCCGTCGATCGGAAACGGGGTGTAATTTGCTAAGTGCTGTGGACGAAGCGGTCTGGGAGATGTGAACGAGGCAAATCTCTACTTTTTTTATTCGTTTTTTTTTTCCTTCTCTTTTTTTAGTTAACTCATTTTTTATCCATTCTTCCTCCAGGCGACAAGGGTTGCCAGCGGTGCATCCACTGGTAGTGCCGGAGTTTCACCCTAGGTTGGATCAATACCGATTCAGCCACGTTATGGATCGGGGGGTTTCGTAACGCTTGGCAGTGTTGTTTTTTCTTTTTTTTTTTTTTTTTCTTTTTTTTTTCATTGCGGTCTGATCTGAGTTTTGCGGGGGCCGTTAACATGAAAGCGGCAGCCAGTGGAGAGCTGTGATGCTCTGGCGGCAGGCGAGGCTGCCTTTGATGTGGAGAGAGAGAAAGAGAGGGAAAGAAAACGAGAGTGAGAGAGAAAGGGAGGGAAAGAAAACGAGAGAGAGAGAGAGATCTCAACGCCGCTGCAGCAGCACAAACGCCACGGCGGTGGATGAAGAGCCCAATCGTAGCCCATAACCGTCTCTCCATTAGCTTAGTCTGTCACAGCAGTCGCAACATCGCTTGCTCCACTCGCTTGTCATTAGCATAACTCTCTGTGCTCCGTGTTCCCAACACACAGTCCTCACTCTCACCCTCACACGCCCAAGTTTCCAATACCAAACTCCTGAAAAATAGAAGAAGGAAAACTTTGGGATGGGTGTAAAGTTCTAGTGCAATAGCATCAGGCATCAGTGTAAATAATATCTATGATTAGCAATGCAAAATGTCCCTATAAGATTTCTGTTTTGTCATTTACAATAAGAAAACCTCTTTCTCTTTGTTTATAAGCAGTAAACAAACAATGCAGAGTCTAGGGATTTAGTGTGTTGATATATACTAGCTGCAAAATCCCAGTCGTCTTCATAATAACTTCAGTTTCTTCGTTTCATTGCTTTATGTCTGCAGAAACTATAGGAATACAGGGAAATGAAAAAAAAAAACAAATGTACTGAAATTGCAATTTTGATATGCCTCAACACCTTTATTCACCACGGTTCAAGGCTCACAACTTTTTAAAATGCCACAGTGAGGAAAGTAAAACAAGTGCAACTTTTCCCTAACCTCAATGGTTTCTGTTTTTTTGTGTTCATAGCAGCTGTGAATTGTAGTGTAGAATTGTAGTGATGATTAGTTCCTGGCTTAAAGTTTAACCAGAGTCAGGGTCAACAATGTGACGGTTCTCTCTCTCTTTCTCTCCACTTTGCTCTCTCTCTCACTTTCTCTTTCTCTTTCTGTCTTTCATTCTTTCTTCCTTTCTCTCTGCGCTCTCTCTCTCTCTCCTCCATCTTGCTCCTCTCAGGTGTTCTTTAGGGCAGGTGTTCTGGCCAAGCTGGAGGAACAGAGGGACATCCAGACCCGGCGAAACATCACCCTCTTCCAGGCCGCCTGTCGGGGTTACCTGGCCAGACAATCCTTCAAGAAGCGCAAGGTGAGTCTGTATGCGCCGCACGCACACACACGCGTACACACACCCCCACCCCGCCGCTCCTAGCAGGAGTCTCGGTCGACATTTGCAATGCTAATGAAATACTTGAAATACTTTCTCCCGCTGCCGTGTTTTGGTAGCGGAAAAGTTCCATTTTGTTCTGTTTTGCCTCCGCGTTTTTTTATTAATATTTCTTTTGCTCTCTTGAGGTTATCATTTATTTACTCCTTTCTTCCTCTCATTTTTTTTTTCTTTTTTTTTTTTTTTTTGGGTGTTTTGAACAGCTCAGTGTTTCTCTTTTGTGGGTGGTGGTTACGAAGCTGTTAGGATGTGTCACACACGTTCCAGAGTTCTAGCGGGCTGATCTCCATTTTGAGTGTGTTCCTTCCAGCGTTCTCCAGTCTCGAGTGTTCACCCTCACCCACCCTCAATGTCTCTCCGAGTACAGTGCATCAGAATTTCATCAGACTTTGTCCCCAACTACCCCACTACCATCTCCCCCTCCCTCCCTCTCTCTCTCTCTCTCTCTCTCTCTCTCTCTCTCTCTCTCTCTCTCTCTCTCTCTCTCTCTCTCTCTCTCTCCTATCTGTCACCTCACATCTCTCCATCTCCCACTTTCTCTCTCTCTCTCTCTCTCTCTCTCTCTCTCTCTCTCTCTCTCTCTCTCTCTCTCTCTCCCTCTCTCTCGCTATCTGTCACCTCACTATCTCTCCATCTCCCACTCTCTCGGTGTCCTGAGCGGGCCGATAGCGTTCAATCTGCTGCTCTCGTGGGATTCGCTGCCTCCGCTGGGTCCCCTCCATCAGGGCTCTATCGATTGCCCCCGCCGCCACAGCGCCAGAGCTGTCCCATCCCGCTCTCTCTCTCTCCCATCCCGCTCTCTCTCTCTCTCCCATCCCGCTCTCTCTCTCTCTCTCTCTCTCTCTCTCTCTCTCTCTCTCTCTCTCTCTCTCTCCCCTGCCCTCGCTCTCTGTCCATTATTTTTTTTTTCCGTTCTCCTCACTCACATTCTCTCAATCTCTGTGACGCTCGCTCTCTCTGTGTGCCTCTCTCATATTTACCTCTCTCTCACTCTATCTCTTTCTCTCTCTCTCTCTCTCTCTCCGTTCCTCTCTGGTTTAACTCACCCTCTCCTGGCCCTCCCCTGTCCCCTCCTCTACAGTTCCTCCCCTCCCTCACTTCCTCTCTTTTCTCCGTTCACTCCCTCCATTTCTATCAGTCTATCTTTCCCTCTCTGTCCACCCTTTTCTGCACCCACCCACTGACTACCCACCACCCTCTGTCCCCTGTCCTCCCCCTCCCTCACCCCCACCCCCAGTCCTGCACTGCCCCTCAGCTGCGAAGCACTGCCCCTCTGCTCTGGCATTGGCATGCTGTAGGGGGGAGTGTGTGTGTGTGTGTGTGTGTGTGTGTGTGTGTGTGTGTGTGTGTGTACGTGTGTGTGTGCATGTGTGTATGTGTGTGTGTGTGTGTGTGCATAGAGGGCCTGAGCTGGTTTGGAGCAGTTCCATTAGCACCGGCGGTGGTCAGACATGAGCTAGGCTGCTTGTGGGTGAAGTGGAGTGGGTGAGTGAGCAGCAGAAGTGACAGTAGTAGCCTGCTCTGTGTGAGGACATATTATAACCAACAGCAGCAGCAGCAGTGGCAGCAGTGGCCTCTCCACACTGATCTGAGACCAGACCAGGCTCCTCATCTCAGTACTAACTAGACTTTTAGCCAAAGGGGTCCCTTGGGTGTCTTTGCTGTCGGCTGCACCAAAGGCTACAGAGGAGACTCTCTCTCTCTCCGTCTTTGACTCCGACCCCTAGACTCTCGGACCAACTTTCTCCCAACTCAGCCCTCTGAAGTGGCTTTCTTTTCTTCGAGGCGATGACGGCAGTCGTTTCGAGCCCCGGCCGGCTGATGATTTTGATCGGAGATCCTGGAGGTTTTTAATCAGTGGGAGTCTGTCGTTACCCCGTGCGTAAGTACCAGAGACAGACGGCTGGCTGCTGGCTGATGTTTATGAGCTTTAAACGGGGGTGGAGGAGGAGGCGGAGGGTGGAGGTAGTTATGGCAGTGGTGGATCGTGGGTGAGATTTAAAAAAAAGAAGAAGAAAAAAAGTTCTGCTTCCCTAGGACATGGCTAATGAAATGCAGTTTGGAAGTCAGAAAATCTCAGGCAATGGCTTTAATGACATTTTTTTTTCTCTCAAAGAGACTGACTGATAGGGAAGTAGGAAGATTATTTAAGGCCGTGTGTAGACCAAGGGCATGTAGCCTGGCAGAGCTTTTATGTTTAAGCGCATCAGGTTTTCGTGTGAGGGGCAAATCCCTATGCATTTCAAATGTCTGCTTTTGAATTTCACTGCTCAGAAATGAATAGTTAGAATTTCAACATCCTTCATGGTAAGAAAGAAAGAAAGGAAAAAAAGGTCTAAATCTCTTGCATCCTATTTCATTTCAAAGTCAAACCTCCAAACTTTTTTTTTTAAGATTGTTGAGAAGACCTTTTAGACTTTTCTGGAAAAGACCATCGGCTCTTGTGGGGTGATTCACAGACGGGTTAGCTGCACAGTGCTAAATGCTTTGGGGGCTGTTGAGCAGTAGAGCTGGCATGTTCTTGCACCATTAGCAGCCGTGTGTCACCTCCACGTCATGTGGACGGCCTTTAACGATGAAATCACTCTGACACATTCAGAGCATTCCTCGTCATACAGTTCAGGGATTGTGTGTGTGTGTGTGTGTGTGTGTGTGTGTGTGTGTGTGTGTGTGTGTGTGTGTGTGTGTGTGTGTGTGTGTGTGTGTGTGTGTGTGTGTGTGTGTGTGTGTGTGTGTGTGTGTGTGTGTGTGTGTGTGTGTGTGTGTGTGTGTGTGTGCAAGAAAAGCATTTAGAACTCTTTTTAGAAGTTCCCATTATGAGCCTTGCAGTAACTGCCTCTAACTGCCTACAGGACCACAGCCAGAATACAAATTTGAGGTGAAATAATTTGTTATGGACTGCAGGACAGGCCAGTGCAGGGCATTTGGAAGGAGGTGACGTGAGTGAGTGTGGAAAGCCATTTGTTGCTCTGTAGAGCCTGATTGAGAATGTGGCAGCCCCTGCAACCGGGGGCTCTCCAAAGCCTTTCCAATGCCCATAAAGAAAGTGTGACTTGCCACAGGGGACCAGCAGAATAAAAGAGTTCTCTTACCCTCTTTGATACTCTCAGACACTCTGTGTGTGTGTATGTGTGTACAGGGATAGACACACACACACACACACACACACACACACACACACACACACACACACACACACACACACACACACACACACACACACACTTCAGTGACAGTCCCTGGAAACTGCACTCATTGTGCTGGAGGGGGAATGTCCAGGGGAATATCCACCCCTGCACCTGATCCCATGGCTCATGTCTAATTACCGCATTTCTGAAAGGCAGACACTCTTACACTAAGGATGAGCAGGTGTCTTTGTGGTGTGTGTGTGTGTGTGTGTGTGTGTGTGTGTGTGTGTGTGTGTGTGTGTGTGTGTGTGTGCCTTTAGAGGAGTGTGTGTGTGTGTGTGTGTGTGTGAGAGACGAGAGAGAGAGAGAGAGAGAGAGAGAGAGAGAGAGAGAGAGAGAGAGAGAGAGAGACTTATGAAAAAATAGTTCTTCTCCACCTAATAAAGTTCACAGAACATGCCAGAATGTCTGACCTGCATACACCTCACCTGTCTTATGACTCTCTGGCGCACAGTGATGACATCATTTTCCCAGGCGTCCCTCAAAACACATCATCACCAGTCCCATAGAAGCTCCGGCACTTTCTATGGCCATTTAGCTCCCATCCACTCCAGTCTGCCTCCCCTTCTCTTCTCCTCTCTTCTCTTCTCTTCCTTTCTCTTCCTTTCTTCCCCCACAATGCTGTTTTGGTCGGCTGTTTTGCAGCGTTTTGTCACGGCCCAAGAGCTTTGCCAGTGAGGTCTATTGCATAATTATGGCACCGTGAGCTATTACCGAGCGGCTCTGATTTTTGCGGTGCATAAGGGCCTCTCGCAGCGTGGCGAATCAGAATTGGAGAACGGGAGAGAGGGCTTGGAACAGACAGAGAGAGAGGGAGGGAGAGAGAGAGAATAAAAGAGAGAGAGAGAGAGAGAGAGAGAGAGAGAGAGAGAGAGAGAAAGAGGAGTCTGCGCGAAACCCTGTTTGCTC
>JAODXP020000021.1:16201919-16204419 GCA_027497455.2 Sardinella longiceps | reverse complement strand
TCTATCTCACTCTCACACACAAACACACACACACACCCACACACACACACACACACACACTTTGACGTAGAATATGGACGCCAAGGGACATAAGTATCAATTCTTCTATGCTGTTGATTCCTGATTCTGCTTAAGGATGCACCCTAGGTAGTACACATTGAAGCAGTGGTATAGGAAGTGTGCACTTAGAAGGAGAGGCAGGAAGGGTTCTTCGTAGAGGAAACCTTTGGAGGAGGTGTACTTTGAGAGTGTAATAAGGACAGGCCCTCGGGCCCAAAGTAACATTTGAGTTTTTGAAGTTGGGAAGGAAGTCATGAATATGCAATTTATGTATAAATGCGAGAACCTGTTTTTCGCATTTCTTTTCATATTTTTTTATTTATTTATTTATTTTCCCCACAAACACACACCTACACACAGAGAGAGAACACTAACATACTTTATTTTTAAAAGTTTTCAAGGTTATATTCAGGTTTTAAAGTTTCTTTATTTTTGACTTGCATACTCACACACACACACACACACACACACAGACACACACACACACACACAGCATATATTGTAATGTATGATAAGGCATCATTCTGTAAAAGACAGACCTTCACAACCTGAAGCAGTGTTGTAAATCCATTGTGTATCTGTTTGTGTGTGTGTGTGTGTGTGTGTGTGTGTGTGTGTGTGTGTGTGTGTGTGTGTGTGTGTGTGTGTGTGTGTGTGTAGCTGACGGACCAGCAGGCAGACAATGAGGAGGTGCAGCGCGTGGCGGCCCAGCTGAAGAAGAAGGCCCAGCGCCTGACTGCGGAGCTGCAGGACACCAAGCTGCACCTGGAGGGACAGCAGAGCCGCAACCACGAGCTGGAGAAGAAGCAGCGCAAGTATGTCTGCAACTGACAGACCACAGGCAACAACACACATCACTCACTCACTAAGAAAACCCAGCGCCTACGCACTGCAGACACCAACTCATCTCACTCACATCACCACAACCACAGCTAGAAGAACACACAACACACTACACACACACACACACACACACACACACACACACACACACACACACACACACACACACACAAACACACACACATACACTTACACACAGTGTCACATAAACACACATACACTCACATATACTCCGGTATGTAATCTATAATAAGCTTGCAAAGACACACACACACACACACACACACACACACACACACACCCAGAAGCAGTCATGCAGGAGTGCACTTGTGCACACTCACGTACAGACATATACACATTTGATGGATTGATGATCCCAAATATTTATGCCTACGCACAAGCACACACACACACACACACATACACACGCATACAATGGGATCTCTGAGTGTTCATCTGTACCACATAGACACACACAACTGTACACAGGCCCACATACTAACAAACTGGCAGACTCACTCACGCACAATATATACATACAGGCTTGCCCATTCATATACACACAGACACACACACACACAGACACACACACACACACACACAGACACACACACACACACACACACACACACACACACACACACAAGCAGAGAGAATAGACGACACTTGTGCCAGAGTGCTCGCTAATAGAACGAGGTCTTTAGAGCTTAGTGCTGGTGCTAGGCCGTTGTGTAAACACTGAGGAGAGTGTGTGTGTGTGTGTGTGTGTGTGTGTGTGTGTGTGTGTGTGTGTGTGTGTGTGTGAGTGTGTGTGTGAGTGTGTTTGTGTGTTATTGGGGGGGCAGACAGACAGAGAGGGAGAGAGAGAGAGAGAGAGAGAGAGAGAGAGAGAGAGAGAGAGAGAGAGAGAGAGAGAGAGAGAGAGAGCAGCCTGTGCTTGTCACTATGCTGAGGAATGCAGGAGCCTAGGCCAATAATACTCCACTAATGAGCAGGGACATGGGAGCGTAAGAGAGAGAATGAGGGAAAGAGGGAAAGAGAAGGGGAGAGAGGGAGGGATGGGGTTAGAGGGAGGGAAGGAAAGGGACATGGAGAAAAAGAGGGGGTTGGAGGGAGAGATGGAAGGAGGTGGTGGATGGACAGAGAGAGGAGCCAGAAAAGGGGGGCTGGGGGGCATAAATGGGTAAAATGGGAGATGATGAACACAAACTATGGGGGGATGAGAAGGGATGGGGGGATGAGGAGGAAAGGAGGAGGAGGTGTAGGAGAGGTAATAGAGGGAGAGAGAGATTAGGGATGTGAAGCCTAAAGATAGGTAGCAGGAGATCATGCTAATAAAAGAATAAGAGGGAGAGAAATAGACGACAAGGCCAGGAATAAAAGAGAGAGAGAGAGAGAGAGAGAGAGAAAGAGGGAGAGGGAGTTAACGAGTGAAAGTGAGCCAGCACGGTGTCGTGCTGCTCCTGTTAGCGGAGGGATCAGATCAGCCGTGAGAGGTTGCGTAAGAGAGGAGAGGGAGGAGAGAGGGAGATCAGGAGAGCGCGGCGGTGGCGGCGGGGGTGGAAGCGGTGGCGGCCCGGAGGCTCAGATCGGTTCG
>JAODXP020000021.1:16194419-16196919 GCA_027497455.2 Sardinella longiceps | reverse complement strand
GGAAGAGTATGATGAGAAGCAGAAGGTGCTCCGTGAGCGGAGAGACCTGGAGTCCAAGCTTCTGGCCGCCCAGGACCAGGTATCTGCTCTGCCCGCTACACACACTCACACACACACACTCACAGGAGAGGAGAGGACAGGAGAGGACACACACACCCAATCCAGGATGAGTTACCGGTTTAGTTATTGCACTCAGGGCACTTAAACTGTTCACTGTATCATCTCACCTGAAGCTCTCCACCACATAACATTCTAAACAATTTTTATCTAATGTTGATTTAGTAAAGTAAAACAAAAGAAGAAACATATTTAGGATGAATTTTAGATGACGACTACTACTGCTACTACTACTACTACTACTACTACTATTATTCACTTGTCTTAGGACACTGGGTATACTTTAGCACGACAAGAAGTAACAAGTTTATGATTGGTCTTTTGCAGTTAGACCCCTGACTGTATTTTGGTTGTTAGAGAACTTCCACGCCATGTTGAACACACATAACAGGTCCTGACAGCTTTAGAGTGAGACTCCCTCCCCAGTTTTCTTTCTTGGCCAAATCAGCTGAGTGTGTTTTGGCCCCACAGGTGAGTGTTCGGGACGTGGAGACGGAGAAGCGCCTGAGGAAGGACCTGAAGCGCACCAAAGCCCTCCTGGCCGATGCTCAGATCATGCTGGACCACCTGAAGAACAACGCCCCCAGCAAGAGAGAGATCGCCCAGCTCAAGAACCAGGTCCGAACCTCCTCAACCACGACCCTTAGCCTTGGACTCTGCCCTTATCCTTCTCCAGTGTTTCTTAAACTTTTTCAGACCAAGGACCACTTTGCCCAAAAAATATTTTTCAGGGACCACCTACCCTCGTGCCCCCTTACCCTTTGACCAAATCAACAGGCATTTCTGAATTGCCATTTATGGGCACTTCAACTTCAGATAGCTTGAAGTTTTTAATGTAAATTACAGGCCTGCTTCATAGTATCCATTGAACCAGTCCTCGTTGGCTTTAAACTAATTTTTAGAGAAAAACAGACTAAATAAATATATTTTTTAGAAATCCTCTCGCGGACCACTTGAGCTTGCTCGCGGACCACTAATGTGTCCTCGGACTACACTTTGAGAACCACTGCTCTAACCTTAGCATCCTCCACTACTACCCTTAGCCTCCTAGTCTAACTCAGCTGATCTCAAACTAGGGTGTAAAAGACTGCCATGGCTAATTCATGTGAAGCTTGAGAGAGTCTACCTCTGGCTCTTGGGGGCTTTAGACTCTGCTAATTTTGTCTGATAGCCAACAGCAGACTTTTTAGATTTGATTTGACCATGATGTGATTGTGTGCAGTGTTGACTGTTGCCGCCAGCTCTCTTCAGTAATTATAGAGTTCTGCAGTTGAGGCGTTTCCTTCTTTTTTTCCGTATCTGACTTGCTTGTGTTTTCCTGCCTCTACGCATGTGACAGCTGGAGGAGTCGGAGTTCACGTGTGCCGCTGCCGTGAAAGCCCGAAAGGCCATGGAGGTGGAGATCGAAGACCTTCACGTGCAGATGGATGACATCTCCAAAACCAAACTCGCCGTAAGTTACCCACCGTCGCCTTTTCAACATCACGTCATCTAAATGCCACTGAGTCGCTGTGAATCTGGAGACCTTAACCTCAAGCAGTAGCCTGAAGATGGTGGACATTGTTACCTCTGCCAAGGAGGTTATGTTTTCGGTTGCGTTGGTTTGTCTGTTTGTCTGTCTGTTTGTTTGTTTGTCTGTTTGTCAGCAGGATAACTTGAAAAGTGCTGCACGGATTTGGATGAATTTTTCGGACAATGTGTATATTGGGACAAGCAAGAACTGATTCGATTTTGGTGGCGATCGGTGATCCAGAACATGATTTGGAATTTATATTGTGTCTGTGACCACATTGCCTTGGCGGAGGTCTGCACTCTCTGAGCGCTTTTCTAGTTCTATTTTGTTTCTACTGAGTCATAGAACCGCGGTTACATACATAACCATCGTTTTAAGGTGCTTTTTGGAACATTTTCCTAGAATGTGTGTCGAATGTAGTCAATTTCTGTAAGAAGTTCCTGTAAGAATTTTATCTCCTACCCATAGGGGAAGGGTCTTTTGTTAACAAATCTGGGGTCTCCACTGTCCCTCCCGAGCTGAATGGACTAGTGAGACTGGAGCGAATCGAGCATCTCACAGCCAAGTGATTTTCCCCCAGACTCCCGTCTCCTACTCCCGTCTCTGCCGCCACTGCTGCTGCTGCATCATGCACAGCCACGCCGCCATTTCAATTATTGCCCGGCGTGGAGGAGAAATGATTTCCGCCCGTAATGGCATGTTTCCGAATCCATCTCTAATTTGAACAAGACGTATCACCTTGAAATGCATTACAGTTTAATAACGCTGTCACTGGCTGAATATTATCAGGCGCAGGGGAAGGGTGAGGGCGATGGGAGTGAGTGGGGGGGTGGGGTGGGTGATGGTGTTGGGGGTTCTGGTGGGGGTGAA
>JAODXP020000021.1:16164419-16189419 GCA_027497455.2 Sardinella longiceps | reverse complement strand
ACTCCCATGGTTTAGCTCATTACTCTACAGAAAACAGAACAGAACCATATTCGCATATGCGGGATTTTCTGATCACGTAGTTTGAAATAATTTCCACTTTCTCAGCTATCACATAGTTCCCACACAGTGGATATTTGCCATGTAATCACTGATTTACATTAAGCTGACATGGTCTCTTGCCGTCTCCTGCCGGCTTTGAAGTGTCCTAAAGTCTCTGTAATCACAGTATCCATGGACAAACTGTAATGATCCCAAAGTCTTCATAAGGGACATAGTGTTCCTAAAATAGCTCTTTTCACCGACACCTTTGCCCCTCCAGAGGAACATCCATAGTGCATTACAGCAAATGTAATATAGCATATCTAGCATATTACATTAGCATGTTCATATTCCACATTGCTGTAGGTGTGGTTAGCGGTCTGGCTCAGTGCTACCAAAGTCTATTTTTTACTCTATACCGCCTTTAGCACTTGTGGTGGCCAAGCGTACTGTATCAACCTAGTGATGGCTATCAGAGCACTTCGGCATGACGCTTAACCAACCCTCAGCCACCACTAACTGCTAAGCGAGACCACTTTGTAAGACCAGCTTTCCCTGGGGACAGGGCCCCACAGTACTCATCCCTCGTATGTGTGTGTGTAGCCTTTTTTTAAGTACACCTCACACCAATAGCAGGCCGCTGGTCACACAGCAAACAGCCAGACAAACACCCTTCTGAACAGTACGAGGGAGGCGTTTTTTCCCAGCTGTTCATTGTTTCACTAACAGTTTAACTTGACATCACACTGGAGAAAAAATAAATAAAAAGATAGTAACAGATCTTGGCTCAACACATATGATCGGCCTTTCCCTGCACTGGAAGAAAAATATGAAAAAATACAATACGAAACATGAGTCCCATAAACATTGCGGGCACCATTACTTCACACGAAATACTTGTTGCAAGCCACTCACTACAATGTGTAAAAGTGTGATTTGTTGCCAGCTGTTCAGTGTTTCACTAACAGTTTAACTTGGCATCGTACTGGAAAAAAAAAATAAAAAAAAGATAGCAACAGATCTTGTCCACTGGCTCAACACAGACGATCTGCCTTTCCCTGCACTGGAAGAAAAACTTAAAATACAATAAAAGAAAAAAGAAAAACACCAGTCCCATAAACATTGAGGGCACCATTACTTCACACAAAATACTTGTTGCAAGCCACTAAATGCAATGTGTGAAAGTGTGCTTGGGGAGACGATTGGGGAGATGGCCGAGCATTGATCACACAGAAGCTGCTGAAGGACCTGTATAGTGTTAAGATGCCTGTGCAATCTCCCTGGACGCACCTTGTTCAGAACTGTCGCTGTGAAGAGCCATTTTCGATGTGGATAAGCGTTTGGGGCAAGATGAATTGGAGTGGATCGAAGAGTCTAGGGCTGCGCTCTCTCTCTCTCTCTCTCTCTCTCTCTCTCACACACACACACACACACACACACACACACACACACACACACACACACACTGTCTCTCTCTTTCCCTCTCTCTCTCTCTCACTCACTCACTCACTCACTCACACACACAGAGGATATGGGGAGATCTCCTTTCATCCCTCTCACTGAAAACAAGTGCTTGCCCCAGGGGAGCACTAGACTCCCCTCACCAACAGTCACTGTGTGTATAGCCTACTTATGGTTTGCTGTGTGTGCATGAAGATGTGTATGTTGACAGTGTTTGTATATGTGTGTGTGTGTGTGTTTGTCTTTATATAACGGTGTGTATGTATTTGTGTATTTGTGTGTTTTTATATTGGTAAAGATGAGTATTTGAGTTCCTGTATGTGTGTAGGTTTCACATGTGTTGAGGGTCAGAAGGGCATTTGGTATGAAATATTGTTGATGCACTTGCATAATGCACCTGCTCTCTCCCTCTCCCTCTCTTCTCCTCTCCTCTCCTCTCCTCTCCTCTCCTCTCCTCTCCTCTCCTCTCCCTCTCCCTCTCCCTCTCCCTCTCCCTCTCCCTCTCCTCTCCTCTCCTCTCCTCTCCTCTCCTCTCCTTTCCTCTCCCTCGTCCCCCCACTCTCCACCACCCCCAGCTCCAGTCTCTGCAGAGCCAGCTGGAGTTCCAGGAGACGTCCATGGTGGAGAAGTCGATGGTCAGCCGGCAGGAGGCCAAGATCCGCGAGATCGAGACCAAGCTGGAGTTCGAGAAGACGCAGGTCAAACGCCTGGAGGTGAGTACCCATCTGCAGTGGGCGAGGAAGGGTGGGTGTTGGGGGGGGGGGGGGCGTGAGGATGGATGGCTTGGCCGCATAAACAGCACTTGAGTGTCCTAAGGTCAGCCTGCTGTACTTATACTGTGTGGGCACGCGTGAAAAAAAAACACCCACCAGCCATTTTCCTCATGGAACCAGCTGCAAGCACCACTTTTTGGATACAATATGTTCACTTTTCAGCTCAGATTCACTGCCTTCCTGGAGCTATCTTCTGCTGCTGTGGGCTTGATGAAGTTGTTTGGCAGATTTAATCTGCTACATTTTGTACATTTTGTAGAGTCTGGAGACTCTTGATAGGCATGGAAGGTGGATGCGAAAAGGTATTGGTCCTTCAATTTCACTTCACCAATTGGGCGCTAAGAAATTTAGTTGTGTAAACTGAAAAGAAAATACCGGAGTGAATTCAAGCATAGCCCTGCTGCACGAGCCTTCTAACAGCAATATATTTCGCATGAAATGAAAGAATTTCAAACAGCATATCCCTAACGCGAACGCGAAACACTTTAGATTGAGTCAATGTAACCTCAGATCTTACTTTCGGTTTCCAACAGTCAGGTCCCATTGATTCAGTGTAAAGTGCCTGTTCGCTTCTGCGTTCATGTTCGGTCTGTGCTGTACCAAAATATTTAGTTCCACTCGCTAACTAGCGCATTTAGCAAGCTCTTTCAACAGGACTATGCTTGAATTCACTCCGGTATTTTCCTTTAAGACTTTGGAAAGTACCTTGACTAGTGTTGTAGCTTAATACAATAGCGAATGGAGACGCTTGTCTGGTTAGGCGTAGTGCAGACCGTCAGGGATCAGGATGGAAGCTTCCAATTTCCTCCTTTCTCACCTTATGTCTTCCTATCCAATAGGAAGGCGCTTTCATATTCTGACATATATTGCATCATTTCGAATTCAATTTCCCCGGGATTACATTGCTGTATCACCTGTGACCAAATGCAGAATGGCGCACAGGATTGTATGGGAAACATAATTAGGGGGAAAAAAGCTCATTGTGTAATGCCTAGGCATGTACCTCCTCTCTCTTTTTCCTTCCCGCTTTCTCTCACACACATATACACACGCACACGCACACACACGCATACGCGCGCACACACACACACACACACACACACACACATTCTCTGGCTGCAATAGCTCAGTTAAACTAGTATTGATGAGCACCCAGCAGCCCTCAACCCCCACCCACGCACACACACTCACACACACACACACACACTCATACTCACACACACACACACACACACACACACACACACACACACACACACACACACACACACACACACACACACACCAATCTCCTGGCCCTGTCAGGAACACAAAAGGCCTCTTCCAGCAGGATTACAGCTCCCCTCCGCTTGCATTAGAGCAGGGCCCCAGACGCTGGCAGTGCCGAGTGAGACGTTAGCCCCTAGCCCATCTGAGCACAAGAGCAGCACGCTAAAGGCTTTACTTCAGCCCCAGAGCCATAGGCTGAATGCTGATGAAGAGGCGCCGCGTGCTACAGAGAAGCGCGGAAAGCTAACACCTCGCCGCCCTCTGAATACTAACACTGTTGTGCAGGCTAACTTTTAGGAGCTTGTTTTTTTCTTTGTTTGGTGTTTTGGCAGGCTTGTGCATAATTCATGGTTTGATTGGCATTGATAGGAAGGTTGTTTTTGTTTTTTTTTCTGCAAAGATCTTTCAGCTTGTTTGTTGTTGGGAAAAATACAACTGGAAAGCATTTGACATTTTAAGATATTTCTCTCAGCACCTTTTGTTGAATCAATATCATACGTGATAAATAAGCATCAATGATGAAACAAAGACGAAACTTGAAATCTGGTTGGCATTATTATTGAAAAATGTTCCTCTCTTCACGGCTCGTGTTCTGACCCCCTTTTTGCCCAGAGCTTGGTGGCGCGTCTGAAGGAGAACGTGGAGAAGCTGACGGAGGAACGCGACCAGCGCAGTGCCAGCGAGATCCGCGAGAAGGAGCAGAACAAGCGTCTCCAGCGGCAGATCCGCGACATCAAGGAGGAGATGGCCGAGCTGGCCAAGAAGGAGGGAGAGGCCAGCCGCAAAAAGCACGAGCTGGTGAGTCCGACTCAAGTCTCTCAAGAAAAATAAATGAATGAGACAGCTGTTAATGTTGCAGATAAATGATTCAGTTCCTAAACATTGCACATTAAAAACAGATAAAAGTCAGTGAATGAAAGCGTTATTACGTCAAATTACTTCAGTGTGTCTATCATGCTAAGCGTCTTCACCTTACATTTGGCTAACTCCTAATACTGCATGAATAGCGATCTTTGGGTATATCACTGCAGCAGTGTCTAAAGCAAGTCAGACCTAGATGTGTTTCTACAGTGTGTTGTGTGTCTTGTAAGAGTCCATAATGGTATTGCAACCCCTTGTCTCTGCACTCAAACAGGAAATGGACATCGAGAGCTTGGAAGCAGCCAATCAGAGCCTTCAGGCAGATCTGAAGCTGGCCTTCAAAAGGATTGGCGACCTGCAGGCCGCCATCGAGGATGAGATGGAGAGCGACGACAACGAGGACCTCATCAACAGGTATGTTCTACACCTTTAGAAGTCCACTCTATACCACTTCAATAGCCCCTGCTATTCTCTCCATCACTGAGGCAGAGAGAGAGAGAGAGAGAGAGAGAGAGAGAGGGAGAGAGAGAGAGAGAGAGAGAGAGAGAGGGAGGGAGGGAGGGAGAGAAGGAAAGTTTGGCAGAGAACTTCCTTTGCAGGGACTTTGTAGGCAGTTGTCAAAGCTTGAGAAACTTCCCCGGGCCTTTTCAGATCGAAGAAGGAAAAACAAAACAAATCATGTCTCGAACACTGCTCCACTTCATTTGTACCATTTGAGAATCCCCCCTCACTCCATCAGAATGTCGATCACGCTGACCCAGTCTCCTTTACTTGGGAACATTTATTTAATAGCCTGAGATTGTCGCTGCGACTCGCTTTACTAGCTTGCTTATTGGCAGCAACAAAGCAAAGGAAAGCTGTCTCTTTCTCCTATGTCAGAAGGCAAGAAGTAGTAGTGAGAGTTTAGACAGTATTCTGGAGCTCTCTCCTCTCCTGCCGTCTCCTCTGTCTGCACAGAGTGAAATGACTTTAACCAGAGTCCGGAGCTGTGGAGTTCTGCTTAAGGGGAAAATATTTCTAATCATCTTAAGATTTGAAGGTGGAAACTGCTTGGCATCATTTTTATGGTCATATTTCATGCTCCGTTACCTCTGGGAATTGTTCACCTATCAATTATTTGTTTATTTCTGTTTTGTTTATGCAAATTTCACTCTTGTTTATTTTGCTGTCCTCTGTGTACCCTTCTGTTCTGTATTTGACTCTCATCTATTTATGTTTGTGTCACTTCTTTTTTTGTTTGTTGCTGTTTTCTTCCTCCACTGTCCACAGTTTACAAGATATGGTGACTAAGTATCAGAAACGAAAGAACAAAACGTGAGGATCCAGAGCATCTGTTTGGTCCTAATTTAAATCAGTTTTGCCCTCCCCCAGACATGTGATGCAGTATTCCACCGCACTTTGAAAAATGTCTAATTACTAATTCATGGCCTTCTCCCGTGCCCACGCTCACTATTCTGACCTGAGCCTGTAACGAGATACGAATTACCTCTAAGTCTCCCTAAATGGCTCCTTTTTGACCTCATTTAATGCAAAAAAAAAAAAAAACAGGGCCTTAGTTTGAGAATACCAAATAAGTTGAGCATTTCTCACATGACTCTTTAGTCATGCAAGACAAAGGATACTGCATTACAGGGCTGGGAGTGTGATACTTTAACATTCTCTCACCAATTTTTTTTGTTTTTGTTTTTTTGTTTTTTTTTGTTTTTTATCCTTCATGTGTTTTGCATGTTGACACATGCTTTTGGTGCATGATACTAAGAATAATTTGCTTTACCACAACGGCCCCCCCTAAACCAAGCATGGGTTTTTTACCCTACACACTTCTGCCCCTCAAAGCTTCCACCGGTTGGCCTGTTAACACACTGAGCTGAATGAGCTGTACTTTAAACCTGCTGTATCCCATCACCTGCCCCATGGGTCAACTGTGTGTGTGTGTGTGTTTGCGTGTGTTTGCGTGTGTGTGTGTGTGTGCTCCTTTAATTGTGGGCTAAATCCACTGTCGGGTAAGCTCCCACATCTGCCTGCTCCCAGGAGATACTTGAACCAAGAACACTGACTGTAGGCCTTCACACACACACACACACACACACACACACACACACACACTGGTATCCCTCCTCCGGTTGTCTCCTCATGCCGCTGGCTGTGCTGTCAGACACCAGTGGGGCATGTTTGAGCAGCACCCAGGGTCTCTTGCCGTGCCCTCCTGAATATTTTACTGAGCTCCTCTTGTCAGACAGTGGCTACGCTCACGGCGACGCCCTGGCCAGCTGCGCTCCTGTGGGGGCAGTGGGTAAGGAGGAGGACACGGAGAGCATGGAGGGTAGAGAGGTGTGTGTGTGTGTGTGTGTGTGTGTGTGTGTGGGGGGGGGGGGGGGGGGGGGGTTGAGGGGGGGGCATGTTCCTCATCAATCATTCAAACTCAAAGTTAAATAATGGATGACCATCAAATGTCCTACAGAAACCCCTCAGCCTGACCAAGAGCAGCGCTAACCTCTGGCAGAGGTCCAGCCCATTCCCATGTCAATAATGCTAACCGCGTAGCGCGCCGCACTTATTGCATTTTCCATTTTTAAAACCCCTGTTAAATGACGAAGCCAGCCCCCCGCACCCCCCCGCCCCAGCCACCCAGCCACGTACGGCCTTTATGCCGTGTACTGTAAAAGGAATTCAATGGCTAATGGCTCGGCAGAACATTATCGTCCTAAGAGCTTTAGCGCAGCATTGCGTAATGCTGTCAGAAAGGGCTTTTTGTTTTGTTTTTGTTTGGGCTTGTTGTTGTTGTTTTAAAATAGAAATGGACAAGCTCTCAAGCTGGAATGAGTGTTGACGATGGCGTACTTTAGGTGTCCAAATTCATTGCAAACCTTTTTGGCTGGTGGTGTTGATGGGAAAATTTTTTGATCAGACACTAAGGCTAGGTGATCAGACGACCCAGATTTTTGGGGACAGTGCCCGATTTTGGAGGTCTACCCTCTGTAAAATACAAGAAAACACACTTTGTCTCCCATTTTTTAAGCTGATTACTGATTTAAATGATATTGACTGTAGAAAATGAAATGTCCACTGTTCCCAAGGGAACCCAGGAAATGTACCCAAGTTTGGTCTCAGACATCTGGTCACCTTAGCTAGCCTAAGGCTTGAATAGCCACATACTGTGTATGTGATACGAGCAGTGTGTTTAGATTTGAAACTCCCACTGGGCACAGAGGCTTGTTGGAACAGCTGCTTTCACCCTGGACAAGTCCCAAAGGACCTCGGCCGCTCTCTTGTCTTGTCTTCTCTGTGTAGAGTACTGGCCAAAGAAATACAGTAAAGGTGTCATATGTGTATGTGACTCCTGGTGGAAGTGAGGGAAGTCTAGTGGCTGGGCGGAGAAAGACGCAGAAAGGGAGGATGGAGGGAGGGAGGGAGGGAGGAGAAAGGGATGGAATAGAGCGGGGAGAAGAAGAGGGACGGGGGGGAGGAGAGAGAGAGGGAGGGATCCATATGTGCTAATGATAAATGTAATAGCGTGTAACAGAGATGTACAAGCAGTGGAGGCAGATTGTCACAGACAATTAATGTCTCCCTCCGCTCTCTTTCGGTGTTTGTTTGTTCCCCGGGGCCTTTGGCGCGCGGCTTAACTAATGGTATGCGGTCAAGGACATAAATTGTGTGTGACACTTGGTGTAAAGTGCTTGATTACAAAGCGCCGGCTGGCCGGCCGTGGCCAGGCGCGGCGTGACGCAGCGCGGCGATGGCCTGTCCTGCTCGGGAGAGCCGCGGGCTCGTTCACACCAGGGCCGTTCACCACCGACCACGGTCCCATGGGAGGGATAGGAGACTAATACTCAACCACACACGCTAAGAGAGGAGCCACAGCTGGCTCACAAAAGCTGGTTGCTAGCCAGTTACCGTTCATCATTCTAGAATTTTCTGTTACTGTTCATGCCTCCCTTTTGTTGGCCTTTTGTTGTTCTAGAAGTTGTTTGTCACCCATCCTGTTTGGGTCACCTTGTTATGTCTTAACCTTGGGTTTGCCCTTCATGTTAATGTGGAGGTGATGCTAATTATGTATGTGAAATGTTTGGTATGAGGGAATTAGAACTGCTATTGTAGTAATTAGCAAGGTCTTTCAGCAAGCATATTGTTGAGGTCTTCAGTTATCCAGAAAAATTGCTAAATTACTTTTTCAGAGGACTTTTAAAGGACTTTTTTTGCCTATGGTGTTTCTACTACCCAGATATAGTCACGAGACATCATTACCATTTTTTAAAATATGCTCCTCTCTCTCTTTTTGTTGAAACTAAACAAAAATTTGTGCAATTTCTTCAGTACATTGTAGCTATTTGGAGCTCTATTTTTTTCTGATAAGCAAAGGGATAAGAGTAATGTTATGAAGGCAAAAGACACTGAATGAGTCTGAGAGAGGAGAGAGAGAGAGAGAGAGAGAGAGAGAGAGAGAGAGAGAGAGAGAGAGAGAGAATGAGAGAGAGGGGCACATTGACTTGCAAATCCAAGCAAACATAAATCCGAGGCTTTCTTTATCTCCGTGGAAAGCAGTGGGCAAAAGCGGCGAGGGACTCGGGGGGGGCCGGGCACTTGATGTGTGAGGTGCTAATACGCCGTCCTCATCCTCGTCCTCCCCGGGCCTCGCTTCTTTGTTTACACGCCCGTATTGACGAGACGAAACGATGCAAAGCAGGCCGCCGCCGCCACCGCAGCCAGACGTCAGGCCGGCACTCATCCCACAATAGCAATTTGCGTCAGGAGACGGCGTCTAATAGCGCGGGCATGGCGAGCAAAGTTAATTACACTTTCAAAGAGGTCTTGAAGCCCCTTCAGGCTACTCTGTTTGCTTGGAATAAGAAAAACATTGTACCGCAGAGAAACTGGAGGATAAGCATTTTGGACCGCATTCAAAGCCAGCGATGATAGTAGAATTCCCATGGTTATATACCATTTTTTTTTTTATTTATTTATTTATTTTTTTAATCTGTAGGAAGGCTTTTGGACAAGCCTCACGTGTCCCATGATGTTATAGCCTGCACAACCTTGGTTCTTAAAAGATTATTCAAGGAGAAAATCTTTTGAAGAACTGTTGTAAAGGTTGAGGTATGTGTGGTGTGTGTGTGTGTGCGTGTGTGTGTGTGTGTGTGTGTGTGTGTGTGTGTGTGTGTGTGTGTGTGTGTGTGTGTGTGTGTGTGTGTGTGTGTGTGTGTCCTTGTGTGTGTGTCCTCGTGTGTGTGTGTGTCTGCAGAAAAGATAAAACACAATGGGAGTAATTCTCATCAGCAGTGCACCAAGGTGTCAGGGCGCATTGGGGCCTCTTTTGATCCTTTTCAGACCACTGACAGGCCTCAATTCTCCTAGCAGTGCCCTGCCCTGCCACGCCGCCCGCCATCCTACCCTCCTGCGCAGATCGAAAACAATTCCACTCCCAATCTGTCCCCCAAATTATTATGTCAGAGTCTCCAGCATTATTCGGCGGTGTGGCGAACA
Organism: Sardinella longiceps; assembly: GCA_027497455.2. Classification (NCBI taxonomy): domain Eukaryota; kingdom Metazoa; phylum Chordata; class Actinopteri; order Clupeiformes; family Clupeidae; genus Sardinella; species Sardinella longiceps. The sequence continues at coordinate 16,179,532 of JAODXP020000021.1, read as the reverse complement.
GATAAATGAGTCATGGGATTGAGGGGGTGGGATGGTGGGAGGTAGGGGTGAGTTAGGGACAAAAAAAAAAAAAAAAGGAAAAAAAAATCCCTTTCTATTTTCTACCTTCTCTTCCGCTAAGCCTTTATCCTTTGTCCCGTTGCCCTGACTCTGGGGTTGGGATTGAGTGTACTGAATGACTCCAGGGTCCATTTGGGGGCTTCGTGCGCCAGGCAAAGCCAGTGCCAACTAACCGCAAGTCGGCCCAGCGATAACGGCGCTCACAATAACACGGAGAATGGCTGCAGGTCTCCACAGGCCTTCGTCGGCGATCCAGTGCATGTGTGTGTGTGTTCTCTCTCGTGATCTCCTTCCAGAGAGGACATAAAAAAGAGAAAGGGTGGGGAAAAAGGCCAAAAAAAAAGAAAGAAAGAAAAAAAAAAGCTTTTGTATGCTTCTCCTGAATGGCTCCCACTAACACTGGTGCCAGAGACTAGCCTCCGGTTTTCCCTTGTTCTCAGATTTTGTCTCACTTGTCTTTCTCTCTCTCTCTCTCTCTCTCTCTCTCTCTCTCTCTCTCTCTCTCTCTCTCTCTCTCTCAATCTCTCCATCACCCCACACAGTGAGGGAGACTCGGGCTCAGACTCAGAGGTGGATGACCGAGTGGACGGGGTGAAGTCATGGTTGTCCAAAAATAAGGGCTCCGCCAAGAACCTGTCAGACGATGGAAGCCTGAAGAGCTCAAGGTCAGTCATGACATGACATACACCACCGTCCCGCCCCTCGCACAAACTCACATACTCTCTTTCACTCACTCACACACACACACACACACACACACACACACACACACACACACACACACACACACACACACACACACACACACAGTCCTGGAGACCCCTGTTTTTAAAATGGTTTCATAGACACGTCCTGTGCAGCAATAGATATACTGTCAACTTTCAATGGGATATTTCCCTCCCTCCACCCCCCATTCCCGACCCCCAACCCCCCCTCTCTCTTTCTCTCTTTTACTCTCTGCATGTCTTCCAGCTCATTCTCTCGATTGTCACTGGAGCTGATGACAGGTTCTTCTTTAGATGGTAGCTGCCTCCCTGGCAGATTTATTGACGTGCCCGCTAGCCAGCTGGAATGCTTACCTGCGCCCCCTCCGTCGGTCTGAGATTAATAGATCTGCCAGCTGGCTGTCGGCTTCGATGGTCCCGTATTTGTCTCTTTACGAGAAGATTTAGCTCTCCCGCTTGGGCCCCTCACAACTTTCTCCACAAAACTTTAGCTTTTAGCATCTCTAGTTCCACTGCATCACTCTCCCAGTACAACTCTACACGAGTGGAGATCCATTACAGGAGGACCTGTGAGGTTTCAAGTCTTCATCGGCAGTGCAGAGTTGAATAGATGTTTTTGGCCCTGGAAGAGTTGTTACCAAGAACTATGTATGCAGCAAATGACCATGTTCACCTTTTTGGTGGAATGTCACATAAATATTATCTCAATACTGTGTAATCTCTGCTTTTTTGGAAGGTTCTGTGCACTCAAGGATTTGATTTGGTGTTTTTATTGTTATTATCAATGCATCCTCAATGGTAACTTGGTAACTGTCTGTAAACTCCTACTGCCTTCCCTGAAATCCCCACCTTCATCCATCTTTCTCATTAATTTTGACATTTTAAATTCACACCTTCAGAATACCTCTATTCTCTACCCCAGGCTCAATCCACACACACACACACACACACACACACACACACACACACACACACACACACACCCCACCCACCCAACTCCCTCCACACACCTCTTTTTCATTTGTTTGTTTTTTCTTCCTAAGAGTCTTTCATCTCATTACTGTTTTTAAATTTCATTTATCTCTGCTTTTCAGTTCTCTGTGTGGCTCATCTATCTTTTTTATTCTTTTTCTCTCTCTCTTTCTGTCCCTTTCTTTTCCCCACTTCATTACGTGTGTTTTTCTTCTGTTCTGTTCCCCCCCCCACCCCGTTGCCATGCCGATTCCTCTCCCTGTAGATGTGCGGCTAACGTCGATGCAAAGGAAGGCAAAGAATGGAAAGAGGGTAAGGAATGGAAGGATAGTTGCAAAGACGGTAAAGAGGTAGACAGCAGGCCGGTGTCCGTCATGAGTTCGCTCAGCTATAGGAAGCGCTCCAACATCAAGGACTCGATCGGGGGCAAAGGAGACGACGGCTCCCTCTTCAGCACCCTGAAGGATCAGTCCAAGGACTCTCAGGACTCGTTCCGCAAGGGCAAGGGCAAGGCGGCCGACGGCCAGGACGATTCCTACTCGGTCAGCTCCTGGCGGAAGTCCAAGTCCGGGGACGACCTGGACGACCGCGGCTCGGTCATCTCGCAGGCGTACTCGGAGGCCAGCCGACGGGCGAGGGAGGGCATGGAAAGCCGCTGGTCTGAGTTCGACAAGGAGTCGATGGTGTCGTCGCTGGCGCCAAGCCGAGCCTCCACTCGGCGCACTGTGATCGACTTGGATGACGACGACGACTGCAAGTCCACGTTCAGTGTGCGAAGTCGACGCCGCAGCATGTCTCGCTTGGAGGGGCGCTCGCCCGTGTCCCCGACCCCGAGCCGCCGGTCGGGCGGTCGCAGCCCTGGCAGCGTGAGCCGCGCCGAATCAAGCATGTCAGTGGCCCGCAGCTGCCGCCTCAGCGAGTTTGGCATAGACGACGACAGCCGCAGCGTGGCCTACAGCGACGCACGATCCTCCGCCTACAGCCCCTTCTCTAGCGGGCGCAGCGTCTCGATGCCACCCCAAGCCCGTGCCACCGACAGCAGCCCGCCCGACACCTCCGACGTCAAGTCCGTCACACACCGGAACTACCTGGACCCCGACCTGGAGAAGGCCATCAACGAGGTGCTCAGCTTCAAGCCCATCAAGTTTAAACGCACCAGTCTGGAGGACTCCGAGGCCGAGGGCGGCAGCAAGAAGGAGGCAGAGGAGGAGGCCAGTGGGAGGAAGAGCAACTTGCGGCGCTCGGCCTCGACCGGGGACTTCATGCGGTCCGCCAGCAGCATGAGCTCCCGCAGCAGCAGCCGCAGCCGCAGCAGCAAGTCTAAGAAGAAGAAGAAGCGAAGGGGCCGCAGCAGCAGCAGCGATTCGGAAAGCTCCGACTCAGACGACGGGCGACGCTCTTCCAAGAGCTCCAAAAAGAAATCCAAGAAGTCCAAGAAGAAGTCTAAAAAGGTCTCCTCATCCTCCTCCTCCTCCTCTTCCTCCTCATCCAGCTCAGAGTCTGACTCCAGCTCCGGAGCATCCACCATTTCCTACCGCAGCACCAACAGCATTAAAAAAGCCCCCAACAGCAAACCGGCCTCGGGGTCGGATGAGGATGATGCCCGTCAGGGTGCTGCAGACCAGGGCCCTCCTGTGAGCAAGAAGGAAGAGAAGAAGAGGAAGAAGAAGGTGGACAACCTGATGATGAAGTACCTGTACCGACCTGACAGTGACTAGAGCCGAAGAGGCAGCAGTAGGTTTTGCCTGGCGTGTAGTGAGGAATACACAAGCGCATGGAGTGACACTAACACCCCCCCCACCCCCACCCCTTTCAACACTACATCCTCCTCAACAGCAAATGAAAAAAAAGAAAGATTTAGCCGTAACAAAAAAAGCTAATTATGCTCAGTTGCACACATGCTCGGAGTCTAACTTTGTAATATGTCCTTTTGAAGGTCCTGTTACCATAGACACTTTTCATCGGAGTGAACTAATCGAATGACGCAGGGAAAATTGTGTTAGTTCTCGTTTTCGCTTTGCAGCGCCGGTACTTTCTTTTATCTTTGGCTCTTTTGTGTGCATGAATGTGCATAGTAACTCCGCACCAAATTGGTGTCTCCAATAATTTGGACAAGACATTTAGGGTAATTAATTTTAGGGGCTTTTATTTATATATAAATAGGAGCCTCTGAATCGGTGTGCGTGGACACGGCAATCGCTAAAATGTCTGAGTGATTTATTGTCCGAAAGCTGCAGCCAAAAAGAACCGCGGCTCCAGTCTGCCATATATTGTGCCTACAGCCTTTATTTCAGACATAATTAAACCAGACCATTGATTTACACAAGTAGCAAGTAGCCATTTTTTTTCACCCCCTTTTAAGATTCGCGAATCGACAGCAATTAACCTGCGGTTTGCATTGTAGGGGCGGGTGGAGATTAGATAACTCTGTGTAACTCAGACTTGCTCTTTGTTGAGGGTTGTACCCAAACGGCGCCATTAGTGAGGCTCGCTCTCGCAAGCATCAGACCCAATCTGTTTGCTCCCCAATAATTAGAGCAAACAACATTTCATTTATATGTTAATTAAGTTGATAAGGTTACAGGGTGGGGGTGGGGGGGTGGGTGGTGGTGGTAACACGCAATGGGCTCCAGAGTAACAGACATTGAAATGTTGCACTTTAGCCAGGGTTTTTTTTTTTGGAGGCTTTCGACAGCGATTGAACTGCTGTGTGCAAACTCGGCAAACTTTGAGACTTGTTGAGACTCTCGCAGAGGGGGAATGTTCAGCGGGTGAGGAAAACTTCTTGTTATGCGCATCTGAACTTGAGTGGAAAAGGCTTGATGTCAGATGTCATGTCTCGGTGTGGAGACCTGATGTGGTTGTGTGATTAACCGGCATGATACTCTACAGTCAGGTGTCTAACAGCACTGAATGGTTTTTATTAATCACATTTCCAGTGTGGAATTCAAGTGTGGATTTTGTTGTACACTGAACTCAAGTCAGTCGTGTAATAATAACAGGGTTAGCATTTTATGCATGTGTATATTATGGTCTGTTTTGCTGTTATTATTATTATATAATGTCTCTTATTATTACATGTATATAATGTGTTCATCACCCTCCGTCTGTCTCTCTGTCTGTCTGTCTGTGTGTCTGTCCTGATGTCGATCTCCCACTTGTGTCTCTCTACAGCCCTCCTTCGAGGAGACGCTACCTCTTCGATCGATCTGATGAAGAGGAGGAGGAAGAAGAAAAAGAAGAAGGTGGTGCGTCCCGAAGTTCCTACCGCTCCCGATATACACGCAGCTACCTGAACGACAGCGACAGCGAGGGCAAGGCCTCAGAGACCACAGCATAGCAGAACTCTCTCTTTCAAACACACACACACACACACATACACACACACTCAACACACACACACACACACACACTCACACATACATGTTCAGTGTTCACATGGATGCACATATTCGCTCATTCAAAAAAGACTTTTTGCCTCTCAGTGTTGTTGTTGTCATAGTTTCACCATCCCCACCGACACCAGTTTCCGGAACCTTCCGTCGTCTCTTGTAACAGCATGAAGTAGAGACAGCGGCCCAGTAGGACTCAGCTGCGCTGCTCTCAACCCCACTCACTATATGACCACTCTACTGTACTCTACTCTACTCTCACATCCGACTGGAAACGAACGCAGACAAAAAGACAAAAACAACAAAGCTATAGCCTTGTTCATTCTTATTCGTCATCTGTTACATTGCTGTTACCAGCCCTTGACTTGTACATAGCGTGGTGAGCTTTAAAAAGCATTGGAGTGCTACAACACTTGAGGATTCACGGCTTTGTCCGATTTTATTTGTTTATTTTATTTTGTTTTGTTTTGTTTTTATCTCACCATTTTTCTCGTTCTCTGCCTTCAGCTGCTTTGCAACCCTCTTCTTCTTCTTCTTCTTCTTCTTGTTTCCTTGTCCTTCTTTCCCCCCTTCGTCTTCTTGCTTCCTGCTTCCTACTCCTCTCACATCCTGGAACCCCAGTGCCTTCTACCATTGGGGCTTTCCTCTGTGCCTAGCTCATGTTGTTCAATAGCTGCACTCTGCGCTGCCTTCCTCCCTCCTGTTCCGGACCGCGCCCGGCCCACTCCCGTTCACCCGTGTCTCAGCCAGTACTGAGCCAAAGACTCCTGACCTGACTCCTTAGACAACGAGAAGCATACTTGTTTGTTTGTAATTCTGGTCATCATTAAGTTTAGAGTTTAGAACAGAAAGTGCTAGGGAAAACAGAGAGACACTGAGGGAGAGAGAATGAGAGAAAGAGAGAGAGAGAGAGAAAGAGAATGGGAGAGAGAGAGAAAGAGACTGGGAGAGAGAGAGAGAGAGAGAGAGAGAGAGAGAGAGAGAATGGGAGAAAGAGAGAGAAGAGAGAGTGAATGAGAGAGAGATGGAGAGAGAGAGAGAGAAAGAGAATGGGAGAAAGAGAGAGAGAGAGAGAGTGAATGAGAGAGAGATGGAGAGAGAGTGAATGAGAGAGATGGAGAAAGAGGAGGAAATAAGTGCTAAGAAAAAGGCCTTTTGTTGTAAGAGTCACTGCATATGCGGAGATAGAGCTTCTTTACTTTGGCTCCCTAGAGAGGATGGAGGAGTGGGGGGATGGGGGGGGGGGGGTGGTAGGCAAGTGCCGCTTAAATCGGAGCTCCCCCGCAGCTGTTTCCTCAGCCAGCTGTGTCTCTCTGCATGTGTGCGCGCTGAACTGCTGAGCTCTTCTCTCTCTCAGATAGCACTCGAGAGGGGAGAGAAGGGGTGTGTGTGGTGGGAGGGGGGGGGGGTATGGTGTTTGTTTTTTAACTTGATTGATGGCGAGGGACAAAATAAGACCATAGAACTAGCAGTTTGTTTAACGAAAAGTGCACTGTCGCTATTGTTTTTGCTGCCTCGAGAAAGTTTTTGATGTATGTTTGAGGAAAACCAGAAAAAAATAAAAAAACAAACAAGGGCAAGGGAGAAGAACTGATTGCCTTCCCAGTGTTGAATTGCATGTTGAGGCTATTAAGCTCCCCTCCATAAAACGCCTTGCCTGGTTTTATTTTTTTGTTTTGTTTTCAATTGAACTCACTGAAGTATTCTCAGTCTTGGTCGTGGTTAGTCCTTGGCTCAGTTTCTGATTTTTGTTTCTCCTGTTCTAAAGCTTTTCATACTATCCAGTAGTTGATCATAGACAGTTCATGGCTTTCCAAAGGGAATGTACTTGATAATGGGTACGGGGGCTGTGTGATAATGGTTATCTTTTCTTAACTCCCTTAACTCCTCACTACACTGCTGCAGTGATTTTAAAATACTGGACAGCCAACGGCTCTCGAAAAAACAAAAACATCTCTTGAAACGATATGAGGAAGATCCGAGAGATCAAGTGCCTCTTCCGTAGGCCACTGGAGCAAATTTGGATGAAGACTTGTGACAGAACACCTACTGTGAAATCCTCTTTTGAGCCTTGGAAGAAGAAATATTGTCAGAGGAAAAAAAAAAAATCACCAGTGTTCTGGCCTTACCCCATGACTAATAACACAATCTTCACTCTTCGAGATGTGGTGCGCTTTTGACCTGGACAGACAGGCTCCTCGGATTTTTTTTAATGGTTGCCTATATTGTATTCTTTCGCTTGTTGCCATAGTATTTATGAACTAGAATCGATGAGTTGAGCACATGCCAAAATGCAAACATTTTCTAGCCGTGGGGTAGATATGGATTTACTTGCTATACTTTTGTTTTTTGAAGGGAGATTGTGATTGTATTTTACATGGTTCAGTAGATTCCCATGCTGGTCTATGACTATCCTGTTTTCTATGCAGTTGGTATTAAGTTGGTTAAGTAAAGGTGAGTGTTTTATTTTTCTGGTTTTCATCAATTTTGCGCATTAAACCACAAAAAAAGACATGCAGACGTAACATTGCTGGCTGTACACATTAATATAAATATATATAAATATCTGTATGATTCATTTTAGCTTCCAAAATAGTTCATGTTTATTTTCTTTATTGAACAAATGACCACTTGTTATAAGTAATAATTTTGCATTACAATTTAATATATTGTAAATAAATGATGGTGATTGTTTTAGAACGTCTCTCTTGACTCATTTTTTGTCAGTTGAAGCCTGTTCCTGCTTCGAAATGTTCACATATAAATGGACGCATCAGATAATGACAAGTGTCCTAATTTTTCCCTGTTTTGAATATGAAAAGTATCTCCCTGTGTGTGTGTGTGTGTGTGTGTGTGTGTGTGTGTGTGTGTGTGTGTGTGTGTGTGTGTGTGTGTGTGTGTGTGTGTGTGTGTGTGAATGTGCGTGCGTTTGTGTGTGCCGGACACCCTACTCCCATCACACATCAACACAAACAGAAGGGCAGAGAAAGAAGACAATGTATCTTTTCTCTTAGCATGCCCAAGTGAAGGGCAATAGCTGAGCTCTGGAAAGCTGCATGATTACGGCTCTTTGCAGTGTTTTAGCATCCCTTTGCTCCGGCTCTCACAACTTTAAAAGTGCCTAAATGTGAAGACAGGCCCTGCAGAAGCACAAATTGGTCCCATTGGTGCGGTGCTTCACTTTACCCACAATTCTCACCCTCCCCATCCAGCCATGACCCTTTAAAGGCTCAAAACACTTTTTTTTTTCTCTCTCCTCCAGTGGTCATCTGTACATTACATTCGCCGAGTTACTATGTACCAGTGGGGTTTCAACTTTTTCTGTATACGATCAAACAAGTCACACGATTTTCAGAAGAAATTGTTTTGGGGTAACTGACCAGCAATAGCAGAGTGTATTCACCGAATGAAATCCAACATTGTTTACACTTGTGCTCTTTCTGAAACTTCTCTTGGGAATGGCTTCTTGGCTGTTAGGATTTTAGGCACAAGTATGCATCTTAGTAACTAGTGGCCAGTGTTCTTGAAAAACCTTGAAACAGATTTCAAACAAAATGATCAATATTTAATCTTAGAGGTAGTGTTTTTATACGAAGTGCCTGAATGAAGATTTACTGCTTATCAAAGTCTGACTGCGGGCTCTGGCGTAAACCCCTGCAGAGTTGATCAATGAGCCTATCAAATACAACAAGTTTCTTTAGAATTGGGGCTAAAACCAGCAAGAGAAAATCACAGCACTACCACTGCCAGCCGGATTTAGTGGCCCAAAATTTTTCCAAGTATATTTACATGATAGATTTCTTGATTGTATGCATCCAGTATACGTTATGTAAAAATAATGTACCGTATGTACCGAGTTGATGAACTGCTGAACTGAACTGAACTACAGTGTTTACAAATCTTTTATATGAGTCTAAGTTACAAATTAATAAGTGATTAGCAGGGTGTTGAAACTTTAGTCTTTTTGTTTGCATTTAAAATACACAAGACTGCAACTAATGCAAAATATGGACAGATTTGAGCTTTATATTAAGCATAATTGTTGAGCTTTATATTTTAATATGTGAAAATTGCTGTTTTCAGTCCTTGGGAGGTGATACCAAAGAAATCCATTATTGCACTGTGCACTACATTCATCATTGAATTACATAGTAGGCAGGCTTGAAAAAAGATAGCATTTATGAGAGAGTTGGGGTGCATCAAGTTTCTGTATTCTGTAACCATGCAGCCTCTGGCTTGAACCCACAACACAGACTCACAGCAAGACTGGATTAGAAGTCTAACTCGCTAGCCAGTCGTCGGGAAGACTCAGGCTGCCGGCCAGATGACTAGCACACTCTAAAGGCTTCAGAGGGAGGTTTACCAATGGTCTACATGGACAGCGAGGTTAACTGACGTCTGGCAATAAGCACTGCATATATAGACTATGTCTCCATGAAACCTATTCATTAATTGTCTATTTCATAGTTTGCTTTACAAATAGATAACCTTTATGCATCTGTTGGATGGACAGTGAATGCAAAACTCTGAGAGAGCACTTGAGGAGCCCCAACCCATGTTGACATGCAAATAGTTGTGTGATTATTTAAATCAGTCCTATAATGGCTTGGATTAATAGGTCATAAACATCTCATCAATCATTAGGAAGATCATTTGCGAGGAGCACAACAGCTGGGTATCATTACTCAAAAATTTGTGTCAAAATGAATATTGATTGCTGTTGAGAGACCCATCAATTTCCAAAATAAACAGTGACTCATCACATTTAATGGCACATTAGTAACACATATAAACAAAATGTCCAGATATTGGTAAATACCGGAACATGTATTTCTGAGGAGGTAAGGTATTCAAACACCATACAACAGTAATTTCTGGCTTAATTGGATTCTGAATGCTTTGTAAATGAGATATGATTGATATTGGCAGGAGCTTTGACTTTTAAGTTATAATGGCTGAATAGTTTTACATAGTTTAAATACACTAGAAACATTAAATTACTGTGAACACTTTGTCTGTCATGGTGACCGTGGTCTAGCATGAGTGTTTTTTACTGTTTGGAAAAAAGTCGGCAAGTGGCTATGTTTGATAAAGACAACTTCAGTATGAAATAGACTTGCAGTAATTTCCCGCATATAAGCCACACTGTGCATAAGCCGCAGGACAGTGTTTTATGCAAGTTAAAAAAAACAAAACCATATTAACACCATATTAACTGCCCCCCTGTTTTAACCTCATAGTGGAAGAAAATCAGTGTATAAGCCGCAGCTAATAGTTGGGAAATTACGGTACTTTATATAGGGTCACAAAGTACAAGTTTTAACTTTCAGAGTAGTGTTTTTCCCCTCACTTCTAGGCCTATTTATTTTATTACGTTGTGTCTGACTGGTTAATTCCATTAATTCACAGTGTCCCGATGGGATGCTGGAAGAGGCTGAGGCACAGTTGTACGCAGTGGGGGGAGAAATCTGTAGCCCTCAAAACCCCAGAGCTGCCATCTGCCTGTACACATCACGTCACATGTTGTGGCGTTTGACCCTGCCAGGACTCTATGCCATGCACTTACACACATACACACACACACACACACACACACACACACACACACACACATACAAACACTACATGCACACACACACACACACACACTCTATTCCATGCACTTACACACACAGACACACATACATACAAACACTGTGCAACACACACACACACACACACACACACACACACACACACACTGATCCAGAGGCCCTTTTGTTGGAGCAGATCAGCAGTAGGCTAGGCAACAACACACACCAAAGCACAAGACTGCTGCCAGACCGACCGCTCCATGCAGCTATGGATGCATATGGGTACAGCAGAACCTCCATCTGCTTGTGTGACTGAAAACACACAGAGACACAGTCTGTGGTCCTATAGTATAAAGGATGGGGTCTTAGGAACTGGTAAGGTCTTCATCACGAGGGCTGCCTGAACATCTAGTGGTGCAATTGCTATGTTGCTAATCATATTAAAACTGTGTTAGCAAAGCCAAGCATTGTCAACCTGGACGCAGAGTCACATATAGCTAAGGCCTTATTGTCAGCATTAAACTGTGTGCATCACATGCATGCACCATCAGCTTGGCAAGAGAGAGAAAACTACTAATATCGAGCATTAACAATAACTGAGCCCAGTTTCAGTTGATAGTTTGTCTTTATAAACAGTCCATTTTATAGAGAAAACTACTCCGAGAGCCCTACTCCAAAACGGCCATGCCTACCCAGAGTAAATATCAGTGCCAGCCAGCATCTAAAAAGAATAAAGTGCAGACATGGCTGCTGTGCTGTGCTGGGCTCCTCCTGGGGGTTTCAGCAGCATACACACTGACTGTTCAAAATATTAGACTCTCTCTCTCTCTCTCTCTCTCTCTCTCTCTCTCTCTCTCTCTCTCTCTCTCTCTCTCTCTCTCTCTCTCTCTCTCTCTCTCTCTCTCTCTCTAAGGAGCTGGGTGGACTCTGATAACCCTGCTCAAGTTTGTCATAAACTCTCCTATATACTGCAGTGTGTGTGTGTGTGTGTGTGTGTGTGTGTGTGTGTGTGTGTGTGTGTGTGTGTGTGTGTCTGTGTGTGTGTGTGTGTGTGTGTGTGTGTGTGTGTGTGTTGTGTGTGAGTGAGCTGCAGTGCAGTCTCATCACAAAATGGCACCCAAGTGAATACACCCTTCCTTTCCTTCCATCTCACTACACACAGTCAGTTTTTCCCCAGACTGCTAAAGCGGAGCTTCTCCTCCCCTCCCCGGCCTCCTCCACCTACGGCTTCCCACTTCAACGCCGCCCGCCACTCCCTCCACCGCCGCTGCCGCCGCCACCACGCTGGCTGACTGACACTATTGGAATTGTAATGTCTCCTGATCAAAAGGGAGATATGATATGATATGCACAGGCGGGCGGACTGTGCCGTGCCGTGAGTGCGTGCGTGCGTGGGGTTCTGTTCTGAGGTTCTTAGCTGGGTTTGTGGGCGTTGGTGGTGTGGCACCACTGTTGTGTATTGGGTCGGCGGCTATTCTGAAGGATCAGGAGAGGAGGAGGAGAGTGAGAGTGAGAGTGAGTCTTACCTCTCTCCCTTCCCCTGGAGAGGAGGTGACAAGCAGGGGCTGTAAAATCATTTGATGCCTTTGGCTTTCTCTCTCTCTCTCTGTCTTTCTCCCTGCAACAGAGCCACTAGGCTCATTACACTTCCAAATGCCTGCAGCCAGAGTCGCCGCTTCGCCTCCCATCGCCTCCCTTCGCCTCGCCTCAGCTTCCCCCTGGCGCTCCCCTGCCTGACAGGCTCGCTTGTTCTCGTCAGACTCGCACCGCTGGCTGCCACCGACCTCTGAGCTCAGCCACAGTCATGGCTGCGTCCACGTCCCCTGTCCACTGTCTGGGGAGTGACCAGAGACAGCTGCAGAGGCATGCTGGGAATTTTTAAATGTCGAGTTCCGAGAACAGAAGAGTTGTATTGAGGTATTATTGTCTGTGATATGATTTATCCTTATGCTAACACTTTGTCATCTCATCTGTATGGCAGATTTAGAGCTGGCACATTGGCACAGAGATTCAAAGTGGCTTGTCACTGCTATATCAAGATGAATGACAAGATCAATAAGAGTTTGGCTCCAAAATGCTATAAAAGCCACTTAAATGAATTTTCAAAAAAAAAAAAAAATATATATCTGATATATCAGAAGTTTAACAATTGGGTATCTTCACCTTGCTTTATTTTTACATAAAAAATAACATCACAACAACAACATAATTGAAATGTATTGAAATTGAAACATGACTTGACAGTATCCACATCCAGTCAATTCACTGTTTGATACTGTTTCAGACTGTGACTGTGTAAGTACTCAGGTTCTAACTGTAATTACGTTCCCGAGTGCTCAGATGGTGAGCAGGCCTACACATCATCTTCTAATCTAGATACACACACACACACACACACACACACACACACACACACACACACACACACACACACACACACACACACACACACACACACACCATGCCAAAGTGTCCACTGAGTTTGAGTGGAAAGTGGAGATTCTTCAGCACCTCAGTGACCTCCCTCATCAGCGGGTGGAAACCTTGGAGCTTCAGCCATGATCTGAATGATGGGGAAGTCGGAAGATAGTTAATGAAGGGAGCTCACTGAGGGTCCAATTACCTCCACAGGTACCGTTGACATGATGTGGGGACCAATGACAGTTAAGCGTTGAGGCCTGTTTTTGATTAGGTGTTGAGGTCATTTAATTGTGTTCAGTCCAATAAGCATATTCAGTTTTCACCTCACATGGTGTCTTATATGAAAACCCTTGTAATTTTCCCGTCTAAATATTAGCACTGTTGCATAGGAGAGATTGGATATCATCGGGCAAGCATGCTTTGCAATCAGGAACTGTCAACTGTACCGTAAATATGGGAAATAAGCAGAAAAGTTTGTCCACCAAAATGGAAATGGGGAGCATGCAGCGCTTGTGGGGATTGGACTTTTTATGAAATGTGCCACATTTGCATTCTGACTCCAAACATTATTGCAGAAAACAAGCAAATTAGCATAGCACCGCAGAGATTATGAAAGCACATTTAATTGCAATGTGACAAGGCAGTCGAACACACACACACACACACACACACACACACACACACACACACACAGAAAAAATAACATCCATGGTTCTCTCGCTCTCCCGGGCACTTCTCTGGCTCATTCAATACACTTCAGCCTTGATGGATGCCCAAGTAAGGGCTTCTTCTCTGAATGAAGACCACAGGAGTGTACTTCTCTGTGCCAACTCCGAGATAACAAAAGACATAATATCCTTGAAGAAAACCCTGTATAGTCTGCTGCAATGCTTGAAAGCTGAAAACTACTTTTCCCTCAAGGTTATGATCAGATCAAAGAGGCCTAGAGGGTGAAGACAGGCTCTTGGTCTATAAAACAGGATGCCTTTATTTGAAAAAAAGAAAAAAAAAGGTAGTGAAAAATTATGACAGCCTCTTTAAGGAAATACAGGCATGGGCAGGCAAAAGCGGCACCTTATCTTCCTGACACACGAGGGAATGAATGAGCTTGCAAATCCTCTCTCTCCTATGTAGTGCCCATTGGTAAGCTCTTGCCAACACATGCACACAACTCTTTGCTCGCTTCATCGCTCCCTATTCCATTAGCTAAGGCACTTAATGGAGAGGAGAGAGAGAATGAGTGAGTGAGAGAGAGAGAGAGAGAGAGAGAGAGAGAGAGAGAGAGAGAGAGTGAGTGAGTGAGTGAGTGAGTTAGAGAGAGAGAGAAAGGTGGAAAGAGTTTTATAAAGCTTGTTGTCATAGCTACTGGTCATACACTTTCTCTATCACTGGTCGCTAGGTGTGCTTTTTGAAGCCTTTAGGATTCTTTTTGTCTAGCAAAGCAGTTGACGACCTGAGAGATATGAACCGTGAAGTGGAGATACAGACAGTGCACTGGTAGAAACTACCCAGGCTTTATAGTGAACAACATTGTGTTGTGAAGAATCAGAACTTTATTTTTCTTTAGTTTATTCTTTGTGTTCTTAAATCTTTGTGATGTTGACTTGTTTTAACATTACTCAGTTTTGCAGCTCATGTATTGGGAGGTAAAAAGTATTTTAAAATCTTGACCATACTTCAACCTAAAGAAAATCACACTTTAAAAAAATCTGTGTAGAAATGTAATACAACTGCATGTATTAAAGTGGAATCGAAAGAGCAGGACAACACACACACACACACACACACACACACACACACACACACACACACACACACACACACACACACACACTGCAAGGAAACCAGCGGTGATCTATTATTAGTTAGAAAGTTTATGTGCATATACTGTATAACCTCTCCTCTTCTTTTTATAACTTATAATTTGAAGAAAAAAAAAAATAAAAAAAAAAAAATAAGAAAAAGGACAT
>JAODXP020000021.1:16154419-16159419 GCA_027497455.2 Sardinella longiceps | reverse complement strand
GAGAAGGAAAGAAAGAAAGAGGTCAGGGACACAAACAGACAGACAGAGAGACAGAGCAATTCTGTTACCTTCCAGACCTTGGAACAGATTTAAGTTTCATTATTGCATTGGTGACAGATTGAAATATGAGTCACATTTGGAAGTAAGCCTCTGATGGCTGAGAGGCCTTGGGCTGCCCATAGACATACTGTGCTTACGCTGCTTTTAAATAAAGTGAACTGGTAATACAGAATGGCACCAGAGCTATCTAGAGATTCCACACTATCTATTCCACAAGACCAGCGGCAGCCAGTTTGTCTGACATTGGCAACCTAATATGAGTGTGTGTAGCCTATACTCTATATATGTCCAGCATTTTTATATTGAGAGTATGTAATATACATCAGCTGTCTTTCAGATTTTGGTTGTTTTGAACGACAACACTCGTGCTGGCAATATTCTGTGGGGTTTTCAACTTGGGCTAAAGAAATGATCAGTGTCTCGCTCCTAATGGCTTGTCTCCCCTTCATATTCTGAGGTCAATGTACTTGACGCACTTCCAACAACAAAAACATATGGAGATCCACCCCTAAGCTATTATGTGTTTTCTGTTTCCAAACTCATTTAGGCTGAAAGCTTAGCTGCCACATGGCTCCCACCTGGCAGAGACGAAGGCATTACTCTCAGGTTATTCCATCCAGTGAGTCAAAGTTCTAAAAATAACCAAATCAGTGATGATTCATTCATACACAACAGCTTTTTTGTCCTTTATGGCAATAATGAAAACCAGGCCAGGATCACCTCTTTGTAAAATTTAACAAGACATAATACACCTTTGTTGCAAGTCAGAGGTGTGCTCAGTCCCTTTAGAGAATTGAGGAAAAAGATTTGTTCTGGTGGGTGCTCTTTGGTTCAAGGTACTTGTTTGTCCAAAGTTAGTTGAAAAGAAAAAAAAAACTTTTCTTCACCAAGGCACTCCAAGAAGTATATTTAAAATGTCTTTATTATAATGACATGTCCACTAAGGACTCTAAAATTGCCCTGAATATGCTCTGAAGAAGGCCCAATCATGCTACGCGGGAGCAATTTTAGAGTCCTTAGTGGACATGTCATTATAATAAAGACATTTTAAATATACTTCTTGGTGTGCCTTAGTGAAGAAAAGTTTGGACTTTTGACATACACACCTTTACCTGGTTGAGGCAAGGTAGCGAGACAGCGGTTACCCATGCCTCACTGTGTAGTACAGAGGCAGCTCTCCACCACAGTGGACATTGGCACTAGACCAGGCATGCAGCGGGCTGCGAAACGCCTCATGACCTCATTGTCGTTCTGGTCCGTCTGTCAATCCCGCTCGTTCGGTTCTGTCTCCTTGCCAAAGTGCTATCACACCTGCCGGAGGATGGAGACAGGTGCACACAAACACAAGCACTACTCAAAGCTCTGGCTCCTGTTCAGTCATTCTAGCCAGCTCAAGGCCCAAACATTGCACATCTGCTACTTGCATTTGTAAGGCTTCTTTGCTCTTGGATGGTCTCAGTGTTAACACCATACTGCACTAAAATGTCTGGAATATAATTTATTTTGACTACTAATCACTTGCCTAATAACTACTAATAACTATAAACTACAAATGAAAAACTAACTACTAATAGTTGCTACTCAATTAAAATTCAAAATGAATGAAATGAATTAAAATTCAAAATGGATCATCTTACATACTTTACTGAGCTACATACATACATACATACAAAATGGATTCAAAATGGATCATTGTACATACATTACAGAGCTACATACACTGTTCCTGGACAAGCTTCCCTTGAGAACAAGTAAATATCAGCAAGTTAATCCAAGCAGAAGGCAGTGTACACCCCCCCCCCCCCCCCCCCACACACACACACACACCAAGAGTATGATAATAGTCATGTCATTTGAAGGGGGCATGCTGCATGTGCTTGGTGGCAGAATGTAGTGCTTTTTAAGAAGCAGCGGCATCATCAGAGGCCTTCAGTGGGGAGGGAGCGAGTGAACGAGGGAGAAGAGAGGAGACGGAGGAGGAGTAGAGAGGAAAAGAGAGGAGAGAGAGAGGGAGTGTTTCTGGTAACTGATCCAGGGATAATGACTTAATGTGGCACCTCCATCTGTCCCCTCCGCCGCATACATGTTGTGTGCAATTTGTCACAAAACTCCCGCAGACTCCCCCGCTCGTAGAGAGAGAGAGAGAGAGAGAGAGGGAGGGGGAAAGAAAGAAATGCTATGATCAAATACGCGTGTGCTGAAAAATAAACTGTTATCGCCTAGCCACCTACAACAACAATTGGAAAAGAAAAACGAAAAATTCTGTTTTTTTTTTTTTGTTTGTTTGTTTTAGTCCTAAAAGGTGCACTTAGAAACTGCACTTAATCTCTGAGTTTGAGTCAGCAACTATATGAGAGAGAGAGAGAGAGAGAGAGAGAGAGAGAGAGAGAGAGAGAGAGAGAGAGAGAGAGAGAGAGAGAGAGAGAGAGTGCAGAATGCTTTCTACAGCAGTGTAATGCACACATTGGAAAAAAATCCACATGAATCATTCTCTCATTTTGCAAATGGAGCTGTGTGGCCCCTCCCTCCCCTCAATCACACGGCCACCCTTGTCTGCCAGTCAGTCAGCCTGCCTCACCTTCATCAGTCCTGGGTAGGCTACTCATTGGACAGCATGCCGTTGACAATCTGATCCGGCTCCGGGCCCTCCTGCCGAGAGAAGCAGAGAAAGCGATTGCGGATATCATCATATGAGCAGTGTTGGGAGTAACGTTACAAAAGTAACTAATTACTGTAATGCATTGCTTTTTGTGGTAACTTGGTAATGTAAGGCATTACAGAAAAAAAACTGGTAATATTTCCCTCGATACAATTGTCAGTAACTCAAGTTACAATGCATTTTTAACTTGGAATGAAGTGGTGTTTTTTTCCTTTATACAAATTCACCAAAAATCACTGAGAGGTCAGCAAGGGTAAAACGTTTGCTGTGCCGGACTCAATGTAGAAATTTACAGTCTCCGCTTGTCATTCTCAACATTCAAAATGAATTAGTGAAGGTCATAGGCTACCGGAGGGCCCGAAGAGTAACTTAAATGTAATGCAACAGTAATGTAACGCCTTACATTTTCAAAACACTAATATTGTAATGTAAGGGACTACTTTAAAATGTCAGTAACAAGTAATAAATAACGCATTACAATTTTGCAGTAACTTGCCCAACACTGCATATGAGCCCGGAACCTTCTCTTTCCAATAGCACATGTTTAGCTTCACCACCTGTCCAAAGTTGAGGAGAAGAGGAGGGGCAGGAGGAAGAGCAAGGGGTAAAATGATTTGCCTTGATGAATGGCCCTGAAAACTGCTGGCTTTTCCACTATGATCCCCCTCTACTTTGTAAAGCCAAACCAACAGCAAATCACAGAACTAGATCGGCACATTTACGATAAAATTTAATTGAACGGCCTCATATAGACTAAGTGCGACTCATATATTTGAGAAGCTAATAAAAGTTACTCAGCTGGATAGAAATGTTCTCTATTGCTGCATTTAGGGTAAAGTTGTAATTGAATGAAGACACATGCGCACTAAGTGCAAATCATATCTTTGGAAAGGCAATAAAAAGGACTGACTTTGGATGAGAACTCCCCTGCCGTAGCTTAAGTTTCTAATTGAATGAAGACATAGACTCCTGCAACAGACTGTATCTTTGGCAGGGTAATAAAGAGGAGGCGCCTTGTGCAGCTTTCAGTGTAATCAGCTAACAGGGTGCCGTCTCTCTTTTCGGGTGGGATGGAGGCGGTGGTAGCGCTGGTGGTGGCAGGTTGAGGGGGGTGGCAGATGCACTGGTGTGTGAGTTCATCTCGCTCACGCTTCCTTGTGCTCACTCATGCACGACTGCCCAGCTCAGGAGCCGTGCTGAATAATGCAGTTTCCAATTCCACCTTACGATTCCTCCGCATAAATAACACTGCATATCACCCTCCCAACCGCCACCCCCGCCACTCGCTCTCCGCCCCTCATCAGCCTTATGTGACCTGAGGAAGATTGTCTCAACCCTGCAAACCAACAAGCTGAAGATGAGCTCCGCAGAGACAGCAGCGAAGGAGGAGGAGTTGGAGGGAAATGTTAAATCTCTCCCCCCCTCCTGGGCTCTTTGTCCATGCTGTGCTATTTGTTTTGAGACAGAAGACTGATAAATCAGTAATGTGGCTAGTCTTCCACTGGACCTGAGATAAATTGGATGTGTAGCCTACCTTACATGACTTATGGTAATAGTCACCCACAGCTAATATTGTATGCCATTTAATGACCAAGCAAACAGGTCTATATAATTTAAATCTGTGTACTTTGTACAATGAAGAACAAGAGTCAAATCATTGTACAGAGACAGCTGTGTTGTTGCTGTCTGATGCTGTTTTGGAAACTTATGTCCTGTATCTGGTGACTGTGTGCTAATGAATTTAAAGGGGAACGTGTTGTGATGACAATCCAATACATACCATTAAAATGCATACTAATGTAACAGCAACAAAACTAATCCCATCCCATGAATCATCACCTATCTTCATAGAATGTCTGTAGTCTGTTCTATTGACGTAATGCCAGAGATCGGAGACCAGGAGGGTGTTATATATGCCCAAAGTAGGTTTAAGTGGGTTACTTACAGTAAGCTAGAGGATGTGGTAAACCAAATATAGTAGCCTACTTGTTATGTAATTACCACTACCTCTAAGCTTTTCTTACAGTTATGTACTCAGGATGGCACTTTTGTGTGTGTGTGTGTGTGTGTGTGTGTGTGTGTGTGTGTGTGTGTGTGTGTGTGTGTGTGTATGTGTGTGTGTGTGTGTGTGTGTGTGTGTGTGTGTGTGTGTGTGTGTATGAGTGCTTGTGTACAGAGTTTAGAGAGAGAGAGTATTAGGTCTAATTGAGGAGGTGTGAGGCCATGTGTTGTGGAGGTTGTGTTTTGGCTGTAGCGTACCTGCTGTGGAAGCCCAAGGCAA
>JAODXP020000021.1:16151334-16154319 GCA_027497455.2 Sardinella longiceps | reverse complement strand
TATATTGAGCCTTGGGGAATATTTTTTTTTTCCATAGACAAGACATAGTGTGACATATAACACAACCACACAGTACATAACCACTGGTTTGATACAGTGACTTTTTGTTTATACTCACACAAACCATATCTCAAAAAATAAGCCTAGATGACTATTGGACAAAGAATCTCTGAATAACATTCGGTGACACAGGGAAAGACACTGGTGTGTTATAATAAGTGATTCAGTGCAGTTTTATTTTGGGAGTCTGATATTACATTGGGTCAGAGTTCATAAAAGTTCAGTGGAATGTTGGATTAAACTTGTGTAAGGCTTCCAAAGACAAAACACACATTTGCAAGAGCAATACCAGAGCAGCTCTTGACTTAAATGAAACTATGTCACAAGTAACATCATTTTACTGTCTCACTCAGTGAACCCACAAACCCACCGATGTGTATCTTCACCCCTGCCTCAATATTCAGCTCAGCCTCCAGTTTATAGCTCTCCTCCATCATCCAGGAATAGAAATCGGACTTCTGAGGCCCTGAGGATACTCTTTCCTGATGACCCGTGTCTGGCCATAGGAGCTTCCACAGCACAGAATGTGGTAAGAGAAACTTACAGAAAAGGGAGAAATTAACTCTTATGTTTGAACTTCATGCTTAGTGCTTATTATTGGCTGAGTGCATAAAGAGCTTATACTGGTCACGGGGTCAGTCCTGATATAATGACAGATTTTTCCTAATCACTGTTGATCAAGTTACATCAGGTTTTACCAGAGACTAAGTCAGACGACAGTTAGAAAAATCAGGAATTAATTTAGCAATATTTTGCAGTCATACCATTTGACATATCACTTAATGAGTGAATACTGGCCTAAAATAATTGCACAACAGTGAATGAGTAAGTTAGTGAGTTACCAACCCTGACTTGGTCTTGTCATATGATTCCAAACACAATACTCACTAAAACATTACTTAAATGGTGGTTACACCACTTGACACTGACATGGTTAACTTGGCTGACATTGACGTGACTGACATAATTGCCCTTATTAAGTAAAATTATTTAGAACTTAAAGGGGGCATGTGATTATGTCAAACTATTGTACAGAGAACTGGAGAGAATTTTCCATTTTTCTCAGCAAGTGCAATGTTTTGATCAATATTTTGCTAAAAACAATTTTGGTTACACCACATGGACATTTTGACAGTAATTATTTATTCAAGTCAAAATGGGATAAAAATAGATTTTAAAGATTGGGCTTTGATGACAATGAAGTGCCAAAAAAATGGTTGGTCAAACAAATGAGGGTCATGTCATTGACCTGCCATCCATAGGAAATTCTTCTAGTAGTCCCTTATAAAGTATGGAATAAAAGTATGTAGCCTACACAGTCTTGTAGCTTTTTCATCTTTTCGTCAGTTCTTTCACTCGAAATGATAGATTATGGCGATTGTGTACGCTGTGCCCCATGCATTTATATTAGCTCATGATTCAATATTTTGGTAAATGCTGTGTCAAATATCTTCAAATTCTTTTTACCACGGACAGACAGTGACCTCATATAACAGATTGATTCACACTGGATTTCTCCTTTAAAGTGGCTATTCATTTAGCCATGCAGTGCCTTAAAAAGCAGTTGCTGTAATGTAAATACATTATTCTGTGCCAAAAAGGTTTAGCACATACTGTAGGTCTATACATAAACCTTTTGGACTGGTGTTCGTCCTCTCCTCTCATAAACATTTAGCCTGCCCAGGCTGCCCTTCATTGAGAGTATTGTGGTCAGAAATGGAGGGCTGGGTAGTGGGAGAGATGGGGTGAGAGAGAGAGAGAGAGAGAGAGAGAGAGAGAGAGAGAGAGAGAGAGAGGACAGCGGGGATGAAAGCTGGCAGCCCTGCTGCGTCTGGGCTTCTGTGTGCAATACAGCCATGCGTGGACAGCAGGCGCAGCAGATGGATCCTGTGGCTCGCCAGGCCTGGAGAGGGTCGCGTGGCCACGTTCCCCCGCTGCGCGGCCCTGTCACGCGCAGATGAAGTGTGAGCCTCCCCACAGACGCTGGGACTCTGTAGCATGTGCGCTGACAGGCCGTTAGCAAGCCGGGCAACAGTTTTCCCTTTGTTTTTGGGTGTGAGAGGAAAGGCATGGTTCGCAACAGTGACTTGCAAATGCCCCAAGTCTTGTTTCTTGTGCAATATGGGGTTTCACAAAATATTGATAATCATTCACTGACAACCACAGTCCTTGGCAGGGCATTGTTTTGTTCAAAAAATATTTCTACATTCACATGCAGAGTTGTTTGGTCTCACAAATGAAAGTCATTCACTGTTGTTAGGCCTACTTGGTTTACTTACTGCATTGAAGTCAGTGTTGTTTGCATCAGGCAGTTAACCACTAGACATTCAATGGTGGGTAGTGTCACAGCACCATAATTAGCGTCTCTGTGGGTGAAGGCTCGCTTTTAGCAACCACTTGCTCACTACTGCTTGGCAAAGACATCAGGGCCCCTGGCTGTACTGGGCTTAGTCTCTCCTAGTGCCACCTGGCCTCCTGCCGCTGAAGTCTTCACCTCCGCGGCTCCGCCAGCTCCAGCTAAAGACGCCCTGGTGCTCGCCTCCGACGCGGAGTGTCGCAGACATCCACAATTAGCCTCTGGCCAAGAAATCACACCTCTGCTTGTCAGGATGGATTGCCCACGCCGCTGAACTGTCGCCTGGGAATGACAGATCGGCCTCTTAAAGGTTTCTGGGGCTTTTGTTGATGCATGCGCAGCTTTATGAGAAGGAGGCGCCGGTGTGATAAATGGAAAACAGGCAGCTTTATTGCTGGAGCCACATAAGCTATAATACAAATGCATCTGGTAATATACCATGCTGGCTGTTCTCGTTCTGCGCATACTTACTGCCATTATAATTGTTTGTGTGTGTTTGTATGTGTGTGTGTGTGTGTGTGTTTTTGTGTCTCTATGTGTCTTCAGTGTGTAATTGCATGCATGTGGGA
>JAODXP020000021.1:16138834-16146334 GCA_027497455.2 Sardinella longiceps | reverse complement strand
CTCTCTCTCTCTCTCTCTCTCTCTCTCTCTCTCTCTCTCTCTCTCACACACACACACACACACACTGTATCAATCACTAGTCATCAGATTTTTTTTTACTCATTCATCAGCTTTTTTTCTCCCACAGCTTTTCATCTAATCTCAGTGTGTTTAGGGTCATGTGTTCATAAGGCGGAGGTCGGTGAATAATGATTTCAGTTGAAGCTTTGATGGGTGTAGTCCTGCTGGGAACAGGAGAAGGGGTTTGATGGAAGCAAGGGTGAAAGTATTTGGAATAAGTTTAGGACAGTAAAATTATTGCTCCATTATTTTCTCTCTCTCTCTCTCTCTCTCTCTCTCTCTCTCTCTCTCTCTCTCTCTCTCTCTTTTGCACTCTCCTCTTGTTCTACCTCTTTTCTCACTCATTCTCTCTCACTCACTCTATCATGTTTTTTCTGACCCCTTTTCTCTCCCATATTTTTGCAGAGCCAGTCTTAAAACACGGGTCCACCATGTGAGATGATTATTCTTGGCGACAGGTGCAAGGCTGTGTGCAAGGCAAAATGCTTTCTGCTTGCCCGTGCATTTATCCACGTGGCTGACCCACTCTGCGTCGGCTCTACCATCGGAATCTGACTGATCGCTCACGACAATGAGGGCCAGTGGGGGGGTCATAGGGCTCCAGAAACTCTCTGTACACCGCCACTCCGCCTCACACAACACACACACACACACACACACACACACACACACACACACACACACACACACACACACACGCATACACACACACACACACACACACACACACATAATTGTACACACACACACACACACACACACACACACACACACACACACACACACACCTCGACTGACCTGATTAATGGTGAGGAGGGCCTTACATATGCAGGTCACACCTGGTCAAGGTGCAGTCTGACTCCGACTCAAGCCGAGAGAGGGGAAAATAGCTCCAGCACTCTTGACTGAGCAAAGCACCCCTGAGCTGGTAACTAGAGAAATTGGTGACTGAGGGGGACTGACGGGGGAGCGGATGTGGCATGTAAATGACAGGAGAGTTTGGATATTTTGGACTGCTCTCAGTAGCAGTATACTTAGATTAAATATCAACTAGAAAAGCGCTCTGAGAGCGCAGACCTCCGCCAAGACAATATGGTCACAGATGGTGTTTTGGGTCAGCAATCGCCACCAAAATCGAATCAGTTCTTCCTTGTCCCAATACACGAATTGTCCGAAATTTTCATACGAATCCATGAAAAATAAGTATGTATATGCCATTATTTGTATTAGGCTATATTTGATTGTTATTTAGTGTTCTCCATACAGTATTCACTATTCAGTTTTTCAAACACCACCTAAAGCAATTAGTGAGAGAGAAAAAAAAAACATTACACCCACACAGGTCATAAAGAGTATTAAAATGTTTTTGATGTTGCTGTTTTGAACAAAATTAAGTGGTTGAATGTTCATCATCCTAAAAAAAAAAAAAAAAAAAAAAGCGTTCCAGATGCACCCAGAATAAAACGTAGTGTTGTAGAGACAAGGCTAGTCATTCCATTAGGCAAAGAACTGAGAGTGGTTTAGAGACAGAGAGCCTCTGCTCAACCGTGCATGTCATCAAATAAAGGAAGCCATTTCTCAGACGGCTCAAAAGAAACGCAAAAGTGTATTTGAAGCACAACGTGTATTGCAATGCTTTGCAGAACACCATCTAGATTGGATTGCATTTTTCCTTCTCTCTTTCTTTCTCTCTCTCTCTCTCTTCCCTTTTTTTCTAGCAAATTTCATTGCTTTGCCAGATGGTCTGTGCAGCCAGAGCTCTTTCTGCGAGACAAGAGGGGTGATGTATCCTGAGGACAGAGTGGCGATGTATTCAGAGTCGTGAACATCTAATAAAGCTGGCAAGGACACTCTCTCTTATTAAGACAAATAAGGACTCTGAAGAAGAGGAGAGGACAGGAGAGGGAGAGTCAGAGTGTGTGTGTGTGTGTGTGTGTGTGTGTGTGTGTGTGTGTGTGTGTGTGTGTGTGTGTGTGTGGATGTGCATTTGAGAGAGGAAGAGAAAGAGAGACAGTGAGTTAGGGAGAGAGGACATCACTATTACTAAATTGCTTCTATTCAGACTTCATTCAGATAACACTCCATCATAATAGCAGGGAGCAGTTTGGTGATTAGGCCTGATTGCCAGGGAGTATCAGAATCTTTCATGATCTTGTATTTCCAAGAGTATAGAGAGCAGAGATGGAGAGCTCTGTACCACTAACTCAAATGGCTGCAACACACTGAAATGGCAGAGCAGTGTCAGGGAGGCTTCTCAGAGTTAACAACTCTGCGATTATACTCACAGTTGTTTACCTGGAGGTCTGTGAGGTGTAGGAGAGCTATACCGCAGCTTCTTTGAGAGACTGTATGTTTCAACCTGCCTGTGGGATTCTTTTCACCTGGGCAGTCTGGCATTGGGCTGTAATTTGGAGAGTAATTAAATGTGCATTTTCCCCCAGACTGCAGCGCACACAGACTCCCTGAGCCTCTCCTTGCTCAGCCAAATGAAGAAATCAGGTTCCTGTTGGTTGCTTTCCCTATTGAAGAATCCAGCATTCTAGGCAGTGACGGTGACTGGCAGGGGCGATTGGCAGGGTTTGAGTGAGAGAGAGGGAGAGAGAGAGAGAGAGAGAGAGAGAGAGAGAGACAGAGAGAGAGAGAGAGGGAAAGAGAGAGAGAGAGAGAGAGAGAGAGAGAGAGAGAGAGAGAGAGAGAGAGAGAGAGAGAGAGAGAGAGAGAGAGAGAGAGAGAGAGAGAGAGAGAGAGAGAGAGGGAAATGAGGCGCATTGTGCAGCCTTAGCCAGTTCAGCAGTTTAGAACAGAACAGCCGTTCTATCACGCCGTTGCGTCCGAATGAGCCCAAAAACGCTGTCTGGGGCTTAAGCGCCTTTGCAGCTGAAATGCCAAAGAAACACACACACACACACACACACACACACACACACACACACACACACACACCATGCGCACACACGCACACAAACACTCACATACATACACAGAAAGAAACTGTATGAATCCTCTGCTTGTATGTTGGAGGGATAAAAATGGAGACACCTGCCGCCGTAAGAATGAGCATGTTTTAGTTTTAAAGGGAGAAAAAAAGAATCTCTCTGAGAGATATTCATAGAAATAGTCATTTTAGCTTGCCTACAAAGGAGAAACTTCTATTCAGCAAATCAGCAAATTAAAACAAAAGGAGAAGATCTTAATTCTTGACCTTTTAATGGAATCTAGAACACAAAATTTGTGTTTTACAAACACTTTGAACTCCAGTAAAATAAACTTGCTGTTTTGAAAACTTTTTAGTTTTCTTTTTTTTATTTTCTTGAGATGTAATAAAAATCATAAAAAATTGACTGAAATTTCTCCAATAATTGTCTATTATCCAGTGTCTGGCTACTGAAAAATGTCACATGAACAGCTTTGGACATATTAGGATTTTGTGGCTTCTGTCACCTGCTGTTTTTTCACTTTCACTTTCACTTTACTATTAGGTTTTTCCTTAGCTAGACAACTTGATGTTTTGGCAATAGTTCCACCCAAAATGAAATAACCCACAAGTATTCCAGTCATTCCAGTCTACAGACGACCTCCAACATGTCAGGTCTCTAAACCACTTAGGCAGGGCCGTTTCAAGGTACTTGGGGGCCCCAAGCAAACAGGACATGGGGGCCCTTCACTCCCCTTAAATACTTACATGAACCACATTGTTATAATTTTCAAACATCATCAATATAATTATTTGTATTGTACAGTTGTCTAACTCCAGTTTAAAGTCATTTTTTGTTGAAAAACACCACCAACTTAACTACTAAAATGATTAAACAGTCAATCTTGGGGGCCCCTTTCAGCCTGGGGCCCCAGGCAATTGCCTGGTTTGCCTGCCTTGTTGCGACGGCCCTGCACTTAGGACAAGGCTGTCGGCTGCATAAGGCACATTTGCCCTTGTTGACCTATCTCTATTCGGCAGTGGTGAAGCGGCTCACAACTAAAGGAAATGAGTTTGAAAAAGAAAAAGAAAAACAGGCACATACTGTAGCGGCTTTGCTGTTGGCTGGGGGGCAAGTAGAAGAGAATTCAAAGCCATGAACTTCTATCCCTCCCTCTCAGCTCTCTGAGAGGCCATAGAATTGCTGCCATTTGATGTCCGAGGCATTCAATTTACATACATTAGTGTTTGCTGCTGGAATGATTTGTGCTGCATATGAAATGCGCCTGAGTCGGACTGAGTAACTGCATAATGTCCATGCACATTGTTTTCACATGAACTATTTTAAAGCGGTGAAAAGCCTATATGCAGAAAGCTTGATTAGGGAAGTTATTTTTGTCCGCATGCAGGTTTTTAGAACCGCTAGATTTGTACTGTTCCATGCATGCTCTTCTTGGAAAGCACAGTCTTTGAAACTATTTTCATACTGTATATTATTATTTTTTTTTCCCCTCCAGTGCTCACTGGTGGAGCAGCGGCGTTTAATCAGAATTTATTACCCTGTCCATGTTCATACGCATATATTTTCTTTTCAGCTCCGCTGAGCCGAGCCGAGCAGTCGCATATTTCATCGGGTCATCTTCTACACGCACCCAGGCAATGCCAGGGCCCCCGACACGTGCCACTTCATTTCCCCCATCCTACCCTATCGCTACATGTGTTGCCTCTGATTAACAGCCATTCTCCTGGCTCATCAAACCATAACTTGATTAGTTGTAGAATGTGCATGTATGATTGGGCTAATTTATGAGCACCACTGCGGTTAGCTCACTCTCACCCCCCACCCCTCTCTCCACCTCACTTATTTACTCCACCTCTCTCTTTCTTTCTTTCTTGCACTCTCTCTCTCTCTCTCTCTCTCTCTCTCTCTCTCTCTCTCTCTCTCTCGCTCGGCCCACAGCTAGATATCATTAAAGACTGTAAATGAAATTTCTCTGCTTGATTCATATAGCTGCTGAAAGAGGAACCACACAGGCTGGGGTTGGAAGTGTTTATCATTGCTTTCCAGTAATGTCTCCCTCTTGGTCCATCTGCGGTTGGTGGGAGTATGGGGTATAGTTGTTGTTATTGTTGTTTTTATTGGTGGCTTTCAAAGCTGTTACATGCCGATGCCTTTCAGTCAGAGTCTTCAAACACAGACAGGATATCACTAGGTGACAGGTTGAGACCTGCCCAGGGGCTTAGTGTGCTCAGTGTACAGTTCAGTGAGACGAAATCTTTAAAAATACAAATAAACGTTCCAAATAGATGTGGACAAACACCCCCACCCCACACCCTCTCATACATACCACCAGCAATTCTTACATTCGAACAGACACACACACACACACACACACACACACACACACACACACACACACACACACACACACACACACACACACACACACACACACACACACACACACATACAGTACATCTCTCTCTCTCTCTCTCTCTCTCTCTCTCTCTCTCTCTCTCACACACACACACACACACGCACACGCACACACACACACACACACACACACACACACATGACTTGCCTTTAAATGCAGTTCTTGCCACTGAGTTGAGAAATATTAAGATTATCTTTCACTTTGAGTTTGCATCAAATCATAATTACCAGTTTCATCGTGGGGCTCAGAATGCTAATTAATCCAGGGCCAGAGCATCATGGTGAACACTATTTCTTAACAAACACTCAACGAGCCTGGGGGAGAGAGAGAGAGGGAAAAAATTAAGTGTAATTCCAGGGGGAAGTCACACAGATGAGACATGCATTAGCATTTGTATTTGGTGAGTAACATTTCTAACACCTAAGCACTGGCGGCATCGCTTAACATTTCTATATTAATTCCATAACACACACTCTCTCTCTCTCTCTCTCTCTCTCTCTCTCTCTCTCTCTGTCCCCTGATGTTTATTTCATGAGTTTTGCTCTTTCCTGTTCAGTTTAGCTCTTTTTAGAGTGCAAACACTGTATACTGATGAGGAGGTCATTGTATGAGTAATTTTTGGAGGGGGTTTTGTACCGATTTACAATTTTTACCATTCCTCACCTCTGGGCCCATTAAAATGATAGTAAAATAAATACTATGAGTTATGTATATAATTATGAATTCAAGCCTATCCAGACACTCACTAAAAGTAAAGTCATGCATATTGTCATTATTCTGTATTCTCCATCAAAGACTCACAGTTCTGATAAAAATGTATTCACTTTTTTTTTTTTTACATTCAAAAGTTGGCATGTAACACCTTGCAATTGCGCCTATAACAATAAATTTTCTTCAATAAAAAATATGGGTCGTTAAATGAATGTAGACCACAATACTGCATTGAGTCGTGCACATTGAACAGTCATTTTGATTACTGACGACAGGAATCAATAGTCTGCTAGACCTCATAATCACTATTTCAGAATTAAACAATGTAATTGCAATACTTAAGCCATTTAAACGAGGGCAGTATTAGATTATGTACGGTACAAACTTTGGACGATTCTGAAGTTGTTCCAGTTGCTGACGCTAGGAGCTGTCCTCGGTACTGAAACAGCGGCAGCGCTCTCGTCTTGAAGGTGCTGACAGCACTTCGAACCAGCAATCGGCTTAGTGAGCGTTGAAATTTACCATCCTCTGACTGCCTGCTGATCAGAAATACAAATCAGATCCGTCTGTAGCCTACGTTCCAGCAAAACGATCGCGTTCTCTGCGCCGAGCTAAAGGGCGTCTCACAGCAATTGGCTTTCAGAGCATTTTGGTCGCTTTGCTGTGATTTTGTTAGGAAAGTGTTCAAACACAAGGACATATCTTTCTGTGAGAGGGATTCCAAACCGTGAGCATGAACCCTGCCGTGTATTGTCGACTGAATCTGTCCACTCTTCTGCTGATTTTCTCCGCTACTGGCCCAGCTGTGCATGTTCAAGGTAAGGAACATTCGTTGCTTAAAGATAATTGTATTTTGAAACCCATGTGTTGCCCCTTGTCTGCACTCTTGGGGTTGGAACGCAGTGCACGCAGTCACACTGTACGACTGCCGTTTCTCCCCCTTTGTCTCTTATAGCCTTTCAGTCTGTTCTAACGTACCCTGCGCTCGCGTGGAAACAACCTTTTAATTTTAGAACCACTTGACATTTAATGCTGCAAGAGACCCAGTTAACATAATGAAGTCAGCCGTTTTTATTTCTGTCTTCGCTAGCATGTGCTTTCAACACCTAAAGCAGAGAGCGAAGGTACACACCGGACATCACAGCATCCTAAAAGTGACTCAGAGGTTGAGGCAAACGGCTCAATATTTACTCGAATAATTTGTTGAAAAACTGCTCCATGCACACCCTATAATACCCCTCAAGAGTAATATATTGCTATTAGATTCATTGTAGACTACAGTCATCTGTTTTCAACAATATTCTAAAGGTGTAAGTTCAACAGGTTCATTTTAACAGGGAGTAACAGATAACAGGAATACAGACTTTCAAGTCTGAC
>JAODXP020000021.1:16118834-16128834 GCA_027497455.2 Sardinella longiceps | reverse complement strand
GTGTGTGTGTGTGTGTGTGTGTGTATGTGTGTGTGGGGTGTACGTGGAAGATGCCGGTTAGATTGAGAGTGAAAAAGGAGATAGTGCCTGTCAACCTGACTCAAAATGGCAGATGTTTATACGGGAGGATGCTGTCATCGCATCGCCGGCGAATGAAAGAAGCTAGGCTCCCGGCTCCCTTCCAGAGTGAAAGAGGCCTTGTAATGTATGTCCTCACCAGCCTACTGAATCACGCTGGCATTTCTAGGTATTTATTTATACATGCCTGAGTTGGTGGAGGGATTTGTGCCCCATCAATTACGAGTGATAGGATCAAACACATTTGAATTGTTCCTGTATGAAATGCCGCCATTGTGTGTTGAATGGATTTATCATGCACACAACGTTTTTTTTTCTCTCTCTCTCGCCCCCACATTGTATGCTATAGTCTTGATTGTTTGTTTCTCCTCATTCATCACACACAAGATGCGTTTACTCTTCCAGTAAGAATAAAGAAGAAAAGCTCAGATGCATAAAAGCTGTTTTTCTTTTTTTTTTATCCTTTTTTTCCTCACCTATTACTGTAAATTGCAAGATGGGGCGCCACTCTTAAGTTAAACACATCTTCCTATGACTGATGTGATTTATCTTTCGCATTTAGAAAATTTTCCACAGCAACGTTGAGAAATTAGTTAATCTAAATTCATGTGTTTTTAAGATATTTCACCTTGTGACAGGAGAGCAAATAGGCTGAGATAAATCTGCTGACAAGCCTGAAGAAAGAGTGTGACAGAGGCATTCTCCTCGTGCCTTTGTCCTTTAGGAGATAGCAAAGGCAGGTTCCCGGATCACAGATGAAATCGCTATTATGGCGCCCCTTTACAAGAGATAACACCCAGATTAGCTTAGCATGTCTGTGGAAAATGTCTCTTGAAAATGGGGAATATGAGATAGGGCACGCTATTTGTCTTCTGTTGAACAGGCGTTGGCGGCATTTGAGGCGGTGTGTGTCTGTGTGTGTGTGTGTGTGTGTGTGTGTGTGTGTGTGTGTGGAGGGGGGGTTGAGAGTGAGAGAGGAAGAAGAGAGAGAGCGAGATGAGAGAGAGAGAGAGAGAGAGAGAGAGAGAGAGAGAGAGAGTTTGCACTGGAGCCACATTGTGGTGCCATATCACATCGCACTTGGCATTTACCATAAAGTCACTTGTATGCCATAAAGTGTTGATTGATGGGTAAGCATGGATTGTGCCTAGCATGCAGTTTGTGCTCTTAAAGATATTTAAATCATGCATTGCCTGCAATCTCGAGGGACTCAGGGAGGCAGTTGTGATATTATTTAAGAGGGTAACAAGACACGCTCTAGGGCTCTAAATATCGAACATCGCTTAGACCAGGGAGGATGAAAGCAGTCTACAGATGTCAGTTAAAGCCCGCTATTAATGTGAATCGTGTAAACACACACTCAAAACAAACAGACACACCAACACATAAAGTATGTGCACAAACATACCCACATGCTTACACACTCACGTCTATGTTGCAAATCTCAAAAGAGTGATTGCAAACATGGTAGAAACAGAGACCTCATAACCTCATTTCATCAATGCGAGTTATTAGCTCATTTTGAACTGATTCAAATTATTATTATTAGATTGTCTCCCATGGAAACCACTTCCGCTGGGATTTGTGTTTTCTTGCTCCATACTTGATCATTCTTTCCTTCGAGTGTTGTAGACTCACAAAAAAGAAAGAAAGAAAGAAAGAAAGAAAGAAAGAAAGAAAGAAGATTTTAGGTCCTTTAGGCCTGAGCTCAGGTTTGCTTTTAAAGGCTTAACATGGCCCCAATCACTTGAGAGCTTTGGGCCTGTTTTCTCCCCTTCTCTTTCATCTCCAGAGAGAGGTGGCACAGTTACAGAGCCGAGCGCACAGGAGCGCACTGGTGGTGGCAGGAGACAAGGTGTGAGGTATAAAACCTCACTCTGTGTCTCTCTCTCTCTCTCTCTCTCTCTCTCTCTCTCTCTCTCTCTCTCTCTCTCTCTCTCGAGGGGGGTGTCAAGCTAGCTTCAGTGTGCTTTCTATTTCTACTGCACACACGTGTACAGATATGTGTGTGTGAGTGTGTGTTTAGCATGTCCGTAAGTGTGTGTGTGCAGTCCGCCGCTGGAGCTGAGACGTGATTTGGAATGATGGGCTTGTAGAGGATGTAAAGCCACTGCTCCCTTGCTGTTAAGGGACTGGCTGCGGAGACTGTTACCCCCCCCCCCCCCACACACACACACACACATACACCCTCAGGCACTAATGAAGAGGCCCAACACAGCCGCAGCAGCAGCAGCAGCCGCCACAACCCCCACCAACAGCACCAACCCCAGTCCCTCCACCATCTCCTCCACCCTCTCCTCCACCTCCACCACCACCATCACTATGTGTAGCAGCAGCAGTAGCAGCGCCAGTGGTGGCCACCCCCTAAGAGTCCTGGACAGGCCGGTAATAAAGATGAATAATGCAAATCTAGTGAGCCAACCCTGCTGCCCGTCGCCAGCCAACAGCCCACTCGTTATTTACCTTTACGCAGTTGTCACAGGGACGCTTGGGGGGGTGCGTGTATGGGATGAGGAATGTGGTGGCATGGTGTGAATGTGGGTCTGTTGGCATGTGTGCGCGTGTGTGTGTGTGTGTGTGTGTGTATACCCACACATGTTTGTGTGTTTGTGTGTGTGTGTGTGTGTGTGTATGTGTGTGTGTGCGCCCATGTGCATAAATGTATGTGTGTGTATGTGCTTATATGTGTATGCACCATGTACTGTACTGTGTGTGTGTGTGTGTGTGTGTGAGTGTGCCCATGTGTGTGCGTCTCTCTGTGTGGGTGTATATATGTGTGTGTGACTGTGTGAATGTATGTGTGGTGTGAACGCATGTCAGGACATGGATGTTGTTCAGAATGTTGTTTTTCATTTTGGGTTTTCCTTCCTTCCTCCCTCCCTCCCTTCTTCCTTCCTTCCTTTTTTGGCATGTAGTTGATGAGCTGCGCTAGTATTACTGTAGTAAGACTGACTCACAGAATAAAATTACAGGTAGCCACAGAATGAGGAAGGAAGTGTGAGACATTTCCTGTGCCGTCATATGCATTTTTGATAAAAGAAAGAAATGATCATATGATTATAGGTCTTTCACAAAAGAAAAGGAAATGTGTTCATTTAAGTCTATAGATTGAAAAAAAAAGAAAAAAAAAATCTCTAAAACGGAATTCCTGCTATTTTTTTTATTTTTTTTCATGGTGTGTGTTTGTCACTGAATGGGGGTTATTTGCTTCATACTGTGGGGCCATTAGCGCAGCAGGAGGACTTGCTCTGTGTGCGCAGATGGAGCACTGAGAGAAAGAAAGAGAGAGGGAGGGAGGGAGAGAGAAAAAGAAAGAGAGAGAGAAATGGGGTGGGGGGGGGGGTGGGGGGGTGGGAGCAGGAACCCTTGGTTTCTGTAGCCTTCTGCCTGCCACCTCAACCAGCTTGCTTGCGATCTCACAGGACAGACTTCTAACCCGAGTAGCACAGAACTGAACTGACTTACAAAACATGTGTAGCCCAGAACTGAACTGACTTATAAAACATGTGTAGTTGAGAAATGGACTGACTTATGAAACATGTGTAGCACAGAACTGGACTGACTTATAAATCATATGTAGCACAGAACTGAACTGACTTATAAAACATGTGTAGCACAGAACTGAACAGACTTATAAAACATGTGTAGCACAGAATTGGACAGACTTATAAAAGATGTGTAGCATAGAATTGGACAGACTTATAAAACATGTGTAGCACAGAACTGAACTGACTTATAAAACATGTGTAGCACAGAACTGGACAGACTTATAAAACATGTGTAGCTCAGAATTGGACAGACTTATAAAACATGTGTAGCACAGAACTGGGCTGACTTATAAAACATGTGTAGCACAGAACTGAACTGACTTATAAAACATGTGTAGCACAACATTGGACAGACTTATAAAACATGTGTAGCAGACTTATAAGGCTCAAGTAGCACAGAACAGGATAGACTTCTAATACAAGTAGCACCTCTACCGAGAGCATCTTCTGGATGGGATAGAAGCAGAGGGAAAAAAGAGTTCTTCGGTATTTTTTGACCTCAATGGTGCCTTTCAGGCAGCGCTGCATTCAAGGCACTACTCCACTCAGTTTAGGGTTAGGATGAGGGTTGAGGGGGTTAGGGTTAGGAATAGGGTAAGGGTTGTGCCTTTTAGGCTGTGCTGCCTGGAAGGTGCCGTTGGGGGCAAAAAACACCATTGAGCGAAAAAAGATTGGCTCTCATCCCCAAACAGAATGGAGATGGGAGCCATGGAGAAAAGAGAGGAGAGAGAAAGGCAATAGAGTAGATGAGGATGGGATCATATATCCTGGGCGATACCCTGTTGTGTAACATCATTATTTGGAAATATAGCACCTCTAGATGTTAGGACGCTCCATTGAATTCAATGTGACCCTCCGCGGGAAGGAGTTACAATACAATACAATAAAACAGAACACAGAACTGTGGACTCAGATCATAGACAGACTGTAGACACCCATATTTTATTAACGTTTTGAGGAGCCAAACTAAATCTTTTCTCTTGAGAACAATGAATGGAAGAGGGTGAGAGCCAATGACAAACACACACACACACACACACACACACACACACACACACACACACACACACATTGAATTTAGTCAGAGTTACGGGGGCATCCAGTGGAGGGAGAAAATTAATACCTTTAATAACATGGCCCATTATCGCCACGTTAATTTGCTTAGTAAGAAATGGGTCTTAATTAGATTATCAATGATTGGACGCCTCTCTCTACTGTGACGGATCAATGTGGAAGTTGACTCTTATTTTGATTAATTAGTTTACCGCACAAAGGGAAACGGGCAAGAAGAGTTTATCCATTAACATCTCTCTTTGAGCGGAGTATAATCTTCCTTTAGAGCTGCTAGCTTACTCTTTGGCTTTACTGAAACAACAGCTCCAACTCAGTGATGTGAATAGCTTGCTTGTCGTTTATCATATGCAGTTCCTTGAGAGAGTGAACAACTGGTTTGCGTCATTATACTCTTCAAACGATGTGTGATTTATTTGCACTTCATCGCTTGATTAACTGAATATAATTATTGTTTTGTAGATGGTTATAAAAAAAAAAAAAAACCTCATTGACTTTCTGAAGTACACTTTAACTACACTGGAGTGATCATTCACAGGCTCATAGTGAGGCCATTGGTGCTGCATCAATCATGCCCTGCTGTTGTCGCTGAAAGATGAATCAGATCGGGGACTCATGAAAGGCTAGTTTTCCACTGGACTCTTGAGATGTATAATGTTGCGTGAATTATGTGTTGGCGTTAGTGAACAACATGTAAACATTAGAACATTAAGGATAGGGTCCTCCTCGTCTATCTTTAAAGGAATATTCCACCTCTTCATGAAAATTGGTCATTCGCCCTCTTACCTGGAGTTACATATGTGGGTAAAAGCATTTTGGTCTCAGTGCATGTGCTTTCCTTTTCTGGCAACCCCAATTTTACCTTTAGCTTAGCATAGGCACTAGAAAGTAAAGTAGCCAAAGAGTTGCTATTTGGCAACTTTACATTACAGTGCCTATGCTAAGCTACAGCTAAAATAAAGCTAAAATTGGGGCTGCTGGACAGAGAAAACGCATACAGTGAGACCAAAATGCTTTCACCCACTTATGTAACTCCAGGTAAGAGAGTGAATAACCAATTTTCATAAAGAGGTGGAATATTCCTTTAAGTGTTTATTTAGCGTTGAGTGTGAATAGCTCACCTGATTTGTTTGGTGTGGAGTGTGAAAAGCTAGCTACCTGATATAGCGACTGTAACAGTTTCATCCTTTCAATCCTACGGTATGTTCGTTCCCTTGCTTCGGTTTCAGGTGCAAGTGAGCACCCCGCCCCCGGCCCATCTTCCATCATCATCCACCGCGGCTCTGACAGCATTGCGGAGCACTTTCGAATCCGACAATTTCGTAACGAACCCCCCCGTAGCATGACAAATAACAATGGATGTCAATGGATGGCTCCGACAAAATAGACTACAATCGTAATTCACAATTGATGGCGGAAGGGTTTGGCGCTGGTGTGCGGTGTTGCATTGAAAACAATGGAATAGAATGTTGGAAGGACAGTGCTCAGCACTGTGTCGGAGCCGGTGTGCGGTGGCCTTTAGGCCCCCCCTGAGCCCTGCGGTGAGGTTTGCTCTTCTCTTGGCCCAACCAGCACATTTTCATGACGGCCATAACATGAAGCCTTCCCATGTGCGTGTGTGTGTGTTCATCATGTATTGATTACCAGTACCAGCAGTCGAGGATCGTTCTAGTGTACCCTGGGGAGGTGACAGTGAAAGTGTGTGTGTGTGTGTGTGTGTGTGTGTGTGTGTGTGTGTGTGTGTGTGTGTGTGTGGTCTCAGGGGGGACGTCTCTTTTCCAGCATCTTCTCCTGATTTCCCCCAGGCCTTCTAAATGGAGACACCTCGGCGAATGACGAGCCAAAGTTCTTAATGAGGCACGTAAGGGATTTAGATGGAACATAAAATCCTGACAAGTGGGCAGGCAGATCACCCGTATGAATTATGAATTAACCATCCAACTGGGGCCTGTATTTTATGCCCAAGCATGATGGAGCTTGATGTCCAAGCAGGGCTTGATGTCCACCACACAAGGGCTCTGAGGGAGGGAGGAGGTAATAAAAGGCTCAGGCTCCACACACAATTACAGGTGTGACCTGGACAAAAACCCTCCAACGATCAGCACATCCCTCCCCTTCTGTCTGTCAATCTTCCTTTATAAAGGGATGTTGGCTTTGAAAGATGGCCTTCTTTTGAGAGCTGCAGTATGGTGGCCATTGGCCTCTTGTGTAATTCTGCTTGATTCTTTTTTAAGATATTTTTTGGGCTTTTTGCCTTTAATCAGATAGGACAGTATAGAGGTGGACGGGAAACAAGTGGGAGAGAGAGATGGGGTGGGATCGGGAAATGACCTCGTCGGACTCAAACCCGGGTCCCCGGAGTAATGGTATGACTCTCTAGCCCACTGAGCCGCGGCGCCCCCATTCTGCTTCATTCTCATCTCCCTTGAGTTCTGTTTCTGGGATTCAACCCAACAACACAACACATTTGATTTCTATAGCGCTTTTCTCAACACCCAAAGCGCTTTACAATGGATGGGGACCCCACTGACCACCACCAATGTGTAGAACCCACCTGGGTGAGGCACGGCAGCCATTATGCGCCAGAACGCTCACCACACACTAGCTTGAGGTGGAGAGTGAGGGAATTATTGAAGGCCAGAGGCCTTGTTTGCTTAGGATGCATCCCATCCTGGCTAATCAACGAACTTTGAAAATGCATCCCTAGGATATGATTGGCTGTCCATCAAGGGCTGGCTGAGCATTTAAACATCTCCAGCAAACAAAAGTTTCTCAATAACCGGAATCCAAGACCCTCGTACAAAGTGTAGACCGAGGGGCTGGTTATTAGCCTGACATAGCCCGCCCATAATACTGCTGTTCATCCTTATTCATGGTCTGGAGGTTCTTTAACCTGACACGATTATAGGGCAGGGGGTAGGGCACTCAGTTCTGATTTGAAACGATTGCTCGTCTAATCAGCTTCGCTTATTGGCCGGTTGTCTCTTTACCGACGTAAACCCGCCCGAGAAGACCGTCCCCAGACCATGAGTACAGATGAACATCCGTATTATGGGCGGGCTATGTCAGGCTAGCTGGTTATGACCAGGCTAGCAATACAGTAATACAGCTTATATTTTTGACTGGAGTGCAACAGTATACTTACCTCACTCACGTCAGATCATGCGCTACGTAACTTTCGTAAGGCCTCCGCGCAACGATCTGATGTTGATGCCATTGGGAGGGATTTCAAGCCCAATATTTCCTAACCGGACCAATCAGGGCTGCTGGCTGCTGTAGAGGGTGTGACGTAGCGAAGAAGCAACTGTTTTGAATTCAACCAATCCAACAAACGTGACCAGCGTCATCGGTTGGTTTCGATGTGGTTGGCTGAAGTGTACGTCAATTAAATTGATGGACAAGCCGTTTGTCCAGTTAGATTCAAGGATTTCTGGCTCCTGAAATAAATCGTCTATCCCGGAGGATCAGATGTTAGCGCGTAGCGCTACATCTGACGTGAGTGAGGTAAACAGTATACCACCCTCCCCCCTTCTCCTCTCTTTGGGGACAGGTTCCTGATGAACGTTCCCCCTCACGTACTGTATGTGCATTGCATTGTGAGAAATTTGGGGACACTTTGGGGACAGGTTCCTGATGAACGTTCCCCCTCACGTACGTATGTGCATTGCATTGTGCATTGTGAGAAATAGCTGAGGGGATTTCTCCCCCCGACATCAACTCTAGGCTTCTCTCTCCTCAGCCTCCCTCTGGAGAGGGATATGTGTTCTGCTTTACATAAGCGATCCAATCAGATCTGATCCAACACAGATTTCACTTCTAAACGTCGTCGGCGGTGTCTGTGGTGGTGTCTGAGCCATTTGAAGCTGCTCTCTAATTTTAGAGACGGTCTTGTTTATTGGCAGAGCCCACAGTAACAGCACAGCAGATGAAACCAAGAGATGAGGTGAGAAAGATAATAATAATCATCTACTCAAATGTTTTGCTCTGACAAATATTCCACTGTAGTAGGAGGGTTTCATGTGTAATGATCCCCCCCCCCCCACACACACACACATTCCTTCCAAAATCTACTAGCTTTTAAAAGGCCCCCTGACCCTGGGAAGACATCCTTCTAGGTGATCTTTGGCCTTTCTGTCAGTGATATTTTTGCGGCTTCAAAGGGGGTCATTCATGGGTCATCTTCACGAGTCCTGTACTGGTCAATATCATCCTATTGACTATGCTGCTCTCGGCAATGCATCACTTTTTGACAGCCATTTACAGATGTGAGGGACTCACTTACACACACACACACACACACACACACACACACACACACACACACACACACACACACACACACACACACACACACACACACAAACACACTACCACCACCACCACTCAATGCAGGCTGACACCTCTCTTCATATAAAGGCTAGTATTTTTCTTTTCACTGGCAGAGAAAAAGTGGAGGGAAGGAGGGAGGGCCATGTGTCGCACGGAATAAAATGGACGGGGAAGAACAAAGAGCAATTTTTTTTTTTTTTTTTTTTGGGTTGTTGTTTTTGAATTGTCCTTGAGCCCTGGTTCTGTTCTGTGGGGACTGAGGCTCAGTGACGGAGCTCTTTATAATTAGTCTCTGTTGTGCCAGCGAGAAAAATGGCTATATTCAAATTTCATAGTTGAAGACTTCTTTGTGATGTTAATGTGCCCAACGCAGTGGGGAGTCAATTAACCCTTTCCTTGTCCGCCCACCGGTAACGCTGCATCCCACACATGTGCGGGCACACACACACACACACACACACACACACACACACACACACACACACACACACACACACAATGTGTGGATATACACATGATTATGCTAGACACACACTCATACATACACACACATACAGTACACACACACACACACACACACACACACACACACACACACACACACACACTGTAATTTGCGGGGTGCAATGACTGTTATTATAAAAGATCTGAAGCAAATCAAAAGCAACAACTAGCACCATGTTGTGCTTCTACCATGATGGCATCTCTTCACGCTTCTCTTTTCAGAGTACAGATGCATCAGAACAACCACACATCAATCACACAGCCAACTGTAGCTCCGTATACTGAAGTCTTTTTGCTTTTTTGGGAGGTTGGGGGGTGGGGACGGCTTTTTGCCTTCATTCAGTATAGGACAGCGAAGTAGAAGAGAGAGAGATGAAGTTGGTTATTCAAACCTGTACACCTGAAACGTCTCCCATGAGCGGTTTCATATGTCAGTATGTCAATATGAAACAGTATGTCAGAAATGTATT
>JAODXP020000021.1:16106334-16113834 GCA_027497455.2 Sardinella longiceps | reverse complement strand
GAAGTGTGTGTGTGTGTGTGTGTGTGTGTGTGTGTGTGTGTGTGTGTGTGTGTGTATGTGAGAGAGAGAGAGAGAAAGAGAGAGAGTGTGTGTGTGTGTGTGTGTGTGTGTGTGTGTGTGTGTTTGTCTGCCATGCACACAGCTGGGCTCAGGAGCGGCGGAACAATCTCTCTCTCTCTCTCTCTCTCTCTCTCTCTCTCTCTGTCTGTGTGCCTTCCCCCAGCTGCGAGACAGCAAATCTCCTCAGCTGGAGTTTACACAGCGGTTCTGCCAGTGTTTAGTAAATCATGGAGATGGGTCTGAGAGGAGCACTACCCCATGCGTGCCACTGTAATCCCACCAATAGGAATTTCCACAACAGCAGCAGCCGTGCTCCTATTTGTGTTACTCGTACATACTACTACATGGGCAATATTTTATTTCTTAGGATATAAAAATAAAAAATATTTTGCTTTAATGTAGGCTAAATATGAAATTCTTTATTTAGAATTCTGGGTTTCCTTTTCCATCTTTTTTTCATCCTTTCTTTTTCTATCCTCTTTTCTTTTTTTGTCTGTCTCCTCATATCTCACACTTTCTCTTTAGCCTCCTCCATTTCAACCCCCCCTCCACCCCTTCCATCCTTCCATCCTATTCTGCTACCTAAGCTCCCCATAACACTATTCCTTGACCCCTTTCACCTCCCCCTCCCCCACCAGCTCTGAGGGCTAAGGATGTGGAACAGAAGGCAATTTGCGGTGGCATTAGCCCCCTGCCCCTGGTGCCATAGCTCTCTGGAGCCTCTGACAGACGAAGCGGCCATGGCGGCTCAACCCGCCACCACTGCTGACTTGGCCGCTCTCTTCTTGCACTCCTTCACCTGCTGACCTCGCTCTGAGGTAGAGGAGGATGGGGAGGAGGAGGAGGAGGGGTAGGGGGGTGGAGTCGGATTACCGCCACTGAATCCTTTGGGTGAATTGTAAGAGCGGCCGCCCAAAGTTGACCTTGACCTCTTAACTTTTGTTGTTTGGAAGTGGTAAGGTTTTAACTTTTTTTTTTTTGTCTCTTTTTTTGTGTGCATGTGATTGAGGCAAGCTAGCTAACTGCTACGGCTAGCACTCTCTCTCTCTCTCTCTCTCTCTCTCTCTCTCTCTCTCGCCCCGGGGCTGGAGGCTGAGGGGCCTCGGCTGGTGCTTAATAACTTCCTGGCTGACTTGCTGCCAGAGAGGTGGATTAGTACTCCCTTTCCCTGGCTGCTTGGCCCAGTTCGTCACGGCTTGAAAGCGGGCCAGAACCGCGTCGCCCTCCGCTTTTGTGTGTGCCTGCTTGTACAAATGTAGCTTTTAATGTGCTGTCACAGGAATAGTGGTTGAGATGCTGTCAGGAAAAGCACTACTCTAACACACACACACACACACACACACACACACACACACACACACACACACACACACACACACACACACACACACACACACACACACACACACACACACATAAATCTTAACAGTGTTGAAAGTATACTTGTTTATCCTTACTGAACCTAGACATTTCAAGATGCCTTGTATATTTGGTACATTCAACATTCAATAGGATAGAAATACGAGTTAAAAAGACAGAGTTGTCATGTTCTAACAGTAGAGACCCAATATGAAGAGAGACAGTATTGCTGCATGTTCTTGCAGTACCTACACTGTAATACTATAAGGCACAGCATAGCCTGCACAGATCAGGATGAGAAGGAACCACAGGGTCAGAGCATTGATCACACACACACACACACACACACACACACACACACACACACACACACACACACACACACACACACAACACACACAAACACACTCACACTGCACTGTGGAGTCAGACAGAAGGGGTCCCGTGAGAGCACATCAGTCAGCTGAAAATACTGTCATCATGGCATAGCAGCACGGAGAGATTTACTGCATTGATTGATTTCTCTTAAACCCCCTATAAACACACACACACACACACACACACACCCACACACACACACACACACACACACACGTTGTAAATAACCCCCAGTTATGTCACCCCAGTGCACTCCTCTCCTCCAGTATCTATTGACATTGCTGTGTGTATATATATATGTGTGTGTGTGTGTGTGTGTGTGTGTGTGCGTGCGCACCCGCTCCGATTCTCCCATGCTCATCGGCTTGGGCCGGGGGAACGAGAGTAACTCTTTTGATGTGTGGAGATGTGCTCAGATATTCTATGTGCTCTCTTGGCGCTGCTGCCTCTCTATCCGTCTCCATCTCACAGCACAAGGGAAAGGCGGGGGTAAAAAATAAATAAATAAATAAATAAATAAATAAATAAAAATTTCCCTCACATCCCCGTTGATGGGAGGAGACACAGCAAAGGTAAATACAGTGAAGTTGGTGAGCTACACTTTTCTCCCTCTCCACCTCCCTTTTCCTTTCTTCTTTCTGTATGAGAGCTCTCGCTAATGTAGGGGGAGAGGTGTGTGTATACATGTATTATGTGTGTGTGTGTGTGTGTGTGTGTATGCGCGTGGGAGCAGGGGGTGGCGTGGTATAGGGGTATAAAAAGAAATAGGGAGGGGAAGAAAAGCTTACGCTGCTTATTGAGTGTGCCAGCTCTGTCCTCATAACGTCGAGTATATTAATGGCTTACTATGGCTGGTTTAAAGTCGAGGTGTCAAGAGGAACCTCCCATTGCAGGTTAGTTAGCATACAGGTTACGTGTGCAGTTTCCTGGCTAGTCGACAGCCGCTGTGTAATCAGTGGTGAAGTGGTGCAGACTGGCTCGCGGCTACAGAGGAAGAGATGTTGTTAACACAGCGGGCTTACGGTTCAGGGCCATATGTGTGGCCGGAGGTGGAACCTAGATTAGTGTGTTCGACAACGTCTGAGCACTTTGGTCTGGCTAAATAAATGATGAAGACGCCCTGAAGTTTGAACACGCTTGGCTGTCAGTTGGTTTACCGTGTGGTGTACCGTACTGCAGTGTGCTGTGGTGTGGTGCCTGCGTCAATCACAAAGACTGGATTGAAAGACAACTAATAGAAGTACAAACACCAGTGCAACCCTGTGTGTGTGTGTGTGTGTGTGTGTGTGTGTGTGTGTGTGTGTGTGTGTGTGTGTGTGTGTGTGTGTGTGTGTGTGTTTGAGTGAGATTACATCAGCAAGCAGTGGAGGCATGCAACACACACATAATATAGTATGCTGTATATTGCTCTCCTTTCTTGAGCTGAACATTTCTTCTCAAGTCAGAGGGTTCGTCCAGTACTTGACCTTTCGGTGAAGGGAGTGAAGAGTGTCTGGGATCGGAATGATAATAAAAAAAGAGCTAGCTTTAGCGATAGCGAGCAGCGGCGGCGGCGGCCATGCCACACAGCCAGAGGCAGAGGGAGCCCCCGACTCCATTATTTTATCAATTACCATGGACTGTTAATTTAAATGGTGTTGGGATCCCAGCTCAATGTAATTAAATTTTGTCCGCGCCCTCCTGGTGGACGGAGGAAGTTATTGGCACAGTTGGAGTGTGTGTGTGTGTGTGTGTGTGTGTGTGTGTGTGTGTGTGTGTGTGAGAGAGAGAGAGAGAGAGAGAGAGAGAGAGAGAGAGGCAATAGATGGTGGGAATACATTTCCTCATTGGACACACCAGGGTATAAAGTTGCACTGGCTTTAATGAAGTCTCCATGCACCACACTGGAAGTGGTAATGAAGTATAATCAGGGAAAAAGAACACAGAGGAAATGTACTGAATTGACTTGAAATTTCATCCATAATTAGTGATCTACCCTCTCATCCCTCCTTCCGTCTGAGTGTGTGTGTGTGTGTGTGTGTGTGTGTGTGTGTGTGTGTGTGTGTGTGTGTGTGTGTGTGTGTGTGTGTGTGTGTGTGTATCTGAGAGAGAAACATGGGTGTCCAGACCAGCTTAGCTTGAGTCACACTGCGAGTACGGAACTCAACATTACACGAATACTGTAGGGGTCCTCTCTCGTTACTGTAAGAAAATGCTGATGTGTTTTTCCCTTCCTCCCCCCTGTCTGAAACAAGTGTGAGTGAGTAAGTGAGCTGCCAGCCACCTATAAATACATATCCCATGAGCTCTCCTCAGAGAGAGACACAATATGCAAAACAGAAGGCAGGTGTTTTGTCACTGAGAGCTAAAAATATCTACAAATGGAAAATATAAAAGGGAACGAAATTACGCTTACGGGTCCATAACGTTGTATGCTTGCTATACCCAATCCATCACTGTCTTGTATAAGAAATGTAGTTTTTTTCTAGTCCCTTGTAGATATATGGTAGAGGATTTATGTT
Source organism: Sardinella longiceps (assembly GCA_027497455.2). Classification (NCBI taxonomy): domain Eukaryota; kingdom Metazoa; phylum Chordata; class Actinopteri; order Clupeiformes; family Clupeidae; genus Sardinella; species Sardinella longiceps. The sequence continues at coordinate 16,109,536 of JAODXP020000021.1, read as the reverse complement.
TATATTTCTTAAATTGGCGGATTCTTTTACTTGTAACTGTCGAATCTCTTTGTTGTGGCTGTGAAAGGCATTAGAGGGCAGCTGGGTAGAGATGCTTGCTTTCTGGAGAGTCTTTGTGCTTTTCCCACTACCTGAGAGGACTGAGGCAATGTAATTACTGTCTCCTCCTGCTGGTGTCTTGTCATTAACGTGTTTTTGCAGTGATCTGTGGTAGCACCGGAGGCTAGGCCTCTGTGACTCCCCCCTGATTTAGCCAAAGACGGAGAAGATGCTTCAAATGATGTGGGAGCATTGGGTGGTACCTCTCTTCCTTTTAGCTAAAAGCTCTCCAGCCGTGAGGCCTGATAGTTGATACAGCAAGTTGCTAAATGTGTGGTCAATTGCAGTAGAAGTAGAAATTACTGGGTAATTTCTGTGTTCTGTGATCGGCTGGTTTTGTCTGGGTAAGAGTTGTGTTAGATTCATTATGTGCCATTATTACTGGGTCTGCTCTCTCTCTCTCTCTCTCTCTCTCTCTCTCTCTCTCTCTCTCTCTCTCTCTCACACACACACACACACACACACACACACACACACACACACACACACACATACACACAAACACACTCTCTTCCAAAGTGCTGCCTAACACTGACACGCATTTCAGAAAACCGCAGGGGGTCTCATCTCTCTCTCTCTCTCTCTCTCTCTCTCTCTCTCTCTCTCTGTGTCTCTCCGTCCTTCTGAGGAGCAGACAGTGTTCCAGGGGTGTCTGGGAAGGGCAGGCTGAAGGCCAAGTTATCTTTGCATTTCATGCTACATTTCTTGTCATCTGGCAGACGGCACATTTAACCCTCAGCAGCACAGTGCTGTGGGGAGGCCGGAGCGGAATAATGGCTGTTTTTACACACAACCATACAAACGCCAATTAGCCTCTATTTCACGCCACATTGGTCATGTGTATGTGTGTGATGCCTGTATGTGTGTGATTCCTGTGTGTGTGTGTGTGTGTGTGTGTGTGTGTGTGTGTGTGTGTGTGATTCCTCTGTGTGTGTGTGTGTGATTCCTGTGTGTGTGTGTGTTGCTGTGTGTGTGTGTGTGTGTGTGTGGGTGGTGTTGAAGGTTGGTTGTGGGTAAGCTCATTCTACTGAGCATCCTGAACATAAGGATTCGGTTCATGCTATACGCTAATTTCCTTTCCGTGCATGTGTGTGTGTGTGTGTGTGTGTGTGTGTGTGTGTGTGTGTGTGTGTGTGTGTTTGAGTGCTGTTGTAGGTGATACTGGTCCAGTACTTTCATCCATCATCAAGTGCCTGCTGGATCCAAATGTGTCTCTCTAACATCCTTTGTTGTTTTCTTCAGCACGTTATGGGTGAGGAGACAATTTCATGGAGGAGATTTCATTGTCTGTTCAGCGCTTCCATCATCACTGAGTCAGACTGAGAGCCCCTCACAGTGCCTCCTCTAATGTTTCTCTTCCCCGTAGATTTAATTAATAGTGCTTGCATAAGACCCATAAGAATCCATTTCCACACGTGCCTCATACTTTAACATGAGAAAAGAACAAATGATATTTAAATCGCTCCGTTTTAGAAGGAGGGTTGGGGAAAAAAAAAGAGGGAGTGTTACCATAGTCCACTGGGGGCTACTTCAAAGTCTGCGTACTCTTCTCTTTTTTTTTCAGAAGAGCTGTGCTTAGCCACCCCCACCCCCCCCTATACACACACCCCAAAAAACCCACCCCCCAACCCACACACACCCCCCCACCCCCCAATCCCATCCTCCCTCTGGTGACTTTGAAAATAAACCTGCCCCTTGATCTGAATTTACAGAGAGGAATCGGCCCTTTTACTGCAGAGAGGGCCTGGCACGGAGATCAAAGCCCCCAGGCTCTCTCCTCTCCTCTCCTCTCCTTACCCCTCCCCGCCTCCTCTTCCTCCCCTTCCTCCTCCTCCTCCTCTCTGCTCTCTGCTCTGGGCAGTCGTGGTCAGCTGGGCAGCACAGCAATGGCTCTGATGAGGAAGCCTGGACACATTTAGGGATCCAGGTCAGGTGCACTGGAGCGAACGGGGGAATGATGATGATAATAATAGTAAAAAAACAAATACATAATAAAAACAAATAAACAATTTGGAGTTTCTGGGTTTAAAAATGTGCTTGCTTCCTTTTAGCACCTGGCTGGTCCCTTTTAGTGGGTCGGGTGTGTATGGGGTATTTATCTAAAGCTGGAACATTTAGTTCCCAAGTGGGATGCTGTGGTGTAGGGTGGTGTGATGGTCGTTTCGTCTGAGAAATAAATACACAGGCTTTTTCCATGTAGGACAGCAGCTACTTCCAAATACACCCCCTCCCCCTCGCCAACCGCCCCTTTGGGCTTTACCGCTATCTGGATTTTTCTGTAGTTGGCTCATGAATAGCCGAGCCTACAGTACCTTAGTGCTTAGGGTAGAGAGAGGGAGTGCTTGCTTGTTTTCTCCCTGGCCTTGGGCCTTGCTTGCTTGGACCTATACCCCTCTCCCTCCCTCCCTCCCTTACCCTGCATGTGGTCCCTGAACTCCCCTGAAATAAAACCACTGCTTTAGCACGACTTCAGGACTACTGGGTCTTGAGCCTGGAGTCAGAGTCATTTACACCTCACTGAAAGGGAATTGATTTGGCTTTGATTTATAGAGCCGCCCACTGATCTGAGACCTGACTGCCTGCTTGCTGAAATGTGGGATAAAAATTGTCACACACAGCAATCAGCAAGTGCTGAGCATGAGTTTCCTTGTAGGTAGGTAGGCAGGGCAGGAGTGCTGCTGATCTCTTGATCTTTAAGTTCCTAGTCTCTGACCTGTGTGGAAGCCACACTCACGACCTTTGTTTTGCTCTTCACAGCATGGAGATAATCTCTATGAGAACATAGTGCTAAATTTAATTTATTTATCCTATCTATTGATTTATGTATTGATTTATGTATTTGTTTGATGCAGACTAAGTGGTCCTTAGAGGGCGTGCGGAGAGTCCGAGAAAGGAACTGGAACATGGCTGACAAATTATGTAGACCGTGAAGAAATTATTTATGCTATAAAGCAATGGAATGATTATGAATAAGTAAACCATTTTTCCCGTTAATAATTCATGAAACAACATGGGGTTGCTGTTCGCCATTCACTGAAAAAAAAACAGGATATCCGTTTTAAGTCTTCAATTGGCAAGCTTGCCAATTGAAGACTTAAAACGG
>JAODXP020000021.1:16080588-16106234 GCA_027497455.2 Sardinella longiceps | reverse complement strand
GCCGGTGTGGGAGAGTCATGGTGTGTTCGCCCACGGCCCTGCTGTTCTCACCATACTCTTGGCCTGCTACTGTACTGCACTGTACTGTCTGCCCCTGGGGCTAGCGTCACCTTGACGACAGGACCTGGCGAAAGGCCAGTCACTTGTTGCCCAATTCAGATCAGTCACTTGTTAATAATAATAATAATAATAATAATAATAATAATCTATAATTATCAGAAAGGCCAGTCACTTGTTGCCCATCTCTGATCAATCCACTCTGAGACTGAAATAATAATAATAAAAAAAGTGTTTGCTATAGTGACACAGGAATACAACATGACTGGGATGACAAGTTCAAAGTGTATGGTGACATAACTTAACAGCAGCTATGAACCATAAACAATGATACATACATTTTTGTTTAATGCAAAGTTGTCGGGGGCGGGATAGCTCAGCGGGCTAGTGCGTCATACCACAAATCCAGGGACCTGGATTCGATTCCGACCTGAGGTCATTTTCCGATCCCACCCCTTCTCTCTCTCCCACTCATTTCATGTCACACTCTCTACTGTCCTATCGAATTAAAAAGGCAAAAAAAAAAGTCTTCACATTTTAGAGACATGGAAGACTGCAGTAAATATGACCTGCATGATATAACATAGCTAGTACCCAGCCCACTGTTAATGACTGTGCATTAAATAAGATAAGGACCCTACAGTACACTTCCTGATAATAGTTGGATGGTGTTGGACATAATATCCAACACTATCCAAATCAGAGAGGGAAGGGGGAGCTTATAATGTCTACTAAAGGAATATAACACAAATACAAATGTGAGTGTAGCAGTGGCATTTAAATGTTACTGCAAATTAAATTCCTCCTAATACATTTACACTCAGTGTACACATGTGTATGTCAAAATTAATGACTTTTCTCTTACTTGGACTGAATGGACTAGAACCTTGGACAGTTCTGCAGAATCCAAATGGGTAATAATATGGATTTTTTATATAGTCAAACATTTCTACCACACACACACACACACACACACACACACACACACACACACACACACACACACACACACTCAAACACTTGACTATTCTGTGGAAACGCTGAGTGGTGTGGTCAGATGACTTTAATTATAAAGAGCAGGGATGTGTAGGGGCAGTAGGGTGACATTTTTTGTGAGAGTGTCAGCAGCGATACATTTAGGGTCAAGGTGTGTGAGATTGGCCAGTATTCATGCTCTGCTCAGGAGGACCTTGGATGGGGGGATACTTCTTAGGGTGACAAAAAGGTACAGGGACTACTCATTTAAAGGCCATGGTCTGGGTCTTGCTTGAAGGGTACAAACACACTAATGCCTCAAAATAATTAAAAAAAGAAACACACACACACACACACACACACACACACACACACACACACACACACACACACACACACACACACACACACACACACACACACTCTCTCTCTCTCTATCTCACTGTCTGGCTTACACATACACTCTCTCTCTCTCTTTCTCACTGTCTAGCCTGCACACACACACACACACACACACACACACACACACACACACACACACACACACACACACACACACACACACACACACACATCCATATATCTCATAGCAAGGCATTATACAAAGCAGAAAAGTGGCCTCTCCTCAACCACATAACAACTGATTATTAACAGGAATAATAAGCTGAGAGATGAGCTGAGGTCACAAATGGAAGACCATTCTGAAGCAGTCATTACTTTGGCTAATTGCTAGCTGGATGCTTGTCTCAATCTGCTGTGAAAAAGCAGTAAAAAAGCACAAATCAATGCACAAAAGACCACTGAATTCAAAAGAAATCCAACTCGAATAAAACACTCAGACAGGCTTGAGGCCGATTTTTTTTTTTTTTTTTTTTTTTGTCTCCTGATAACATCAAACCCTCTGAAAGAAATAATCAAAAAAGAAACAAAGCCAGATTTATGTAAGATGCCAATGAACTACGATTTTCAAATCCCTTTTGAACAACCCCACTGATATGAAATAATACTATTATTCAACAAAACAACTCATAACTAAGCTACAGACATCACTCTCTAAATACATCACATGTAACAATCCTCTACTCTGTATCACATCACACAAACCTTTGAAATAATATTCAAACACCCTGACTGGGCCAGACGTCCTATAGGCAGTGGTTAAAGTGGGATTTGGCAGGAGGGGGAACTCTCATATTTTGTGTCGGCAGAAACAAAGAAAGATGTATAGAAGAAGAATAGGATGATTATTATTCATCTATCTGAGGTACCACTTTAACCCCTGCCTATAGGGATACATATTATTTTCTTCCAAAGGATATAAGAGATATTAACCTGTTTAATAAATGAATATATACACATAAAGGTTCAGATCACTGCTATGGTCTCTATCTCTGGATATGAACTCTGGTGTAATGTGTAGGCCTGCATGTCTATGTTTAACAATAAGGGGTTTTGCGTACTATGTGTCTTTGTGTGTGTGTGTGTGTGTGTGTGTGTTTGTGTGGTCTACTCTGCACAAAGGCATGCATGAGAATGTGATGTTTCTGAGACACCCTTAGGTATATGTGGGTGTGTGTTAATGTGTATGACATGCATGCAAATTTGAATTCTGAGCATATATTTGTGTGTGTGTGTGTGAGACAGCTGAGAACACTTGAATTTGAAAAGCTTGAATTTTGATGCTGTATGTGTGTGTGTGTGTGTGTGTGTGTGTGTGTGTGTGTGTGTGTATGTGTGTTTGTGTGTGTGTGTGTGTGTGGGGTGGGTGTGTGTTAAACGAGTCTTGCTCAGGAACGCAAAAAGAATTTCAGTGTAAACTGACAAGTAAAGTATTATCATATCGTATCGTATGTGTGTAGGGATGATGGACATCATTGTCTGTTGAGATGCTGCACACAGACACGCACACACACACACACACACAGCACGCACACGCTCACATTAGCCATTGTGAGAGTACAACAGATTGCCTTATTGTTTCATGACACAACAAAGAGTTTGGTCACTTTTCCAAATGTTACTATTTTAAGTGGAGTGCACACCATGGCTTAGTTACGAGTACATAAGAAGTCTAACATTAAACATGTGAAATGATGCATGAAATGATGTGTTTTCCATACGTACACCTGCGGTAGTGTCTACCTGCGCTTCTTCTCCGCTGGTGGTCAGTTTAAAGTTGGAGAAGTGCTGGCTAAACTCCTCCTTCTTCAGCAGCATGGGGGGAACTTTGTTCTGCAGTAGCCCATACTTCATGCGTGGATAGAAATGAAAGCTTTAGCGCAAGTTCTATCCTGGAAGTCTCTAATGTCACGCATGCACTCATTAAAGGTCCAATCAGCGTCCACCCCCTGCTTTATTGTGACTTATCTAACACACCTGTCTTGCTGCCTCAGGTCACCACCTCCTTCCCCACCACCACCAGTTTCGTCCCATCTATCTGTCCGGGGGTAGACATGGTCCCTGCCAGCTGACTCAGGCAGGATCTGCCGGATCTATAGATGTTTAAAGGCCCGGACTGATGATGGAGCTTTCGCCAAAGACTTTCACTTGATTAAGATGTTATATTCATTTCGGTCATTCCGAGCTTCTAATAAATTGTTAAAATCGTATTCCTTCCCTGAGGCTTTCTGGTAGAACTGACCCTCCCACCCCATGACAAGAGGACGGACCTGTGTGGTGCGTCTGGAAGAGGAAAGAACGTCTGGGGAGATGTTAAAGGGGAGCTTGGTGGTTTGGGATGCATGCAGACCATTCATGTGACCTTTCTCATTGCGTTTTTGTCTGCTGTCTTTGTTTGTTTAGGTTCTGTTTTGGGCTATATAGGACCAGCCTGGGGGGGTTGATGCATTGATTGGCCTGTAAAGGGCAAGCTTAAAATCAGCCCTGGGCCCAGGCAAGCCTCGGCTGCACCTATGTTCCATAAATCAGAGCAGCCTTGGCCTGGTGGGGTGGGTGGCAGGGGCGACACAGAGCGGCGTGGCGTGTTGTGGCTCGGCTTTAGCTCGACGGGGCGCGGCTCGGCTTGGCGCGATGCAGGGCTGGTGTGTGAAGTTATCGGTCCCCTGGTTGAAAAGTTCTGAAACACAGGCGGTAATTCAGCGGGGTCTTGTGATGGATGGCTGTGCTGGCCCTGTGTGAACAGTGTTTTCTGAGGGCTGCGCCACCATCTGCCACCAGCCATGATGCATGGGCACCACCAGCTAAAGGGCCCCAACTATTTATCAGGGAATTTTATGACTGTGTTTCCAACTGCGTGTGCGTGTGTGTGTTTGTGCGTGCGTTTGTGTGTGTGTGTGTGTGTGATCTAGCAAGAATGCTTCTGTGTCTGAGGAGAGAAGTGTGCTGTATATGTGTGTGCACATACACACATATATGGAACTAATTGATGATGAAACTGTCAGAGAACAAGATTGTTAACATGATGTATTGCACACAGCAGTGACCATGTCACCCAATGGGACGAGTGTCATTGACTCTCTAACTAGCTGTTTTAAGGGATGTTTTGGGTAGTGTGTATGTCTGTGTGTAAGTACACATATTTGTGTGTATGAGTGTGTGTGGGGACACATGTGTGTGCATGTGTGTGTGTGTGTGTGTGTGTGTGTGTGTGTGTGTGTGTGTGTGTGTGTGTGTGTGTGTGTGTGTGTGTGTGTGTGTGTGTGTGTGTGTGTGTGTTCACCCACTGTGTGACTCCTCCTGCTGTGGGATTTGGTGTTTATCGCTCACACCTCACACCATCGCTAGGTGTGCATTCTCCAGGGGGTGACAACCAGGGAGTTGCAATGTGATGAGGTGCAGCATTGCTCAAAGTGACACACACACACACACACACACACACACACACACACACACACACACACACACACACACACACACACACACACACACACACACACACACACACACACACACACACACACACACACAAACACACACACACACACACACTCAAGGGCACAGCTGGACCCAGACTAAAGACCAATCACTCACCAAGCAGAGATGGGAGCTTGTGAGAGTGACTGAGAGAGAGAGAGAGAGAGAGAGAGAGAGAGGGGGGGGGGGCAGGTGGGGTGAAGGGTGGTTTGAGAGAGAGAAAAAAAACAAAAAAAACAATGCAGGTCTGTAGTACGCAACATCATGTGAGACACCTGGAGAGGGACTTCCCCTCAGGTATATAATGGGAGTGTCAAAAACCATGATTCGAAAAACTCAAAAATTACAGTATATGCGTGTGTCTGTGTGTGTGTCTGTGTACAACATAACTCGAAAAGTACTGCATGGATTTGGATGAAATTTTCAAGAACACCATCTGTGACCACATTGTCTTGGCGGAGGTCTGCGCTCTCTGAGCGCTTTTCCAGTTTTTTTATATTTTCTGATGATAATGCCCTCAAATACAAATAAATATACATGCATCCTGAAGAGAGTGAATAAAAAATGGTGTGTCTTTATAGTCTACGCCTCTAGCTTGAGAAGTCTCCACACAGAACTGTCCCAATCAATGAAATACTCACAAGTCCTCATTTTCTTTATCCTCAGTGCATTTCACCCATGGCCCCGCTGCTCACGGTCACTGAGTGCTGCTTGTAGGGCAAAAGAACAAGAAAATTGGGCACACAAAATTGACCCAAGTAGTGAAACGGGATAACTTTGGTTGTCTACAACCGAATTCCAAAATAGTTGGGACACTTTACAAATTGTGAATAAAAACAGAATGCAGTGACGTGGAAGTTTCAAATTTCAATATTTTACTCAGAATACAACATCGATCACATATCAAATGTTGAAACTGAGGAAATGTATAATTTTAAGGGGAAAATAAGTTGATTTTCAATTTCATGGCATCTACACATCTCAAAATAGTTGGGACAAGGACACATTTACCACTGTGTCGCATCCCCTCTTCCTTTTAAAACAGTCTGCAAATGTCTGGAGACTGTGGAGAGAAGTTGTGGAGAGAATGTTGGCCCATTCTTGTCTAATACAGGCTTCTAGATGCTCAACTTTCTTAGGTCCTCTTTGTCATGTATTCCTATGTATGATGCACCAAAAGCTTTCTATGGGTGAAAGATCTGGACTGCAGACTTGATGGTGCCTTTCCAGATGTGTAAGCTGGCCATGCCACACACACTCATGCATCTCCATACCATCAGAGATGCAGCCTTCTGAAATGAGCGCTAACAATAAGCAATAACAACTTGGGTTGTCCTTGTCCGGATGGTATGGCATCCCAGTTTTCTGAAAATAACTTAGAATTTTGATATGTCTGACCACAGAACAGTTTTCCACTTTGCTACAGTCCATTTTAAATGAGCCTTGGTCCAGAGAAACGCCTGCGCTTCTGGATCATGTTTAGGAATGGCTTCTTTTTTGACCTATAGAGTTTTAGCTGGCTATGGTAAATGGCACAGTGGATTATGTTCACTGACAATGTTTTCTGGAAGTAGTCCTAAGGCCAGTTTGTGATATCCATTACATTAGCAGTCCTGTATGTGATGCAGTGCCATCTAAGGACCCAATGATCATGGGCATCCAGTATGGTTTTCCGGCCTTGACCCTTATGCACTAGCCTGGGAATTCCCATGCTCCTTTGCTCGCTTATTTCATTTCACTCTGCAGAGGAGCATGGTGACCATGGCCGTTTTTCTCGCTTACTTTCGGTATCCAATCGCAGAACAAAAAGGGATTTGTACGGCCCTCGATTGCATTTTACGTCACGTGGTGGCTCTGGTATTGGCTCCGAGGTATGTACAGACGCTATGATAGACATTCGTAGCGCCCAATAAACGGCTATGGACAATTGTAAACGATGCTTCCGCTACGAGAAATGCAATAGATAGGTCCCCAGACTAAATATCACTTGTGATTTTAGTTTGGCATTCGCCAGGCTACTTATGCACAGAGATTGTTCCAGATTCTCTGAATCTTTCGATGATGATATGCACTGTAGATGATTATACCTTCAAACTCTTTGCAATTTTTGTCTGAGAAACTCCTTTGTGATCTCGGACCACTACTTCTTGCTGCACCATTTGGGGAACTGGTGATCCTCTGCCCATCTTGATTTCTGAGAGTCAATGCCACTCTCGGAGGCTCTTTTCATACCAAATCATGTTGCCAATTGACCAAATAAGTTGCAATTGGGTCCTCAAGCTGTCCCTCATATGAAAATTTTACTTTTCTGGCCTCTTATTGCTACCCGTCCCAACTATTTTGGGATGTGTAGCTCTCATAAAATCCAAAATGAGCCAATATTCGGCATAACATTTCAAAAAGTCTCACTTTCAACATTTGCCATGTTATCTATATTCTATTGTGAACAATATATAGGTTTATGAAATTTGTAAATGATTGGATTCGATTTTTATGAACAATTTATAAAGTGTCCCAACTTTTTTGGAATTCGGTTGTATATTGAGCCTTGGGGAATATTTTTTTTTTCCATAGACAAGACATAGTGTGACATATAACACAACCACACAGTACATAACCACTGGTTTGATACAGTGACTTTTTGTTTATACTCACACAAACCATATCTCAAAAAATAAGCCTAGATGACTATTGGACAAAGAATCTCTGAATAACATTCGGTGAAACAGGGAAAGACACTGGTGTGTTATAATAAGTGATTCAGTGCAGTTTTATTTTGGGAGTCTGATATTACATTGGGTCAGAGTTCATAAAAGTTCAGTGGAATGTTGTATTACACTCATAAACTTGTGTAAGGCTTCCAAAGACAAAACACACATTTGCAAGAGCAATACCAGAGCAGCTCTTGACTTAAATGAAACTATGTCACAAGTAACATCATTTTACTGTCTCACTCAGTGAACCCACAAACCCACCGATGTGTATCTTCACCCCTGCCTCAATATTCAGCTCAGCCTCCAGTTTATAGCTCTCCTCCATCATCCAGGAATAGAAATCGGACTTCTGAGGCCCTGAGGATACTCTTTCCTGATGACCCGTGTCTGGCCATAGGAGCTTCCACAGCACAGAAAGGTAAGAGAAACTTACAGAAAAGGGAGAAATTAACTCTTATGTTTGAACTTCATGCTTAGTGCTTATTATTGGCTGAGTGCATAAAGAGCTTATACTGGTCACGGGGTCAGTCCTGATATAATGACAGATTTTTCCTAATCACTGTTGATCAAGTTACATCAGGTTTTACCAGAGACTAAGTCAGACGACAGTTAGAAAAATCAGGAATTAATTTAGCAATATTTTGCAGTCATACCATTTGACATATCACTTAATGAGTGAATACTGGCCTAAAATAATTGCACAACAGTGAATGAGTAAGTTAGTGAGTTACCAACCCTGACTTGGTCTTGTCATATGATTCCAAACACAATACTCACTAAAACATTACTTAAATGGTGGTTACACCACTTGACACTGACATGGTTAACTTGGCTGACATTGACGTGACTGACATAATTGCCCTTATTAAGTAAAATTATTTAGAACTTAAAGGGGGCATGTGATTATGTCAAACTATTGTACAGAGAACTGGAGAGAATTTTCCATTTTTCTCAGCAAGTGCAATGTTTTGATCAATATTTTGCTAAAAACAATTTTGGTTACACCACATGGACATTTTGACAGTAATTATTTATTCAAGTCAAAATGGGATAAAAATAGATTTTAAAGATTGGGCTTTGATGACAATGAAGTGCCAAAAAAATGGTTGGTCAAACAAATGAGGGTCATGTCATTGACCTGCCATCCATAGGAAATTCTTCTAGTAGTCCCTTATAAAGTATGGAATAAAAGTATGTAGCCTACACAGTCTTGTAGCTTTTTCATCTTTTCGTCAGTTCTTTCACTCGAAATGATAGATTATGGCGATTGTGTACGCTGTGCCCCATGCATTTATATTAGCTCATGATTCAATATTTTGGTAAATGCTGTGTCAAATATCTTCAAATTCTTTTTACCACGGACAGACAGTGACCTCATATAACAGCACTATATGATTGATTCACACTGGATTTCTCCTTTAAAGTGGCTATTCATTTAGCCATGCAGTGCCTTAAAAGCAGTTGCTGTAATGTAAATACGTTATTCTGTGCCAAAAAGGTTTAGCACATAGACATACATAAACCTTTTGGACTGGTGTTCGTCCTTTTCTCTCATAAACATTTCGCCTGCCCAGGCTTCCCTTCATTGAGAGTATTGTGGTCAGAAATGGAGGGCTGGGTAGTGGGAGAGATGGGGTGAGAGAGAGAGAGAGAGAGAGAGAGAGAGAGAGAGAGAGAGAGAGAGAGAGACAGCGGGGATGAAAGCTGGCAGCCCTGCTGCGTCTGGGCTTCTGTGTGCAATACAGCCATGCGTGGACAGCAGGCGCAGCAGATGGATCCTGTGGCTCGCCAGGCCTGGAGAGGGTCGCGTGGCCACGTTCCCCCGCTGCGCGGCCCTGTCACGCGCAGATGAAGTGTGAGCCTCCCCACAGACGCTGGGACTCTGTAGCATGTGCGCTGACAGGCCGTTAGCAAGCCGGGCAACAGTTTTCCCTTTGTTTTTGGGTGTGAGAGGAAAGGCATGGTTCGCAACAGTGACTTGCAAATGCCCAAAGTCTTGTTTCTTGTGCAATATGGGGTTTCACAAAATATTGATAATCATTCACTGACAACCACAGTCCTTGGCAGGGCATTGTTTTGTTCAAAAAATATTTCTACATTCACATGCAGAGTTGTTTGGTCTCACAAATGAAAATCATACACTGTTGTTAGGCCTACTTGGTTTACTTACTGCATTGAAGTCAATGTTGTTTGCACCAGGCAGTTAACTACTAGACATTCAATGGTGGGTAGTGTCACAGCACCATAATTAGCGTGGCTGTGGGTGAAGGCTCGCTTTTAGCAACCACTTGCTCACTACTGCTTGGCAAAGACATCAGGGCCCCTGGCTGTACTGGGCTTAGTCTCTCCTAGTGCCACCTGGCCTCCTGCCGCTGAAGTCTTCACCTCCGCGGCTCCGCCAGCTCCAGCTAAAGACGCCCTGGTGCTCGCCTCCGACGTCGAGTGTCACAGACATCCACAATTAGCCTCTGGCCAAGAAATCACACCTCTGCTTGTCAGGATGGATTGCCCACGCCGCTGAACTGTCGCCTGGGAATGACAGATCGGCCTCTTAAAGGTTTCTGGGGCTTTTGTTGATGCATGCGCAGCTTTATGAGAAGGAGGCGCCGGTGTGATAAATGGAAAACAGGCAGCTTTATTGCTGGAGCCACATAAGCTATAATACAAATGCATCTGGTAATATACCATGCTGGCTGTTCTCGTTCTGCGCATACTTACTGCCATTATAATTGTTTGTGTGTGTTTGTATGTGTGTGTTTTTGTGTCTCTATGTGTGTTCAGTGTGTGTTCATTGCATGCATGTGGGAAGAGCACACGCAAGATTCATCAAGAAATGAAAAGAAAGATGTTTATGAGTGAAGGAGTCCTTTTTTTGCATGGATGCTAGAATCGCCATCTGCTAGCTGTGAAAGTTTATTCCCTCAGCGCTTGCTGCCACATTGAGCTACTGGCCAGGCATGGCTGCAGAATCTCCTCCGACATGATGTATGGCACGACTCTTAGCTCTTTAAAACGTCCCTGGCCCGACAGAGAGAGAGAGAGAGAGAGAGACAGAGAGAGAGAGAGAGAGAGAGAGAGGGCCTAAACTGCCGACTCAGAACAATCCCATGAACATTAGCATGTTTCTAAATCAGGAGATGGTGGCGCTAGCTAAAATGACATCGCAAAAATGTTATAGTGCCTGACAGATGAAAGTGCTGCTACATCAGCTCGGTGACTCATCAGTGTTTTACAAGTAGGCCTAGGCCTTGAAATATTTATAAACAAAAACAAATGCACATAAAAAAACAGCAATAATCTAGGTTTGTGCAAATGAAGCATTTGCCTTTCAGTGTTAATGAATGTGTGTCTCTAATTGCCATTGTCTGTGATCTGTGAGTGCTTTTGGAGTCCTATAATCTCCAGAGGAGACATCTTTCACATTTACCATGCATTCTGTCGCCATAGCTCTCTGAATGTTTGCTACTGTGTCATCAAGTCTGTTTGAGCGCTTTGTTTATTACTCCATAGTTATGATTAGCTGCGGCATTTGGCCTTGAGGATAGCCACATTTCTTTGTTTTGCAGTTAGTGTCACAACGAAACGCTTTGCTTTCTAGAGGCATAGATTTAATGGAACTGTGGGAATGAAAATAGAGAAGGAGAATGAGAACAAGAGAGAGAGAGGGAGAAGGAGAGAAAAAGAAAAATGGAATGGAAGCTATATTCACCATCCTATCGGAAAAGGTCACACGTCAAAATAACAACAGACAGGCAGGCTGCCTTAGTAAACTGAGAGAAACATGGTCCCTTATTTACTTGGCATTTATCGCAAGCGATTTATCCCACGTCATGTTTAAATATCAAGTCCTACCTGTAAATATTTATGACTGCCCATATATACCTACAGTACAGGATGATGCTCATCTCTATCTAATGAATAACTTAGCAGCTCTGAATAATGCATTAGCCGTGCCATTTTCTCAGCTTTCCTGGGCCTACACTACGTCTGATTCAGATGACTGCTCAACCTAGTAGTGTGTGTATGTGAACATGACGGTGTGTGTGTGTGTGTGTGTGTGTTTGTGATACATGTGTGTGTATGTGTGTGTGTCTGCCTTCCTATATGTGTGTGTGTGTGTGTGTGTGTATGTTTGTGAATATGCATATATGTGTGCGTGTGTGTGTTTGTGTGTGTGTGTGTGTGTATGTATTTGTTAAGTATACTGAAGTATACTTTTATAAAATATCTCTGCTTTTGCTTCCGGTCCGTGTCCTTGTTGACTCACTGGTGGTGTTAGCGATTTGATTTGATTTGATTTAACCACACACTCAGGGAGGCTCCAAGCCATCAGTGATCCATCAGGAAGCATGAGAAGACACAGTGCTGGGGGACACACCACACCAGCTCACCCAGTAGCCTACCCACTCATATGGGGAGGTCTTCTGGCGATGCCTCAACAGAGAGTATCTGTAATCAGCCACTGAGCAAGGGATTACCTTCTCCTCCACAGTCAAGAGCTTTGATATTTGTCTGTCTGTCTGTCCGTGTGTGTGTGTGTGTGTGTGTGTAAATGAACATCTATGCACAGGTTTTCAACCATCTGTGGCTAACTCCTCTAATCCTTACCATGAAGTGGCATGTGTGAGATATTCAGGCTGGTGCATTTATTGGTTCACTGATCCATTTAAGACCACTGAATATATTATATTCACCCAAGTCACGCACTCCAGAGATGGCAAAGTGTCATACATTAGAATTAATTTATTATGCGCGTCTGTGCATATCTAACACACACACACACACACACACAAACGCATGCACGTGCGCACACACACACACACACACACACACACACACACACACACACACACACGCACACACACGCACCCACACACACAAACATACACACAGAGACAATCACACATGTTAAGTAGTGCAACTAGCCAGGCTTCTTGCATGTGCCTGAAATATTTATTAGCTTAAAGTCGTTAACTGGCGACTATTAAAATCATTGCTTATGTTGGCATCCCCCAACATAATGTGTGTGTGCGCACGTTTGTGTGTATGTATATGTGTGTGTGTGTGTGTGTGTGTGTGTGTTGTGTGTGTGTGTGTGTGTGTGTGTGTGTGCGTTTGTGTGTTTAGTGTGTGTGTGTGTGTATGTGTACGTTTGTGTGTGTGTGTGTGTGTGCGTGTATGTGTGTGTGTGTGTTTGTTTGTGTGTGTATGTGTGTGTTCTGTTCCACAGAGACTATAGAGGGAGACAGCTGGAGCTGCACCTCCCACTGGATTAGAATGGACTGCAGAGGACTTGGCAGTAAGAATGTATAAAAAACATGGAACAGACCTGCTGACAGCTTTAGTACAAAGGCATAAAAACGGTTTGTAGGTTTGGGCATAAATGGGGACACTACATCACATGCAAGCTTATACGGCGATCCATCTTGATTGACCAGTCATTTAATATCCTCATGTGACTTGAGGCTGTCTGTGCAGCAAATAAGTTACGCTGATCATTTTCAAATTTTATGCAGCCAACTTTGCTCAGCTTTGCTTAGCTCAGCATCTGTCACAAATAAATCTCTTTGTTTGAATGTAAAATTAAACGTCAAATGCTAATAAAGATAAACAAATAAAAAAGCTATGAATGATTATATGTTTCAGTGTTGTGGAACAATGTAAGGGGTAGTTGATGCCTGTTTTCTAATTGCTGATGGTGGCCCCTGTGATGAGAGGAGGGTGTGGAGCATGTCAGATATCAATGCACAGAGTGAATTGTTTCAACCCAGTGCTGTGGTCGTACACTGCAGGAGGAGAACCATCTTTAGCCTGACATAGCCCGCCTATAATATTAATACGAATGTTCATCCGTAATCATGGTCTGGGGACGGTCTTTTGGGGCGGGTTTACATCAGTAAAGAGACAACCAATAAGCGAAGCTGACTAGACAAGCTGTCCAATTACCCCCCCCCCCCCCCCCACCAATTACCCCCTAAAAATATACATGAAAGACCTACAATGCTGCTGTTGCACATGGTAAAGGACAGGCAAAAGACTAAACACTGTAAAGTAATTGAAAACAAATGAACAAAAGACAACAGAACACTGCCTTGTACAAAGACCTGTTAAAATTGCTGCATGTTCCTGTTATAGACAGTCATTGGTTGCAACATAGTAACAGGGTAAATTCCCTGGAGAGATAAGAAACACCTGTCAAAAAGGTAAGGAAAGCCTATGTTGCAAAAAAGCCCAAAGTTTCTTCGGTAACACTTTAAATTATGGACTGTGAAGGATTAGGTAAGAATGCCAAAAAGTATCAAGACATAAATTATAGAGTATACTCATGTTTTTGATACATTCTTACTGCATCAGTATAAAGCCGTCCTTGCAGTAAAGGTCATAATTTAAAGCATTACCGCTCTGACATCTTGTTGTTTGCTTTGTAAATATCAGGACAGATTCTCACTAGTATCACAACACCACAACAATATTACAACTAGAAAAGCGCTCAGAGAGCGCAGACCTCCGCCAAGGCAATGTGGTCACAGACATAATATACATTCTAGATCATGTTCTGGATTACCGATCGCCACCAAAATTGAATCAGCTCTTGCTATACACATTAGGGTCATACCGAAAATTTCATCCAAATCCGTGCAGTACTTTTCGAGATATCCTGCTGACAAACAGACAAACAAACAGACAGACAGATAGACAGACAGACAAACCAACGTGACCGAAAATATAACCTCCTTGGCGGAGGTAACAAATAGTAATCAGGGATCTGGACACACCCTGTTCCTTTACCAGTATGTTTTCCAATGCAATGGCCATGACAAGAGTGTATCTAGGCTACAACATAGGCTCCAGTTCTGTCCTGTCCTATGACCCCTCAGCAGCGGCCTATCACTGTTCCTGCAGAGGAGCTGTCAACCAATGGATATAAGGCTCCTCTTCCATTTAGTGGGGTCAAGTCTAAATGTCACTGGTGCTCTCGGGCCTGTGTGCTTGATCGCTTCCTTACCCGGCCTTAGGCCTCTCCAACCGTGGCACCAAACTTTGACCTGTGGCTTTTACCAGCAGCTTGAAACTGTCAGCACCTCCAGCGTCCTGTGTGTGTGTGTGTGTGTGTGTGTGTGTGAGAGAGAGAGGCCATGTGAGCACTCCTCTGCCAAAACACTGACCCGTGTCTGTGAAAGAGAGAAGACCTTTCGACATGGTGCTGCCTCAGATGAAATGCTCTTTTAGACCACAAGAGTGAAAGAGAGAGAAGGAGAGAGGTTAGGCCAGAAGGAGTTGCCACATAAATGCACACACAGGCTCTGTAGTAGTGTGAGAGAGAAATGTCTTTCAGCAAGCATGAAAAAGAAGAAGAAGAAAAGTAAAAAAAAAAAACGTGCTTTGCAAACTGTGGACTGAAAGCAACACAGTTCAGTTCTTCCTGCTATGAATGAACATATTTTCACCCCTTGCTTGTGCATAATCTCCGGACCATTTCCCTGAGTCTGTTGAATTTTATCAGTGATGGGTCTATTTTTGTTTGTTTGAGGCTCTGTCATGTATTCAGCTGATCTGTACTATTCCAAAATGCAAGCTGCAAACATTGCCCTCGCATGCAAATTTCCCTTTCAGCCACCGAGGCAGCGCATTTTCTCCCCCCCTGCAGCAGCTGATGTGACTGGTGTGCTGTGCTTTGTGTCGTTAAGAGTTAGCACATTTTTCATGGCTGGCCTTTAGGCTGAACTCTCTCTCTCTCTCTCTCTCTCTCTCTCTCTCTCTCTCTCTCTCTCTCTCTCTCTCTCTCTCTCCCCCACACACACACACACACACACACGTACACACACACTGTATCAATCACTAGTCATCAGATTTTTCTTACTCATTCATCAGCTTTTTTTCTCCCACAGCTTTTCATCTAATCTCAGTGTGTTTAGGGTCATGTGTTCATAAGGCGGAGGTCGGTGAATAATGATTTCAGTTGAAGCTTTGATGGGTGTAGTCCTGCTGGGAACAGGAGAAGGGGTTTGATGGAAGCAAGGGTGAAAGTATTTGGAATAAGTTTAGGACAGTAAAATTATTGCTCCATTATTTCTCTCTCTCTCTCTCTCTCTCTCTCTCTCTCTCTCTCTCTCTCTCTCTCTCTCTATTTTGCACTCTCCTCTTGTTCTACCTCTTTTCTCACTCATTCTCTCTCACTCACTCTATCATGTTTTTTCTGACCCCTTTTCTCTCCCATATTTTTGCAGAGCCAGTCTTAAAACACAGGTCCACCATGTGAGATGATTATTCTTGGCGACAGGTGCAAGGCTGTGTGCAAGGCAAAATGCTTTCTGCTTGCCCGTGCATTTATCCACGTGGCTGACCCACTCTGCGTCGGCTCTACCATCGGAATCTGACTGATCGCTCACGACAATGAGGGCCAGTGGGGGGGTCATAGGGCTCCAGAAACTCTCTGTACACCACCACTCCGCCTCACACAACACACACATTACACACACACACACACACACACACTCACACAAACACGCACACACGCACACACACACACACACACACACACACAGCACACACACACACACACACACACACACACACACACACACACACACACACACACACACACTCACACAAACACGCACACACACACACACACACACACACACACACACACACACACACACCTCGACTGACCTGATTAATGGTGAGGAGGGCCTTACATATGCAGGTCACACCTGGTCAAGGTGCAGTCTGACTCCGACTCAAGCCGAGAGAGGGGAAAATAGCTCCAGCACTCTTGACTGAGCAAAGCACCCCTGAGCTGGTAACTAGAGAAATTGGTGACTGAGGGGGACTGACGGGGGAGCGGATGTGGCATGTAAATGACAGGAGAGTTTGGATATTTTGGACTGCTCTCAGTAGCAGTATACTTAGATTAAATATCAACTAGAAAAGCGCTCTGAAAGCGCAGACCTCCGCCACGACAATGTGGTCACAGATGGTGTTTTGGGTGACCGGTCGCCACCAAAATCGAATCAGTTCCTCCTTGTCCCAATACACACGTTGTCCGAAATTTTCATACAAATCCATGAAAAATAAGTATGTATATGCCGTTATTTGTATTAGGCTATATTTGATTGTTATATAGTGTTCTCCATACAGTATTCACTATTCAGTTTTTCAAACACCACCTAAAGCAATTAGTGAGAGAGAAAAGAAAAAAAACATTACACCCACACAGGTCATAAAGAGTATTAAAATGTTTTTGATGTTGCTGTTTTGAACAAAATTAAGTGGTTGAATGTTCATCATCCTAAAAAAAAAAAAAAAAAAAAAAAGCGTTCCAGATGCACCCAGAATAAAACGTAGTGTTGTAGAGACAAGGCTAGTCATTCCATTAGGCAAAGAACTGAGAGTGGTTTAGAGACAGAGAGCCTCTGCTCAACCGTGCATGTCATCAAATAAAGGAAGCCATTTCTCAGACGGCTCAAAAGAAACGCAAAAGTGTATTTGAAGCACAACGTGTATTGCAATGCTTTGCAGAACACCATCTAGATTGGATTGCATTTTTCCTTCTCTCTTTCTTTCTCTCTCTCTCTCTCTCTTCCTTTTTTTCTAGCAAATTTCATTGCTTTGCCAGATGGTCTGTGCAGCCAGAGCTCTTTCTGCGAGACAAGAGGGGTGATGTATCCTGAGGACAGAGTGGCGATGTATTCAGAGTCGTGAACATCTAATAAAGCTGGCAAGGACACTCTCTCTTATTAAGACAAATAAGGACTCTGAAGAAGAGGAGAAGAGAGGAGAGGGAGAGTCAGAGTGTGTGTGTGTGTGTGTGTGTGTGTGTGTGTGTGTGTGTGTGTGTGTGTGTGTGTGTGTGGATGTGCATTTGAGAGAGGAAGAGAAAGAGAGACAGTGAGTTAGGGAGAGAGGACATCACTATTACTAAATTGCTTCTATTCAGACTTCATTCAGATAACACTCCATCATAATAGCAGGGAGCAGTTTGGTGATTAGGCCTGATTGCCAGGGAGTATCAGAATCTTTCATGATCTTGTATTTCCAAGAGTATAGAGAGCAGAGATGGAGAGCTCTGTACCACTAACTCAAATGGCTGCAACACACTGAAATGGCAGAGCAGTGTCAGGGAGGCTTCTCAGAGTTAACAACTCTGCGATTATACTCACAGTTGTTTACCTGGAGGTCTGTGAGGTGTAGGAGAGCTATACCGTATAGCTCCTTTGAGAGACTGTATGTTTCAACCTGCCTGTGGGATTCTTTTCACCTGGGCAGTCTGGCATTGGGCTGTAATTTGGAGAGTAATTAAATGTGCATTTTCCCCCAGACTGCAGCGCACACAGACTCCCTGAGCCTCTCCTTGCTCAGCCAAATGAAGAAATCAGGTTCCTGTTGGTTGCTTTCCCTATTGAAGAATCCAGCATTCTAGGCAGTGACGGTGACTGGCAGGGGCGATTGGCAGGGTTTGAGTGAGAGAGAGAGAGAGAGAGAGAGAGAGAGAGAGAGAGAGAGAGAGAGAGAGAGAGAGAGAGAAGAGAGAGAGAGAGAGAGAGAGAGAGAGAAAGAGAGAGAGAGAGAGAGAGAGAGAGAGAGAGAGAGAGAGAGAGAGAGAGAGAGAGAGAGAGAGAGAGAGAGAGAGAGGGAGGGGAAATGAGGCGCATTGTGCAGCCTTAGCCAGTTCAGCAGTTTAGAACAGAACAGCCGTTCTATCACGCCGTTGCGTCCGAATGAGCCCAAAAACGCTGTCTGGGGCTTAAGCGCCTTTGCAGCTGAAATGCCAAAAAGAACACACACACACACACACACACACACACACACACACACACACACACACACACACACCCACACACACACACACCATGCGCACACACGCACACAAACACTCACATACATACACAGAAAGAAACTGTATGAATCCTCTGCTTGTATGTTGGAGGGATAAAAATGGAGACACCTGCCGCCGTAAGAATGAGCATGTTTTAGTTTTAAAGGGAGAAAAAAAAGAATCTCTCTGAGAGATATTCATAGAAATAGTCATTTTAGCTTGCCTACAAAGGAGAAACTTCTATTCAGCAAATCAGCAAATTAAAACAAAAGGAGAAGATCTTAATTCTTGACCTTTTAATGGAATCTAGAACACAAAATTTGTGTTTTACAAACACTTTGAACTCCAGTAAAATAAACTTGCTGTTTTGAAAACTTTTTAGTTTTCTTTTTTTTATTTTCTTGAGATGTAATAAAAATCATAAAAAATTGACTGAAATTTCTCCAATAATTGTCTATTATCCAGTGTCTGGCTACTGAAAAATGTCACATGAACAGCTTTGGACATATTAGGATTTTGTGGCTTCTGTCACCTGCTGTTTTTTCACTTTCACTTTCACTTTACTATTAGGTTTTTCCTTAGCTAGACAACTTGATGTTTTGGCAATAGTTCCACCCAAAATGAAATAACCCACAAGTATTCCAGTCATTCCAGTCTACAGACGACCTCCAACATGTCAGGTCTCTAAACCACTTAGGCAGGGCCGTTTCAAGGTACTTGGGGGCCCCAAGCAAACAGGACATGGGGGCCCTTCACTCCCCTTAAATACTTACATGAACCACATTGTTATAATTTTCAAACATCATCAATATAATTATTTGTATTGTACAGTTGTCTAACTCCAGTTTAAAGTCATTTTTTGTTGAAAAACACCACCAACTTAACTACTAAAATGATTAAACAGTCAATCTTGGGGGCCCCTTTCAGCCTGGGGCCCCAGGCAGTTGCCTGGTTTGCCTGCCTTGTTGCGACGGCCCTGCACTTAGGACAAGGCTGTCGGCTGCATAAGGCACATTTGCCCTTGTTGACCTGTCTCTATGCAGCAGCGTTGAAGCTGCTCACAACTAAAGGAAATGAGTTTGAAAAAGAAAAAAAAACAGGCACATACTGTAGCAGCTTTGCTGTTGGCTGGGGGGCAAGTAGAAGAGAATTCAAAGCCATGAACTTCTATCCCTCCCTCTCAGCTCTCTGAGAGGCCATAGAATTGCTGCCATTTGATGTCCGAGGCATTCAATTTACATACATTAGTGTTTGCTGCTGGAATGATTTGTGCTGCATATGAAATGCGCCTGAGTCGGACTGAGTAACTGCATAATGTCCATGCACATTGTTTTCACATGAACTATTTTAAAGCGGTGAAAAGCCTATATGCAGAAAGCTTGATTAGGGAAGTTATTTTTGTCCGCATGCAGGTTTTTAGAACCGCTAGATTTGTACTGTTCCATGCATGCTCTTCTTGGAAAGCACAGTCCTTGAAACTATTTTCATACTGTATATTATTATTTTTTTTTCCCTCCAGTGCTCACTGGTGGAGCAGCGGCGTTTAATCAGAATTTATTACCCTGTCCATGTTCATACGCATATATTTTCTTTTCAGCTCCGCTGAGCCGAGCCGAGCAGTCGCATATTTCATCGGGTCATCTTCTACACGCACCCAGGCAATGCCAGGGCCCCCGACACGTGCCACTTCATTTCCCCCATCCTACCCTATCGCTACATGTGTTGCCTCTGATTAACAGCCATTCTCCTGGCTCATCAAACCATAACTTGATTAGTTGTAGAATGTGCATGTATGATTGGGCTAATTTATGAGCACCACTGCGGTTAGCTCACTCTCACCCCCCACCCCTCTCCCACCTCACTTATTTACTCCACCTCTCTCTTTCTTTCTTTCTTGCACTCTCTCTCTCTCTCTCTCTCTCTCTCTCTCTCTCTCTCTCTCTCTCTCTCTCTCTCGGCCCACAGCTAGATATCATTAAAGACTGTAAATGAAATTTCTCTGCTTGATTCATATAGCTGCTGAAAGAGGAACCACACAGGCTGGGGTTGGAAGTGTTTATCATTGCTTTCCAGTAATGTTTCCCTCTTGCTCCATCTGCGGTTGGTGGGAGTATGGGGTATGGTCGTTGTTGTTATTGTTGTTGTTTTTATTGGTGGCTTTCAAAGCTGTTACATGCCGATGCCTTTCAGTCAGAGTCTTCAAACACAGACAGGATATCACTAGGTGACAGGTTGAGACCTGCCCAGGGGCTTAGTGTGCTTGGTGTACAGGTTCAGTTCAGTGAGACAAAATCTTTAAAAATACAAATAAATGTTCCAAATGGATGTGGACAACCACCCTCACCCCACACCCTCTCATACATACCACCAGCAATTCTTACATTCGAACAGACACACACACACACACACACACACACACACACACACACACACACCACACACACACACACACACACACACACACACACACATACAGTACATCTCTCTCTCTCTCTCTCTCTCTCTCTCTCTCTCTCTCTCTCTCTCTCTCTCTCACACACACACACACACACACACAGACACACACACACACACACACACACACACACACATGACTTGCCTTTAAATGCAGTTCTTGCCACTGAGTTGAGAAATATTAAGATTATCTTTCACTTTGAGTTTGCATCAAATCATAATTACCAGTTTCATCGTGGGGCTCAGAATGCTAATTAATCCAGGGCCAGAGCATGGTGAACACTATTTCTTAACAAACACTCAACGAGCCTGGGGGAGAGAGAGAGAGGGAAAAAATGAAGTGTAATTCCAGGGGGAAGTCACACAGATGAGACATGCATTAGCATTTGTATTTGGTGAGTAACATTTCTAACACCTAAGCATTGGCGGCATCGCTTAACATTTCTATATTAATTCCATAACACACACTCTCTCTCTCTCTCTCTCTCTCTCTCTCTCTCTCCCTCTGTTCCCTGATGTTTATTTCATGAGTTTTGCTCTTTCCTGTTCAGTTTAGCTCTTTTTAGAGTGCAAACACTGTATACTGATGAGGAGGTCATTGTATGAGTAATTTTTGGAGGGGGTTTTGTACCGATTTACAATTTTTACCATTCCTCACCTCTGGGCCCATTAAAATGATAGTAAAATAAATACTATGAGTTATGCATATAATTATGAATTCAAGCCTATCCAGACACTCACTAAAAGTAAAGTCATGCATATTGTCATTATTCTGTATTCTCCATCAAAGACTCACAGTTCTGAGAAAAATGTATTCACTTTTTTTTTTTACATTCAAAAGTTGACATGTAACACCTTGCAATTGCGCCTATAACAATAAATTTTCTTCAATAAAAAATATGGGTCGTTAAATGAATGTAGACCACAATACTGCATTGAGTCGTGCACATTGAACAGTCATTTTGATTACTGACGACAGGAATCAATAGTCTGCTAGACCTCATAATCACTATTTCAGAATTAAACAATGTAATTGCAATACTTAAGCCATTTAAACGAGGGCAGTATTAGATTATGTACGGTACAAACTTTGGACGATTCTGAAGTTGTTCCAGTTGCTGACGCTAGGAGCTGTCCTCGGTACTGAAACAGCGGCAGCGCTCTCGTCTTGAAGGTGCTGACAGCACTTCGAACCAGCAATCGGCTTAGTGAGCGTTGAAATTTACCATCCTCTGACTGCCTGCTGATCAGAAATACAAATCAGATCCGGCTGTAGCCTACGTTCCAGCAAAACGATCGCGTTCTCTGCGCTGAGCTAAAGGGCGTCTCACAGCAATTGGCTTTCAGAGCATTTTGGTCGCTTTGCTGTGATTTTGTTAGGAAAGTGTTCAAACACAAGGACATATCTTTCTGTGAGAGGGATTCCAAACCGTGAGCATGAACCCTGCCGTGTATTGTCGACTGAATCTGTCCACTCTTCTGCTGATTTTCTCCGCTACTGGCCCAGCTGTGCATGTTCAAGGTAAGGAACATTCGTTGCTTAAAGATAATTGTATTTTGAAACCCATGTGTTGCCCCTTGTCTGCACTCTTGGGGTTGGAACGCAGTGCACGCAGTCACACTGTACGACTGCCGTTTCTCCCCCTTTGTCTCTTATAGCCTTTCAGTCTGTTCTAACGTACCCTGCGCTCGCGTGGAAACAACCTTTTAATTTTAGAACCACTTGACATTTAATGCTGCAAGAGACCCAGTTAACATAATGAAGTCAGCCGTTTTTATTTCTGTCTTCGCTAGCATGTGCTTTCAACACCTAAAGCAGAGAGCGAAGGTACACACCGGACATCACAGCATCCTAAAAGTGACTCAGAGGTTGAGGCAAACGGCTCAATATTTACTCGAATAATTTGTTGAAAAACTGCTCCATGCACACCCTATAATACCCCTCAAGAGTAATATATTGCTATTAGATTCATTGTAGACTACAGTCATCTGTTTTCAACAATATTCTAAAGGTGTAAGTTCAACAGGTTCATTTTAACAGGGAGTAACAGATAACAGGAATACAGACTTTCAAGTCTGACTTTTCTCAAACTACGTCAAGTTCGAAGCCCCCCTGAAAACAAAAACTTTAAATCGCCGTCGACATCTTTATCACAGATACTTAAATATCAACCCTTCCAGAAGTAGCGTACTTCTGTCAACAATGAATGCATTTATGTTAACACAATACCTTGTCAAGACATGTAGAATATATAGCCTACTGTCATTGCATTATCAACAATAAATAAATAAATGTAAATGCACTTGACTCATCTTGTAAAATGAAAGTACACATAACTTTTTAGGGCCCTCACAGTGGAATGCTCAACCTCGAACTTTTGTGAAAGAATTCCCAACATTTCCGTGTACTTTCCTGAATAGTGCCAAAGATTGTTAAGCGTCGATTCAACCATTCCACCGCGGCATTTGAAGGAGGGCACAATAAAGTATAAAAAGTCTTTATACTGTTACAGCAACATTGTTATCATGGCTAAAATTTTGAAAAGTGCAGTAAAACAGTGAATCTCAGGGAAGATTGAACATGATTGCACTGTATAGAATGATTTTGTAGTATTACGTGAGGGATCAAACCGGGATTAATTCTGTGGTTTTACAATAGGCTACATACAGCAATCCAGCGCTCCATTCATTTTATTACGGCTTTCTCCATGTCTGCCAATCTGGCATCATTCTCATGCAATCATCTTTAAACCCTGTCTTAAACTCTTGAAACACATCCTCTAAACACATAACTCTAAACTACACTGTTTCTTGGCTGAATGTAGGCTATTCCAAAATTATCAGCTTTGTATGAACTCAGACAGACAGCCTATATGGATTGATTGTGCTTCAAGTTGACCAGAAAAAAACAAAAAACAAAAAACAATCCATTCTACATAACAGGCAAGCTTTTCTAGGGGACTGTATTTTGTCAGATGCCATGTCAATAAGGTGCAGCTGCACAAGCTATAGCATCCTGATCATGAAGTACTGTAATAACTGCATAGTTTTGTTAGTGTACATTATATTATTGCCATCATGTGTGCAAAGGGCCCATATTCATATCCTTCATCCTGGATTGCCTCTCCTGTTCATAAATAAAGCAGTCATGAAAATAATCTGTGCTGCATAATTTAAGGCAGAGGGATATTTTGAATCTGACATAGCCTTTCGCTTCTGCCAGAGCAAATTCTTTAAACATAAAGCTCAGCATAAATATTACAAGGGGAAAAACTGAGAAGCACGCATATCCTCTTTAGCCCTGTTTACAGAACCGCCGGGTAATAAGAAACTAATCCATCAGGACCCCTTGCGCTTCTAATTGGACTTTGCACGGCATCAATACCGGATCACATCTTGACCTTTGGCCTCCAGGGGTCGATCTGTCTCTCTGTCCTGACCAGTCACCTTCAATCAGGGGTGTTCAGCTTCGGAGGCTGCACTCAGCCACGGCGTTACCTTGAAAAGCACTCAGACTAATGCGTGCCTCCATCAATCCACGAGCGCCGGTGAGAGCCAGCTAAAAGCTAGCAGGAGCCTCCATCACAAATTGATGACACTGTGTGTTGCTCTCTTTGAAATGGATGAAGGTCAACAGACCTATTTACTCTGGGCTAACTCCATCCACACACACACACACACACACACACACACACAAAATATACAGATGAATGGATACGTATACAGGAATCTGTGTGTCTGTGCAAAAATAGATTGACTGATGATACAGAAAATGTACATATAAATATGAATATTCCCTAAACATATCCTCTATACATATCCTTTAAACAGACAACTCTCTCTCTCTCCCTCTCTCTCTCTCTCTCTCTCTATCTATATATATATATATATGATATAAATATATATATGTATGTACATATGCTGCAGTGTAAGTGTGTGTATGTATGTGCTAAATATAGTGCCGTGTATGTGTAGAGTGTGTGTGTGTGTGTGTGTGTGTATCTGTGTGAGTGTGTGCCTGGAGTGTCTGGAGGGAGTGCTGACTGATGCCCATGGTGTCTGGCGTGCAGCAGCTCTGTAAATTCGCTGTGTGGCGGGCGGGCGGGCGGGCGGGCGGGCAGGCGGGCTGGGGCGGCTGGCTCCCGGCGCAGGTGGCCCCTCGGGAAGAGCCAGTGATTATGGGAATGTCAGAGTGAGCTGACATATTGTTCCCTGCGCCACTTTGGAGCGGCAGGGCCAGCTCTCCCCTCCCCTCCCCTCCCACCACTGTGTCCCCCCTCTCCTGCCCTCCCCTCCCTTCCCCGTCTCCGGAGCAGGGAAAAGGCCCCAGTGCCCCGACTCCATTACCCAGTGTGCCGTGGGAGCCTTCTGCCCACTTTGGCACCTGGCCGGACGGCTTTGACCAGGCCGGGCCTGGGTCGTCTGTGCCACATGTCGGCGTTCCCCTTGGAGGCACTGTTGTGGGTCTGGCAGAGAGAGAGAGAGAGAGAGAGAGAGAGAGAGAGAGAGAGAGAGAGAGAGAGAGAGACTTACATGTACTTCCCCACTGTCACAATCACCTCCACCAGTTCCCAATACATCAGCGGCCCCCATCAGCTTGTGTGTAGTGTGCCTGTTGGCTACTGGTAAAATGGGATATATTTTCTCTTCATGGGATACATTTGCTGCCCTGTGAGTGTGTGTGTGAGCGTGTGTGTGTGTGTGTGTGTGTGTGTGTGTGTGTGTGTGTGTGTGTGCTCATATGTGTGTGTATA
>JAODXP020000021.1:16072986-16080488 GCA_027497455.2 Sardinella longiceps | reverse complement strand
ACAACCCCCACCAACAGCACCAACCCCAGTCCCTCCACCATCTCCCTCCACCCTCTCCTCCACCTCCACCACCACCATCACTATGTGTAGCAGCAGCAGTAGCAGCGCCAGTGGTGGCCACCCCCTAAGAGTCCTGGACAGGCCGGTAATAAAGATGAATAATGCAAATCTATTGAGCCAACCCTGCTGCCCGTCGCCAGCCAACAGCCCACTCGTTATTTACCTTTACGCAGTTGTCACAGGGACGCTTGGGGGGGTGCGTGTATGGGATGAGGAATGTGGTGGCATGGTGTGAATGTGGGTCTGTTGGCATGTGTGTGTGTGTGTGTGTGTGTGTGTGTGTGTGTGTGTGTGTGTGTGTGTGTACCCACACATGTTTGTGTGTTTGTGTGTGTGTGTGTGTGTGTGTGTGCTTATACCCACACATGTTTGTGTGTTTGTGTATGTGTGTGTGCGGCCATGTGCATAAATGTATGTGTGTGTATGTGCTTATATGTGTGTGCACCATGTACTGTACGTGTGTGTGTGTGTGTGTGTGTGAGTGTGCCCATGTGTGTGCGTCTCTCTGTGTGGGTGTATATATGTGTGTGTGACTGTGTGAATGTATGTGTGAACGCATGTCAGGACATGGATGTTGTTCAGAATGTTGTTTTTCATTTTGGATTTTCCTTCCTTCCTTCCTCCCTCCTTCTTCCTTCCTTCCTTTTTTGGCATGTAGTTGATGAGCTGCGCTAGTATTACTGTAGTAAGACTGACTCACAGAATAAAATTACAGGTAGCCACAGAATGAGGAAGGAAGTGTGAGACATTTCCTGTGCCGTCATATGCATTTTTGATAAAAGAAAGAAATGATCATATGATTATAGGTCTTTCACAAAAAAAAAGGAAATGTGTTCATTTAAGTCTATAGATTGAAAAAAAAAGAAAAAAAAATCTCTCTAAAACGGAATTCCTGCTATTTTTTTTGATGGTGTGTGTTTGTCACTGAATGGGGGTTATTTGCTTCATACTGTGGGGCCATTAGCGCAGCAGGAGGACTTGCTCTGTGTGCGCAGATGGAGCACAGAGAAAAAGAAAGAGAGAGGGAGGGAGGGAGAGAGAAAAAGAAAGAGTGAGAGAAATGGGGGGGGGGGGGGGGGGTGGGGGGTGGGAGCAGGAACCCTTGGTTTCTGTAGCCTTCTGCCTGCCACCTCAACCAGCTTGCTTGCGATCTCACAGGACAGACTTCTAACCCGAGTAGCACAGAACTGAACTGACTTACAAAACATGTGTAGCCCAGAACTGAACTGACTTATAAAACATGTGTAGTTGAGAAATGGACTGACTTATGAAACATGTGTAGCACAGAACTGGACTGACTTATAAATCATATGTAGCACAGAACTGAACTGACTTATAAAACATGTGTAGCACAGAACTGAACAGACTTATAAAACATGTGTAGCACAGAATTGGACAGACTTATAAAAGATGTGTAGCATAGAATTGGACAGACTTATAAAACATGTGTAGCACAGAACTGAACTGACTTATAAAACATGTGTAGCACAGAACTGGACTGACTTATAAAACATGTGTAGCTCAGAATTGGACAGACTTATAAAACATGTGTAGCACAGAACTGGGCTGACTTATAAAACATGTGTAGCACAGAACTGAACTGACTTATAAAACATGTGTAGCACAACATTGGACAGACTTATAAAACATGTGTAGCAGACTTATAAGGCTCAAGTAGCACAGAACAGGATAGACTTCTAATACAAGTAGCACCTCTACCGAGAGCATCTTCTGGATGGGATAGAAGCAGAGGGAAAAAAGAGTTCTTCGGTATTTTTTGACCTCAATGGTGCCTTTCAGGCAGCGCTGCATTCAAGGCACTACTCCACTCAGTTTAGGGTTAGGATGAGGGTTGAGGGGGTTAGGGTTAGGAATAGGGTAAGGGTTGTGCCTTTTAGGCTGTGCTGCCTGGAAGGTGCCGTTGGGGGCAAAAAACACCATTGAGCGAAAAAAGATTGGCTCTCATCCCCAAACAGAATGGAGATGGGAGCCATGGAGAAAAAGAGAGGAGAGAGAAAGGCAATAGAGTAGATGAGGATGGGGTCATATATCCTGGGCGATACCCTGTTGTGTAACATCATTATTTGGAAATATAGCACCTCTAGATGTTAGGACGCTCCATTGAATTCAATGTGACCCTCCGCGGGAAGGAGTTACAATACAATACAATAAAACAGAACACAGAACTGTGGACTCAGATCATAGACAGGCCGTAGACACCCATATTTTATTAACGTTTTGAGGAGCCAAACTAAATCTTTTCTCTTGAGAACAATGAATGGAAGAGGGTGACAAACACACACACACACACACACACACACACACACACACACACACACACATTGAATTTAGTCAGAGTTACGGGGGCATCCAGTGGAGGGAGAAAATTAATACCTTTAATAACATGGCCCATTATCGCCACGTTAATTTGCTTAGTAAGAAATGGGTCTTAATTAGATTATCAATGATTGGACGCCTCTCTCTTCTGTGACGGATCAATGTGGAAGTTGACTCTTATTTTGATTAATTAGTTTACCGCACAAAGGGAAACGGGCAAGAAGAGTTTATCCATTAACATCTCTCTTTGAGCGGAGTATAATCTTCCTTTAGAGCTGCTAGCTTACTCTTTGGCTTTACTGAAACAACAGCTCCAACTCAGTGATGTGAATAGCTTGCTTGTCGTTTATCATATGCAGTTCCTTGAGAGAGTGAACAACTGGTTTGCGTCATTATACTCTTCAAACGATGTGTGATTTATTTGCACTTCATCGCTTGATTAACTGAATATAATTATTGTTTTGTAGATGGTTATAAAAAAAAAAAAAAACCTCATTGACTTTCTGAAGTACACTTTAACTACACTGGAGTGATCATTCACAGGCTCATAGTGAGGCCATTGGTGCTGCATCAATCATGCCCTGCTGTTGTCGCTGAAAGATGAATCAGATCGGGGACTCATGAAAGGCTAGTTTTCCACTGGACTCTTGAGATGTATAATGTTGCGTGAATTATGTGTTGGCGTTAGTGAACAACATGTAAACATTAGAACATTAAGGATAGGGTCCTCCTCGTCCATCTTTAAAGGAATATTCCACCTCTTCATGAAAATTGGTCATTCGCCCTCTTACCTGGAGTTACATATGTGGGTAAAAGCATTTTGGTCTCAGTGCATGTGCTTTCCTTTTCTGGCAACCCCAATTTTACCTTTAGCTTAGCATAGGCACTAGAAAGTAAAGTAGCCAAAGAGTTGCTATTTGGCAACTTTACATTACAGTGCCTATGCTAAGCTACAGCTAAAATAAAGCTAAAATTGGGGCTGCTGGACAGAGAAAACGCATACAGTGAGACCAAAATGCTTTCACACATGTAACTCCAGGTAAGAGAGTGAATAACCAATTTTCATAAAGAGGTGGAATATTCCTTTAAGTGTTTATTTAGCGTTGAGTGTGAATAGCTCACCTGATTTGTTTGGTGTGGAGTGTGAAAAGCTAGCTACCTGATATAGCGACTGTAACAGTTTCATCCTTTCAATCCTACGGTATGTTCGTTCCCTTGCTTCGGTTTCAGGTGCAAGTGAGCACCCCGCCCCCGGCCCATCTTCCATCATCATCCACCGCGGCTCTGACAGCATTGCGGAGCACTTTCGAATCCGACAATTTCGTAACGAACCCCCCCGTAGCATGACAAATAACAATGGATGTCAATGGATGGCTCCGACAAAATAGACTAGAATCGTAATTCACAATTGATGGCGGAAGGGTTTGGCGCTGGTGTGCGGTGTTGCATTGAAAACAATGGAATAGAATGTTGGAAGGACAGTGCTCAGCACTGTGTCGGAGCCGGTGTGCGGTGGCCTTTAGGCCCCCCCTGAGCCCTGCGGTGAGGTTTGCTCTTCTCTTGGCCCAACCAGCACATTTTCATGACGGCCATAACATGAAGCCTTCCCATGTGCGTGTGTGTGTGTTCATCATGTATTGATTACCAGTACCAGCAGTCGAGGATCGTTCTAGTGTACCCTGGGGAGGTGACAGTGAAAGTGTGTGTGTGTGTGTGTGTGTGTGTGTGTGTGTGTGTCTCAGGGGGGACGTCTCTTTTCCAGCATCTTCTCCTGATTTCCCCCAGGCCTTCTAAATGGAGACACCTCGGCGAATGACGAGCCAAAGTTCTTAATGAGGCACGTAAGGGATTTAGATGGAACATAAAATCCTGACAAGTGGGCAGGCAGATCACCCGTATGAATTATGAATTAACCATCCAACTGGGGCCTGTATTTTATGCCCAAGCATGATGGAGCTTGATGTCCAAGCAGGGCTTGATGTCCACCACACAAGGGCTCTGAGGGAGGGAGGAGGTAATAAAAGGCTCAGGCTCCACACACAATTACAGGTGTGACCTGGACAAAAACCCTCCAACGATCAGCACATCCCTCCCCTTCTGTCTGTCAATCTTCCTTTATAAAGGGATGTTGGCTTTGAAAGATGGCCTTCTTTTGAGAGCTGCAATAAAGCAGCTGCAGTATAGTGGCCATTGCCCTCTTGTGTAATTCTGCTTGATTCTTTTTTAAGATATTTTTTGGGCTTTTTGCCTTTAATCAGATAGGACAGTATAGAGGTGGACGGGAAACAAGTGGGAGAGAGAGATGGGGTGGGATCGGGAAATGACCTCGTCGGACTCAAACCCGGGTCCCCGGAGTAATGGTATGACTCTCTAGCCCACTGAGCCGCGGCGCCCCCATTCTGCTTCATTCTCATCTCCCTTGAGTTCTGTTTCTGGGATTCAACCCAACAACACAACACATTTGATTTCTATAGCGCTTTTCTCAACACCCAAAGCGCTTTACAATGGATGGGGACCCCACTGACCACCACCAATGTGTAGAACCCACCTGGGTGAGGCACGGCAGCCATTATGCACCAGAACGCTCACCACACACTAGCTTGAGGTGGAGAGTGAGGGAATTATTGAAGGCCAGAGGCCTTGTTTGCTTAGGATGCATCCCATCCTGGCTAATCAACGAACTTTGAAAATGCATCCCTAGGATATGATTGGCTGTCCATCAAGGGCTGGCTGAGCATTTAAACATCTCCAGCAAACAAAAGTTTCTCAATAACCGGAATCCAAGACCCTCGTACAAAGTGTAGACCGAGGGGCTGGTTATTAGCCTGACATAGCCCGCCCATAATACTGCTGTTCATCCTTATTCATGGTCTGGAGGTTCTTTAACCTGACACGATTATAGGGCAGGGGGTAGGGCACTCAGTTCTGATTTGAAACGATTGCTCGTCTAATCAGCTTCGCTTATTGGCCGGTTGTCTCTTTACCGACGTAAACCCGCCCGAGAAGACCGTCCCCAGACCATGAATACAGATGAACATCCGTATTATGGGCGGGCTATGTCAGGCTAGCTGGTTATGACCAGGCTAGCAATATAGTGATACAGCTTATGTTTTTGACTGGAGTACAACAGTATACTTACCTCACTCACGTCAGATCATGCGCTACATAACTTTCGTAAGGCCTCCGCGCAACGATCTGATGTTGATGCCATTGGGAGGGATTTCAAGCCCAATATTTCCTAACCGGACCAATCAGGGCTGCTGGCTGCTGTAGAGGGTGTGACGTAGCGAAGAAGCAACTGTTTTGAATTCAACCAATCCAACAAACGTGACCAGCGTCATCGGTTGGTTTCGATGTGGTTGGCTGAAGTGTACGTCAATTAAATTGATGGACAAGCCGTTTGTCCAGTTAGATTCAAGGATTTCTGGCTCCTGAAATAAATCGTCTATCCCGGAGGATCAGATGTTAGCGCGTAGCGCTACATCTGACGTGAGTGAGGTAAACAGTATACCACCCTCCCCCTTCTCCTCTCTTTGGGGACAGGTTCCTGATGAACGTTCCCCCTCACGTACTGTATGTGCATTGCATTGTGAGAAATTTGGGGACACTTTGGGGACAGGTTCCTGATGAACGTTCCCCCTCACGTACGTATGTGCATTGCATTGTGCATTGTGAGAAATAGCTGAGGGGATTTCTCCCCCCGACATCAACTCTAGGCTTCTCTCTCCTCAGCCTCCCTCTGGAGAGGGATATGTGTTCTGCTTTACATAAGCGATCCAATCAGATCTGATCCAACACAGATTTCACTTCTAAACGTCGTCGGCGGTGTCTGTGGTGGTGTCTGAGCCATTTGAAGCTGCTCTCTAATTTTAGAGACGGTCTTGTTTATTGGCAGAGCCCACAGTAACAGCACAGCAGATGAAACCAAGAGATGAGGTGAGAAAGATAATAATATTCATCTACTCAAATGTTTTGCTCTGAGAAATATTCCACTGTAGTAGGAGGGTTTCATGTGTAATGATCCCCCCCCCCCACACACACACACATTCCTTCCAAAATCTACTAGCTTTTAAAAGGCCCCCTGACCCTGGGAAGACATCTTTCTAGGTGATCTTTGGCCTTTCTGTCAGTGATATTTTTGCGGCTTCAAAGGGGGTCATTCATGGGTCATCTTCACGAGTCCTGTACTGGTCAATATCATCCTATTGACTATGCTGCTCTCGGCAATGCATCACTTTTTGACAGCCATTTACAGATGTGAGGGACTCACTTACACACACACACACACACACACACACACACACACACACACACACACACACACAGACACACACACACACACACACATACACACAAACACACTACCACCACCACCACTCAATGCAGGCTGACACCTCTCTTCATATAAAGGCTAGTATTTTTCTTTTCACTGGCAGAGAAAAAGTGGAGGGAAGGAGGGAGGGCCATGTGTCGCACGGAATAAAATGGACGGGGAAGAACAAAGAGCAATTTTTTTTTTTTTTTTTTTTGGGGTTGTTGTTTTTGAATTGTCCTTGAGCCCTGGTTCTGTTCTGTGGGGACTGAGGCTCAGTGACGGAGCTCTTTATAATTAGTGTCTGTTGTGCCAGCGAGAAAAATGGCTATATTCAAATTTCATAGTTGAAGACTTCTTTGTGATGTTAATGTGCCCAACGCAGTGGGGAGTCAATTAACCCTTTCCTTGTCCGCCCACCGGTAACGCTGCATCCCACACATGTGTGGGCACACACACACACACACACACACACACACACACACACACACACACACACACACACACACACAATGTGTGGATATACACATGATTATGCTAGACACACACTCATACATACACACACATACAGTACACACACACACACACACACACACACACACACACACACACACACACACACACACACACACACTGTAATTTGCGGGGTGCAATGACTGTTATTATAAAAGATCTGAAGCAAATCAAAAGCAACAACTAGCACCATGTTGTGCTTCTACCATGATGGCATCTCTTCACGCTTCTCTTTTCAGAGTACAGATGCATCAGAACAACCACACATCAATCACACAGC
>JAODXP020000021.1:16057986-16067986 GCA_027497455.2 Sardinella longiceps | reverse complement strand
AGAGAGGAGGCCAGAGCGCTGGGTTTGATGGAGTGTGCCCGCGGCTGGGGGCCCTTAACCTGCATGCTCATATGTCTTTCCCTGGCCCGAGAGGCTGTGAAGTGTGTGTGTGTGTGTGTGTGTGTGTGTGTGTGTGTGTGTGTGTGTGTGTGTGTGTGTGTGTGTGTGTGTGTGTGAGAGAGAGAGAGAGTGTGTGTGTGCGCGTGTGTGTGTGTGTGTGTGTGTGTGTTTGTCTGCCATGCACACAGCTGGGCTCAGGAGCGGCGGAACAATCTCTCTCTCTCTCTCTCTCTCTCTCTCTCTGTCTGTGTGCCCTCCCCCAGCTGCGAGACAGCAAATCTCCTCAGCTGGAGTTTACACAGCGGTTCTGCCAGTGTTTAGTAAATCATGGAGATGGGTCTGAGAGGAGCACTACCCCATGCGTGCCACTGTAATCCCACCAATAGGAATTTCCACAACAGCAGCAGCCGTGCTCCTTTCTGTGTTACTCGTACATACTACTCATGGGCAATATTTTATTTCTTAGGATATAAAAATAAAAATATTTTGCTTCTTTAATGTAGGCTAAATATGAAATTCTTTATTTAGAATTCTGGGTTTCCTTTTCCATCTTTTTTTCATCCTTTCTTTTTCTATCCTCTTTTTTTTGTCTGTCTCCTCATATCTCACACTTTCTCTTTAGCCTCCTCCATTTCAACCCCCCCCCCCCATCCGCCCCTTCCATCCCATTCTACCACCTAAGCTCCCCATAACACTATTCCTTGACCCCTTTCACCTCCCCCTCCCCCACCAGCTCTGAGGGCTAAGGATGTGGAACAGAAGGCAATTTGCGGTGGCATTAGCCCCCTGCCCCTGGTGCCATAGCTCTCTGGAGCCTCTGACAGACGAAGCGGCCATGGCGGCTCAACACCGCCACCACTGCTGACTTGGCCGCTCTCTTCTTGCACTCCTTCACCTGCTGACCTCGCTCTGAGGAAGAGGAGGATGGGGAGGAGGGGGAGGGGGTGGGGGTGGAGTCGGATTACCGCCACTGAATCCTTTGGGTGAATTGTAAGAGCGGCGGCCCAAAGTTGACCTTGACCTCTTAACTTTTGTTGTTTGGAAGTGGTAAGGTTTTAACTTTTTATTTTTTTTGGTCTCTTTTTTTTTTAGGCGAGCTAGCTAACCGCTACGGCTAGCACTCTCTCTCTCTCTCTCTCTCTCTCTCGCCCCGGGGCTGGAGGCTGAGGGGCCTCGGCTGGTGCTTAATAACTTCCTGGCTGACTTGCTGCCAGAGAGGTGGATTAGTACTCCCTTTCCCTGGCTGCTTGGCCCAGTTCGTCATGGCTTGAAAGCGGGCCAGAACCGCGTCGCCCCTCCGCTATTGTGTGTGCCTGCTTGTACAAATGTAGCTTTTAATGTGCTGTCACAGGAATAGTGGTTGAGATGCTGTCAGGAAAAGCACTACTCTAACACACACACACACACACACACACACACACACACACACACACACACACACACACACACACTCACACACACACACAAACACACACACATACACACACACACACACACACACACACAGACACACACACACACACACACACATAAATCTTAACAGTGTTGAAAGTAGACTTGTTTATCCTTACTGAACCTAGACATTTCAAGATGCCTTGTATATTTGGTACATTCAACATTCAATAGGATAGAAATACGAGTTAAAAAGACAGAGTTGTCATGTTCTAACAGTAGAGACCCAATATGAAGAGAGACAGTATTGCTGCTGCATGTACTTTAGTACCTACACTGTAATACTATAAGGCACAGAGATCAGGATGAGAAGGAACCACAGGGTCAGAGCATTGATCACACACACACACACACACACACACACACACACACACACACACACACACACACACACACACACACACACACACACACACTCGCACTGCACTGTGGAGTCAGACAGAAGGGGTCCCGTGAGAGCACATCAGTCAGCTGAAAATACTGTCATCATGGCATAGCAGCACGGAGAGATTTACTGCATTGATTGATTTCTCTTAAACCCCCCTATAAACACACACACACACACACACACACACACACACACACACACACACACACACGTTAGTAAATAACCCCCAGTTATGTCACC
Source organism: Sardinella longiceps (assembly GCA_027497455.2). NCBI lineage: Eukaryota > Metazoa > Chordata > Actinopteri > Clupeiformes > Clupeidae > Sardinella > Sardinella longiceps. The sequence continues at coordinate 16,065,846 of JAODXP020000021.1, read as the reverse complement.
CCAGTGCACTCCTCTCCTCCAGTATCTATTGACATTGCTGTGTGTATATGTGTGTGAGTGTGTATATGTGTGTGTATGTGTGTGTGTGTGTGTGTGTGTGTGTGTGTGTGTGTGTGTGTGTGTGTGTGTGTGTGTGTTGCGCACCCGCTCCGATACTCCCATGCTCATCGGCTTGGGCCGGGGGGAACGAGAGTAACTCTTTTGATGTGTGGAGATGTGCTCAGATATTCTATGTGCTCTCTTGGCGCTGCTGCCTCTCTATCCGTCTCTATCTCACAGCACAAGGGAAAGGCGGGGGTAAAAAATAAATAAATAAATAAATATATAAATAAATAAAAATTTCCCTCACATCCCCGTTGATGGGAGGAGACACAGCAAAGGTAAATACAGTGAAGTTGGTGAGCTACACTTTTCTCCCTCTCCACCTCCCTTTTCCTTTCTTCTTTCTGGTATGAGAGCTCTCGCTAATGTAGGGGGAGAGGTGTGTGTATACATGTATTATGTGTGTGTGTATGTGTGTGTGCGCGTGGGAGCAGGGGGTGGCGTGGTATAGGGGTATAAAAAGAAATAGGGAGGGGAAGAAAAGCTTACGCTGCTTATTGAGTGTGCCAGCTCTGTCCTCATAACGTCGAGTATATTAATGGCTTACTATGGCTGGTTTAAAGTCGAGGTGTCAAGAGGAACCTCCCATTGCAGGTTAGTTAGCATACAGGTTACGTGTGCAGTTTCCTGGCTAGTCGACAGCCGCTGTGTAATCAGTGGTGAAGTGGTGCAGACTGGCTCGCGGCTACAGAGGAAGAGATGTTGTTAACACAGCGGGCTTACGGTTCAGGGCCATATGTGTGGCCGGAGGTGGAACCTAGATTAGTGTGTTCGACAACGTCTGAGCACTTTGGTCTGGCTAAATAAATTATGAAGACGCCCTGAAGTTTGAACACGCTTGGCTGTCAGTTGGTTTACCGTTGGTGTACCGTACTGCGCTGTGCTGTGGTGTGGTGCCTGCGTCAATCACAAAGACTGGATTGAAAGATAACTAATAGAAGTACAAACACCAGTGCAACCCTATGTGTGTCTGTGTGTGTGTGTGTGTGTGTGTGTGTGTGTGTGTGTGTGTGTGTTTGAGTGAGATTACATCAGCAAGCAGTGGAGGCATGCAACACACACATATAGTATGCTGTATATTGCTCTCCTTCCTTGAGCTGAACATTTCTTCTCAAGTCAGAGGGTTCGTCCAGTACTTGACCTTTCGGTGAAGGGAGTGAAGAGTGTCTGGGATCGGAATGATAATAAAAAAAGAGCTAGCTTTAGCGATAGCGAGCAGCGGCGGCGGCCATGCCACACAGCCAGAGGCAGAGGGAGCCCCCGACTCCATTATTTTATCAATTACCATGGACTGTTAATTTAAATGGTGTTGGGATCCCAGCTCAATGTAATTAAATTTTGTCCGCGCCCTCCTGGTGGACGGAGGAAGTTATTGGCACAGTTGGAGTGTGTATGTATGTGTGTGTGTGTGTGTGTGTGCGTGTGTGTGTGTGTGAGAGAGAGAGAGAGAGAGAGAGAGAGAGAGAGAGAGAGAGAGAGAGAGAGAGAGAGAGAGAGAGACAGAGAGAGAGAGAGAGAGAGAGGAAGGGTAGTCGGCAATAGATGATGGGAATACATTTCCTCATTGGACACACCAGGGTATAAAGTTGCACTGGCTTTAATGAAGTCTCCATGCACCACACTGGAAGTGGTAATGAAGTATAATCAGGGAAAAAGAACACAGAGAAAATGTACTGAATTGACTTGAAATTTCATCCATAATTAGTGATCTACCCTCTCATCCCTCCTTCTGTCTGAGTGTGTGTGTGTGTGTGTGTGTGTGTGTGTGTGTGTGTGTGTATCTGAGAGAGAAACATGGGTGTCCAGACCAGCTTAGCTTGAGTCACACTGCGAATACGGAACTCAACATTACACGAATACTGTAGGGGTCCTCTCTCGTTACTGTAAGAAAATGCTGATGTGTTTCCCCCCCCCCCTGTCTGAAACAAGTGTGAGTGAGTAAGTGAGCTGCCAGCCACCTATAAATACATATCCCATGAGCTCTCCTCAGAGAGAGACACAATATGCAAAACAGAAGGCAGGTGTTTTGTCACTGAGAGCTAAAAATATCTACAAATGGAAAATATAAAAGGGAACGAAATTACGCTTACGGGTCCATAACGTTGTATGCTTGCTATACCCAATCCATCACTGTCTTGTATAAGAAATGTAGTTTTTTTCTAGTCCCTCTAGATATATGGTAGAGGGTTTATGTTTATATTTCTTAAATTGGCGGATTCTTTTACTTGTAACTGTCGAATCTCTTTGTTGTGGCTGTGAAAGGCATTAGAGGGCAGCTGGGTAGAGATGCTTGCTTTCTGGAGAGTCTTTGTGCTTTTCCCACTACCTGAGAGGACTGAGGCAATGTAATTACTGTCCTCTCCTGCTGGTGTCTTGTCATTAACGTGTTTTTGCAGTGATCTGTGGTAGCACCGGAGGCTAGGCCTCTGTGACTCCCCCCTGATTTAGCCAAAGACGGAGAAGACGCTTCAAATGATGTGGGAGCATTGGGTGGTACCTCTCTTCCTTCTAGCTAAAAGCTCTCCAGCCGTGAGGCCTGATAGTTGATACAGCAAGTTGCTAAATGTGTGGTCAATTGCAGTAGAAGTAGAAATTACTGGGTAATTTCTGTGTTCTGTGATCGGCTGGTTTTGTCTGGGCAAGAGGATGGTAGTTGTGTTGTGATTCATTATGTGCCATTATTACTGGGTCTGAAGAGAAGTCGCTTTCTCTGACTCTCTCTCTCTCTCTCTCTCTCTCTCTCTCTCTCTCTCTCTCTCTCTCTCTCTCACACACACACACACACACACACACACACACACACACACACACAAACACACTCTCTTCCAAAGTGCTGCCTAACACTGACACGCATTTCAGAAAACCGCAGGGGGTCTCATCTCTCTCTCTCTCTCTCTCTCTCTCTCTCTCTCTCTCTCTCTCTCTCTCTCTCTCTCTCTCTCTCTCTCTCTCTGTCTCTGTGTCTCTCCGTCCTTCTGAGGAGGAGACAGTGTTCCAGGGGTGTCTGGGAAGGGCAGGCTGAAGGCCAAGTTATCTTTGCATTTCATGCTACATTTCTTGTCATCTGGCAGACGGCACATTTAACCCTCAGCAGCGCAGTGCTGTGGGGCGGCCGGAGCGGAATAATGGCTGTTTTTACACACAACCATACAAACGCCAATTAGCCTCTATTTCACGCCACATTGGTCATGTGTATGTGTGTGTGATGCCTGTATGTGTGTGATTCCTGTGTGTGTGTGTATGTGTGTGTGTGTGTGTGTGTGTGTGTGATTCCTGTGTGTGTGTGTGTGTGTGTGTGTGTGTGTGTGTGTGTGATTCCTGTGTGTGTGTGTGTGTGTGTGTGTGTGTGTGTGTGTGTGTGTGTGATTCCTGTGTGTGTGTGTGTGTGTGTGTGTGTGTGTGTGGGTGGGTGGTGTTGAAGGTTGGTTGTGGGTAAGCTCATTCTACTGAGCATCCTGAACATAAGGATTCGGTTCATGCTATACGCTAATTTCCTTTCCGTGTGCGTGTGTGTGTGTGTGTGTGTGTGTGTGTGTGTGTGTGTGTGTGTGTGTGTGTGTGTGTGTGTTTGAGTGCTGTTGTAGGTGATACTGGTCCAGTACTTTCATCCATCATCAAGTGCCTGCTGGATCCAAATGTGTCTCTCTAACATCCTTTGTTGTTTTCTTCAGCACGTTATGGGTGAGGAGACAATTTCATGGAGGAGATTTCATTGTCTGTTCAGCGCTTCCATCATCACTGAGTCAGACTGAGAGCCCCTCACAGTGCCTCCTCTAATGTTTCTCTTCCCCGTAGATTTAATTAATAGTGCTTGCATAAGACCCATAAGAATCCATTTCCACACGTGCCTCATACTTTAACATGAGAAAAGAACAAATGATATTTAAATCGCTCCGTTTTAGAAGGGGAGTTGGGGGAAAAAAAAGAGGAAGTGTTACCATAGTCCACTGGGGGCTACTTCAAAGTCTGCGTACTCTTCTCTCTTTTTTTTCAGAAGAGCTGTGCTTAGCCACCCCCCCCCCCTAAACACACACCACTACACACACACCCAAAAAACCCACACCCCTCCCCCCAATCCCATCCTCCCTCTGGTGACTTTGAAAATAAACCTGCCCCTTGATCTGAATTTACAGAGAGGAATCGGCCCTTTTACTGCAGAGAGGGCCTGGCACGGAGATCAAAGCCCCCAGGCTCTCTCCTCTGCTCTCTGCTCTCCTCTCCTTACCCCTCCTCGCCTCCCCTTCCTCCTTCCTCCTCCTCCTCCTCTGCTCTCTGCTCTGGGCAGTCGTGGTCAGCTGGGCGGCACAGCAATGGCTCTGATGAGGAAGCCTGGACACATTTAGGGATCCAGGTCAGGTGCACTGGAGCGAATGGTGCCGGGGGAATGATGATGATAATAATAGTAAAAAAACAAATACATAATAAAAACAAATAAACAATTTGGAGTTTCTGGGTTTAAAAATGTGCTTGCTTCCTTTTAGCACCTGGCTGGTCCCTTTTAGTGGGTCGGGTGTGTATGGGGTATTTATCTAAAGCTGGAACATTTAGTTCCCAAGTGGGATGCTGTGGTGTAGGGTGGTGTGATGGTCGTTTCGTCTGAGAAATAAATACACAGGCTTTTTCCATGTAGGACAGCAGCTACTTCCAAATACACCCCCCCCCCCCTCGCCAACCGCCCCTTTGGGCTTTACCGCTATCTGGGTTTTTCTGTAGTCGGCTCATGAATAGCCAAGCCTACAGTACCTTAGTGCTGAGGGTAGAGAGAGGGAGTGCTTGCTTGTTTTCTCCCTGGCCTTGGGCCTTGCTTGCTTGGACCTATACCCCTCTCCCTCCCTCCCTCCCTTACCCTGCATGTGGTCCCTGAACTCCCCTGAAATAAACCCACTGCTTTAGCACGACTTCAGGACTACTGGGTCCTGAGCCTGGAGTCAGAGTCATTTACACCTCACTGAAAGGGAATTGATTTGGCTTTGATTTATAGAGCCGCCCACTGATCTGCCTGCTTGCTGAAATGTGGGATAAAAATTGTCACACACAGCAATCAGCAAGTGCTGAGCATGAGTTTCCTTGTAGGTAGGTAGGCAGGGCAGGAGTGCTGCTGATCTCTTGATCTTTAAGGTGCTGATCTCTGACCTGTGTGGAAGCCACACTCACGACCTTTGTTTTGCTCTTCACAGCATGGAGATAATCTCTATGAGAACATAGTGCTAAATTTAATTTATTTATCCTATCTATTGATTTATGTATTGATTTATGTATTTGTTTGATGCAGACTAAGTGGTCCTTAGAGGGCGTGCGGAGAGTCCGAGAAAGGAACTGGAACATGGCTGACAAATTATGTAGACCGTGAAGAAATTATTTATGCTATAAAGCAATGGAATGATTATGAATAAGTAAACCATTTTTTCCCGTTAATAATTCATGAAACAACATTGGGTTGCTGTTCGCCATTCACTGCATGATCTATAGCTTGCCAATTGAAGACTTAAAACGGATATCCTGTTTTTTTTTTTGCAGAAGATCCCACTGTAAAGGTGGCCTTGTAACATAACATATCGTTTCCATGGAAAATATAATTCAAATTGTATTGATTTATTGTGTTGGCTCCTGTACTGTAGTTAAAGGAATATTCCACCTCTTTATGAAAATTGTTTATTTACCCTCTTACCTGGAGTGACATATGTGGGTAGAAGCATTTTGGTGTCAGCGCATGCGTTATCCGAGTCTGGCAACTCCAATTTTACCTTTAGCTGAGCATAGGCACTGGAAAGTAAAGTTGCCAAAGAGTTGCTATCTGGCAACTTTACATTCCAGCGCATATGCTAAGCTACAGCTAAAATAAAGCTAAAATTGGGGTTGCCGGACAGGGAAAACGCATGCATTGAGAACAAAATGTTTTTACCCACATATGTAACTCTAGGTTAGAGGGTGAATAACAAATTTTCATTAAAAGGTGGAATATTCCTTTAAGAGCTGGCATTAACCATGCTGTTGTGACAGTGGCTGTTCTGGCTCTTAAACTACTAGTCATAGAATATGTGCTTAGATGTCTTTTGGCCTTTACTCATCTAGATTTAATATGGATATGGTGATAATCTGCAGGACGTCATCAATAATGCATCAGCCTTCCTTCCTGTTCAAATGGACCCGTAAATTAATTAGCAAGTTTTGAGTTCATGAATAATTTAGCAGTGAGGGGAGATTAAAATATCTGTCCTGTTTTGAACTGTAGACGACGACGTGCAATTTTAAAGCACAGACCCCGAGTTTTGATTAGTGGCTCATTGGGGGGTTAAGTGCACTTCAGAAATTACTGTCCTACCACGGCCATTACAATACTATTAGTCCGACAGAGACAAGATAATGGCACGCAAAAAAAGCGAGGCGGAAGAATTTTTCTTTCCTTTTTTTTTGACACAGCACAAGCAGACAGTTCATCACCTTCAACTGTTCATTTTATTTTGTTCACTTTCAAAGGTCCTTGATCCCTTCATCTAAGGCAAATCTGTCATGTTTTGTGATGAAACAAGGATTTGTTTTTGGCAGCGTGCATCTTGTATTCACATCGTCTATTAAAATTTTAATCTTTTTTTTTTTTTTTTTCCACGTCCTTCCTCTCTGTGTGCTTGAGATGAAGTCCTGGCACTACTTTTGAACCTAGGCACCAAGCTGTGAGACAATGCTTTGCTCTTGCAGCTAATTCAATCTGCTCCAGTCGACTGGCCTGTGTTGACTGCACTCTCAGGGATAATGGCATCTGGAGGAGGGAGAAATCCCCACACTTGATCACAGGAGGGAAAAAAAACAACAAAAAAAACACAAATGCAATCATGTTTTGGCAGAAGACCCACAATTCCATGATCACACAGCATAGCAAAGAGGGTCGAGTTTACAACATGAAAACTAATGAAGCATCACCTTGTAGCAAAATGCATTTCGCATTTACGGAAGGCATTTCAGTACGGTTGTGTGAGTGGTGTTCTCTCTCTCTCTTATCTGCTATGAATTCCACTCGAATCTGTGTGTACCGTTGTTGAGAACATACGGGCTCTTTGGAAATCAACGAGCAGGCGGTTGATGCGAGTCAAGGTGCCCGCCGCGGGTCCAAACAAGCGAGCGAGCGAGCGAGCGAGGTGCTCTGTCTGCACAAGCCTGTCCCTGTCTGTCTGCCTGCCTGCCGCTTTATCTGTAATGGAAAAGACACGGAGGAAATGAAAGATTGCGATAAAGAACACTTGATGATTCAATTAACTAAAACCGCACCTTCATTCTCTCTCTCTCTCTCTCTCTCTCTCTCTCTCTCTCTCTCTCTCTCTCTCTCCCCTGTCTCTCTCTCAGTAAAGCAAAAACATACTCACTCACCATTATTTGGAACGCAAACAGACACCCCACCCTCCCCCCAACCCACCCCTAATTTCAGAACATTTCAAACGGTTATATTATTTACTTATGAATACATGATACAGTTTACAGTTTTTTAAAAAATCTCTTCTCTCTTGGGTGATTGTTAAACAGTTCAAAAGACATAGGGCAACATAATGGCAGAATATCAGAGGAAAATGACTGTGGATGCCTCTTTGTTGTGCAAGATAGCAGTTGTCATCTAAATGCAGATGGCTGACAGTGTTTTGCCCTCAGAAGCAGAAATAGAGTGTTTGTCTGTGTGCTTGCTGCTTAATATAGTCCTGAGAATGATGATTATGGGGGAGGAGAGATGTGGGCAGTGACAGCCCTGCAGCATATTGTTCAGTGATGAGT
>JAODXP020000021.1:16043263-16057886 GCA_027497455.2 Sardinella longiceps | reverse complement strand
CACATACTGTAGATATAAAAACACAGAGACACAGACACACACACACACACACTGCATCCAATCTAGCTGAATCTTGTGGAAAATCACGTCTGTATATTAGTACACATCAGAAGTGAATTGGGGCTCAGCTGTCTACATTCTTCTATCCCCAACACCACACACACACACACACACACACACACACACACACACACACACACACACACACACACACACACACACACACACCACCCCTTCAGTTCCATGAGAGGAGGGAGACGAGTCTATCTTTATGATCTCCTGTAATCTGCAGCCATGACTGTGTGAGACAGCCACGCTGCCTGTGACCATGGTTTATGTGCCTGTCCAGACATAGTAAATCCTCACCGTCAGTGAGTGCACACACACACACACACACACACACACACACACACACACACACACACACACACACACACACACACACACACCTTCTCCGCCACAGTGCCGTCATAGGGGCAGAGGCTAAATCTCATTTTAATGGTTTGTTTGGCATTTCGGGAAACACACATATTTTGGGATGACGAGACGCTGTCAGTTGTGTCTGCATTGGGCAGGTCATTATGGTGATGCTTAGTGATGAGGGGATGTTTGTGTGTGTGTGTGTGCATGTGTGTGTGTGTGTCTGTGTGTGTGTGTGCGTGCGTGTGTGTGTGTGTGTGTGTGTGTGTGTGTGTGTGTGTGTGTGTGTTTGACACAATGCTATCCTCATTAGAAGAATTACAAGAATAGCAGTAGTCTGTCTAAATTGTTTGTGAGGTGTTGGTGCCGATGACCTTATCAAAGATCAAAGTCAGATTTATCAAAAGATTTGCAAACTAATTCTGTTTCACATCACCACAGATATACAACTACATTTCAAATCATTTACATGACCTGTAAAAACATCTCTATTCTTTTATCAAGACCTTTTATAACCTTTTCTCATGGATGAAAATGTAATACTTTTACTATATTTAATTTAACATTGTCAGGAAGTATCGGTACATGCTAACATTGTAGTGAAGTCGCACAGTAACCAGTCCTGGAAAAATAATCTTTACAGTCATTTTGCATTATTATATCTTGGTCTAATTTACACTGTATCTAATAGGCAATCTACAACAAATTATTTCTTGTAAGAACATGATTGACTATTGTCTTGGTATCTTGTGTGGCCATTGAAACATTCAAGACAAAGTTTTGGTACCTTTATCTGACATCTATGACAGTTATTATATGCGTCTTGAATATGTAGTAGTCCTGAAAACAGTCTTCCAATTCAAAAATCACAGCTTTGATATATTTCATAAGCAAGAGTTTGCCTTGATCTTGATGATCCTTAAAGAATCAGAGATCAAATAAATGATAACAACCTGAATTCTGTAAATCAGTTTACAAATTGGACACCATTTGGGTGTTACAAATTTGTGGTTGGCAGTACATAAACTTGTACAGCACTTGAGGGGAAACTTTTGCTGTTTACTTTTCCTGTCATCTAAGGATACCACAGCTTGCTGTTCCATGAATCCAATTAACATTTTTGCTGGAAAGCCATAAGGCTAAGACAGAATGACCTTTAAATTCATCCATCAGACAGACACACAGAAGGGACTCTTAGCCTATAGCGTTACTCTGAGAGAACGGAGCTGAGGGCCCTTTCCTAAAGATTTGCACGGTATCACTAATACTCGAATCATCACAGAACTCGGGTGATAAATGATACATTTCCACACCTCCTCTTCCTCCTCTTTCCCTCTCTATCTTTTTCTCCATCTCTCTTTCTCTCCTTCTCCTTCTCATACTCTCTCTCATTCTCTCCACTGGTACTGAGGAAAAGCAATTTGCTCTCGGTGATCCGACGCAATCAGTACTGCTTCAAGGCTTCTGGGAAAAAAAATAATAGAAGGGAAGCAAAAAAAAATAAGGTAGGAGAGGACATCTCATTTAATTAAACGCTGCGCTCTTGAGCGTCTGATGATCGTATAATTTTCGAGGATTGAAAAATCTTCCCAACACCTGTTTTTGGATTACCAGTGATTAACCTATTCGAATGCGCTCTCAGCTGCCATCAAGGGCCATTCAGTGCATGTATGCTTGCCTAATTGTTCTCTTCGAGCATCTCATAGAGTTGTGTTGTTGTGATCCCCACACTCACACACGCGTACGTACGCACATACACACATACAGTACTTACACACACCCTACCATCGTTATTTCAGGGTTTGAGTTCGCAATAAAAATCTTGATTCTTCTGCCCTGGGTGGTGGCAGTCTCTCTCTCTCTCTCTCTCTCTCTCTCTCTCTCTCTCTCTCTCTCTCTCTCTCTCTTACTGCTTCCTTGTTTCTATCCCATCTTTCTCTTTGTCACACCTTAACAGCACCTGACATTTCCAACCGACACAGTGCAGTGAAATGGTGAAATGTTTACTTCAGTGCGTCAGCTCTGAATTGGATTCCTGAAAAGACCTTTTAATGATTTTTAATAATTCCCCTGTCCTATATGTGTGCTTCGCATGTGTGTGTGTGTGTGTGTGTGTGTGTGTGTGTGTGTGTGTGTGTGTGTGTGTGTGTGTGTGTGTGTGTGTGTGAGGGTGTGTGTTTGAACACATGTGTCTCCTTTTCTGTTGCTGCTCTCCATGTTTCTATATTTCTGCGTTTGTGCTCCTCGAGATTTTGTAGAGTATGTTAGACATCTGTGGCATTCCACCGCACCTGCAAACCCTTCGCCAGCACGCCGCCCGCCCGGCTGCCTGACTGACTGACTGACTTCCTACGCCAGCTTCAAGTGCTTCCTGACTGCTATTTCAAAGCTCGTTGTGTAATTGACTGAGCTGTCCAATCACAGCACAAAAAGATGCACATTCACCCTCACCCATTCTCCACTTCACCCCACCCTACTTCGCTCCCGTCCACCCCCCCAGCCCCCCCCCCCCCGGACTGATGCAAAAGGCCTTTTTTTGCAGCACTATGTGCTTCCGCCACGTTCTCCTCCTGTGTCCTTCTTTCTCCTAGCGCGTCGTCATGGCTAATCAGTGGTGTTCCTTCCTTCCACTCACAGGCTTCCGTCTCTTCTGTAGCCTAAATGGCTGCAGCTGCGCCGCCGCAGCACAGCCGAAAGCTCCTTGTCAGCGCTGACATACTCGCACTGGCTCGGTGACATTACTGCCGTGCTGTTAACGCCTGACTCATGACGCACCCATTATGGCCTTTCACTGCCGCTCTCGCTCTCTCTCTCTCTCTCTCTCTCTCTCTCTCTCTCTCTCTCTCTCTCTCTCTCTCTCTCTCTCTCTCCTCTCTCTCTCTCTTTCTCTCCCTGTCTTTTCTCTCCAGGAGAGAGTGTGCGGAGATATTCATTACAAATCAATGGCCAATCTCGCTGCACTGCCATGGCTTCTATAGCACCACCATTATTCCAAAAGCCCATCTCTCTCTCTCTCTCTCTCTCTCTCTCTCTCTCTCTTTCTCGCTCTCACTCTCTCTTTTCCTCTCTCTCTCACTCTCTCTCTCTCCCTCTCTCTCTCTCTCCTCCGCGTGCCGAGAACAATTTTAATCCATAGCGCTCATCAATCCCACGGCCTGTTTGTGCCGCGTGTGGAAGGGCTATTTGTTGGAGGATGCCAGGAGCTCAGAGATTGGTGGTGGTGGAGGTGGAGTTGGTGGTGGTGGAGGGGGGGGGGGGCAGTGTTATGGTCCCTTAGCCTCTGTAGGAGTCAAGCAGGTTTGTTTATGTATTGACTTGAGCACTGGGGCTTCAGCTTTTCACTCTTCATCGCCATCCTCTTTATCTGCATCCTCCATTGTTGGTGTCATCCTCTTCTTCTTCTTCCTCCTCCTCTTCCTCCTGTCATGTGCTGGTCTTTTCAGTGGCCTGATGTGCAGCCTGTGTGTGCTGCTGCAGGGGCTAAATGAGTAATAGACAAATAGCACTCCAGGCCCTTGGCTGCAATAATCTGCTGTCTCTGATAAAAATGTGTTAAAATTCCCCCTCTTGTCGTCAGGGTTACTGAATGACTGCTTTCTATCCGTCACTATTCTTTAGTATCTACCCAGATGTTTAGCATTAAAATCCATGTTTCCCTTGGAGGTGCCATCACCTTTGATCAAAATTTCATCACCTTGGCAACTTCATCGACCTCTTGCGTCCCCTCTTCAGGCTGTGGTTGTGCGTGTGTGTGTGTGTGTTTGTGTGTGTGTGTTTGGTGGGTCTTCCTCGCTGAGCCCAGAAGGCCCTCTCAGTCCGCCCGTATTGATCCCCTGCATCCGAAGGAAAAACAAATGTTAGTGCACCAAATCATGCACCACTCTCTTCAGCACATCCCTCTGCTCTAGCAGTGAGCGCCTGTACGCTTGGTGCCCACCACCACTAATTGGCTTTGGCGTGTGTGTACGGTGTGCACAAAGCCCTCGGTCACTCTCCAGGGCACTTCTCCCTACAGACATCTCTGCTTCTCTCTCTCTCTCTCTCTCTCTCTCTCTCTCTCTCTCTCTCTCTGCTCTCTCTCTCTCTCTCTCTCTCTCTCTCTCTCTCTCTCTCTCCCTCTCTGTCTGTCTCTCTCTTTCTCTCTCTCTCTCTCTCTCTCTCTCTCTCTCTCTCTCTCTCTCTCTCTCTGTCTCTCTTTCTCTTCTCTCTCGTGCGCTTTCTCTCTCTCTTTCTCTCCGTTTCGTTTGGAGTGCCAGCTCTGATCTGGAAGGCACTTCATCTGTGGGCAGAGATGTACCGCCAACGCGCTGCGCCGACCCAGCCTCGGTGGACCGCGGCAGGCAGCAGGTAATCACAAGGCTAACACGCTTGGCGAAGGCTGTCAGCGCACAAGCACACACACACACACACACACACACACACACACACACACACACACACACACACACACACACACACACACACGGGCAGCACATGCAGAGTGCAGCTCTCGGCGTGCTGTTTTTGCCCTGCGCTTAGGGACTGGATGTTGTCGACACAGAGATCAAACTCATTTTAAGATGAGTGCCGACCAGTGGAGGAAGGGAAAAGGTGTGTGTGTGTGTGTGTGTGTGTGTGTGTGTGTGTGTGTATGTGTGTGTGGGGTGTACGTGGAAGATGCCGGTTAGATTGAGAGTGAAAAAGGAGATAGTGCCTGTCAACCTGACTCAAAATGGCAGATGTTTATACGGGAGGATGCTGTCATCGCATCGCCGGCGAATGAAAGAAGCTAGGCTCCCTTCCAGAGTGAAAGAGGCCTTGTAATGTATGTCCTCACCAGCCTACTGAATCACGCTGGCATTTCTAGGTATTTATTTATACATGCCTGAGTTGGTGGAGGGATTTGTGCCCCATCAATTACGAGTGATAGGATCAAACACATTTGAATTGTTCCTGTATGAAATGCCGCCATTGTGTGTTGAATGGATTTATCATGCACACAACGCTCTTAAAACGTTTTTTATTTTTTTTTTCTCTCTCTCGCCCCCACATTGTATGCTATAGTCTTGATTGTTTGTTTCTCCTCATTCATCACACACAAGATGCGTTTACTCTTCCAGTAAGAATAAAGAAGAAAAGCTCAGATGCATAAAAGGCGTTTTCTTTTTTTTTTTTTTTCTTTTTTTTTTCACCTATTACTGTAAATTGCAAGATGGGGCGCCACTCTTAAGTTAAACACATCTTCCTATGACTGATGTGATTTATCTTTCGCATTTAGAAAATTTTCCACAGCAACGTTGAGAAATTAGTTAATCTAAATTCATGTGTTTTTAAGATATTTCACCTTGTGACAGGAGAGCAAATAGGCTGAGATAAATCTGCTGACAAGCCTGAAGAAAGAGTGTGACAGAGGCATTCTCCTCGTGCCTTTGTCCTTTAGGAGATAGCAAAGGCAGGTTCCCGGATCACAGATGAAATCGCTATTATGGCGCCCCTTTACAAGAGATAACACTCAGATTAGCTTAGCATGTCTGTGGAAAATGTCTCTTGAAAATGGGGAATATGAGATAGGGCACGCTATTTGTCTTCTGTTGAACAGGCGTTGGCGGCATTTGAGGCGGTGTGTGTGTGTGTGTGTGTGTGTGTGTGTGTGTGTGTGTGGGTGTGGAGGGGGGTTGAGAGTGAGAGAGGAAGAAGAAAGCGAATAAGAGAGAGAGAGAGAGAGAGAGAGAGAGAGAGAGAGAGAGAGAGAGAGAGAGTTTGCACTGGAGCCACATTGTGGTGCCATATCACATCGCACTTGGCATTTACCATAAAGTCACTTGTATGCCATAAAGTGTTGATTGATGGGTAAGCATGGATTGTGCCTAGCATGCAGTTTGTGCTCTTAAAGATATTTAAATCATGCATTGCCTGCAATCTCAAGGGACTCAGGGAGGCAGTTGTGATATTATTTAAGAGGGTAACAAGACACGCTCTAGGGCTCTAAATATCGAACATCGCTTAGACCAGGGAGGATGAAAGCAGTCTACAGATGTCAGTTAAAAAGCCCGCTATTAATGTGAATCGTGTAAACACACACTCAAAACAAACAGACACACCAACACATAAAGTATGTGCACAAACATACCCACATGCTTACACACTCACGTCTATGTTGCAAATCTCAAAAGAGTGATTGCAAACATGGTAGAAACAGAGACCTCATAACCTCATTTCATCAATGCGAGTTATTAGCTCATTTTGAACTGATTCAAATTATTATTATTAGATTGTCTCCCATGGAAACCACTTCCGCTGGGATTTGTGTTTTCTTGCTCCATACTTGATCATTCTTTCCTTCGAGTGTTGTAGACTCACAAAAAAGAAAGAAAGAAAGAAAGAGAGAAAGAAGATTTTAGGTCCTTTAGGCCTGAGCTCAGGTTTGCTTTTAAAGGCTTAACATGGCCCCAATCACTTGAGAGCTTTGGGCCTGTTTTCTCCCCTTTCTCTTTCATCTCCAGAGAGAGGTGGCACAGTTACAGAGCCGAGCGCACAGGAGCGCACAGGGGTGGCAGAAGAGAAGGTGTGAGGTATAAAACCTCACTTTGTGTGTGTCTCTCTCTCTCTCTCTCTCTCTCTCTCTCTCTCTCTCTCTCTCTCTCTCTCTCTCTCGAGGGGGGTGTCAAGCTAGCTTCAGTGTGCTTTCTATTTCTACTGCACACACGTGTACAGATATGTGTGTGTGAGTGTGTGTTTAGCATGTCCGTAAGTGTGTGTGTGCAGTCCGCCACTGGAGCTGGGACGTGATTTGGAATGATGGGCTTGTAGAGGATGTAAAGCCACTGCTCCCTTGCTGTTAAGGGACTGGCTGCGGAGACTGTTACCCCCCCCCACACACACACACACACACACACACACACATACACCCTCAGGCACTAATGAAGAGGCCCAACACAGCGCAGCCGCAGCAGCAGCAGCAGCCGCCACAACCCCCACCAACAGCACCAACCCCAGTCCCTCCACCATCTCCTCCACCCTCTCCTCCACCTCCACCACCACCATCACTATGTGTAGCAGCAGCAGTAGCAGCGCCAGTGGTGGCCACCCCCTAAGAGTCCTGGACAGGCCGGTAATAAAGATGAATAATGCAAATCTAGTGAGCCAACCCTGCTGCCCGTCGCCAGCCAACAGCCCACTCGTTATTTACCTTTACGCAGTTGTCACAGGGACGCTTGGGGGGGTGCGTGTATGGGATGAGGAATGTGGTGGCATGGTGTGAATGTGGGTCTGTTGGCATGTGTGTGCGTGTGTGTGTGTGTGTGTGTGTGTACCCACACATGTTTGTGTGTTTGTGTGTGTGTGTGTGTGTGTGTATACCCACACATGTTTGTGTGTTTGTGTATGTGTGTGTGCGGCCATGTGCATAAATGTATGTGTGTGTATGTGCTTATATGTGTGTACGCACCACGTACTGTACTGTACGTGTGTGTGTGTGTGTGTGTGAGTGTGCCCATGTGTGTGCGTCTCTCTGTGTGGGTGTATATATGTGTGTGTGACTGTGTGAATGTATGTGTGAACGCATGTCAGGACATGGATGTTGTTCAGAATGTTGTTTTTCATTTTGGGTTTTCCTTCCTTCCTTCCTCCCTCCCTTCCTTCCTTCCTTCCTTTTTTGGCATGTAGTTGATGAGCTGCGCTAGTATTACTGTAGTAAGACTGACTCACAGAATAAAATTACAGGTAGCCACAGAATGAGGAAGGAAGTGTGAGACATTTCCTGTGCCGTCATATGCATTTTTGATAAAAGAAAGAAATGATCATATGATTATAGGTCTTTCACAAAAAAAAAGGAAATGTGTTCATTTAAGTCTATAGATTGAAAAAAAAGAAAAAAAAAATCTCTAAAACGGAATTCCTGCTATTTTTTTTTATTTTTTTTGATGGTGTGTGTTTGTCACTGAATGGGGGTTATTTGCTTCATACTGTGGGGCCATTAGCGCAGCAGGAGGACTTGCTCTGTGTGCGCAGATGGAGCACTGAGAGAAAGAAAGAGAGAGGGAGGGAGGGAGAGAGAAAAAGAAAGAGAGAGAGAAATGGGGTGGGGGGGGGGGGGTGGGGGGTGGGAGCAGGAACCCTTGGTTTCTGTAGCCTTCTGCCTGCCACCTCAACCAGCTTGCTTGCGATCTCACAGGACAGACTTCTAACCCGAGTAGCACAGAACTGAACTGACTTACAAAACATGTGTAGCCCAGAACTGAACTGACTTATAAAACATGTGTAGTTGAGAAATGGACTGACTTATGAAACATGTGTAGCACAGAACTGGACTGACTTATAAATCATATGTAGCACAGAACTGAACTGACTTATAAAACATGTGTAGCACAGAACTGAACAGACTTATAAAACATGTGTAGCACAGAACTGAATAGACTTATAAAACATGTGTAGCACAGAACTGGACAGACTCATAAAACATGTGTAGCACAGAATTGGACAGACTTATAAAAGATGTGTAGCATAGAATTGGACAGACTTATAAAACATGTGTAGCACAGAACTGAACTGACTTATAAAACATGTGTAGCACAGAACTGGACTGACTTATAAAACATGTGTAGCACAGAATTGGACAGACTTATAAAACATGTGTAGCACAGAACTGAACTGACTTATAAAACATGTGTAGCACAGAACTGGACAGACTTATAAAACATGCGTAGCTCAGAATTGGACAGACTTATAAAACATGTGTAGCACAGAACTGGGCTGACTTATAAAACATGTGTAGCACAGAACTGAACTGACTTATAAAACATGTGTAGCACAACATTGGACAGACTTATAAAACATGTGTAGCAGACTTATAAGGCTCAAGTAGCACAGAACAGGATAGACTTCTAATACAAGTAGCACCTCTACCGAGAGCATCTTCTGGATGGGATAGAAGCAGAGGGAAAAAAGAGTTCTTCGGTATTTTTTGACCTCAATGGTGCCTTTCAGGCAGCGCTGCATTCAAGGCACTACTCCACTCAGTTTAGGGTTAGGATGAGGGTTGAGGGGGTTAGGGTTAGGAATAGGGTAAGGGTTGTGCCTTTTAGGCTGTGCTGCCTGGAAGGTGCCGTTGGGGGCAAAAAACACCATTGAGCGAAAAAAGATTGGCTCTCATCCCCAAACAGAATGGAGATGGGAGCCATGGAGAAAAGAGAGGAGAGAGAAAGGCAATAGAGTAGATGAGGATGGGATAATATATCCTGGGCGATACCCTGTTGTGTAACATCATTATTTGGAAATATAGCTCTAGATGTTAGGATGCTCCATTGAATTCAATGTGACCCTCCGCGGGGAAGGGGTTGTACAATACAATACAATAAAACAGAACACAGAACTGTGGACTCAGATCATAGACAGACCGTAGACACCCATATTTTATTAACGTTTTGAGGAGCCAAACTAAATCTTTTCTCTTGAGAACAATGAATGGAAGAGGGTGAGAGCCAATGACACAACACACACACACACACACACACACACACACACACACACACACACACACACACACATTGAATTTAGTCAGAGTTACGGGGGCATCCAGTGGAGGGAGAAAATTAATACCTTTAATAACATGGCCCATTATCGCCACGTTAATTTGCTTAGTAAGAAATGGGTCTTAATTAGATTATCAATGATTGGACGCCTCTCTCTTCTGTGACGGATCAATGTGGAAGTTGACTCTTATTTTGATTAATTAGTTTACCGCACAAAGGGAAACGGGCAAGAAGAGTTTATCCATTAACATCTCTCTTTGAGCGGAGTATAATCTTCCTTTAGAGCTGCTAGCTTACTCTTTGGCTTTACTGAAACAACAGCTCCAACTCAGTGATGTGAATAGCTTGCTTGTCGTTTATCATATGCAGTTCCTTGAGAGAGTGAACAACTGGTTTGCGTCATTATACTCTTCAAACGATGTGTGATTTATTTGCACTTCATCGCTTGATTAACTGAATATAATTATTGTTTTGTAGATGGTTATAAAAAAAAAAAAAAACCTCATTGACTTTCTGAAGTACACTTTAACTACACTGGAGTGATCATTCACAGGCTCATAGTGAGGCCATTGGTGCTGCATCAATCATGCCCTGCTGTTGTCGCTGAAAGATGAATCAGATCGGGGACTCATGAAAGGCTAGTTTTCCACTGGACTCTTGAGATGTATAATGTTGCGTGAATTATGTGTTGGCGTTAGTGAACAACATGTAAACATTAGAACATTAAGGATAGGGTCCTCCTCGTCTATCTTTAAAGGAATATTCCACCTCTTCATGAAAATTGGTCATTCGCCCTCTTACCTGGAGTTACATATGTGGGTAAAAGCATTTTGGTCTCAGTGCATGTGCTTTCCTTTTCTGGCAACCCCAATTTTACCTTTAGCTTAGCATAGGCACTAGAAAGTAAAGTAGCCAAAGAGTTGCTATTTGGCAACTTTACATTACAGTGCCTATGCTAAGCTACAGCTAAAATAAAGCTAAAATTGGGGCTGCTGGACAGAGAAAACGCATACAGTGAGACCAAAATGCTTTCACCCACTTATGTAACTCCAGGTAAGAGAGTGAATAACCAATTTTCATAAAGAGGTGGAATATTCCTTTAAGTGTTTATTTAGCGTTGAGTGTGAATAGCTCACCTGATTTGTTTGGTGTGGAGTGTGAAAAGCTAGCTACCTGATATAGCGACTGTAACAGTTTCATCCTTTCAATCCTACGGTATGTTCGTTCCCTTGCTTCGGTTTCAGGTGCAAGTGAGCACCCCGCCCCCGGCCCATCTTCCATCATCATCCACCGCGGCTCTGACAGCATTGCGGAGCACTTTCGAATCCGACAATTTCGTAACGAACCCCCCCGTAGCATGACAAATAACAATGGATGTCAATGGATGGCTCCGACAAAATAGACTACAATCGTAATTCACAATTGATGGCGGAAGGGTTTGGCGCTGGTGTGCGGTGTTGCATTGAAAACAATGGAATAGAATGTTGGAAGGACAGTGCTCAGCACTGTGTCGGAGCCGGTGTGCGGTGGCCTTTAGGCCCCCCCTGAGCCCTGCGGTGAGGTTTGCTCTTCTCTTGGCCCAACCAGCACATTTTCATGACGGCCATAACATGAAGCCTTCCCATGTGCGTGTGTGTGTGTTCATCATGTATTGATTACCAGTACCAGCAGTCGAGGATCGTTCTAGTGTACCCTGGGGAGGTGACAGTGAAAGTGTGTGTGTGTGTGTGTGTGTGTGTGTGTGTGTGTGTGTGTGTGTGTGTGTGTGTGTGTCTCAGGGGGGACGTCTCTTTTCCAGCATCTTCTCCTGATTTCCCCCAGGCCTTCTAAATGGAGACACCTCGGCGAATGACGAGCCAAAGTTCTTAATGAGGCACGTAAGGGATTTAGATGGAACATAAAATCCTGACAAGTGGGCAGGCAGATCACCCGTATGAATTATGAATTAACCATCCAACTGGGGCCTGTATTTTATGCCCAAGCATGATGGAGCTTGATGTCCAAGCAGGGCTTGATGTCCACCACACAAGGGCTCTGAGGGAGGGAGGAGGTAATAAAAGGCTCAGGCTCCACACACAATTACAGGTGTGACCTGGACAAAAACCCTCCAACGATCAGCACATCCCTCCCCTTCTGTCTGTCAATCTTCCTTTATAAAGGGATGTTGGCTTTGAAAGATGGCCTTCTTTTGAGAGCTGCAATAAAGCAGCTGCAGTATAGTGGCCATTGCCCTCTTGTGTAATTCTGCTTGATTCTTTTTTAAGATATTTTTTGGGCTTTTTGCCTTTAATCAGATAGGACAGTATAGAGGTGGACGGGAAACAAGTGGGAGAGAGAGATGGGGTGGGATCGGGAAATGACCTCGTCGGACTCAAACCCGGGTCCCCGGAGTAATGGTATGACTCTCTAGCCCACTGAGCCGCGGCGCCCCCATTCTGCTTCATTCTCATCTCCCTTGAGTTCTGTTTCTGGGATTCAACCCAACAACACAACACATTTGATTTCTATAGCGCTTTTCTCAACACCCAAAGCGCTTTACAATGGATGGGGACCCCACTGACCACCACCAATGTGTAGAACCCACCTGGGTGAGGCACGGCAGCCATTATGCGCCAGAACGCTCACCACACACTAGCTTGAGGTGGAGAGTGAGGGAATTATTGAAGGCCAGAGGCCTTGTTTGCTTAGGATGCATCCCATCCTGGCTAATCAACGAACTTTGAAAATGCATCCCTAGGATATGATTGGCTGTCCATCAAGGGCTGGCTGAGCATTTAAACATCTCCAGCAAACAAAAGTTTCTCAATAACCGGAATCCAAGACCCTCGTACAAAGTGTAGACCGAGGGGCTGGTTATTAGCCTGACATAGCCCGCCCATAATACTGCTGTTCATCCTTATTCATGGTCTGGAGGTTCTTTAACCTGACACGATTATAGGGCAGGGGGTAGGGCACTCAGTTCTGATTTGAAACGATTGCTCGTCTAATCAGCTTCGCTTATTGGCCGGTTGTCTCTTTACCGACGTAAACCCGCCCGAGAAGACCGTCCCCAGACCATGAATACGGATGAACATCCGTATTATGGGCGGGCTATGTCAGGCTAGCTGGTTATGACCAGGCTAGCAATACAGTAATACAGCTTATATTTTTGACTGGAGTGCAACAGTATACTTACCTCACTCACGTCAGATCATGCGCTACGTAACTTTCGTAAGGCCTCCGCGCAACGATCTGATGTTGATGCCATTGGGAGGGATTTCAAGCCCAATATTTCCTAACCGGACCAATCAGGGCTGCTGGCTGCTGTAGAGGGTGTGACGTAGCGAAGAAGCAACTGTTTTGAATTCAACCAATCCAACAAACGTGACCAGCGTCATCGGTTGGTTTCGATGTGGTTGGCTGAAGTGTACGTCAATTAAATTGATGGACAAGCCGTTTGTCCAGTTAGATTCAAGGATTTCTGGCTCCTGAAATAAATCGTCTATCCCGGAGGATCAGATGTTAGCGCGTAGCGCTACATCTGACGTGAGTGAGGTAAACAGTATACCACCCTCCCCCCTTCTCCTCTCTTTGGGGACAGGTTCCTGATGAACGTTCCCCCTCACGTACCGTATATGCATTGCATTGTGAGAAATTTGGGGACACTTTGGGGAGAGGTTCCTGATGAAGGTTCCCCCTCACGTACGTATGTGCATTGCATTGTGCATTGTGAGAAATAGCTGAGGGGATTTCTCCCCCCGACATCAACTCTAGGCTTCTCCTCAGCCTCCGTCTGGAGAGGGATATGTGTTTTGCTTTACATAAGCGATCCAATCAGATCTGATCCAACACAGATTTCACTTCTAAACGTCGTCGGCGGTGTCTGTGGTGGTGTCTGAGCCATTTGAAGCTGCTCTCTAATTTTAGAGACGGTCTTGTTTATTGGCAGAGCCCACAGTAACAGCACAGCAGATGAAACCAAGAGATGAGGTGAGAAAGATAATAATAATCATCTACTCAAATGTTTTGCTCTGACAAATATTCCACTGTAGTAGGAGGGTTTCATGTGTAATGATCCCCCCCCCCCCCACACACACACACATTCCTTCCAAAATCTACTAGCTTTTAAAAGGCCCCCTGACCCTGGGAAGACATCCTTCTAGGTGATCTTTGGCCTTTCTGTCAGTGATATTTTTGCGGCTTCAAAGGGGGTCATTCATGGGTCATCTTCACGAGTCCTGTACTGGTCAATATCATCCTATTGACTATGCTGCTCTCGGCAATGCATCACTTTTTGACAGCCATTTACAGATGTGAGGGACTCACTTACACACACACACACACACACACACACACACACACACACACACACACACACACACACACACACACACACACACACACACACAAACACACTACCACCACCACCACTCAATGCAGGCTGACACCTCTCTTCATATAAAGGCTAGTATTTTTCTTTTCACTGGCAGAGAAAAAGTGGAGGGAAGGAGGGAGGGCCATG
This sequence comes from Sardinella longiceps, assembly GCA_027497455.2. Lineage (NCBI taxonomy): Eukaryota > Metazoa > Chordata > Actinopteri > Clupeiformes > Clupeidae > Sardinella > Sardinella longiceps. The sequence goes on along the minus strand of JAODXP020000021.1, from coordinate 16,043,456 downwards.
TGTCGCACGGAATAAAATGGACGGGGAAGAACAAAGAGCAATTTTTTTTTTTTTTTTTTTTGGGTTGTTGTTTTTGAATTGTCCTTGAGCCCTGGTTCTGTTCTGTGGGGACTGAGGCTCAGTGACGGAGCTCTTTATAATTAGTCTCTGTTGTGCCAGCGAGAAAAATGGCTATATTCAAATTTCATAGTTG
>JAODXP020000021.1:16008263-16038263 GCA_027497455.2 Sardinella longiceps | reverse complement strand
TGTTGTTCAATTTTTGTCTTGGAAAGAAATTGGGTAATGTTAGCCTGACAAGCCAGACTATCACATTAATGTATAGTCTGGCCACGAGTGATAGACCCTTGGGTTAAACGGCTAAAACTAATCAGTGCAACTAACAAGCGATTCAAACAACACTAAGCCCACCCAATAACTCCCTGTCCAGATATAACGTTGTGATTGGCTAAACACCACAATGTCTGAATACAGCCTAGAGCGTAAAGAGCTCCGAAACAGCTCAGACACAATCGAGGTCTGAGCTATGGCTTATTCCTAGACGTACTCGCTGAGCAAACTCAATTTTGCTACCGCTAGAGTGCGTCTACAGTTCTAGGCTAGGGGTAATGTATGATTGAGGAATAAATGGTTGTTTAAGGAATAAAAACAAAAAGTCTTGTTCAAGAACACAGACAGATGAGGTCCATTACATTAATGCAACAGCCCCCTGCAGCAGTGTGGGCATGCTAGTCCTCAGTGAGCTGCGGTCTCCGTCTCCACACAGATGGCACTGCCGTGAGTAGAGGAGGCCAGAGCGCTGGGTTTGATGGAGTGTGCCCGCGGCTGGGGGCCCTTAACCTGCATGCTCATATGTCTTTTCCTGGCCCGAGAGGCTGTGAAGTGTGTGTGTGTGTGTGTGTGTGTGTGTGGGGGGGGGGGTGTGTGTGTGTGTGTGTGTGTGTGTATGTGAGAGAGAGAGAGAGAGAGAGTAGTGTGTGTGTGTGTGTGTGTGTGTGTGTGTGTGTGTGTTTGTCTGCCATGCACACAGCTGGGCTCAGGAGCGGCGGAACAACTCTCTCTCTCTCTCTCTCTCTCTCTCTCTCTCTCTCTCTCTGTCTGTGTGCCCTCCCCCAGCTGCGAGACAGCAAATCTCCTCAGCTGGAGTTTACACAGCGGTTCTGCCAGTGTTTAGTAAATCATGGAGATGGGTCTGAGAGGAGCACTACCCCATGCGTGCCACTGTAATCCCACCAATAGGAATTTCCACAACAGCAGCAGCCGTGCTCCTATTTGTGTTACTCGTACATACTACTACATGGGCAATATTTTATTTCTTAGGATATAAAAATAAAAATATTTTGCTTTAATGTAGGCTAAATATGAAATTCTTTATTTAGAATTCTGGGTTTCCTTTTCCATCTTTTTTTCATCCTTTCTTTTTCTATCCTCTTTTCTTTTTTTGTCTGTCTCCTCATATCTCACACTTTCTCTTTAGCCTCCTCCATTTCAAACCCCCCCTCCATCCTGCCATCCTTCCATCCTATTCTGCCACCTAAGCTCCCCATAACACTATTCCTTGACCCCTTTCACCTCCCCCTCCCCCACCAGCTCTGAGGGCTAAGGATGTGGAACAGAAGGCAATTTGCGGTGGCATTAGCCCTCTGCCCCTGGTGCCATAGCTCTCTGGAGCCTCTGACAGACGAAGCGGCCATGGCGGCTCAACCCGCCACCACTGCTGACTTGGCCGCTCTCTTCTTGCACTCCTTCACCTGCTGACCTCGCTCTGAGGTAGAGGAGGATGGGGAGGAGGAGGAGGGGGGTGGGGGTGGAGTCGGATTACCGCCACTGAATCCTTTGGGTGAATTGTAAGAGCGGCCGCCCAAAGTTGACCTTGACCTCTTAACTTTTGTTGTTTGGAAGTGGTAAGGTTTTAACTTTTTTTTTTTTGTCTCTTTTTTTTTTTAGGCAAGCTAGCTAACCGCTACGGCTAGCACTCTCTCTCTCTCTCTCTCTCTCTCTCTCTCGTCTCGCCCGGGGCTGGAGGCTGAGGGGCCTCGGCTGGTGCTTAATAACTTCCTGGCTGACTTGCTGCCAGAGAGGTGGATTAGTACTCCCTTTCCCTGGCTGCTTGGCCCAGTTCGTCATGGCTTGAAAGCGGGCCAGAACCGCGTCGCCCTCCGCTTTTGTGTGTGCCTGCTTGTACAAATGTAGCTTTTAATGTGCTGTCACAGGAATAGTGGTTGAGATGCTGTCAGGAAAAGCACTACTCTAACACACACACACACACACACACACACACACACACACACACACACACACACACACACACACACACACACACACACACACACACACACACACACACACACATAAATCTTAACAGTGTTGAAAGTATACTTGTTTATCCTTACTGAACCTAGACATTTCAAGATGCCTTGTATATTTGGTACATTCAACATTCAATAGGATAGAAATACGAGTTAAAAAGACAGAGTTGTCATGTTCTAACAGTAGAGACCCAATATGAAGAGAGACAGTATTGCTGCTGCATGTTCTGCAGTACCTACACTGTAATACTATAAGGCACAGCATAGCCTGCACAGATCAGGATGAGAAGGAACCACAGGGTCAGAGCATTGATCACACACACACACACACACACACACACACACACACACACACACACACACACACACACACACACACACACACACAAACACACTCACACTGCATTGTGGAGTCAGACAGAAGGGGTCCCGTGAGAGCACATCAGTCAGCTGAAAATACTGTCATCATGGCATAGCAGCACGGAGAGATTTACTGCATTGATTGATTTCTCTTAAACCCCCCTATAAACACACACACACACACACACACACACCCACACACACACACACACACACACACACGTTGTAAATAACCCCCAGTTATGTCACCCCAGTGCACTCCTCTCCTCCAGTATCTATTGACATTGCTGTGTGTATATATATATATATATATGTGTGTGTGTGTGTGTGTGTGTGTGTGTGTGTGTGTGTGCGCACCCGCTCCGATACTCCCATGCTCATCAGCTTGGGCCGGGGGGAACGAGAGTAACTCTTTTGATGTGTGGAGATGTGCTCAGATATTCTATGTGCTCTCTTGGCGCTGCTGCCTCTCTATCCGTCTCCATCTCACAGCACAAGGGAAAGGCGGGGGTAAAAAATAAATAAATAAATAAATAAATAAATAAATAAAAATTTCCCTCACATCCCCGTTGATGGGAGGAGACACAGCAAAGGTAAATACAGTGAAGTTGGTGAGCTACACTTTTCTCCCTCTCCACCTCCCTTTTCCTTTCTTCTTTCTGTATGAGAGCTCTCGCTAATGTAGGGGGAGAGGTGTGTGTATACATGTATTATGTGTGTGTGTGTGTGTGTGTGTGTATGCGCGTGGGAGCAGGGGGTGGCGTGGTATAGGGGTATAAAAAGAAATAGGGAGGGGAAGAAAAGCTTACGCTGCTTATTGAGTGTGCCAGCTCTGTCCTCATAACGTCGGGTATATTAATGGCTTACTATGGCTGGTTTAAAGTCGAGGTGTCAAGAGGAACCTCCCATTGCAGGTTAGTTAGCATACAGGTTACGTGTGCAGTTTCCTGGCTAGTCGACAGCCGCTGTGTAATCAGTGGTGAAGTGGTGCAGACTGGCTCGCGGCTACAGAGGAAGAGATGTTGTTAACACAGCGGGCTTACGGTTCAGGGCCATATGTGTGGCCGGAGGTGGAACCTAGATTAGTGTGTTCGACAACGTCTGAGCACTTTGGTCTGGCTAAATAAATGATGAAGACGCCCTGAAGTTTGAACACGCTTGGCTGTCAGTTGGTTTACGTGTACCGTACTGCGCTGTGCTGTGGTGTGGTGCCTGCGTCAATCACAAAGACTGGATTGAAAGATAACTAATAGAAGTACAAACACCAGTGCAACCCTGTGTGTGTGTGTGTGTGTGTGTGTGTGTGTGTGTGTGTGTGTGTGTGTGTTGTGTGTGTGTGTGTGTGTGTGTGTTTGAGTGAGATTACATCAGCAAGCAGTGGAGGCATGCAACACACACATAATATAGTATGCTGTATATTGCTCTCCTTTCTTGAGCTGAACATTTCTTCTCAAGTCAGAGGGTTCGTCCAGTACTTGACCTTTCGGTGAAGGGAGTGAAGAGTGTCTGGGATCGGAATGATAATAAAAAAAGAGCTAGCTTTAGCGATAGCGAGCAGCGGCGGCGGCGGCCATGCCACACAGCCAGAGGCAGAGGGAGCCCCCGACTCCATTATTTTATCAATTACCATGGACTGTTAATTTAAATGGTGTTGGGATCCCAGCTCAATGTAATTAAATTTTGTCCGCGCCCTCCTGGTGGACGGAGGAAGTTATTGGCACAGTTGGAGTGTGTATGTGTGTGTGTGTGTGTGTGTGTGTGTGTGTGTGTAGAGAGAGATAGAGAGAGAGAGAGAGAGAGAGAGAGAGAGAGAGAGAGAGGGAGGGCAATAGATGGTGGGAATACATTTCCTCATTGGACACACCAGGGTATAAAGTTGCACTGGCTTTAATGAAGTCTCCATGCACCACACTGGAAGTGGTAATGAAGTATAATCAGGGAAAAAGAACACAGAGGAAATGTACTGAATTGACTTGAAATTTCATCCATAATTAGTGATCTACCCTCTCATCCCTCCTTCCGTCTGAGTGTGTGTGTGTGTGTGTGTGTGTGTGTGTGTGTGTGTGTGTGTGTGTGTGTGTGTGTGTGTGTGTGTGTGTGTATCTGAGAGAGAAACATGGGTGTCCAGACCAGCTTAGCTTGAGTCACACTGCGAGTACGGAACTCAACATTACACGAATACTGTAGGGGTCCTCTCTCGTTACTGTAAGAAAATGCTGATGTGTTTTTCCCTTCCTCCCCCCTGTCTGAAACAAGTGTGAGTGAGTAAGTGAGCTGCCAGCCACCTATAAATACATATCCCATGAGCTCTCCTCAGAGAGAGACACAATATGCAAAACAGAAGGCAGGTGTTTTGTCACTGAGAGCTAAAAATATCTACAAATGGAAAATATAAAAGGGAACGAAATTACGCTTACGGGTCCATAACGTTGTATGCTTGCTATACCCAATCCATCACTGTCTTGTATAAGAAATGTAGTTTTTTTCTAGTCCCTCTAGATATATGGTAGAGGGTTTATGTTTATATTTCTTAAATTGGCGGATTCTTTTACTTGTAACTGTCGAATCTCTTTGTTGTGGCTGTGAAAGGCATTAGAGGGCAGCTGGGTAGAGATGCTTGCTTTCTGGAGAGTCTTTGTGCTTTTCCCACTACCTGAGAGGACTGAGGCAATGTAATTACTGTCTCCTCCTGCTGGTGTCTTGTCATTAACGTGTTTTTGCAGTGATCTGTGGTAGCACCGGAGGCTAGGCCTCTGTGACTCCCCCCTGATTTAGCCAAAGACGGAGAAGACGCTTCAAATGATGTGGGAGCATTGGGTGGTACCTCTCTTCCTTCTAGCTAAAAGCTCTCCAGCCGTGAGGCCTGATAGTTGATACAGCAAGTTGCTAAATGTGTGGTCAATTGCAGTAGAAGTAGAAATTACTGGGTAATTTCTGTGTTCTGTGATCGGCTGGTTTTGTCTGGGTAAGAGTTGTGTTAGATTCATTATGTGCCATTATTACTGGGTCTGAAGAGACGCTCTCTCTCTCTCTCTCTCTCTCTCTCTCTCTCTCTCTCTCTCTCTCACACACACACACACACACACACACACACACACACACACACACACACACATACACACAAACACACTCTCTTCCAAAGTGCTGCCTAACACTGACACGCATTTCAGAAAACCGCAGGGGGTCTCATCTCTCTCTCTCTCTCTCTCTCTCTCTCTCTCTCTCTCTCTCTCTCTCTCTCTCTCTTCTCTCTCTCTCTCTCTCTCTGTGTCTCTCCGTCCTTCTGAGGAGCAGACAGTGTTCCAGGGGTGTCTGGGAAGGGCAGGCTGAAGGCCAAGTTATCTTTGCATTTCATGCTACATTTCTTGTCATCTGGCAGACGGCACATTTAACCCTCAGCAGCACAGTGCTGTGGGGAGGCCGGAGCGGAATAATGGCTGTTTTTACACACAACCATACAAACGCCAATTAGCCTCTATTTCACGCCACATTGGTCATGTGTATGTGTGTGATGCCTGTATGTGTGTGATTCCTGTGTGTGTGTGTGTGTGTGTGTGTGTGTGTGTGTGTGTGTGTGTGTGTGTGATTCCTCTGTGTGTGTGTGTGATTCCTCTGTGTGTGTGTGTGATTCCTCTGTGTGTGTGTGTGTGTGTGTGTGTGGGTGGTGTTGAAGGTTGGTTGTGGGTAAGCTCATTCTACTGAGCATCCTGAACATAAGGATTCGGTTCATGCTATACGCTAATTTCCTTTCCGTGTGTGTGTGTGTGTGTGTGTGTGTGTGTGTGTGTGTGTGTGTGTTTGTGTGTGTGTTTGAGTGCTGTTGTAGGTGATACTGGTCCAGTACTTTCATCCATCATCAAGTGCCTGCTGGATCCAAATGTGTCTCTCTAACATCCTTTGTTGTTTTCTTCAGCACGTTATGGGTGAGGAGACAATTTCATGGAGGAGATTTCATTGTCTGTTCAGCGCTTCCATCATCACTGAGTCAGACTGAGAGCCCCTCACAGTGCCTCCTCTAATGTTTCTCTTCCCCGTAGATTTAATTAATAGTGCTTGCATAAGACCCATAAGAATCCATTTCCACACGTGCCTCATACTTTTACATGAGAAAAGAACAAATGATATTTAAATCGCTCCGTTTTAGAAGGAGGGTTGGGGGAAAAAAAAGAGGGAGTGTTACCATAGTCCACTGGGGGCTACTTCAAAGTCTGCGTACTCTTCTCTCTTTTTTTTTCAGAAGAGCTGTGCTTAGCCACCCCCCCCCCCCCCATACACACACCCCAAACACACACACCCCAACCCACACCACACCCCCCACCCCCCAATCCCATCCTCCCTCTGGTGACTTTGAAAATAAACCTGCCCCTTGATCTGAATTTACAGAGAGGAATCGGCCCTTTTACTGCAGAGAGGGCCTGGCACGGAGATCAAAGCCCCCAGGCTCTCTCCTCTCCTCTGCTCTCCTCTCCTTACCCCTCCTCTTCCTCCCCTTCCTCCTCCTCCTCCTCCTCCTCCTCCTCTCTGCTCTCTGCTCTGGGCAGTCGTGGTCAGCTGGGCAGCACAGCAATGGCTCTGATGAGGAAGCCTGGACACATTTAGGGATCCAGGTCAGGTGCACTGGAGCGAATGGTGCAGGGGGAATGATGATGATAATAATAGTAAAAAACAAATACATAATAAAAACAAATAAACAATTTTGAGTTTCTGGGTTTAAAAATGTGCTTGCTTCCTTTTAGCACCTGGCTGGTCCCTTTTAGTGGGTCGGGTGTGTATGGGGTATTTATCTAAAGCTGGAACATTTAGTTCCCAAGTGGGATGCTGTGGTGTAGGGTGGTGTGATGGTCGTTTCGTCTGAGAAATAAATACACAGGCTTTTTCCATGTAGGACAGCAGCTACTTCCAAATACCCCCCCCCCCCCCTCGCCAACCGCCCCTTTGGGCTTTACCGCTATCTGGGTTTTTCTGTAGTTGGCTCATGAATAGCCGAGCCTACAGTACCTTAGTGCTTAGGGTAGAGAGAGGGAGTGCTTGCTTGTTTTCTCCCTGGCCTTGGGCCTTGCTTGCTTGGACCTATACCCCTCTCCCTCCCTCCCTCCCTTACCCTGCATGTGGTCCCTGAACTCCCCTGAAATAAAACCACTGCTTTAGCACGACTTCAGGACTACTGGGTCTTGAGCCTGGAGTCAGAGTCATTTACACCTCACTGAAAGGGAATTGATTTGGCTTTGATTTATAGAGCCGCCCACTGATCTGAGACCTGACTGCCTGCTTGCTGAAATGTGGGATAAAAATTGTCACACACAGCAATCAGCAAGTGCTGAGCATGAGTTTCCTTGTAGGTAGGTAGGCAGGGCAGGAGTGCTGCTGATCTCTTGATCTTTAAGGTGCTGATCTCTGACCTGTGTGGAAGCCACACTCACGACCTTTGTTTAGGTCTTCACAGCTTGGAGAACATCACTATGAGAACATAGTGCTAAATTTAATTTATTTATCGTATCTATTGATTTATGATGTATTGATTTGTGTATTTGTTTGATGCAGACTAAGTGGTCCTTAGAGGGCGTGCGTAGAGTCCGAGAAAGGAACTGGAACATGGCTGACAAATTATGTAGACCGTGAAGAAATTATTTATGCTATAAAGCAATGGAATGATTATGAATAAGTAAACCATTTTTCCCGTTAATAATTCATGAAACAACATGGGGTTGCTGTTCGCCATTCACTGAAAAAAAAACAGGATATCCGTTTTAAGTCTTCAATTGGCAAGCTTGCCAATTGAAGACTTAAAACGGATAGCGGAAGTAGGCATATTATCGGCCGGGACATATTATCGGCCAATTCGGCTAATTTACACTGTAATCTGTAACCAATTCTAGCATTTCCAAAACATTTAACACCATGATAAAGTAGGGTAAGTTAGCTGTACTTGTGGGGAAAATCGACTCTGTTGACCCAAGTTATGAATATGAAATGATGTTTTATTTTATGTGTACCTTAAAAAATAGAATGTTTACGTGGCGCGACGAATATTCCACTCGGCTTCAAATTTTTACTAACCGACGTCCTCTCACTGAGACAAAGTTTACCGTTGTTTTGAAGAGTTAGCTCATAAGCTAGCACAACTAAGGTGAACCTGGGTAACGACGGGAGCTGACAGAGGCCAAATTGGATAAATACGGTTGACTGCAACATGAATATTAATGTCCTGAAAACCTATCGGGTGGTCGGAAATAGGTAGGCGTGGTCGATAATGGGTCCATACTTTAGCAGGCTCATAAATATTCATGAGACGTGACGACGTACTTTTAAATACTCATGATTAGCGATACAACGCCTACCGGTGAGCTAACTGCCATCTAGCTGAAAGCGGACAAGTAGCACTTCAACAAAACATCTTTGTATGGGGAAACTGATCGCAAATAGATTATTAATTATCTATTAAATAAATATATGGTCGACTTCCGGTCGACGTCCCTGTCGATAATATGCTCACGGTCGCTATCCTGGTTTTTTTTGCAGAAGATCCCACTGTAAAGGTGGCCTTGTAACATAACATATCGTTTCCATGGAAAATATAATTCAAATTGTATTGTTTTATTGTGTTGGCTCCTGTACTGTAGTTAAAGGAATATTCCACCTCTTTATGAAAATTGTTTATTTACCCTCTTACCTGGAGTTACATATGTGGGTAGAAGCATTTTGGTGTCAGCGCATGCGTTATCCGAGTCTGGCAACTCCAATTTTACCTTTAGCTGAGCATAGGCACTGGAAAGTAAAGTTGCCAAAGAGTTGCTATCTGGCAACTTTACATTCCAGCGCATATGCTAAGCTACAGCTAAAATAAAGCTAAAATTGGGGTTGCCGGACAGGGAAAACGCATGCATTGAGAACAAAATGTTTTTACCCACATATGTAACTCTAGGTTAGAGGGTGAATAACAAATTTTCATTAAAAGGTGGAATATTCCTTTAAGAGCTGGCATTAACCATGCTGTTGTGACAGTGGCTGTTCTGGCTCTTAAACTACTAGTCATAGAATATGTGCTTAGATGTCTTTTGGCCTTTACTCATCTAGATTTAATATGGATATGGTGATAATCTGCAGGACGTCATCAATAATGCATCAGACTTCCTTCCTGTTCAAATGGACCCGTAAATTAATTAGCAAGTTTTGAGTTCATGAATAATTTAGCAGTGAGGGGAGATTAAAATATCTGTCCTGTTTTGAACTGTAGACGACGACGTGCAATTTTAAAGCACAGACCCCGAGTTTTGATTAGTGGCTCATTGGGGGGTTAAGTGCACTTCAGAAATTACTGTCCTACCACGGCCATTACAATACTATTAGTCCGACAGAGACAAGATAATGGCACGCAAAAAAAGCGAGGCGGAAGAATTTTTCTTTCCTTTTTTTTTTGACACAGCACAAGCAGACAGTTCATCACCTTCAACTGTTCATTTTATTTTGTTCACTTTCAAAGGTCCTTGATCCCTTCATCTAAGGCAAATCTGTCATGTTTTGTGATGAAACAGGATTTGTTTTTGGCAGCGTGCATCTTGTATTCACATCGTCTATTAAAATTTTAATCTTTTTTTTTTTTTTCCACGTCCTTCCTCTCTGTGTGCTTGAGATGAAGTCCTGGCACTACTTTTGAACCTAGGCACCAAGCTGTGAGACAATGCTTTGCTCTTGCAGCTAATTCAATCTGCTCCAGTCGACTGGCCTGTGTTGACTGCACTCTCAGGGATAATGGCATCTGGAGGAGGGAGAAATCCCCACACTTGATCACAGGAGGGAAAAAAAAAACAACAAAAAAAAAAACAAATGCAATCATGTTTTGGCAGAAGACCCACAATTCCATGATCACACAGCATAGCAAAGAAGGTCGAGTTTACAACATGAAAACTAATGAAGCATCACCTTGTAGCAAAATGCATTTCGCATTTACGGAAGGCATTTCAGTACGGTTGTGTGAGTGGTGTTCTCTCTCTCTCTTATCTGCTATGAATTCCACTCGAATCTGTGTGTACCGTTGTTGAGAACATACGGGCTCTTTGGAAATCAACGAGCAGGCGGTTGATGCGAGTCAAGGTGCCCGCCGCGGGTCCAAACAAGCGAGCGAGCGAGCGAGGTGCTCTGTCTGCACAAGCCTGTCCCTGTCTGTCTGCCTGCCTGCCGCTTTATCTGTAATGGAAAAGACACGGAGGAAATGAAAGATTGCGATAAAGAACACTTGATGATTCAATTAACTAAAACCGCACCTTCATTCTCTCTCTCTCTCTCTCTCTCTCTCTCTCTCTCTCTCTCTCTCTCTCTCTCTCTCTCTCAGTAAAGCAAGAACATACTCACTCACCATTATTTGCAATCCAAACAGACACCCCACCCACCCCCCAACCCACCCCTAATTTTTAAAACATTTCAAACGGTTATATTATTTACTTATGAATACATGATACAGTTTACAGTTTTTTTTTTTTTAAATTCCCTTCTCTCTTGGGTGATTGTTAAACAGTTCAAAAGACATAGGGCAACATAATGGCAGAATATCAGAGGAAAATGACTGTGGATGCCTCTTTGTTGTGCAAGATAGCAGTTGTCATCTAAATGCAGATGGCTGACAGTGTTTTGCCCTCAGAAGCAGAAATAGAGTGTTTGTCTGTGTGCTTGCTGCTTAATATAGTCCTGAGAATGATGATTATGGGGGAGGAGAGATGTGGGCAGTGACAGCCCTGCAGCATATTGTTCAGTGATGAGCACTGGAGAAAGTGTTGTGTGTCGGTGCACGCACACACACACACACACGAGCACGCACGCACGCACACACACACACACACATACACACACACACACACAAACAAACACACAAGCGAATACATGTACACTCTTTCTCTATGTCTTTCTCTTACACACGCACACACATACACACACACACACACACACACACACACACACACACACACACACACACAAACATATACCGTGTACACGTCACACCCCCACATAGAGGCATACTTTGTACACACACAGTTGCATATTGCATGCAATAAAGAAGCCAATCCACCCCCACCTCCACCCCCCCTCCCGCCCTCAACGTCACGTTAAATTTACCCTAACATATGCTGTCAATAGCAGAGCAGCTCTCACAGCCACCAAGGGAAGTATGAGTTCTCTTAATTAAAATTACTGAGCAGCAACATGCAGGTTATTATAGAGAGAGAGAGAGAGAGAGAGAGAGAGAGAGAGAGAGAGAGAGAGAGAGAGAGAGAGAGAGAGAGAGAGATGTCCCTACCTCAGATGTACTGTAGCCCCCATTGGTTGTCGTCCATGACAAGGCCCTTGAAATCAGTGGGATTAATATGACAACCCTGCCTTTGACAGCCACTTGACAGGAGTCCATCTCAGATGCCCTTGTGAGATTAGGTTCCACCTCTGCTTAATTCAACTCCCGTTTTCCCACGTCGTAAAGATCCCCGGCCCTCTCCTCGAATCTGATTCGGTTGCAGATATGTCAAGTGGAACTCCAGGTCACCGTCGGACAAAGAGGGCTCCGATTCTATTACCCTTTAGGAGCTCTTGTGCACTGGGGCCGGGGCTGGCTGGTGCATGCATAGCAAGCAGATCTGTATTCAATGCTGTGGAATTAGTAATTAGTAATTAGAAAAGCTTCTGGATCGTGGTATGCATACATCAATGTATTTAAAGACATCAGCAGAGATCATTTATTGTAAGTGTTTAGCATCCTTCTTTCCTGTTTGTGTGTATACTGTGTGTGTGTGTGTGTGTGTGTGTGTGTGTGTGTGTGTGTGTGTGTGTGTGTGTATAATGTGTTTATATGGTTTATTTTACACTCCTTTATTACATGCTTATAACATCTCCCAATGCTATGCTATACACACTTTATATACTGGGGAGTTCCTGAGGGTGTGAATAAATATTTTTAAGACACCAGTTTGTGTGTGTGTGTGTGTGTGTGTGTGTGTGTGTGTGTGTGTGTGTGTGTGTGTGTGTCAAGGGTATGGTGTGAGAGTGTTGCAGTCTTGATTTTCTTCCCAACCAAACTGGCCAGAGAGCCATCGGCTCCTATATATTACAGATGGCACCATCACCCCAGGACAGAGTTCACACACATTACCCAGAACACACATATACACACACGAACACACACACACACACACACACACACACATACACACACACACACACACACACACACACACACACACACACACACACACACACACACACACACACACACACACACACACACACACACACACACACACACACACACACACACACACACACACACACACACACACACACACACTGTCGGATGGAGGAAATATCACCCTTGTGTGATAGTGGGAGTTTGGCCTCTGATACCCCCCCTGGGCTGTTATGGGGACTGAGTACTCACGCTCACTCCGTGCACCAGCTCTCCTTATTCCTCCACTCCTCTCCTCTCCTTTTCTCCTCCTCTCCTCTCCTCTCCTCTTATGCCTCCCCTCCTCCCCTCTGCTCTCCCTCTCTCCTCTCCTCTCTTCTAATGCCTCCCCTCTGCTCCCCCTCTCTCCTCTCCCATATAGTGCATCTCCTCCTCTCCTCTCCTGCCTCTCTCCTCTCCCCTGTAGTGCATCTCCTCCTCTCTCATGCCTCCCCTCCATCTCTCTCCTCCCTCTTCCTCAAACAGCTGTCTCCAAACCTGCGAGAGGAGGAGGAGGAGGAGGAGTAACATAGGAGGGAGAGAGAGAGGTGGGTGGATTGCTCCCCTGGGCTTTCGACGAAGGAGAGTTTGTCAGATGCGCCACCGCAATAAAAAAAAAAAAAATTGGAAAATAAATAAATAAAAAAGGAAGGGGGAGGCCGTCCATCAGGCTGCCCCCTGAGAGCAGCGTCCCCCCCGCCGAGATCATGTCTCATGTCTACCATCTGTGTCTCCAGTCGGGGCTCCTGCAATAACACACCACTTGCTGGCTTGCACACAGCCAAACACAGCCGCACAGTATTCCTAAATTGCTAGGTTGAGCTCCGTCATTCGAAAAAATAGGGAGGTTGTCGTTGTTGTTGTTGGTCTATGTGTGTGTGTGTGTGTGTGTGTGTGTGTGTGTGTGTGTGTGTGTGTGTGTGTGTGTGTGTGTGTATGTGCCCATGAGTGTGTGTGCAATCGTTGTGGGAATCAGTGTTCTGATAGCATGCTTGATTGTAACACGCTTTGACTTGAGACAGAGATAAACAATTAAAATGTCAGGCCGATGCGGCTTGCTCGCAGGAGTACGCCGTGGCACGCTTTCAAAGCGACACACTGCTGACAACATACTTTTTACCGAGAGCCAGAAGTGACTACTGCTTTTGATTATGGTCGGGCTTTAATGGCTTTTTCAGTTTTTTTTTTTTTTTTTTTTTTGCGGCCGTCATTGTTTGTATAGCCATTGCAAAGCACTCAAGTCTCTCTCTTTCTCCCTGAAAGATTTTTGGCGTGTTCAGCCCTTTTTTTTTTTTTTTTCCTTGCTGAAACACGGAATGCTGTTTGTTGCGGTGCTTTGTGTATTTGTCCTCACAATCAGAATGTAAGGAAATACAGTATGTAGTGTGGGAGTGGATGGTGTGTGTGTGTGTGTGTGTGTGTGTGTGTGTATGTGAGAGAGAGAGAGAGAGAGAGAGAGAGAGAGAGAGAGAGAGAGAGAGAGAGAGAGAGAGAGAAGGGAATTGAAAAACTCCCAGAAACAGCAACAATAAACAAAACAATTTCTCTTTGATTTGCACTTAAGTTACCTCTGAGGACCGGGTTGTTTTTTTTTTTTTTTTTGCTTTTTCACACTCAAATCTGGTACATTCTTGCTCTGAACCCACTCTCTGATTGATTCACATTTTTTTTGGTCACGAAAATATGATTTTTGAAAATTACTGGGCATATTTGACTGGAATCAATGAACTATAGATTAACAGGAACATAAAGAAGCACCCATTCAAATGCTGAAATGTTTTATTCTCAGTAATAGTAGATTCCCACATCTTACAAGTGATAAAATATTGTGAGGAAAATATATACATGTATACTCTACTCAATAATATTCTAAAATAGATTGCCTGCTTATCTTTCCCCTTTTCCTTTGTGCTTAAAAAAGTTTGACAACTTCTTGCTACTATTTCAACATGGAACATTGTTTTTATGACGTGGGGAGACATGTGACAAAGACACATAAGTGTACTTCGCCTGTGTTGCTCTATCTGTAGTGACAGAGCTGCCATCACATGTTTTAAAGTAGTATTGCCAAATTTTCTCAGCGATTAGCCTAAAATGTGTTAGACGAAGGTTTATTTTAAATGCTGGTCATACTGGTGGATGAGGAATCGGGCTTTTCATGGACATCATATTGCTAATGTTACAGAATAGGTCTACCCAGCAGTTGTGGATAGGGTTAAGGTTAGGGTTAGGGTTTGGAATAGTTAGATGTTTTTGTCCTGCATTCTGATGCATTTTAACAGGTTATTATATGTATTTAATAATTATCCTATTACTTTAGTGCTACATGTGAGATTTGATCTTGATGTTGCACCAAAAAGTAGTATTGCCAGGCAATACCAGATTGAGAAGTAGTATTGCTGGGGCAATACTGAGGATGGAAGCCCTGTGTAGTGATTTGCTCCATGGTGTCTGTGGTTCTTTTGGAACTGTACCACGGCACAGCTGTGTACTGATGCTTTATGTGGACACTGGGTCAAGGCTCCAAGCCCTCTTTCCATGATAACATCTAATTGCTACTACAGAAGCTCTTCAAGAAGATACACTGCTGAATAAATCACACACACACACACACACACACACACACACACACACACACACACACACACACACACACACACTCACACTCACAAAAGAACCGCCGTGAGTAATTATCATTCAATGTGTGGCCCCGTTGTCGTGTTGCAGCCAATGTCAGGAACATTCTTCAAGAGATCGGCGTGTTTTAATCAGGGGCGTCTTGATTGTGATTAGTCAAGCGGCAGTAACGACGTGCGGTTACGAGCCATTTCATTATTAACAGCCAGGGCCTTTAATTTGTTGTTGTGAAAGGATGTTGAATGTTTAATTAGAAAGTATTAATTTTCATTACCACGCCACGAGGATGATTCATTACGAAACCTCCGCTGGGGGTGCAGGGTTTGTGTGTGTGTGTGTGTGTACACATGTGTGTGTTTGTGTGTGTGTGTGCATATGAATCACAAAATATCAACAGTAGGCCCAGGTCTGAGGTTACATAAAAGATTAAAAATGGCCTTTAGTTGCTGAAAGCTTTTCTTTTTGTCATCACATAGCGTGCAAAACTTTGCAGATTGTGGTGTAAAACAATGATCACCTCCTTTAATTATTGCCCTATTATTTTAACTAATTGAAATGTGTGTGTAATTAGCAGTCAATTATTCCCGTGCTCAGTTCATACACGTAGACACAGACCTGATAACTACCTCATGTTTATTTATTTATTTATTTATTTTATGGTGGAGCAATGCCTTAACCCACCTAGTGTCGATCGACCCAAATCCCATTCATTTTCTACACAAAGAATGGTGCTGTGCCATTCTCTGCTAAAGGCAGAACTGTCCATGGAGATCACTGGTCCAAATGGCTAAAAGCAAATGAAACAAATTAAGCTGAGCAATCCCAGCGCTAGCTAGCACGGCCCAGCTAGCTAGCGGCTACGCAGGAGTGCCCGCAAGGAGTGCTGGGTCCGCCCCAGGCCTTTACACTGACTTACTCCCATGTGCAACCCAAACTCAATGCATTTTTAAACACTATCTCGCTTTCTCCTCTGCCCTTGCTGGTGCTCTGTGTGTGTGTGTGTGTGTGTGTGTGTGTGTGTGTGTGTGTGTGTGTGTGTGTGTGTGTGTGTGTGTGTGTGTGTTGGGTGCAGGACTTAGAGTGAGAGAGTTAGTGAGCGACTAGTGGTATAACTAGATGAGCCTGAAGCGGCACTGACAGCCATCTGGATAGAACTGACCAGTCATTAAGAATGATTGCGATGTCAGAGAGAACTGTATGTGTGTGTGTGTGTGTGTGTGTGTGTGTGTGTGTGTGTGTGTGTGTGTGTGTGTGTGTGCTTGTAGCCTGTAGAGGAAGCATCTGTGCGTTTCGAGTTCTTCTGGTTCTCCGTGGAGCTGTTTGTGTCTTGACTTTGTCAAGGGCGTTATGTATGACCGTCGTTAACGGGAATCGTGTGTGTGTCACTGGTTGCCAGCTGGATCTCCTTCACCTGCAGGATGGGCCAAAGCACCTGTCCACCACCCCCAAACACACACACACACACACACACACACACACACACACACACACACACACACACACACACACACACAGTTTGCCCCCCTCTCTCCCCATCACCCATAACAAGTCTCGTCCAAATGTCCACACTTGGAGCCAGAGGAGAGCAGATGTACAGTGGGAGGCCAGAAGACAAGCCATCAGTCAAGCAGCTTGAGACATGTCCCATTGGCCGGTGAGCGTGATTGCCCCTCCCACTCTTATCTCATCTCCTCTCTTCCTGTCTCTCAAGGTCAGGGCAGTACAGCACATCTCCTCGGACTGCCTCTCGGACAGCTGATCAGGCAAATAGGCTGACAGGTCAAACCATCCCACATCCAGGCTTTTAGAATGAGGTACACATAGCCCAACCCCCTGCTTCATTCCGCTGTGCTAGCATGCTAGTGTGACACTGATCTCACATGGGGCTGGTTGATGCATATGGATATGATGATGAGGATGATGATGAAGAAGAAGAAAAAGAAGAAGAAGAAGAAAAAGAAGATAATGATGATGATGAAGAAGAAAAAGAAGAAAAAGAAGAAGAAGAAGAAGAAGAAGAAGAAGAAGAAGAAGAAGAAGAAGAAGAAGAAGAAGATAATGATGATAAGGATGATGATGGTGATGATGATGATGATGATGAAGAGGAAGAAGATGATGATGATAATGATGATGAATATGATGATGATGTGGCATGGTTCTGAAGGGGGATGGTGGTTGTCAATAAAGAGGAGGTGACTGCATCATGCTCAAAGAATGAACTGCTGGTCGACCCAAACGCCCCCAGTCCACCTTCACCTCACCCTCCCTCCCCCCTCCTCCAGGCGCTCCAGCTCTCCTCTCATTACTGTAGAGCCTTCATCGTCTCCATCTTCATACACACGCACACACACACACACACGCACGCACGCACGGACACTACTACACATATTCAATCACACACACACACTCACACACACACACACACACACACACACACACACACACACACACACACACACACACACACACACACACACACACACACACTCACACACACATGCACGGACACTAATACACATATTCAATCACGCACACACACTCACACACACACACACACACACACACACACACAGTCTCATTACTATGGAGCCTTCATCTTCTCCATCCTCCTCCACCCAGACTGCTAGCTGAGAGTCTAGCACTCATCAGTGAACATGCACACACACACACACACACACACACACACACACACACACACACACACACACTGACACACACACACACACACACCATACACCCAGGGTCACTGGAGCGCAGACGTGTGCTTGATTGTGCACTGGAAGGGGTCGATTTTTGACAGAGGCGATAGAGGTGGTGGTGGTGGTGGTGGTGCTGATGGTGGTGGTGGTGATGGCGGAACTCCAGCGTTCATACAGTATCCTAATGTAACTCCTTAGGCAGGGCCAAAGACGATTACTCCCTCCTGTGACAATCACCCAAGGCTCTGCAGGCTCACCTGCCTCTGGCGCCGGCCCGGGCAGACAGGGCTAGGGGACGAGGGGTGAAGCGGGGTTGGATGGAGGTGTGTGTGTATGTGTGTGTGTGTGTGTGTGTGTGTGTGTGTGTGTGTGTGTGTGTGTGTGTGTGTGTGTGTGAGGGGGGTGAGTGTGAATATAAAGGCACATAAGTAGAGCTAAATCCTAATAGCCCCCAAGGGGCGAGCGGTGATGGAGCGGCTTTGCCGTATCCTGGAGGCATTAAGGGGGGGATCTGTGGCGTATGGCTCAATGAGAACTGACCGTGACACGTCGTCCCAGGAGACCTGAGGAGGAACGGTGGGCCGGCGGAAGGGTAGGCGGTGAGACGGGCGGACTGGCGGGCAGGCGGACGGCTCCAGAGGTTGTTTAATTAAGGGAAATCATTGGCCGGCGGAGAGATCCGGAAGGCTTTAGTTAATGTCCTGAGCGGAGCTTTCGCTGCTCAGATGAATTTCCAGCCTAGTGCGGGTCTGCTAATGGACCTCGCTCTCTCAGCCCCGAACACACACTTGCACTAACACACACACACACACACACAGGGGCGCGCACACACACACACACACACACACACACACACACACACACACACACACACACACACACACACACACACACACAGAGTGAGACAGAAATGACTCATGGCAGAATATATAAGCCTTTCAAATATACCTGGACCAGAGTGCATTTTTTATTCTTTATTTTTTGCACTACCGTTGCATCATTAGACCTTTTTAAGCTGAGATTTTTGTCCTGGCTATTATCATGCCTTTATTATTGGGTGTCTGTCCCTTTAAGACAAACCGTGGAAGAATAAGGGGGTTGAGTTGCCCCCCTTAGTATCCTGGTTTTGAGGCTACTGACAAATGGAGGGCTGGGTCAGTTGTAAGTGAAGCATGCAGTAAATGAAGTATACAGCAAATGAAGCATGCAGTACAGTAAATGAGTATAAGGCATGGCTACAATATGAGCTGTATGAGTATGAACCTTTGAAGCATACTATGCTGGCAGACTAGACCCCAGTTATCTAACATGAGAGCATCAACATACTTTAATAATTCACTCCTGAGTGGCTATTGGAGCCATTTATTCATCATCATTTTAAGATCCATTCTATTCCAAATACAGGAAGCTTCTTATTTCAAGAATCAGAAATTCACAAAGAGGCAACTTCAAGGGCTGAAGAAATGTATCTGCTAGTTTACAGTTAGCTGTTATTCAGACACTCATTATAAACATCATGATAGTACAACTGAGACATACTACCTCCTCCTCATCCAGAGAGAAGTGTGTGTGTGTGTGTGTGAGAGAGAGAGAGAGAGAGAGAGAGAGAGAGAGAGAGAGAGAGAGAGAGAGAGAGAGAGAGAGAGAGAGCAGCTCTGCCTGAATTGTACTCCATTAATGGTATCTCTCTCAAGCCACCTTTTTTTAATCTGCCTCCCTGCTTGCGGAGGCCTGCTGTGAATAATGACGTGCGCCACCTCCACCAACACCCCCCCCCCCCCCACACACACACACACACACACACACACACACACACACACACACACACACACACACACACACACACACACACCATCACCACCACCACCACCAGCTGAGAGGCGGGAAAGAGACGGAGAGCAAGAGGACTGAAACCCCCTCAGACACTAGGGCATCCACCATGGCTGCTACTCAATGATGAGTCTCTTTCTTTTCTTTTTTTTTTTTTGGTTACCCCAGGAGTGCAGCAAAGTCATAGCAGTGGCAGATGTGCGTCAAGAGGTGGCCATGTTGAAATGACTGTAAAAGATTAAGCAGAGCAGAGCTGGGCTTGCAGGCAGACAGACAGGAGGGTAGACAGGGAAGTATATAGCCATGGAGGTGGGTGAGTGGGTAGGTGGGTATTTTGCCAGGGACTGCAGAGGCAGTCTCGACTGGAGGGCCCTCTCCAGTAATCTGATTGGTGGAAATATCCGTCAGGGTAGGAGCTGATTGGTGGTTGGGTGGGGTCTGGTAGGGTGGGTGAGTGGATGGGTGGGTGGGGTATCCCTGGTGGGTGAGTGGGTAGGTGGGGATTTTGGCAGGGACTGCAGAGGCAGCCTCTACTGGAGGGCCTTCTCCAGTAATCTGATTGGTGGAAATATCCGTCAGGGTAGGAGCTGATTGGGTGGTTGGGTGGGCACTGTTTGGGTGGGTGGGTGGGTGAGTGGATGGGTGGGTGGGGTATCCCTGGTGCCTGAGAGCCAGGGGCTTTGGGTGGATGAAAAAAAAAGTGAGAGCGGAGCAGGAAGAAGTGGGGAAAAAATCCCCTCTACGTCCGACATGCAATTCATCATCATTGCCGCTCTCCGCAAATTGCCCTAAAAGAATGCAGCAGCTTCACGGCTCCAGCGGATATTTATGCAAACTGAGCATGGAGGCATGAACGAGGGAGAGAGACAAACAGAGAGAGAGAGAGAGAGAGAGAGAGAGAGAGAGAGAGAGAGAGAGAGAGAGAGAGAGACTCACTTTATTTTCAGGCGAGTTAAGCAAACACATGCTCACACACAGGAGGTAAAGGGAGAGAAAGAGTAGAGAGAGAGAGGGAGAGAGAGAGGGAGAGAGAGAGAGAGAGAGAGAGAGAGAGAGAGAGAGAGAGAGAGAGAGAGAGAGGAACCCAAGAGCTCTGGGAATACAATGAGATGATCCTCCACCGGAACCGACAACCTGCAGTCATGGAATAATTAGCATAGCCAAGCAGAAGAGAGAAACTCAAGGAGTTATTACTCACTGAAGCACAGAGAAGCAAATTCAATCATTTGACAAGTGTGCTGTATAGCTTTGATAAGGTGTATATAAGATATACTCTATGTCTGCATGTGTGTGTGTGTGTGTGTGTGTGTGTGTGTGTGTGTGTGTTTACATGTGTGTGTTGGATGAAGTTGGATGAGCATTTTGAAATAGCAATTTCCAGAGAACAAATAAAAACTCAAGTATGAAGACAGCGTGTTCTGTGGATAACGATGTGCAATCCACACTCCAAGAATAGAGTAAACGTATGAATACATGTAGGCGTATTTACCTATTGAAGGCTGCAGATTCAGAACATTGAAATAAGAAGGAGAATGCATGGGCTTATAGCTCAACTATATGCGGAGTGGCACTCTCTTGCTAGCTCCCTCCCTCCCGCACGCTTTTATTGCTCCCATCCATTAACAGTGAAACAGCCGTGCGGATATTAGAGGCAGCCCGACCCAACTCACGTTTACCGCTACTGGAGAGGATGAAAACATTATGGCACCCATGCCACTGAGGAGCCTGCTGAGGTGAAAACAAAACAGACAAGGGCTGATTTCAAGCTTGATTTCACAGGGTTGCTTTTCCCCAAGAAAGAATCCGGGGGATATCTGATAATTATAATAAAGAGTTGAACCGTCTGCGTTTGGACACGGTGATGTGACTTTTTGCTTCCTGCATGTCATGCCATCTTTTTTTTTTAGCGTATAAGTGAGGAAGGGTTCAGAGAAGAAGACTTGTCTTTTTTTACCCCTTATCTTTCTCTTTTTTTTTTTTGTCTGAGGGATTTGGCTTGGCCTTGGGTCTTGAGATGTGCGGAGTGTCTTGAATCAGCCTCGTCATTATCATTCGAGTCTAACCATGGGGATGTGAAGGAGATTTGCAGTATCTGTCTGCCCCCAGAGGATCACTGTGAAATCCCATTAAGCCCTCCCCCTGTATTTCCTGAGACAAAAACACTCTCCTAACTAAACGATTCCCCTCCGTTAGGGGACACATCCGCCCCGTTGCCCCTGACTGAATACTCCCTAGCAGAGGGCCCCCCTTTAGCTAACATGCTACTGCTAATATAAGCACCGTTCTCTCCTCCAGCGACTGGCAAACACACAAGGGAGCATACAAGTTTTTTTTTTTTGTTTTTTTTTGTCATTGTTCATTCTTGTGTGTGTGTGTGTGTGTGTGTGTGTGTGTGTGTGTGTGTGTGTGTGTGTGTGTGTGCTTTTTTTACAAGTTTTTTTTTTTGGTCATTGTCCATTCTTGTGTGTGTGTGTGTGTGTGTGTGTGTGTGTGTGGTCCCATTTCCACGGTGACTTAACATCGTAAATCATCAAGAGCCAATAAAGCACCATCATGCATGTAGACTCGCTGCATGCCAAAGCAAAGAGGAAATCACCAGCACCACA
Source organism: Sardinella longiceps (assembly GCA_027497455.2). Taxonomy (NCBI): domain Eukaryota; kingdom Metazoa; phylum Chordata; class Actinopteri; order Clupeiformes; family Clupeidae; genus Sardinella; species Sardinella longiceps. The sequence continues at coordinate 16,015,867 of JAODXP020000021.1, read as the reverse complement.
TTGCTCATGATCGCCATCTTAGTAAATACGCTGTGATTCCCCGCAGGTCGCTTTAATGGGCTGCATTTATTTCACCTGAGTCTTGAGGCCCTTTTAGTTCACACAGAATGGTATAGATCTCATTATCACCTAGAAAGGGAATTAAATTGCCTGTCTCTCGACCCTAACCTTTCCTTGGTGCGGTGGAGAAAAAAGGTTAACCAATTATGAGAGGAGAAAGGTTGCATCTGGTGCAAATTTGCCCCACTGCCCTCCTAGTTTTGACGCTGTATTGAAAACGCTCTCTCCGTCATAAACGGCACGCCAACTTGCTCGTCAGCTGTGTTTTTTCTCTCTCTTTCTTTCTTTCTTTCTTTCTTTCTTTTTTTCTCTCTAGAGGCTAACACCGTGGCTCTTAATTAAGAAAATAATAAGAAGCAGGGGGAATTGTCGGAGACTGATAAGGCACTGTGCTCCCTATGACTCTGAGAACCGCGCTTTAAAACCCACACAGATCAGAGGCTTAAGTGAATTGTACATCTGCCCCCCCCCCTCCCCCCTCCACTACCTCTCCTCTGGTCCCCCGCCCGCCCTCCTCACTCCCACTCCCGCTCCACATTTTATCTCGGCCCCGATAGTTTTGTGTCGGCATCAGTTTTGAAGGCGTATCCTGTAGTGTCCTGGATTAGGCGGTTGAGAGGCAGAGAGTCTGTAATTAGAATTGCGTCCGAGTTTTTAAAAGAGCTTGAATTCTCTTTCCTCCTCTCCTCTCCTCTCCTCTCCTCTCCCCTCTCCTCTCTCTCTCTCTCTCTCTCTCTCTCTCTCTCTCTCTTTCTCTCTCTCGGCTGCTCTTTCAAAAGCCGAGAGAACGACCGCCTTTTCTTCTCAAGTTCATCTTTTCTCATCTGACATGAGCTACAGTACTGTACTTTATCTTTAACAGACCTCAAAGGAAAAGAAAGAAAGAAAGAAAAAAAAAAAAATTCCGCCTGATTTCAAAAGATGTTGGGTCTAGTCATGCAAGTGCATAGAAATGGCTCACTGGGTTTCAATGTGATCAAATCTCTCATAAATGAACACTAATCAGTACTCCCTTCCCATTGCGTGATACAATACCTCACATACACACACATACAGTACACACACACACACGCACACACACACACACACGCGCACACACACAGAGACTCAGACATGGCATGCTAGTCACTGTTTTCCTTCAAAGTAAATATTAGATATTGTACTAGATGGAGATAATCTTCCTCTCATGCATAGATGATGGGAACAGAGATCGCAACAAGTAATTTACGACAAGCAAACATGTGCAAGCACACAGACACACACACACACACACACACACACAACACACGCACATGTACACACTCGTTCTGTCTCTTAAGACAATCCCTTGTGGATATTTGCCAAGGCTAGTTTCCGCCAAGGAAAGGAAGGACGAGAGAAAAAAAAGCTTGTGCATTTCCTCTTTCCCCGTGGCGTCATTAAAAATGTACGCTGCAACTGAATAAAGCATGATGGCAGGGCAATCTGGCGACATGCTGAAGAAAATGAGTTTACTGCATGCCGTGGGACAACTGCAGGGCAAAGCTCCATCGTGCACAATATTAGCTGAGCGACCCTTGGGACGGAGTAGACTAGACTGCCCTCCACATTCAGGTCAGAGAAGTTGAGTTGGGCTGACTAACTTTCTCCCTTTTTCTCTAACTGAGGGTCTCTACTGCTAGCCTGACATAGCCAGCCCATAATACGAATGTTCATCCGTATTCATGGTCTGGGGATGGTGTTCCTGGGCGTGTTTACATTGGTAGAGAGAAAACCGACCAATAAACGAAGCTGATTAGACGAGCTGTCCAATCGTTTCAAACCCGAACTGAATGCCCTCCCCCCTGCCCTATAATCGCGTCAGGTTAAAGAACCTCCAGACCAGGGTCAGGCTACTCTACTGCTAGAAATAACCAACAACTTCTGCCTGTGAAGTTCTGTTATGTGGCAAAGATGAATGACAGGGATGGGAGAAGTTACTCTGTGTGTGTTTTTTACTTGTGTTCTTTTGAAGAAAGTTGCTCTGTTCCCCTACGGTACAGTGGCCACCACCTTCTGTCAATTTGAACGCCCCTCTGGTTTTGACGCTGGTTGTGAGTGGGCCATTAGCCGCAGCAATACCGTGTGCTGCTGCTGATTTTCAGCAGGCGTCGGAGCGAGAGGTCTGTGTGCGGCTGTTCATTTGTCATTGTTACTGTTTCTCCTTGATATGGCAGTGGATAAAAGAACAAATGTCTGTGTGTGTGTGTGTGTGTGTGTGTGTGTCTGTGTGTGTGTGTGTGTGTGTGTGTGTTTGTGTGTGTGTTTGGGCGGTGTTCGCAGTGATAGGATGTGAAACACCACATCTGATGGCTAAAGAAGTGATTGGTCACAAGGAGAGAATTTGGCCCACACAAGGTCAGACGCTCAAAGAAAAGAAAAAAAGAAGATAGATAGAGAGAGAGAGAGAGAGAGAGAGAGAGAGAGAGAGAGAGAGAGAGAGAGAGAGAGAGAGAGAGAGAGAGAGAGAGAGCAAGACATAATCAAGACTAGCACTAGATAAATTTCTCACCGCCAGTCCTTAATGAGGCTAGAGTTCTCAGGTGAGTTTCCTCTATCAACGCTGACACAGATTTGCTTCCCAGTGAAATACTGCTCAGAATAGCAAGCATGGTCAACAGTATTGAGGCCTTTTCCTTTCATTACACTCCCAGACACCATTGTGTATTCCAGCCTCATGAACTTCCACTTATTTTCTATCTTATTTACCTATCGTCTAACTGTCACTAACTAAAACGCCAGTCTTTCCGTTTCTGCAATATCCTTATGGACATTTTAAGATTACATTCTTTAGGCTTTAAGCTTTTGAAAGGGCCAGAATTGTGTGTTTACTTAAAGATAATATTCATGTCAGACTCGATAAATTTGAGGGGCGATTGTTAAAGCTTTGGTAAACAGGGTAACATGAATGGATTTCGACGTCAAGGCCTGTTGAAAACCTTCTTAAGCAAATTCTGAAATGTCACAGTGTCTATTGGACTGCACTTCTTCCGCCTTCAAGGCATGGTATAGCACCTGACAGAAAGAATGGAGCTGACATTTCAGAGATTGTCATATTGGATCTTTGCTATTACAATCTGAAATGATGGCTCACACTCTCCTATCAAGAGAGCCCAAATCTTTCCCAAACAGATGATATGTATCTGCAGTCTGACTGCGGGATCAGAGCTGCCATGTTCGGGGGTGGAATGTGGTTGAGATAATGGGGGTGTGTCCTCCAGCCTAGGCGAGAGGAGCGGACGGAGCGCGCTCAGTATCTCAGTGGCAGATTAGCACGCTGTCATCGATCACAGCTTGGCTTCATACATTATCTCAGCAAGCATCGCTGATTCCCCCCTCACAAACTTCCCTGGATATGACTCACATTCCAGCAGGGGTGTGTGTGTGTGTGTGTGTGTGTGTGTGTGTGTGTGTGTGTGTGTGTGTGTGTGTGTGTGTGTGTGTGTGTGGTGACAGCACTACAGATATCCATCTCTTTTGGGTCTCATGCAGACAATAGAATGATATGGATTCCCAGCAGGATGAGTCTCTTTTAATGAGACTCTACAGATTCTTTTTCATGTTCTGACTGTGATCTCTCCAGTCTTGGGGCAAACACATACATTACATACCCCCCTCTTTTGGCTCAGAATTTTACTGTATGGAATAAAACTTTAATTTCCCATTCTTCTGTAAAACATGAAACGCCTCTTTTGGTTTTACATAAAACTCTATGGAATGGAATAAGGCTTCTGAATCTATTACTCAATTACTATATTATTACACTGTTGTAAACAGTTTATAAACTGAATTATTAATTAAAACTCATGCAGTTCATTTCATTCAGGCCTATCTTTTGTCTTGTTTGCCAAGTATTTTATAATGTGGATGGACTGCTTCTACATCAGAAGCCTGAGCGGTGTGTTCATGTTTTATTGTTTTATTCATATTCTCACAAGGAGGTAAATCCAGGCAAGCTCTGCTGAAGAGAAACCATCCCCCTCTCTCTCTTGCCGCTAATATGGGAGTCTTAGAGGCTAACTTGCAGCTTATCATTCAACCACTTTGCACTACAGTAGAATCATGCCTGTAGCAGGCTGGCATGAAGCTCCCAGTCTAATGGTAAGGCGAGGTACTTAATGCCTGTGATCTTGAGAGATGTTTTAAATGAGACTGGTGAGATTTCTGCTGAGAACCTATGAGGAAAAATATTCCTGTCAAGATTTTCGCTTCTAATGGCCAAACGGTACTCCCTGGATGGATCACAGAAAAAAGGAAAGAAAAGAAAATCTTCAAAGGTTTCAGAGAACACAACAGATGAGCTTCAGTAGAACTTTAAAATCTGAACTCTGCTGTGTTTTACATTTACATTCCACTCGGACTGAGAAAGAGAAGTGAAAACTTCTGTCTGGGAGTGTGAGTGAAGCCCCTGCCATTTTGTCTGCTGCCATGCTTTCAAAACAGATTGCTTATCATCAGTGAAAACAATGATTGTCTGATATTTTTGCTGTCATGAAAGAAGAAATTCCCTGGCTTGGTCTTGTCTCTCCACTCGGATGTGGCAATTGTTCTGATTCTTGGAAATTGGAGAGGAAAATCCCTTTGCCCAGCAGCCATAGGCCAGCCTTGCTGATGTGACTGGAGAGTGGTCTGCCACTGCCACTGATTACTGTTGTCCACTGAAACTCCTAAACTCTAAGTGCACTGCACTCTGCGGTAACACACAACATCCCACATAACAGGTCTGTCACCTCCTGATTGCCCGTGATGCGAATGAAAGAATGAGCGTTATCATCATCATCATCATCAGATATACATGACAAATGTAATCTTTCAAGAGCTTTCAGCCAATCTCAAGTGTTTCAGGCTCTCTCTCTCTCTCTCTCTCTCTCTCTCTCTCTCTCTCTCTCTCTCTCATTACATTAAAATATGATGCATACCAGTAGGGACACACTATTGCCAGAACCTGCAATCCCCTCTCTCCTATTTCATCAGGACACATTTAACTTTAAGAAGTAGGACACTTTTTTTTTCCTTCTTCAGTAAAGCCCTTTTTTGAGATCCTCTAGCAATCTGGAATAAAAGGGGATGGGAGACTGAGCCTGTGCGAGTGTGAGTATAGGCTGAGAGCAAGCGGACTCGATTTTATTTACAGTGGGTTTGTACACTGTCTAGGTCCCCTGATCCCATAATCCGTGGGACTGATTAAATGCTACATGCTACGCAGCAGGGCCTACTTGTCTTTTTTTCCCTTTACCCCATCCCCTACACACACACACACACACACACACACACACACACACACACACACCTCCCTCCACCCCCTTCAAACAAATTGTGTTCTGTTTGGCTGCGTGGTATAAACTGCGGTAAGCGGCTCAAGATAGGAGGGGAAAGAGAGGTCAAGGCCAATCTCAATGGACAGGCAGGGTGGGTGGGCGGGGACGTCAGTGTGTGTGTGTGTGTGTGTGTGTGTGTGTGTGTGTGTGTGTGTGTGGGTGGGTGGGGGGGGTGTCTAAAAAAGCAACTGGCAGGTGCTGCCTTCCCAAGGCCCCTCCAGATGCCCGTGACACTGCAGCCTAACAAAGATAAATTGCCCCCTCACCATGTCAGGCTTTTTCTTTGAGCTTGCAAAGAGATCGGAACTAAAATTTGCTTGGTTACAAATACTCCCCTTCCCCTTTGTGTGTGTGGTACGGTGTGTGTGTGTGTGTGTGTGTGTGTGTGTGTGTGTGTGTGTGTCTGTGTGTGTGTGTGTGTGTGTGTGTGTGTGTGGATGAGGGTTGGCTGGGAAGGTTAGCTGGGAGCAAATGAAAATGTCCCTTTGGGGTTATTTGGATCTGACACTGAGAGTAATGGCTGAGATGATGTACTGGGGCAGGCTGGACCATCGCTCACAGTAACGCCTCCTTTAGCTCCTTAGGGGGAAGTAGGAGAGGAGAGGAGGCCAAGGCTACAGGAAGCGTATACTGTACCTCCAAACACCCCTCTTTTCCACTGTCGCCAGATTTAGACTTCCTGCGACGCCCCCCCTAGAGACCAGGATGTCCAGTCCGGGGGGACCACACTGTCTTCTCTAGTGGAGAAGAACTTCATGCCAACTTCTGTCTCAGCCGTCCCCTGAGCCTGGCTGTCAGTTCTGTCTGTTATCTGCCAGTCGTCTCATGACAGCAAAAGAGAATGAAAGAGCAAGAGAGAGGAAAAGAGAGAGAGAGAGAGAGAGAGAGAGAGAGAGAGAGAGAGAGAGAGAGAGAGATATTGTATACTTTATTGGCAATATTGTATTTTTTTTACATTCATGCCAATAAAGCTTATTGAACTGAACTGAGAGAGAGAGAGAGAGAGAGAGAGAGAGAGAGAGAGAGAGAGAGAGAGAGAGAGAGAGAGAGAGAAATGTATTAGTGTTGCTCCTCAACCCATCCAGAAATAGGGGAAGTAATCAGTGCTGATTATTGAAGGTAATGGCCTCACAGCTGTGTGGTAATAGTTTGATTTTCGGTAGCGGCGACGGTTCAGAAGCCTCTCTGTGTCTGAGCGGCTGCACAAGTCGAGGAGCAGCTACACGTGTTAATTAATTTTGCTCGTCGTCGTCGCAGCACTCCGATTCCAAGCCCACACAGCTGTCACTAAGCCTTTGCTGGTTCATGGGGGTAATACGTGAGATAATTACTTCAATTGCGGCGACCAAAAAAATAAAAAAGCGGAAAATAAGTAGGACTTCATTTTTTCTTTGCGTGGAATATTTGCCGACCGAAGAGGAGGCGGAATTGCAAGCCGATGGCAAACAAAGCCAATCCCAGGTCAAACCTCCCTCTTTGTGCACACACACACTGCCTTCTTCTGAGGAAAGTGAGGAGGACATATTTTTCTCTCTCTCTCTCTCTCTCTCTCTCTCTCTCTCTCTCTCTCTCTCTCTCTCTCTCGGCATGTATTATAAAACAAAGCACATGCTCCAAAACAGCCTAGCCCCAGCATGATTAGGCCAGAGGTTAAAACAGGGAAAACAATGATGGTAATGTTCAGCATACAGTCGAACAAGCAGTGTCATCACCTTGGCAAATAGCATTACAATTCCCATGAGATAAAATAGAGCAGCTATCAAATTACCCGAGAATCATTACCGCCCACTACATTCGATTCAACACATGCTCTTGCTTTATACCCATAAAGATTTTCAGTGAATGGATGCTTTTAACATTAAACATGCGGTCGGATATTATCTGTTATTTTATTTTTTATTTTTTTCTAGATTTCTGGACTGAGTAATCTTGCTGTGCTACTGTTGAATGCTAAACCGATAATGATGGATGATTAAAACAAAAAAGAAAAGAAAAATGGATTCTGAATGCATGGAAACAGTAGTGTGGGGACACTGTGAATGATTTGATCTGAGAAGAGAGAAAATAACAGCAATAGATGTTAGCCTTTAATGTATCCCATAATTGCTGATACCCCAAGGGCTTTACAGGGCATGTATTTTAAACAGACAGTTACTACTACATTATTCAATATAAATCCTCTTTCTTGCTTTTTTGCTCTCTCTTTCT
>JAODXP020000021.1:15988263-16003263 GCA_027497455.2 Sardinella longiceps | reverse complement strand
CTATGGACAGGTGCACATTGAAGCTGCGAACGAGTAACAATAAGCTTTTCTCTCGAAATGGACGCTTTATAAAATTGAGTGTGGCATGCCGCGGACATCGGGGGTCGAGTTCAGGGGAACAAATAAAGTGCGAGTGTAAAGACTCGGCTTCAGGTGGCGGTGAAGTAGCCCTCCTCCTCTTCCTCCTCCTCTTCCGCCTCCTCCTCCTCCTCTTGCCCCTCTCTCCGCTCGGCTCCTGGATGTCGTGACATTTCTATCGGCGGGTGAGCGAGGGGGTGGCCGGGGCGGTGATGGCGGTATGATGTCGGCGGCACAGGGGGGCCTGCAGATCGTGTTTATTATTTCCCAGGTAGTGATTTCTGCTCCCCCGGTGCTCTGGCAGAGGAAACCACACATCATTTACTGTCAAGGCCCCTCTCACCACGACCTCCCTCTCTCCCTCTCTCCTTCTCTCTCTCTCTCCCCTCTCTGTGTCATGCATCACCCTCTTCTGCGCCTACTCACTCATCACCCACCTCACACCTTTCCAGTCTGTTTCTCTCCTGAGAATTGCTTTTCCCCACCAAGGCAACCAGTTTGGTTTATATTTACCTATTATCGCTCTCTTTTCCTACTTGTCTACTATCGTTAGTTTTCCCACCAATTTGCTGGACGTCTAATTTTGGCAGACCCATTGTTTTTCTCTCCCACCTTTATTTGTTGTTGGTATCTCTCTCTCTCTCTCTCTCTCTCTCTCTCTCTCTCTGTCTCTCTCTCTCTCTCTCTCTCTCTCTCCACTGCCTGAGAGAGTTTTCCCCTTCTGTTGCTTTTAATTGAGGCCGTGTCTGAGGGCTCACCCCTTAACAGGAGGTGACGCGTAATCTTCCTTCAGATGCAGGAGCATTGCCTCTCTCTCTCTCTCTCTCTCTCTCTCTCTCTCTCTCTCTCTCTCTATCCCTCTCTCTCTCTCTTTCTCTCTATCCCTCTCCTTTGCTCTTGCTCTCTGCTGTCTCAGCCTGGGGCTTGTTTGCGTTGCGCTCAGGTAATCTGCGGCGGCCGAGGCGCGTGGAGTTTAGCACCTCTGTCCTTCAGCTGTCTCTGGGCCTGCCTTAGATAAAGATTTACCCGCACAGGCACCACCAACCAACCAACCTCCCCGCCAGACTCTCTGATGAAGCCTTGCATCGTGTATCACTCAGGTCGTTTTCCTGTCACATCTAGATGTGATTGCTCTTAACCTCAACATTACGTCTCCCTGGTGACATGATGGACCACCTGTTTATATGAGGGAAAAAAAATCCATCATATGTGCAGAAAATTCGTTTTCGGTGTTTTAACAGAAAATGTATGGAGCAATAATGAAAATAACAGACATTAGTCAAAGGTCAGGGATGTGAAACATTGTGGTTATTCTCTGGGGAAAATGTACATTACAAGGGAAGTCTTGCATACAACGCAAGTCGCATAATAGGATGAAAGCATTAGCTAAATGAATGCATGTAAGTGTTTGTACGTCTCAGAGGAACTGATGACCCTCATGCATACTCTTCACTCAGCAAGCTGTTGTCTTGCAGCACAATCGATCCCAGGTGTCAGCAGTCAGATTGCCTCCGGGGGTGTTTGCAACAGAGGTCCTTTACCTGAATGTCAGCTCGAGATCTTGGCTGGCTTGGCTGGGTTTGATTTTTTCGTTTCTTCGTTTTTTTTTCTTTTTCTTTCTGCTGGGATTGTGTTTGTCTTGATTAAACAGGCTGCCTGTAAAAAAAGAAAAGAAAATCCATAGGCCTGCCTGGCGTTTGGCCAAGGCCATGACAAAGACGGTCTTCGGTCTGATTGAACGGGAAATAGTCTGTCTGCATTCGGGAATGCGGAATCTGACTGGCATCTATAATCTAATTCGTTTAAGTGAGTACACACTGTGACTAAGTTTTACGATGGGAGATGTCACAACGTCACAGTGATTTACCTGCTAGCTAGACTGATAAGACTTTTTCTTGTGTGAAAAGTCAACTTGTACTTCTGTGACTTCCTGAAACTTCCTCCCATCTTGAAGATGCTTTGTCACCTAGGGGTGTCCCCTGCCTTCACCACCAACTGTAGATGGGTGGCACCCAGTGGAATGTGTGGGATTGTGTCAGGTGGAGAAAAGATGGAAGGAAAAAGAGAATGAAAGGACAGAGAGAACAGGAGAGATGGCAGGAGAGAGAGAGGGAGAGAGGGGGCGGGTGGTGGCGAATCTTTGATTGAATCAGGTGCTGACTTGTCTTGGTTATCTAGATGTGTCAGGGGAAACGCTGGCCCCCCCGTCTGCTCTCGCTCGCAGGTGCGTCTCGTCGTCCGCCCCGGTTGCCTGGCAGATAAGACGGCGACAGGCTGCCACAGGACACAATTATGCCCCCCTTTCCCCTTACGCTGCACCCCATACCTCCGCTCCGCAGCCGCACTTTGCCTCGTCTGTTCCCCTACCCTCAGGGAATCCTTTCAGGAGAACCCCCCCCAACCCCACCCCATCCCGACCCCTCACCATCACCACCGCCACCCTACTCCCTCGCTATCCCATAATCCCTTAATAGGCTTCTGACAATAACTTCAAGCCTTAAAACAAACATGAGACCAAGCACAGGGCAGGGCATACAGCTTTATGGAAGGTCAGTGGAGATACTGGTAAATCTGTTTTACCAGTTCAAACCCTGAACGCCACGGTGACAATAAACTGCTCTTAAAAAAGTACTGCAGTACAAGCAGTCGTCCATGCTAGCAGCATCCGTGGGTGAATCAAAGACCATGTGGAAGACTGTTAAGGCCACCGCACACCGGTTCCGACACAGTGCTGAGCACTGTGCTTCCAACATTCGATTCCATTGTTTTCAATGCAACCCCGCACACCAGCGCTGAACCATTCCGCGGTCGTTTGTGAATTACGATTGAAGTCTATTTTGTCGGAGCCGCCCATTGACATCCAATGTTAATTCCACAGGCTACCGTGCTAGGTGCTAGGCGAAATTGTCGGATTCGAAAGTGCTCCGCAATGCTGTCGGAACCGGTGTGCGGCCGGCTTTAGGCTGCTGCAACAGACTCTGAAACAAAAACACATTGAATTTGTTGGTTTAGAGTAGACAGACTGTCCTCCTATGATCACCTAGGGGCAATATTGTCAATCCACTCTTTTATTATCTAGTATCAAATTCCCTTTTCCATCAGCTTGGGATTCACAATCTACATTTTTAATCACAATTATACAAGACCTTTTGATTTCTTCTGCTTCCTGAGTCCTGTTTCTAATTTCCTCTCACTATAGCCGTGTTGCAGACATCGCCCTCAGTCATCAAAGTTTTGTTTGTTTGCATCTTTGGGTGCCAATTCAGATGATCCCTTTGGTCAATTTCTCAGGCGATGATTAAAACTTCCACTTGGGAAATCAAAAGGTTGTGTGTGTGTGTGTGTGTGTGTGTGTGTGTGTGTGTGTGTGTGTGTGTGTGTGTGTGTGTGTGTGTGTGTGTGTGTGTGGAGGGGTGGTGGTGGTGGTGGTGATGGGGGGGTGTTGTGGGGGGTTGGTTAGTGGTTTGTGACAGCGAAGCCAAACAAATCAGAGAAAGGAAACGATAAGGAGGAGGAATACGTGAAGAAGGAGGGGAAGAGGAGGAGAAAGGTCTCTAATCAACTCCTCTCTAATAGGAGAGGGACCCAATGCTATCGCCCATCAGCTTTCCCTTTCCCTCAGGTCAGAGGTCAGGGAGCGAAGGTCGTGGTGGGTGGTGGGGGGTGTCCGGGGGGGGTGGTGGGAGGGGGGGGGGGGGTGAGGCCTTCTCACCTTAGCCTGGCTCTGGCGGTTTGGTTGCAGTCTGTCATGCATGGCTGCACACAGATTTCACACCTGTCACTCCCTCCAGTGGAGGGTGGCTACTTCTATCACTTTTACTTCTCTCTCTCTCTCTCTCTCTCTCTCTTTTCTTATCTCCCTTCTTTTTACGCTGCCACACAAACACAGCACACTTGCGCTCATACAGAAAAAAAAAACACACACTCCTTTCACACCAAATCTCTCCTCCATCTCCTTTACCTTTTTCTACCTCCTTGTCCAGTCATGCAGAGAGGAGAGGAGAGGGACTCTGATGGACACGATGGACCCAAACACCCTATCAGTGTTCCTGATTCTCTCTCTCTCTCTCTCTCTCTCTCTCTCTCTCTCTCTCTCTCTCTCTCTCTCTCTCTCTCTCTCTCTCTCTCTCTCTCCCATTCTCTTTCTCTATCTATCTCTTTCTCTCTTTTCTCTGTGGTTACATGCAGCAGTTATTCTTTCATGCTGGTTCCAGGGCGAGGGTGGAAAGCTCCAGTAGCTCATCTGTTCTAATTTGCTCTTGAGGTGGCACAGGAGCGGAGCGCTGACAGAGCCGAATCCACACACCCCTACACACACACACACACACACACACACACACACACACACACACACACACACACACACACACACCCTGCCTGACTTATTGGATATCAACTATGTTTGTGTAATAGAGATTAACATTAGCGCCTGGGCAGAGCCGCATTAAAAGAACATTTTTCGCTTGTCTCGTTTCTCTTCCCTATCTCATTCTATGTCTCTCTCTCTCTCTCTCTCTCTCTCTCTCTCTCTCTCTCTCTCTCTCTCTCTCTCTCTCTCTCTCCTCTCTCTCTCTCTATCACACACCACACAATTATCAAGGCTCATGAACCTAAAATGGAGAGGGAAGAAAGAGAGACACAACAACAGAACTCTAAGTAATTCATTTTAGCTGCCACTCCCTGTGCTGCTGTGCTAGACAAACAAAAAGAGAGACTGAATCACTGAAATGAGCATGTTTCTGTCTAACCACATTTAGGCTAAACCAGTGTTTCTCAAACTGTGGGGCGGGCCCCACTAGTGGGGCGCAGACACATGACAGGTGGGTCGCGGGACATCTCTTTGCAATTGACCGTTGTCTCACCATGCTCCCCGAATTCACAGCTATTTGTCAGATATGCGCATATGACAGTAAATTTAGCTTTCCAATAGAGTTATTTGCTAGTTGCTGTGATGATTGGTCTGAAAGAAATTTGGCTTTGAATTAGTAACATGAAAATCCTAACATTGACCAAAATTGTGCGCAAATTGAGCCTTACAGGTGGGGCGTGAAAATTCTCTGCTTTCCAAAGTGGGGAATGACAGAAAAAGTTTGAGAACCACATTTAGGCATAACTGATCCCCTACTGCTTCTGCTTCTACGATGGCAGAGGGAACGCTAGTGGAAGAGCAGGTGTGTTTTAACACCACATCTGGGTATAGGTGGGAAAAGGCAATAGCCAGTTTAGCGCTGCCTAGCGCTTGTGCTTAATGACACATTTTTGCTACTTTTTCTTTCCTAAAATGTAATAGTTTTTTTTTCCGACATTTTTTTGTTGGCTGGCCAATCAGCTAACAGGGCTATGGCATGTCTAATATTTTTAAAGTTCACAAAAAAAAGTATCTGCAGGGGAAGGAAAATGTACTGTATGTCAATTGAAGGAATCCCAGATGCTTTGCACAAAGTGAAATGATGTGAAAGCGTTTGGTGCACAAGGCTAACGAGACAAGCCTGTCATTGCTGTCTGAGAGACTGAGAGCGAGAGAAAGAAAGAGAGAGACACAACGTGACAAAAGAGCCATCTTTGCTTCAGGGAAGGAAGGGCATGAAGACCCTAGTATGGTGAACTCTTATTTTAAGGCCTGTCAGTTCGAAGCCAGCTAGGCAGAGAGCAAGCAACTAGCCGTGTGGATCACTGCCACGACGACTCCCTCTTTCGCCCGAGAAAATCCTGAGGAGCTCGAAGGTTATTTAAGACACGTGTGCTGCCAGCGTCGGTTCGAGAATGGCTGCGTATTGATTTAGTGGTTATGTGTGTGCTGTGTGCTTTCTTCTGCTTTTCTCTCCCACTTTACACCGGCAAATAGCTGATGTCTTTCTTATCGTCTGGCGGCCAAGAGGAAGCCTCTCACTTATGCTGCTGGCTCCTGCGAGAGGTAATCAGCTCCATTTAGTGGCATAGTCAGTTGCGTAGCTCAGACAGCGTCTGTTCGTCAGACAGCGTAGAGTGAGTGTTTGTTTGAGATCCACTTGGTAAAAATCAGTTTCAGAACATGACTAATCCAAGTGAAAACGGTGTAACCTTAAGTCACCTGGCTAGATGCCAGTCAGTGTGTGCAGTGTGTGTGTGTGTGTGTGTGTGTGTGTGTGTGTGCGTAGCCCCCACTGAGAAATGTTGATTTTTGGGGATAAAAAAATAAAATAAAATAAGATAAAATAAAGTAAAATAAAACACAGGGCAGGCTTTGATAAAAATTGCCTGGATGGAGGTGAGGATGAAATCCTTTGAACGTGTTGACCTTTGAAATGGAAACCCAGTTTTATTTCAAGGAGAGTGGAAAGACAGCTCCAGGCATCTGCAGTATCGCTGCTCTCTTCTGCTTTTTTCACTCTTGCTTTCCTTCTTTTCTTTCACTCTTCTCTCACACTCTCTCAGGTTGTTTTTTTTTTTTTTTTTGTGGTGGGGCAGTGTGATTCACTTCTTTGTCCCATCTCGTGCACGGTCTCTTCCCCTATCCCTATGGTGGTGGGTTTGCTGTTTCGGGGGGTTTCTCTTTTTTACGACTTTGTTGCCACGGCGCAGCCGGCCGAGCCGAGAAGACACACTCCGCTAGCTTCTGTCTCGGCGACAGACCGCACCGAAAGCCTCCATTCCCTCTCCTAATGGTATGGAGAAATTGCTTTCACTGCCAGGGAGATGGTATCTCTCGGGGTGGGTGTGGGGCGATGTGGTTTGGTGAGGTGCGGCGTCCAAGAAAAGGACCCAATCTGAGAGGGGGGGTGGGGTAGGCGGGGGGGTCCTTGGGAGCAGAGCGGCGATGGCAGGAAGATGGGCGCTCGCTCCCTTTATTCTCATCTCTCTCCCTTCTTTCTTTGAAATTAATGACTCTCGTGCTATCGTTGCACTGAGAGAGAAAAGAAAGGGAGGGAGGGAGGCGCAAGTCAAGCAGGCCCTAGATTGAATTCTCGTCTCCTTCCCCCTACTTTAAGAAGAACTACTCAGCACTCTCATTCACTCTCTTCACCTAAAGGTTAAATCCTCTGCTGTACTCTGTAATCTCTCATATCTTTCTTGTCTTTTACAGTCACCCAATCTGACCGCCATCGCCTTTACTGTATTGATATACATGATATTAATATAAAGAATTCAGTCATTTCCTCAATCTTAAATTCTTGAATAAAATTCATATGCACTAATGTCCCGTAGACATTACCTCTCATGCATAAAAAACGACAAGGTGACAGTAAGTGGATAACGGCAACAAAAAGGCACATCGCATTTTGTGCAGTCCGCTCAACCAATGACGGTGTATTTGGCGGCGACGCCGCAATCATTTATTTTAGCAAAGTGGAGAGGCTGCAGCAGGCAATACATCAGGTTAGCGGAGGGGAGTGGGGGACGCCGTGGGTGCTTGATCTTCCGTGAAGCTGCCAGGGACTGATAGGTCCCGCGTCTCCATTCGCCTGCCGCCATATTTCTTCATTTAATAGGATTGCAGACTGTCAGGATCCAATTTGTAACCCGGCCTCATCTTCCCCCGAGCCGTCCCACTGTAACCCAACAGTGGCCAGAACCTGCTCGGCACCGAGCCCCTGGAACAGCTCTCTCTCTCTCTCTCTCTCTCTCTCTCTCTCTCTCTCTCTCTCTCATACCCCTCTCCTTTTTTTCTGTCTGTTTCTCTCTATGGTTTCCTTCCTGTCTTCTTTCTTTTTTTCTTCCTCTACCACTCTCCTTCTCTCTCTCTCTCTCTCTCTCTCTCTCTCTCTCTCTCTCTCTCTCTCTCTCTCTCTCTCTGTCCCCCTCTTTCACTCACTAAGTGTATATATCTTTCCCCTGCACTGGTCCACTGCTCCCACCAAATCAAAATGTCGCTGCTCATTAGGGGAACCATGCATTGTTTGCCGCTCTGCTCTGCTCTGCTCTGCTCTGCACTGCTGTCATGTTTGTGGCTGACCCCTGGATGTGGAGCTTTGATGGCTTCACCTGGCATCAGCAGTGACAGACAGACAGAGACTGCAGCAAGACAGGCCACTGCCCGGGCTGGTGTTGATTCACTGTCTCTATGTGACGGATCTGCTCCAGCTGTGAGGACATGGAGCTTGTGTTGTGTTTGTGTGTGTGTGTGTGTGTGTGTGTGCGTGTGTGCGTGTGTGTGTGTGTGTGTGTGTGTGTGTGTGTGTGTGTGTGTGTGTTTTTTTGTGTGTGTATGTGTGTGTGAGTGTGTGTGGTGTGTGTGTGTGTGTGTGTGTGTGTGTGTGTGTGTGTGTGTGTGTGAGTGTGATTGTGTGTGTGTGTGTGTGTGTGTGTGTGTGTGTGTGTGTGTGTGTGTGTGTGTGTCTGTGATGTGACGGTGTTCTTATATGAGATGCCGTGTCGGTATGTGCTGAAGATGATGGACTGGACCGGGGCATGAGGTGTCACACTTAAGTTCAGATGGACAAAGCCCATATTCTCTCTCTCTCTCTCTCTCTCTCTCTCTCTCTCTCTCTCTCTCTCTCTCTCTCTCTCTCTCTCTCTCTCTCTCTCTCTCTCTCTCTCTCTCATGAGCATTGTTGTCACTTTGGCCAGTCAGTAGACATGGAGATGAGCGTTTGTTTGATAGTGTTATTTAAACCCTTTCCTCTCCCCAAACAAAAATGACATTTGAAAGAATTTGGATGATTATTTTCCCTCTTTCTTTTTCAAAATGAGCACACAAGCTCTACACTTGTGAAATAGTGTCACCATCCAGAGCTAATTTCCCCAAAGTGATTCATGAATATCTTGTGTTTGGGCATGAATTCATTGCTTTGATTTGTTCTTGTCCCTTATTGTAATTCGGCAAGATTATTTTGATTTCATGCTTCTCCCAAATGAAAGTAGAATAAATGAAAGTACATTCTTAATAAGATTTATGAGCACATGAAGTATGCCAATTGAGAAATGGTTATAATAATAGTTTGGGCAGTTTTGTCCAATTATTTATTTGAAATATTTCATTACTTGATTCATTTACATTAAACAACATTATTTATTCCACACTGATTCTACAGCGCATTACCATTAAAAAAAAAGAAAGAAAAAAAGAAAATAAACTAATTACGCCTCATTTTGACAAGCCTTGATGCAGCCATGCGCTGAGAGAGATTTTGTCATGGCCGCTGGGTCATGAATAAGAGCTGGAAAAGCCTGACGTTTTTGTTTACTGCTCTTATTTTTTTCGTGGACTGATTTGTTTACCGAGAGAAAGGTTGGGTAGTGTCCGCTTCAGTGCAGCTGCCTGCCTGCCATCCCCCTGCCATGGAGTGAAGTGAAGGCAACTCAAGCATTACACCGAGCAGACTATTAATGCCTTGCAGCTGAAAGCAAGCCCTGGCTGACGTGACATGTCTGCCATTTTGTAAATAAAACACCCTGGTGTGATGGCGGAAAGATCCGGAGTTTGTTGGGACATTTTTCTGTTTTTTTTTTTTTTTTAGAAAAATAGGCCAGTGAGTGAGTTTTTAGGCTGATGGGCAATGTAAAAGGAGAAAAGTTTTTTTTTTTGCCTTTTTGTTGCATTGAGAAGTTGGCAAAAAGGCAGGGAAATACTGACTCCATCTCAAAATCGTATTTGTTTGGGTGTTTGGGTTTGTTTGTTTTGTCTAATTTTACATGCAGGTCTTCTCCAAGCGATGAAATAACTAGGGTCGTTACCCACTCAAAGGGCTCTTAAATCCTCATAGCTGACAATAAAGACACAATAACAGTTGATTGGAGCTACTCATTAGATTACATTATGAGACAAGGTAGTGGCCAAACCTGTGCGTACTATCCCTGCTCTGAGGCTTGTTTTAGAAAAAGTATGGCGGTTTTGTTGATTCAGATATTGAAAGAGATTTTGCTGGTAGAATAGAATTCTGGAGATTGAAGTAGAATCCAGCCGATAACACAATTATAGATTAGATAAGATTCTAGACATAGAGTGGGTTGATATTTGATCTATTCTGGTATTTAATATAATATTATATCTATTGTATGTGGTATCTATTGTTGACTTAATGTCTCTCCAGTGCACTTAATACATGAGGATCAGAGCACATCTTCATATGACAAGTGTGCTATTTCTGTTTCCTTTGCCTTTGCTCTTACTTACTGTACGTGCAACCATAACAATGAGGAGGGAGAAAAAAGAGGAAAAAAATAGAAAGAAAGAAAGAGAGAGAGAGAGAGGAAGAGGGAGAAAGAGATAGACAGAGGGTCTGGGAAAGGGTGATGTGTGAAGCACAGAGTGACGTTGACAGGCGGCTGCATTGTGGCGCCGTTACCTCGAGCATCCACTCCTGCTCTGACACGTTCCATCTGCTGGCTGCTTGGCGAGCTTTCAGAAAAGCCTCGCAGCCCCATGCAAACGTATTTATCAGCATTAAAGCGCCCGGCCATGCGCTGTCATAAGTAATGAGGTTCGGCGCGAGAGAAAGTCTCATTTTTATTCGGGCCCTGCTGATAGAATCGTTGGGTGTGTGGAGGAGAAGGAGGAGGAGGAGGAGGAGGAGGAAGAGGAGGTGGTGGTGGTAGTGGTGGTGGGAGGACAAGGATGGAGAGGAGGAGGAGAGGGAGAATCGCTCAGAGAGGCAGTGAGGCAGAGCCCTTCTCCCTGAGTCCTCCTGTTGTTTGTTGTTATTGCTCTTGTCACTTTTCTCTACTGTATCTGCCCATGAAAAGGATCCATTTTCTTTTTCCAAATGCTGTCACTGGGTCTGTGGCTATGATGAGAACCCATTGTTTTTGTTTGTTTGTTTGTTTGTTTTAACCTTCCAGCATTTTTGTCTGTCTTTCTTACAGTAGCAATAGTTTTCAAATTTTGGAACTAACTCTCAAACAAGCACACAAACACAAGCTTTCACTTAATACTGATTCTGTGATGTCTGAAGAAATGAATGTACAATTGTCACTTCCCTTGTGCCAACTACTTACAGGAAAATACCAGAGTGAATTCAAGCATAGGCCTGCTGCACGAGCCTTCTAACAGCAATATATTTCGCATGAAATGAAAGAATTTCGAACAGCATAGACCTAACACGAACGCGAAACACTTTACAGTGAGTCAATGTAACCTCAGATCTTACTTTTGGTTTCCAACAGTCAGGTCCCATTGATTCAGTGTATAAAGTGCCTGTTCGCTTCTGCGTTCGCGTTCGGTCTGTGCTGTACCAAATTATTTTGTTCCACTCGCTAACTAGCACATTTAGCAAGCTCTTTCAACAGGGCTTTGCTTGAATTCACTCCGGTATTGTCCTTTAAGCAACCACACCTGTGAGGATATGACCAACCTCATGACCACAAGGGTTACCTATATTGCGTTTATACAACAGTTACTGTACAATTAATAACAAAATTTGAAGACACCAAATTGTATTTTCTGCCGTTTCTGCCAATCAGAAATCACTGAATAGTTTGACCTGACCTAACTTTTCTGTTATTGTTATATATGGTGAACTTTTAATGAATAAAGTTTATTCTGACTGAACTTCGCAATTAACCTTTGAACAAAAATGATCCTGTGTGTACTTTTAGAAATCAAAGAAACTACCCTCTAAAATCTTCAGAGACTAGTAAGATCGTATAAGGCCAGAATCAACTAAACCAACTTAATTGGTGCAGTCTTTTACTCTGTTCATTGGTAGGGCAGTAGTCTCTCCCTATATTTAATAAGGCCCCGAGCTGTACAAGATGGTCTAACATCCTTAACAGGGAGAATTGAGTTGAAGGACACTCATCCATCACATTTTTTTACAGACACTACAGAAGTACTTTCATTATTCAACTGTAGAGAAGTTACTGTAAAGTACATGCAGTTCTTTCACTCATAGCTGACGTCAGAATGGATGAACCATAAGAATCTCAAGGTTTCAGTGGAAAGTCTGAGTAGTGGTGGTTTCTGAGAAGTGAATACCTTCTTAGACACTCTAGGGGAGGGCAGACAAAAGCGTTTTTTTTTTTTTTTATAAAGGCCCTACGACTGTCAAAGGTGCTCATGAAATGTGCAATATGTAGTACTGTGGCCATGGCCGATCCTACTTTGGAGCTGCAAAAGAGACTGGTTCACACACACACACACACACACACACACACACACACACACACACACACACACACACACACACACACACACACACACACACACACACACAAAGCAGAACTGGGAGCTTTGGAGAGAGATGTCTTAAACCCATAATGATTTTTTTATTATTATATCATCTTCCATGAAAAAAGACAATTCCATTTGAAGCGAAGAGGTTTTGAGGGCGATGTAAGAGCTAGCATTGGAAATTGATGAGGTGTGTGTTTGTTAAATGCCCCCCCCCCTCTCCCACCTCCCCCATTCTGAGCCTGTCTGTCCTTCTATTCTATGCAGACACTGTTTAATATGCAATGTACGGCACATATTAAACTTTTATGTCTTATAGAAATTATTTGGGGAAATTACAGTGGCCTTTGGCACTTGAATACATTTTGCATGTGTGTAATCATTTATTAATGTATTTGAGGTGAGTGTGTGTGTGTGTAGGGGGGTGTGTGTTCAAGGGTCTGCCCTAGCAGATTTAATTATCATACTTCTGTAATAGCATTAAAACAGCAGGAAGAAGGTGAACCTTTCACACGGATGCATGAGGTGTTTACCAAACGGCATTCCAGGGAGATCCAATGCTCTAAATGGAATTTTAAGTGAAGAACTAACCCCCCCCCCCCCCACAGCACACCCCACCCCACCCCACCCCCATCACTACCCCTCCTGTGCTCTACATGTGTCTGTGTTGTTGTGGCATCATGTGTGTGACGGTGTGTGGTGAGCATGTGTGTGTGTGTGTGTGTGTGTTAGCATGTGTGTGTGTGTGTGTATGTGTGTGTGTGTGTGTGTGTGTGTGTGTGTGTGTGTGTGTGTGTGTGCGTGTGTGTGTGTGTGTGTGTGTGTGTGTGTGTGTGTAGTGTGGAGGGAGGGGGGGCAGGGTTGAGAAAGGTAATGAAGCATGACAGGGTGGTGGGTAGAGATTAATAAAGAATCATACTGAGAGTGCAAGTCACTGTTAATCTTAATGAAAACATAACTGTTTTGGCATACACCCCCCCCCCCCCCCTTCCCCCCACGCTACTCCCTGTCAGAATAAACCCATTAACTTTTACAGGGGTAATAAATGAACCATATGAGGAAGCATGGCGTATGAGCATGGATGTCTGGCTGCACACTGCTCACTGTCGATGCTGGAGTGATCAGTGTAGTGTGACGGAATGGTGTGGGTGTGTACTGTATATGTGTTTGTGTGTTATTGTGAGTGAATTTCTGTGTGTGTGTGTGTGTGTGGAAGATGCAATAAGTTTGTTTGTCATTTGCCAAAAAATGCTTGTACAAATGCAGTGAATTGATATTGCGACTTGTGCAAATGAGATTTTATAGATAATGGATAAAAAATATTACATAAATTCTGTATATAATATTCTGCAACTTATATAATTTATAAATTGGTGCTGTGTGTGTGTGTGTGTGTGTGTGTGTGTGTGTGTGTGTGTGTGTGTGTGTGTGTGTGTGTGTGTGTGAAGAGGAGAGAGAGAGAGGAGAATAGAAATATGTTGTATGTTGTTCACTAGTTGAAAATAATTGCACATTAATGTAGTAATCTCCAGACCCACACACTAAAAACACCCCTTCAAGAGGAAGAAAGCTGCCGCACTTTACATTATGCTTCAGTGCACCTCTCTCTACCACAGAGGCCCATTTTGGCCACCCACTGCAGAGAGAGAGAGAGAGAGAGAGAGAGAGAGAGAGAGAGAGAGAGAGAGAGAGAGAGAACCAGAACCTCATGACTCAAACCATTAACTAGTGCTGTGGATAAAACCATCACTACCATATGCTACCTGTCCTGATTCCAAAGAGGGAGAAGAAAAGTGTGTGTGTGTGTGTGTGTGTGTGTGTGTGTGTGTGTGTGTGTGTGTGTGTGTGTGTGTGTGTGTGTGTGTGTGTGTGTGTGTGTGTGTGTGTGTGTGTGTGTGTGTGTGTGTGTGAGAGAGAGAAAGCCTGTGAAATCTGCTCTTATTAGTGGTCAGGCGATTAGCCACTGCTCCATTTAAGCTGCTCATTTGGCAGGCCCTCTTTTTGATGAAACATCCTAGCAATAGCACACTAACACTCACACACACACACACTCACTCACAAACACACACACACAACACGCTCAACGGCGTGTTGGCACGGGCACGAGCGAACAATAATGCGCATGGGTGCACGGGCGGGTGCCAGGTTTGGCGCTGGCGAAAAGGTCACATCCGACGAGCGCATTAAAAGCCATTAAGATGCAGTTACTTCAAAAGTGCCTCTGAAGGACTGGCTTCAGTGAGGCGGAACGTGGGAGAGTGACAGAGCTAAGTGAAAAGCACTGTTTTAGTCACTGCTACAGTAATGAGCTAAATGGCTTTGCTGACAGACGGTAGATGAGAGAGGATGGGGTGTATGTGGAGGGGGGGGGTTGAGGGTGTGTGTGTGTGTGTGTGTGTGTGTGTGTGTGTGTGTGTGTGTGTGTGTGTGTGTGTTGGAAGGGGTTGGTTGCTGGTGATTTAAGTGGCATGAGTAAGTGAGAGCGAGGGTGAAAGAAACTATAGGAGAGTGAAAGTGGGAGAGAGAGAGAGAGAGAGAGAGAGAGAGAGAGAGAGAGAGAGAGAGAGAGAGAGAGAGAGAGAGAGAGAGAGAGAGAGAGATAGCCTGTATGCTAGTAGAATAGCTCCTCAGTAAGAATAGTGTAAAGGCCAGCTCAACTCCCACACATGGACAGTACAGTCTCACAGTGGTGTGGGCGAAAGATGCTCTTCAGCAGCCGGGCTCCGACCAAGCAGCAAGGAAGCTTGAACCACACACACCACCACCTAGCACCAAGCACCAGCAGCCTCTCTGTCTGTTCTGTCCATCTAACCTGAGCTACCTCTTGGCCTGCC
>JAODXP020000021.1:15970763-15983263 GCA_027497455.2 Sardinella longiceps | reverse complement strand
GGTTGATCTGGCACCCCCCCCCCCCCCTTTTCCTCAACTCCTGTGTCACGGTGCTGTTCATATGAACGTTCACCTGCGGAAAAGAGTAGAAATTGATCTGGCATTTTTTCCCCCCCCTTTCCTCAACTCCTGTGTCACGGTGCTGTTCATATATGCACCAGGAGAACTGCATAGCCGGCAGTCACTGTGTCCTTTTCAAACCACAAACTGTCTGTTTGCATTCTTTTTGGCTGTTTTGCAGATCTCGGCTGAAAATGGTCTTTGTTGTAAGTGATAGGGTTGTGAGGGATGTCAGATGTGTGTGCTAAGCTTTTTCTCCCACTGGGAAACCGGGGCTGCCTCTTGTTATGACAGAATAGGGGCTGAGACGCGAACGTCGCTCTCTGCCGTCTTGGAACTTTTTTTTTTTTTTTTTTTTGGTCTCTTTTTCTCTTTTACTGTTTTTTTTCTCCTCCAGAAAGACTTTTGAATTATGCGTGACGAGGTGTGCGATAATGAAGGGTGTTGAATGTGTCAGTACAATGCCGCAGGATGTGTCAACGGCGTGTCAACGGCGCAGGGGAAGATTTACTCTGCCGTTGTTTACTCAGCCACTCCAATCATTCGATTTAACTTTCCGCTCGCACGAGCCGCTGCCACCGCCGTCGTATTTGAATGCTTAAAACAAGCAAATACCGAGAGAGTGAGTGGTAGTAGTCGTCTCCCATTTTCTCTTAGCAATTCTTCATGCTCCACGGCACTTGCTGATTTAAAAGTAATTCCTCCTCTCTGCGAGTGGGAATGGGAGGCTGTAGCCACCGGCGTTTCCCATTTATGCCTCACAGTCTTACTGTGGAAAGTCAAATCTTGAGGAAAGGATATTGACATAGATTCCGCTTATCAAGTTACAATCTGCTACTTTTGGTGCTGTGTAGCAGAGACCTAAAATATTCATCTGAAATGCTGTGTCATCTAGCACTCTGAGTTCTGTTCAAAAGGAGTGTTTTTTTGATGTAATCTTTTGTATGAGGAAAAATGCAATTCACAACAGCAAAATGATGCAGCATCTATTAGGCTATAGTATAGGCCTTTCAGGCAAATGGAGCTACAGAAATGAATGTTTACATTCATTTACATACGTACAGAATGTTACAAAACGTTCCTTTTTATATGAGGACACAAGAAGCGGTATTTGTGTGTGCTATGTACTGTATTACTAGTAATAAGCTTTCTGCATGTCTGTCTGTTGTTTATTTGTTTTTCCACATAGTTGTGTATTTATTCAGTGTTTATTTACACGCAGTGTCAAACTACCCACCTACATGCTTTACCCGCAGGGTCTTTTGCTCACCACTTTTCACATTTTCACATTTTTTATTCAAATTATTGTGATGGCTTTATACAGTCATACAACAACTTATTTATATAATAAGTTGTTGTATGACTGTATGTCCTTTGGCTGTATTACAGAGTCATTTAGAAAAAAAAAAATCCATGAAATAAATAAATAAATAAATGGAGAGGAATTCTGTGGGGATGTGTCTTTTCCTGGGGCTAAATTGGATTGCAGTTGTGCATGACACTCATGAGTGAGAGCAGGAGGGTCTTCTCTCAGATCAGACCGAGCACTGAGCAGTCAGCAGCACAGACAGACAGACAGGGGAAAATGTTGATATTCTCAACAACACCGGTCTAATTTCACAAATGAATCAGTTTGCTGTAGCAAGGCTTTGAAGATATGTCTTAATGTGGATGCGGTGCGTGTTTATCTCAATTGTGCTTAAGGAAAATCTACTATCAGTATTTGACTGACCTTATGTAGCTACTTAATTTGGTACTAATCAAATAATATAGAAATCTTTCAAGATCAGTCAAGAACATTCAAGGTCAGGTAGCCATGACCACAGTATATTAAACTTAATCTTGAGAGTGCCATTTCATTGCATATTTGAGAGCTTTAGGCATTTTCATCCAATTTACATGAAACCTTTTTGTACGTCTATTTGTTTGTTTAATTCATAAAATACAGTCCATAATTTCTTGTTGTTTATTGTATGGGTTGAAGACATGAATCCAAGGAGATGAAGAGCAATGTATTAACTATGCATTTAAACAACCCAGTGGAATTGACTGCTTTGACTTCATTGGACTTCCTCTCCACGCCGCAGTCTGCCCACGTACTGTATACTGGAGTCTGCCCAAAGCGCAGAGCCTTCGCCATGCCATCCAAATAGATTAATTATGAGGATGTGGACGACTTGCCCGCAAGTGGGCGTGAGAGCCTTTTGTCGAGGAGGACACAAATCAGAGAAAATCAATTTGAGACGGCGGAGCGTCTCGTCTCGTCCCTCTCACAGGTTCTCCTTCTCTTGCTCTTGTGCACGTCCCGGTTGGCCTCTGTTAGGAGTGGTGTCATACATTATCAAGGTGCTTTGCTTAATGCAAAAAGCAGCTCATTGAATGGTGATTTTTTTCTTCTTCTTCGTAGCAACTGTACAGTCATCAGTTTGAATACCTTCATAAATACACACGCCTACCACTCCCTCTTGTCTTCATGACAGTTGTAATACGAAACTGTATACAAGGCCCAAGTATGATGAGAATGTCAACACTCTTATGTGGTTCTGGGCCAGGCTGTAGTGTGCCATGTTTACTGGCCAGAGAATATTCACCCAAATCACAGGCAGCCTGGACACACAGATGAGGTTGTGACAGAGAGGGGATGCTTAATGATGCTTGATCAGAGCAGGGAGAAGATTTGGCTGCTGATGTCCTCACAGCAACAGGCAATTGTGCTCTGGTGCAATCAACAATAAACTAAAGGGAAGCATATGACATGGTCCTATATTAAATTCCCCCACACAACATACTGTACACTGCCAAAACATAGTGCATTTATACATAGCTCTCTCTCTCTCTCTCTCTCTCTCTCTCTCTCTGTGTGTGTGTGTGTGTGTGTGTGTGTGTGTGTGTGTGTGTGTGTGTGTGTGTGTGTGTATGTGTGGTAAAAGATGAGAGCACTTTCACATACAGAGATAGAAGATGAGGAGAGAGAGAGAGAGAGACAGAGAGAGAGAGAGAGAGAGTCTGCTTATTTTCTATGAGTGTGTCTGTGCTGAAGTCTGTGCAGAGGTGTAATGCACAATAGTTCAGTTTTTCATTATTTTACAATTTTACACATCCTTGCAAGAATAGAAGACACTGTAGCTATCTACCACCGTTTAAAAATCCATTTATATATTTATCTAATCTAAATAAAGCAGAAGTATATTCTCAAGGGAGCTGGGTTTTTTTTGTGTGTGTATATTCTGCAGCCTCGGCTGAAAACATTCCTTTTGTGAACAGATATTCAAGAGTTTAATCAGCTGACTTTATTTTGAATTTAGGGGTTTTATTCAAGATAAGCCAATTTTCTGTTACAGTCTTTGAAAGCCTGTGCGATAAACATCAAAGTACTCCCAAAGGCGATTTACCCTTATCCAGTCTCTCTTTGTGTTTCTGGGAGTGTTGACTGCTGACACGGACTGAAAGGGACGGTTGTGGCGTTGTAGAGAAAAACGACAGCAGATGCCGATGAAGCGAAGGGGGGAAAAAAAGGAAGGGAAACGAAAAGAAGGAGAAAATGATGATGAAGGAAGGGAAAGGAGTGGAAGAGGAGAAAGGCAGACTTGAATGGATGGGAGAAGAGAGAGAGAGAGAGAGAGAGAGAGAGAGAGAGAGAGAGAGAGAGAGAGAGATGTTTTTGTCATGCCAACAAAGTGTATTTGAATTTGAAGTTGAATTTGAGAGAGAGAGAGAGAGAGAGAGAGAGAGAGAGAGAGAGAGACTTATGTGCAGTATGTTGTTTCATATATGTTTAAACCCTATCTTGTTACCATTAGCACAAATGACCATCATTACATTCTATATAATTGGCATATGCCCCACCATTATGATGATAATTATGAAACCCTTATTGTACACTATTTCTTTAGCCTGGTAGACCAGGCTCCTCCAATTAGCTTCACGTTGAGTCTGGCTATTCTCAAAAGGAACACTGTTTACTTCCTAAGTAGTTTCTGAAAACTTTAAATAAAACTATTGGTTCCACCTTCAATCTCTGTTTGTTAATTGGATGGTAAAAAGATTAGTCAGGGAAAACTGAAGCCTTAGAAGGTATCCCTGATGTAAAACTTTGGTGAAATACAAGGCACTGTGGCAGCGCTAGCATGGCTACTACTGGATGTCTACTACTGTATATGAACAGGTAAAAATAGATGCACACAACTGGGGATGGGTATTTTGATAACATTGTATCAATATCAATGCCATTATCAATTCTGCCTATCAATTCAATTCCTTATCAATACTCTTATCGATTCCTGAGTAGCCTAGTTCATGCCAAAAAAAGGCAGTCTTTATAGGCTTGAGAACAGCTACGTGTCTCTGTCTCCTCAATATGGTAGGCTATGTGAATCATTGTAGTTAATGTGATAGCTTGCTATGAAAATTGCTGTTAGCACGTGGCACTAATGCACCGTGACGTGCGGGCAGAGAAACTAAAGAATTGATAAGAGAATTGATAACGCTTGGAGATGTACTATATCGATGGAATTGATCATTTTCAACCGGTTCTGTATTGGAATTGGTTCTCGATACCCAACCCTACACACAACAATGTCTATGAGGTGCTGTGAGATATGGAAGTGATGAGATTAAGTGAAGACAAAGAACTCCATAACAGGAAGCCGTCATTTAGAGGACTGACAGGATATGACATGTGCATTCTGACAAGATGTGTTTCTACAGTCTTACACATGTCAGTCTCTAAATGATGGGTTGAGGTGAAAAGTTAGCCTGTGTTCCAGAGAGTATATAGTGAAGATAAAACAACAGCAGTGCTACTCCAAACACCCGGAGGCTGCTTACAAGGGCCCTGCTCTCTCTCTCTCTCTCTCTCTCTCTCTCTCTCTCTCTCTCTCTCTCTCTCTCTCTCTCTCTCTCTCTCTCTCATAAGCCCTTATTCCAGCACAGGTTGACTTCAGAGTAAAGTAGATATTGTCAATGAAGGTGGAATTTCTAGAGAACACTGTGAAACTGTGAAATTTGAACTACCTCCTTTGATGTGCTTCAAGCGTACGTGCCCTAGCACCTGGTGTTTTCTGCTTTGTTGCGCAGTCGGCCTTGTTTTTGTTGCCGATTCTTGCTCTCTGAGCATAGCCAGTCAGCACTAGACCACTTCCTGGAGGTGTGTGTGTATGTGTCTGTGCATGTGTGTGTGTGTGTGTGTGTGTGTGTGTTAGAGTGTGTATAGATATTTGTGTGTGCATCTGTATATCTCTGTGTGTGTGTGTGTGTGTGTGTGTGTGTGTGTGTGTGTGTGTGTGTGTGTGTGTGTGTGTGTGTGTGTTAGAGTGTGTATAGATATTTGTTTGTGCATCTGTGTGTGTGTGTGTGTGTGTGTGTGTGTATGTTAGAGTGTGTATAGATATTTGTGTGTGCATCTGTGTGTGTGTGTGTGTCAGTCTGCTTGTGTGTAAACCTGAAGCCAATGTATGGCTTTGAAGGCAGTGGTGTGCTTGTCCCCCTGGTGTATTATTGATGCGGTACACAATGGGAAGGGAGCATTGCTGCCTTCCAGTCATTCGCCTTCGTATAAGCCTCTCTGTGTTTTGCAGCTCACAGCCCTCACTCACACGCGCTTGTTTTTTCCCTTCTCTCTTTCAGTTTTTTTCCCTCTCTCTTTCTGTTTTACTCCCCCCACACACACACACTCCACACCAATGTCTCCTACAACCCCCCTATACCCCAGTCTCTCAGCTTGTCTCGTCTTGAACAGGAGCTTTCCAAATTCATTTAGATCTGGGACAATGAAGCAGAGTTTCAAGGAGACAGAAATACCTTAATCAATGCAAACAGTGCAGGTGGAAATTGAGTTGAGGACTCGCGAAGCAAACGAGTGGCGAGGAGGGGGTTGGGCTAGAATGGAAGGGGGAGGGGGGCAGGGCTTGTGAAGTGTCTTCGTAATGCCCGTCATCCTTTATTGTCAAAGTCAACTACCCTCAGTTCCAATCTCAAGGCCCTGTGATAAACTTGTTTTCTTTTAGGAGACGGAAAAAGGAGAGGGAGCATGAGAGAGAGAGAGAGAGAGAGAGAGAGAGAGAGAGAGAGAGAGAGAGAGAGAGAGAGAGAGAGAGAGAGAGAGAGGCCATTTCACCACACCTACTGTGTGTTTGAGCTGTTGTTTATAAAACCAATAGCCATTGTGTGAACATAAGAAATGTTCATAGACTCATCAAGCATGGTGCCAAAGGGACTAGCGTGTAAAAATGAAGTAGAAAAAGGAATTTAGTATTGAAATCAATTAAATTTCTCTAATTAGTGAATTTCTTTATGACATTAAAGCTTGAGACTAAGATTATAGTATGTAACATATATGTAATACCAGTGTTATTACATTATATTTGGAGTTGCTGAATTGTACTGCAATTTTTGAAAGACAACTGTGCTCCAGTTTACCACATGTTTTGTTATGTGACTCTTGTGCACCAGTGCTACCACAGAGCAATTATTTCACACCTCATATGGCATTGTTTCCATTACAAACAGGGCATGGTTTTTGGTTCCCGCCTGGCAGGACTTGGACTAATGACACCCACCACCTTCTCAGTGTTTGTGGGCCTTTGTTCTGTTCTGCGCAGTGCATTTGATTGGCTCCCGGAGGCACTAGATGTGTTTCATTGAAGAATAACAAAAAGCCAAATCGTTTTTTTTTTTTTTTTTTTTCTTTTTTTTTTGGCTCCCGGGTGCTAGAAAGGATGAGGAAGAAGACAGTCAACATGTCCATTTGAACCCAGGTCAGCCACAGGCTTATACGGCTGAGGTTGTCAAACAATGCATCATGCAACATGTTAGCAAGCTGCCCTAGCTGCTGCTCCCCTTTTTGGTATACACCCCAGCAACACAGTGTTGTTCTGTAGGAAAATCACGTAAATGACTTATTCAGTCAGGGTACAGGATTGTGGTGTTTCATTCCATGCTAAATGAAGTATTCAGCCTTCTTCACATAGTATGTCATGAGGAAATTACCAGCGCTGCTGTGAATAGATATAGTATTAGTCAGTGAAAGGCGCCGTCTTGCCGTGCAATTTGGTATTATTAATGTGTCAATTTCACAACGTACCAATGCATAGCTTGTGTGTGTAAGCAAGTGTTGTGTTGCTTTGTGAAGTAGTGCTTTTTCCGAAGCAAGTAGCTGACATCCCAACCCCCGAATACATCTCTGATCGTAATTGGACCCTTCCCTCCTCTTGTTTGGAACTGAATGTTTTTGATCATTGCATTGTATTGTCAACAGAGCACAAGATCTGTGTCTCATGCAATGCAATGAAACGTTATGCTGAGGGTGTTGCTGGGAAGAATATACTTTTTTTTTTTTTTTTGCCTACACACTTTCCATTCTCTAAAAACACTTTACCCTTCTCTCTCTGACTACCCATTGCTGTATGTTGACCTTGACTTGCTCGTTCTTCTGAAGACTATTTTCTTCCCTTTTGAAGAAACCCACAGCTTTTTTAATGTGAATTACTGGAACCCTCCCTTGCATTTCTCAACATGTGAGATAAACTATTTGCTTCTTCCCAATGACTCACTGCATAGTCCATTGTCTTCAGTAGGGTAGGGATCCACAGAGAACTGGATGAAGCAGATATTATAGTACATCAAAGCGTGTTCCTTTAAAATGAATCGTATCTCAGAGAGGAGTCTTTCATGGTGCATTGCAACTGGACACTAAAGAGAGAGAGATAAAAAAATACCCCACTCTTCTTTGAAGTTGGAAAGGGGATTTGCATGTTTAAATTCAGCATTGGTGATATGCTTAATATACTTGCATTTCTACACGACCAGCTCACTTTAGGGACATGTCAAAAGTAAAAGGCACACAAATTGTTTGAAGAAATCGATAAGGGGATAGAGACACATACATGAGAGGGAAAAAAAACAAGATAAGTCTCTCACTAGTTTTCTGCCACTCCTAGCCCTTAAACGGGGGACTGAGTGATTTTAAAGTCAAATGGCGTCTATGGAGGGAAGAGAACTGAGAGAGCTTTGAACAGTGACAGTGGAGGCAATATGTTTATACTTCAGCTGGTCTAATGGTCAGAATCAAAAGCGCTCTGTTCCCCAAAGCACTGCTTAGTGAGCATCTGACTGTGTCCATTACCATGTGCTGCCTGGTGTTTGCTGTTTCTTCCCGGCAGGCTTGAGATCCTCCAGGGTTCTACTGGATATTCAGAAACTTTGTTTTTCTGGGCTTTATGCCTGTGTTTGGTTTACACACACACACACACACAAACACACACACACACACACACACACACACACACACACTCAATGTCTCTTGATTCCACAGCTTCTGCTTTGCTACGCAGTGTCTGTACAGTGATGGGTCTTTTATTGTGAAGAACTGAATGTAACTGTGGTCTTCAGTACATTCTAGAAGCTGTCCAAGGAGCTGTCTTTTTTTTCCTCATCTGATTTAGTCTTCAAGAAGGCCTTGGTTG
Organism: Sardinella longiceps; assembly: GCA_027497455.2. Lineage (NCBI taxonomy): Eukaryota > Metazoa > Chordata > Actinopteri > Clupeiformes > Clupeidae > Sardinella > Sardinella longiceps. Next base: position 15,974,741 of record JAODXP020000021.1, on the reverse strand, counting down.
GAAAAAAGTTTAGCTGAAGATTGCTTTTACTTGTGAAAGTGTTTTCTACCACTTTCTACTGTGTATCTGCTTGCATTTAAAATATAGCATTTTTTTGAGAGCATTTTTGGATCTGTCAGTCAAAATTCATAATCAAGTAGGATATATTTCTTTAACCCTGACCCAGCTTTATATTGCATTCATGAGAAACTCTATCTGCATGGGATAAACTGTCAGCAGGTACACTTTAAACTGATGACGGGGATTGAACGCTTTCTTCCCTTGGCAACAGCTTTTATGTGTCATTTGCAAGGGGTATGACTGACATGTTGGAAGTAGATTTTATTTCATCCGCGCCATGGAGTCAATCCTTCACCAAATTCACACCGCTCCCCGGAGAAAAGATGTATACTTTCGCTTTTGACACACCATTGAAATAAGGAGGAAAGGCGGGAAAAAAATAGTCAGTCACTTCCGTTTGGTTTGAGATATCATCTTTTCGCTTCGAACGCTTTTCTACCCATCTCTTTTGGCGAGCCGAGCAATCTGCGCTGCCTTCTGAAAAAAAAAGACACTCCACTCTGAAAAAAAAAAATGAAAGAAAGAAAGCACACGTCGCCTGCCGCTACAATGAGCTCCATTGTTTGAAAGCAGATTGCTATTAGTAAAAAGAGAGAGAGAGAGAGAGAGAGAGAGAGAGAGAGAGCGAGAGCTGAAATGAATCATTGTGGAGGAATGAACACTTCCCTTGGCATACGCCGCACACACGCGCTGCAGAACTCCTGAAGGGCAGATGATTAGATCTCGCCAGGTGCGGTGGGGAGGATATCCATTTTCCCCGCTACACTTATCCTATCTGCTCGTTAATGCTGTTCAGTGCTGAATATTTAGGCCTTCTAAATTGGCGAGGGGTGGGGGAGTGAGTATTAAAATGAGCCATTAAAACATAAACGGGTTATCGCTGCTACGGCTCTCCAAGCACCACGTCCACTCTTCAAAGGCGCTCCCACCCCCCCACCCCCCCTCGTCATAATCCATTTACTGTGGTATTAGTGCCTTTAACTTCTCAATATGTTAATTTGATGCAGCGATTGACCCTGATGTCCAACTGGTTGCTAATAGCATTAAGGATGAAGTGCAACGTTTACAAAGGAGATGGGGAGGCACAGAGAAGCTATTTTCCTCCGTGTGAAAGATTCCCTCAGATGTTTTGAAACTGTCGTCTCTCCCTATTTGATTGGGAGAGTGTCCAAAACAGACAGCCAAAGCAAGCTGTGTCAATGTTATTCGCTTGCTGCTTGTTGTTCGATAATTAAGAGAACAATTGACTGACTGCTGTGGGTTTGTGTTTCTTTAGGTTCCTTCCTGGAGGGCCGTGTCGCCGTTACCCAGAGAGGAAGCCACCGCGGGGACGCAGACGGAGGGCACAGCGCTTACCCGACTACCCAGGACACCGACCGCGATGGCCCGCTGGTTACCACCGCTCCACCCTTCAACGTCCTCAACCACCACCCTCCTTACAAAGGCTTCCTGGTTCCCGAGTCACAGCACACTGACGACCTTCGCGGCCACCCACAGTTTTTCGAAGACAGTGGGGGTGCCACCATGCCAGGCTCGGGGTACCACCTGATCCAGGAGTCCTCCACTCAGCTAGTTCCCCACGAGGACGTGCCGGCCTTCTCTGATGTCGCCTCGCCCACTCCCACGACAGCGGCGACACCTGCGTCGACCATCGCTGCTGGGGGTCATGCCAACGTAGATCGTCAGAGGTCAAAGGTCGTGAAAGCAATGAGTAGAGCGGGAGAAACCACAGCGTTACACAAGGCTCTTGTGACCACTGAATCCCTGACAACCGCCGTGCATACATCTGCCCCTCCCCCCTGCACCAGCACTCCCAGTATGGCTGTTACCATGGGGCAGGGTCCGTCAGATGGAGATAGAGTTGCCATAGCAACCACCATGGCACCACCTGCCTTGACAACCTCAGTGAAAAAGGACAGCTTGGCAGGGATGGAAAGGCCCGGAGCACAGAATAACAAGTCCCCTGATAGCGAGGTCCCTGCAGCCGCATCCGCCGATTTAGAGGAGGAAACCACGACAACCACCATCATCACCACCACTGTCATCACAACCATGCAGACTCCAGGTAACACCATCAGCAGGAGAACATAGCTTAGTTTCATTCTCCTCCTCTCACCTTCATGTCCAGTTGCGTTATGGACAAGTACAGAGACAACATCAATAAACAAATAATAGCAGAAGAGACCAAAGGATGTGTGTGTGTGTGTGTGTGTGTGTGTGTGTGTGTGTGTGTGTGTGTGTGTGTGTGTGTGTGTGTGTGTGTGTGTGTGTGTGTGCGTGTTTGTGTGTGTGCAAACTGCATAGTCAGGATCTAATACCATGTTAAATTTTGTAGTTTTAATGTGCCATACTATAACTCTTAATGTAATCCAATCAGCACTATTTTAAAAAGGATTCTCCAGTCCTTGTCGGTATTCCCAGAAAGAATGAAGATTATCCGCTGCTCCCCTTTAATCAGCTATTGGCTTTCAATTTACTAGAACATCTGCATTCTTGCCCTGCATGTTCGAAGGCCAGCTGAAGGCAGCATTTTACAATCTTCACTCACTTTCTCGTCGACAGTGTGTGTGTGTGTGTGTGTGTGTGTGTGTGTGTGTGTGTGTGTGTGTGTGTGTCTATCTGGTTCAGAGGAGAGAACCCCCAATCAACTTGCACCAGATGGTGCCTGTGAGTTCCACAACTTCATTTGTGTCAAATCCTCTGGGTCTCATTTGTGGAAACCTGGATACCAAAAAAGGAAAAAAAAAAATCCCTCAAAAAAATCCCTCCCTCATTCAGCTCCGTATTAGGGTGTGAGTGAGTGAGTGAGCCACATGCAATAAGAGGAAGACGAAGATGAGGAAGAGTGGCAGAAGAACAAAGGCCAGAGAGTGAGTTCTTGATTCTGAGTGGCTGATGCCCCATGCACTTCCTCTATCTGAGCCTTAGGCCCAGTGCAGGTGGGGAAGGTGAGGACAGGTGTGTGTGTGTGTGTGTGTGTGTGTGTGTGTGTGTGTGTGTGTGTGTGTGTGTGTGTGTGACCCCCACCTCTTAACCAGGGAAGGGAGATAAAGGAGTCGCTCGAGTGGAAAGACCTGAAGGCGACCGGAAAATGGTCTGTGGCCAGCCGACTCTACCTGATCTTTCCCTTGTGCACAGGCCAGAGAGAGAGAGAGAGAGAGAGAGAGAGAGAGAGAGAGAGAGAGAGAGAGAGACAGAGAGAGAGAGAGAGAGAGAGAGAGAGAGAGAGAGAGAGAGAGAGAGAGAGAGAGAGAGAGAGAATGAGAGAGAGAGAGAGAGAGAGAGAGAGAGAGAGAGAGAGAGAGAGAGAGAGAGAGAGAGAGAATGAGAGAGAGAGCGAGAGATGAGAAAGTGGGGCAGAAAGAAACAAAGAGAAAAGGAGTAAAAAAAACAAGAGGTTGCTGTTGATCCTGGCAGAAAATGAGAAAAACCTTGAAAGACAATTAAGGTGTGCGGCCAGACAGAGGCCTGAGGAATGAAGAGGGATCAAGGGAGAGGGAGAGAGAGAAGCCTCACTGGTCCTGATGCCATCTTCTTTTCTTTTATTCCCCCCTTTCCTTTATTCTTCCTCTATCCTCCTCCCCCCTTCTCTCTCTCCCTCTTCTACAGCTCAATGCCTCACCAACTTCACGGCGCCCGAGGGCTACATCGAGACACCTCAGCAAGCGCAGACAGGGTCCTGGTACGACTCGCCGGTGGACTGCACCTACACCGTGACCGTCTACATGGGCTACGGAGTGGAGATCCAGGTCAGTTTTATTGTTCCGGTCGGATTGGGAGAGGTCGGCTAATGGTCTTTGTGCCAAGCCTCACTGGATTACTGGATTATTTATACAACATGGATGTTGAAATATCAAAAGGGTAGTAATTTAGGGAGTTAGGGGAAATTCTTTGCCATTCTATCTATGTAATATTAAT
>JAODXP020000021.1:15953263-15965763 GCA_027497455.2 Sardinella longiceps | reverse complement strand
TCTGGAATTTATATTGTGTCTATGAACACATTGCCTTGGTGGAGGTCTGCGCTCTCTGAGCGCTTTTCTAGTTTTGTTTTGTTTTTTCAGTTTTTTTTCCGTTCTTTTCTGTGCATTGCATCTCCTTGGGTAGTGATAACTCAGGCATGCTGTTTGCTGAAGATTATTAAGGATGGCTAAACCCATTACTACTCACCAGCCATCGGCCAGCAGTGTCCTGGCCAATCGATCGATACCTGACTCTTGCGTCAGATCCTCTTGTCTTGGGGGTGTGTGTGGGGGTGTGGGTGCGCTAGTTGCTGGCCTTAGCTAGGATATTTCACATGCAGGAGTCTAGCATAGCATCCTATCAAGCCTGTCCTTCATGTTCAAACGCCATGTGCCCTTTCGGCAAAAGGCTACAGGCAGGAAACACACTATTTATACACACTCTGAGCGCAAGGCAAGGCACACACAGAGGACACATCCCCTGGTCTCAGAGAGCTATGCTCCTCGCAGTACCAAAGGTCAGATTCTCAGTGATGACAGGATATTTGTATTTCAGCTTAATAAAAGCGAGCTATCAGAAGATATAATGCAAAACAACAATAGAAGCAACAATCATCAAGCATATAAGCAACAGTATCATTACAGTGAGAAAGACTGAAAAATGTTGGTAAGGTTGTCCATTAATTAGACACGCATTTGAGAGCAGATGGAAGTGTCCAAGGTCACTGTAGGAGGAAGGGTGAGGTATGTATGGCAAAAATCAATATGACACATCACATTATGCATTTCATTTCTTGCTGCCTGTTCTTTTGTATGACGGGCTGCAGTGTTTGCCTCGAGATATGGCTCATACATGTCCTGAAGACAGCAGTAGCCTACAATAATGGCCTCTATGGAAACCTTGAATTAATGTGACTCCATGGCAACATGATATAATATATAATTTATTTAATATAATATTTGACATGGTATGACACACAGACAAGTGACACAACAAATGAGACCCACTCATTCATTCGGTGCCCCTCCACTGGCCAATTACCTTACTTGCCTTTCTTTTGGATTATACTCATAGCTGGACATTTCTTACCACCTCACATATGTCACCTTATTGTCTCCTGATTGTATGCTGCTCTGTCAATGCAAAAGGAGCTGGCAGTAAGTGAAAACAAGAGCCGGTTAACTACCTGTCACATTTCTGGAGACTTGCTCCTTCTGGGCGACTGTAGGCCCCTTAGCACTCCAGTACTGTGAGACGGATGGAGCGGGCGGTACTCTCGTACAGTTAATTAAAGTGCCACGAGGGTTTTAATGAGTTTCTTTTTATTTTTCCGAAGCGTCTTCCCACTTCTTCAGTCCCAGAATATCATATTTTCTTTGCCGAGATGCTGGGCTCTTTAGAGGACCCGGGGCGTTTTGTTCTGTTCTAAGGGGCTGGCGGTGGATAAAAAATACAGTCGCTTGAAGGTTTTTTGGCGAAGTGCAGGAAACTTTCCCAGTTTATCTGGGTGGGCGGAAGGGAAGGGATTTGCACTCAGCACAAGAGCAGGCCAAGAAGACAGTAGGGCAGTGAGATTATCTAGAGCTGCTTGCCCTCGCCCCTCAAGAGGCTGCTTAATTCCTCATATACTCTCTCCTCCAGCTATGTGACACTATTTTAATGTTCGGAAGGATTTTTGAGATTTCACAATACTCTAACCTCACACTAGTGGGTTTACTTGCATTATTACCTTTAAAAACTACTTTTGCCTATCATTGAATGCATGTGTTTGTGAAGATATCTTGATATCTTAATCTCATGGAATCAAATCTAATCTATTTCATGTTACAAATTTCAGTGATCAACATTTTAATTTAAAATGACAGTATAGTTATGTCGAGCCTTTCAAGCTGCTGAAAAACAACCTAAAATTTAATAAAAATAAAACCTAAATCTCCCTGATGAATGGGGTTTTATAGTTGGTTAGTAGGGTATAATACATTGCATTTATCAGCTTATTACAATGATTAATAAATATGAAAACATGTAGTGTTCAAACAGTTAATTACATTTAGGTTCAGGATACTTTGATAAATTATGAGAGCAATTCTATTTTGCCTGTGTAACACTGTGTGAGGTTTTATAATGATTACTTTTGTACAACTAATGCAGTTGGGCTTGCTGGTCATGAATACTGTGAAGGTGAGAAGCATTGACCGACTATAGTGAGCTGGAAGTGTTAGCTCAGTCAACATTGCACTGTCCTCTCTCACTGACACCCTCTGCGATGCAGACACACCCCTCATTGTTGACGACAATGTCGTTTTCGCTGTGACCTTCATTAATGCAGAGGTCATGCGACACAATAAACACCAGCCATTTAGAATGCAGGGGCGCCCGCCGCGCAAGAGGAGTGCAGTTAATTTATCAGCATCCACTGGAATAAATTACACCAACCAGGACACAAGGAGAGGAAAGTCAGTCCCACCCATTCACTTTAAGCACCGTCTCAGTCATACGGCACACAATCAATTCTCTAGGGCGCGGAAGTGAAAACACCCTGACTATGGAAAAAAGAAACCTCAACTGAGACATATAGTGGGTAACAGCAATGTAATCCTCTCTGACTAATTGCCTAAACTCTGACAGTGCGATTCTCTTCCGCGGACGGCTGAAGCTCCGCTTCACTGTGACGGATCGTCTGTCGGCGCTGATGCGGAGAACGGAAGGGGCTCAATGCCCGGCTGGATAAAGTTGCATCTCATTGTTTTTGCCTTGCAGTCTTGCAGTTGGCATAGCTCAGCAAAGCTAGCCTGCTTATTCTTCATTTTGAAGGGTACTGTCTCCCAGGCCCTGCCCACCTTTATTCTGATGGTGCTGCCGGAGCTTGGAGTTTAGGGGCCTGGATTTTGCTGACCGTATAGTATCTCACTGATGGGTAGCATCATTCAGTCTGCTCACAAGCAAAGCAGGTGGTCCGTATATTTCACTGGAGTGAGTTGCTGATTGTTTTGATTGCACATTCTTCACACAATTATGACACAACAGATGAAAGACCTCATAAAAATTTGAGTGAATTGAGTGATCCGGGAGAAAATTAAAAAGGTTGTTCTCAACATGTTTTCTCTCTGATCAAAAGAGAAACGCTGTAGGTTACCAAGCCTATTTTAAAAGTCACTTGTATCCAGACACATCCAACCATATGCTACTGTCAGATCAAATTCTTGGTGGATTGTGAGATTTTTCGTACTTCAAACAGCATGTATTTTTGACCTAATGACTGATGCAATTATGCGGTCTAAAACAATCCACAATGAACACTCTTCCTCTAAGACTGCAACTAATGCATGCTGTAGAGTTTCATCTGTCACCAGTTATGCATTTTTCTCCCAGTTAAGCTTTTGGAAAATTCGTGTCCTTTCTCTCAGCCACTGATGTCAGGGAGCTGCCAGAAGCAGTGACAGACTGATAGCCAATCATCATCATCATCATCGCCATCAAAAGCACCTACCCTATTATCCGTGTCGAGATAGCAAAAATGAGAACGGCCTTTTCAGAAATACAAAGCATCTGGACTCTCCATCTGAACGATCGCAAATTTTCCTGTCACATGCCACTCAGTAGAAATGAGACAAAATCATGGCTTTAACCTTTTTGAATTCCACCGATACAGTACCCAGTGTCTTTCTTTTATACTTTTTTGTCCGTGCATGTGTTTGTGTGTGTGTGTGTGTGTGTGTGTGTGTGTGTGTGTGTGTGTGTGTGTGCATGCTTGTAGGGGGGTCTGATTTTTTGGCTGTTTATTTATTTATTTATTTATTTATTTTTTAAAATCCCTCTTTGCCCTTTTGCTCTGTGCTGTCCACCTCCATCAGTGTGCCACTATGCTGGCTATCATTCAGAGAAGGAAAAGGGCCCATTTAATGGGGGAGTCGGCCCATAATGAGCAGCACTGCCTTCTAGCACATTCTACCCAAATGCCTATTAAAATCTCTCTTAACTTGGTGATTGCCTGTCTCAAGCTGAAATTGGAAATGCGCTAAATTGGACTCAGGGCCTTGGACACAGGAGCAAGGCAAAAAGAGAAACTGATGGAGAGGACATTATCTGCTTGCCAGGGTGCCGTAAATGGATTGCATGATTTGGATTAATTCAATATGGCTGGATCCCTGGTCCCCCCACCCACCCATCCAACCACCCACCCCCATGCTTCATACTTTTCTCTTTTTAAAAGAAACAGAAAGAGAAAGGTTAGCAGAGAGCTGAGTCAGAGAAATATGTTTCTTTATTATTAACAGAAGCCTCAAGGATCGCTCTTAAGAGCATTTGTAAATGTACGGCAAGCTTGACCGCTCACATCTGAACACTATCAGGAATGAAGTGGCTGAATGCCTAAGCATTATGGTATTATTCACATGCTTTATTTTCAATGGACACAATAAACCTCATGACACTTTCGGATTTATTTAATTCATATTTAGGTTTAAATGCACAAAGTCTTAGATGTTATTTATGATTCCTGCTGTAGCTAGTAGGAGTTTTCTTAGTGAGTCTATGTCAAAACCAAACCTCCTTAAAGGAAAGTACCGGAGTGAATTCAAGCATAGCCGTGTTGAAAGAGCTTGCTAAATGCGCTAGTTAGCGAGTGGAATAAAATAATTTGGTACAGCACAGACCGAACACGAACGCAGAAGCGAACAGGCACTTTGCACTGAATCAATGGGACCTGACTGTTGGAAACCGAAAGTAAGATCTGAGGTTACATTGACTCAATGTAAAGTGTTTCGCGTTCGCGTTAGGTCTGTGCTGTTCGAAATTCTTTCATTTCATGTGAAATAAATTGCTGTTAGAAGGCTCATGCAGCAGGACTATGCTTAAACTTACTCCGGTATATTCCTTTAAGACTTTATCCTTAGTTGGCTAGTAGGCCAAGGCCCTTTCCCCTCTCCAACTGTAAAGGGCCTTTTTGAGTGCTCTGTTTCTCATGCCTCTCCAGGATGGTTAGGGAGAAAAACAGCAGCAGGTGGAAAATGACACAGCACTCAATAGCTGCGGTGCAGGTGCTTTTACACACATACACATATATACAGTACACACAGTTACACCTGCCTTTAGACACACACACACACACACACACACACACACACACACACACACACACACACACACACACACACACACACACACACACACACACACTAACACACACACACTCACTAACACACACACACACACACACAGCACGCACGCACACACACACACACACACACACACACACACACACACACACACACACACACACACACACACACACACACACAAGAGCTATGTCTGTAAACATTTTCCAACTCCCCCATTCCCCCCATTCATTCATAAGTGTCAGAGTGGGTCTGCACTCACGGTGCATGTCTCTGAAACACACTCACTCACTCACTCACAGCCATCAGTGGCTCACATGGGGTTACATCTACTCCTGTTCTTGTCCTCCATCAGCCCTGACCTTACCTTGCCTTGACACTGAGCTCTCTGCTGGCACAATCAGATGGCTTTGCAAGAGTCTAGGGAACAACAACAACTGTGAAAAGTAGTCATGTGGGAAGTAGTAGACTGTATGATATTGGTGGATTGATACTAAGGAAAATTTTATTTATACCACATAAATATTGTTATACCACCGAAAAAATGAGAATAATATGTAATAGCTAACCTTTAACACTGCATTTATTTCTATTGTAAATCTAAGCAGGGATAAATTACAGGTGATAAATAAATACTTTCCCTGGAATAGATGATATATAAACTTATTGTAATAACAGATACTACACACAAAAAGTATATACACAAAATGCTATCAGAATTTATCCACTCTAGGGCTATAGCTTACCTAAAATCAAGACATTTTAATAAACAATAGGCTACATCTTACTCAAGAGTTCAAAAAGACAATTATTTGATGATCACCCTGACCACTGTGGAACATAAATATGCAGATGGCCTTGAGGGGGAAAGTGCAAGTTTGGTCCTCTCTCTCTCATCTCCCCCAAATGGGCTCTTTTGTCAGTACTGCTGAACTAATGTAGTGCACCTGTTTGACGGTGCGAGAAACACGCACTGACAGCCAGTGCTGTTGTTTACTGGCGCCCCTATGGGCATTTACCAGTCAAATTGCCCCTGCCAACATTTAAAACCCCTCCTATCTCTTTTCTGAAGTCTGAAATGAAACTCACTCAGGCTGAATGCTGGAAGGCTCATCTCTGACTCTAGAGAAAGACTAGCATTTAGCTCAGCACTGCTGGCAGCTTCTGTTTGTGACTACACTGAAAGAGAATCAGTGATGGCATCGATCCAGTATGATGTCAACAATCTGGATTTACCAGGAAGAGCTTCAGGAGTCAATAGGTGTCAGAGACAACTCTTAAAATCTATGAGAGCATGAATAGATGACGGCAGATTCAAAGATGGCTATTGAGATTTCATTTTCATCAAATGAATGAATTGGTTAGAAAACCGATATTTTCATTTGAAAAAGGGAAAAGAAGAGTTGGACTATAGTTTAACCAGATGGTGCCAGATTGATTTTTTTTTTTTTTTTTTTTTTTTGAGAAATCTTTATATCTTCATACATAAAGAAGATCTTTACGAACTGCAGGTTGCTTTCCAAGGTTAGGTTCTCACATCAACAGTGTTTTATGTATACATACCATGATTTTAGGAGTTCATTCACACCTTGAACACATATAGAGTACAATGGGCTGCCTGTAGTATCATGGTTAACAAAAAACATTGTGATATCACTGATTTACAGTGATTTAATTCAGATTTGATGCGACATGAAAATGCTGCTCCTCATTTTTACATTTATTAATATGTCTTGCTTTTGATGATAGGCAGAGAGAGGGTTGAAGCGGTGAGTATTCCATGATCTTTGATGATAGTAATTAAGCCTGATTTGTTTTGACTGGGCGGGAAATATAACCTTGTAAAGTTGAGTGAGGGAGTCCCTGTAAAGTTCTCAATCTATTTGTTTTATAAAATATTCAAAGGCATACAGAGAGAACATAAACGTAAAGTACGGGTTCATTCAAAATGATGTTTTCGGATATCTTACGATGAAATACGATGGTTAAGATTGACATCATGACAAACGCTTCTGTTCCGAGAATTGTCGCTTGTTGATAGCGTCTTAACAGCAGCATATGGCTGCTGGAACAATCCCTCCTAAAACGCATTCATCGTAAGATATCTGAAAACAGGTCTTAGCATCATTTTGAGTGAACCCGTACTTTAACATCTAAAACACTAAAGTTAAGGACTGATCGAAATTTGTTCCTAGAAGTTTATATAACATGCAATTATTATTATTTGTTTTATTTATTTTTTTTAGGGATATATCGACTTGTGTTTCGTCAGGTTGCTGAATCTGAGAAAAGACCTTCAGTGACCTATTTGTCTCCATTTCCTGAACCATTCATCAGGGCCAGCTGGCATCAATCATAGGATAGTTTTCCTATCAATTTATTGCCTGGCCTCGTTTCCATTCACATAAATGGGCTTAATCTCCGCAGCCCGGCCAGCAGATGTGAACAGGGGCGCAAATCCATGCCAACTCCACTTTGTGGCACAGTGGCCCAATGCTGGCACAGCTTTTAAAGGGAACATAGTTTCTGGAAATGGAGGGAGAGTTGGGATGGCGGTGGAAGTTGCGAGTGGGGTGGGGTGCTGTAGCATGAGAGGACGGAGTCTATTACCCCTCTCTACCGCCTCCCCTCCCAACACTTTCCCAGTCCTCCTCGGCTGGCCTCCTTTGTAGCTTGTTTTTGTTGTGAGAGGATTTTAGGTTTCCCAAATATGGCTGAGGTAGGGTCTTTAGATGTGGAGAGTGCTGTACAGCACTTTAGAACACTTTCAGGAGGCTTTTTTTTTTACTTCCTACTCTCTCTCTCTCTCTCTCTCTCTCTCTCTCTCTCTCTCTCTCTCTCTCCCTTTCTCCCCTGTTTCCCTGTGAAGGTGTGCTGGCCTCGGCGGGTCAGCTATCAGCTCTCTGCAGCCCTCTCTACTCCCTTTGATTTATTCGGTTGCGAAACAGTCCCCTCACACTCGGCTCCCCCCTGCCCCCTTTCCCCTCGGAGGTCACCCTTTTTTAGCGGGAGATTTCGCCTACAATTTTCCCACTCTCCCCACTTTCAAATGGCCATCTAGGCCGAGCGCTCCACTGAACTGATGTAAGTCCAGAGAGAGAGAGAGAGAGAGAGAGAGAGAGAGAGAGAGAGGTGGAGGGAAAGGGAAGTGTGAGAAAGAAAACAGGAGGTGTGTATGTGTGTGTGTGTGTGTGTGTGTGGGGGGGGGGGGGGTGGTGTAGTATTGAAATGAAAGCTTCCATTACTCAGAGGCCAGGAGAGCTCAGTGTGAATGAGGGAGCGAGTCCGACAGAGAGAGGCCACACTTACTGCTGTTTTGGGTCAGGCTACCAACAATTAGTTCGCAATCTAACAATCAAGCCTCGATTAGTCTTTGCTGTCTCTACTGTCTTTATCAGCTGTGGCGTTATGGGGAGAGACTCTGTTTTTTTCTCTCTCTCTCTCTCTCTTCCCTCTCCCCTCCTCTCCTCTCGCTCCACTCCTCCTCCTCATGCTGCTCTCGACGGATCAATATGACTATCGATCGGCCGGGCCCCTCACTGGTAAACACTCCACGATTTATGGGAACAGAGCAGAGGCCAATTAAAAGCACGACGCTCTGGGTCCTGTCTAATGCAACCTAGTCACTCACACATGAGTCTGGGGAGTCGTCGCTCGCGAGCGCCTTAAACACTTTGCTGCATGTCCTTCGGTGGCTCTCGTATTGACAGTAAAATGAATGAGACTGAATGCTTGCGGCACACGCTATGGTTGTTCATGTTCTCTCCATTTCTTTTTTTTTTTTTATGAGCGAAGAAAACAAGTTGAAATATTTGTGTCAGTCCTCAGATCATTAAATGCAATTTCAGTTTATGTTATATTGATTTGTAAAATCTAAAGTCTTATCTTGTTTCTGTCCTATGTTAATCATATTTAATTATACATATAGCTCTTAATTATCCCTTACCTAATCACCTAATTATTCAATGCACTCAGGTTGCAGACAAAGCAGACAGTCTCTACTGTGGAATACACTTGCAAACAGTGGCAAATATCTTATATGTATTTCACTGGAACATTCAGATTAATGATTTATAAAACATGTACAAGTAGGGGTGCTTTAGTTTCTGTAATGACTGAGACTAATGTCAGATATAGTTTGAGTGAGTATGGAGAATGTATTGCTAAGAGATTCTAAATGGCAGGACTGTGATACCAAAAAAAAACATAGAGAAGTTTTTGTTTGATCCCAGATCAAGTTACATGGAACTCTGTGAGAGATAGAGAGAGATGTGAGAGAGAGAGAGAGAGAGAGAGAGAGAGAGAGAGAGAGAGAGAGAGAGAGAGAGAGAGAGACTGTGATTTACAGCTCTGGGACCAGATTATTGAGTCCTAAAGATCTCATCTGATTCGCCTTCTGAAAGAGAGAGAGAGAGAGAGAGAGAGAGAGAGAGAGAGAGAGAGAGAGAGAGAGAGAGGAGGGGGGATACTTTTGAGCAGCCTTACAGTTTGTATCTATTTATTGTTTTCCAGCTTGACCTCTTTGAGATTTATGGATGCACTAAGCGTCTTGGTTTGCACTATGATTTATTCACTGAGTTAAGCCAATATAGCTCTTGTCCAGTTCATTCAATTTCAACAAATTCATTTTACTCATGTCAAAATATATCCAATGTAATTAGTCAATGTTTTTTTTTTTTTTTTTGTCTTTTACCAAAGACATTTGCTACTAGAAGTAAAATAGAGGAGAAAGTTTTGTTGAAAGGCAGCCAAAAAAAAAAAAAAAAAAAAAAACAACCCTTCCAAATCGCATGCTCTCCAAATATGCGCTGAAAGGTCGCAATGATCTTCAGAGATCTGAAATATTCACGGGGCGATGAGATTGTAATGTGGGCACACACACACACACACACACACACACACACACACACACACACACACACACACACACACACACACACACACACACACACACACACACACACACACGCACACACACACACACACACACACACACACACACACCAGTTCCACCATAATCACCACCCCAGTCAGATCTGAAAGACTAAGTAAGGCTGTCACAAGTTAAGCAGTCATTTGCCCACACACATCATTTTCCCCCTGGTTTCATAAACAACAGCATGTTATTAGAGTCGTTTATCATGAAAATAAGATGGTGGGCAGGTGTCGGCTGAATGTGTTTTCAGCACCCGGCTGTTTATTATGTGACAACAGCTCACAGTTTGGCAGTGAAGGATGAACGCAAACATGGAAGTGTATTTAAAGTGCAATTTTGTACAGCAGTAGGGAGGCTTTGTTTAATGGATGCTTTTAACTATTTGTTGGTGTGTGTGTATACCTTCACACACATACATGTGTTAGTGTATGTTGGTTTGTATAGCCTATAAGTTCACACATGTGTTATGTTGGTGTGTGTATACCTTCACACACATACATGTGTTAGTGTATGTTGGTTTGTATAGCCTATAAGTTCACACATGTGTTATGTTGGTGTGTGTATACCTTTACACACATACATGTGTTAGTGTATGTTGGTTTGTATAACCTATACGTTCACACATGTGTTATGTTGGTGTGTGTATACCTTTACACACGTACATGTGTTAGTGTATGTTGGTTTGTATATGTTCACACATGTGTTGTACATGTGTTATGCTGGTGTGTTTATACATTCACACACTTACTGTAAATATCATGAGTGTGAACTTATGGGTGTAAATGTGTGTGCGTGTATGTATGTCTGTTGTATGTGGGTGTGGGAGTGGGTGTGTTTGTAGTGTGTGTGTGTGTGTGTGTGTGTGTGTGTGCGTGTATGTGTGTATGTCTGTTATGTGAGGGAGGGGGTGTGTTTGTAGTGTGTGTGTGTGTGTGTGTGTGTGTGTGTGTGTGTGTGTGTGTGTGTGTGTGTGTGTAAGTGTGTACGTGTGTGTGTATGATGAATTCTGAGTTGATGAGAAATGAAACTGGAGTGGAATAGAGCGGGACAAGACGAGAGGAGAGGAGAGGAGAGGAACACTGTGCTGGTCAGACATTTCTCTTTCTCTTTTTTTCTTCTTCTACTTCTTCTTCTTCTTCTTCGTCTTCTTCTTGTGCAGAGCAGAGCAGAGCCTGCAGCCGTATGGCAGTGTTAGGGCTGGAGATTGGACGTGATGGGTTCCATCACCCCGAGGTGTAATGAACTCCGCGGTTCTGAGGCCGGGCTAGATAAGCGTGTGTCCGGGGGCACGTCAGGACAGTGACTGATGTGATGAGGGATTCTGATGGCTTTCTGGAAGCAGAGCCCAAAGCCCACACACACACACACACACACACACACACACACACACACACACACACACACACACACACATACACACACACACACATACACACACACACACACACACACACACACACACACACACACACACACACACAGACATGCTTCCATACATGCACACACATACACACACACACACACACACACACACACACACACACACACACACACACACACACATACATATACACACACACACACACACAGATAGACATGCTTCCATACATACACACAAACGCATGCTTGCACACACACACACACACACACTCACAGATACAAAGACAGACACTCACACATACAGACACACACTACATGTAACAGATACACACACATGCATACACAGACACACACACACACACGCACACAGATAAACTTCCGTGAGCGCACACACACACACACACACACACAGACACACACACAGAGTGTCACAATCTATCGTCTCATACTCTGTGGCATAGAGCTCTGTATGAGTTTAGAGCTCTCTCCTCACAATATCCCTGCAAAGGCCCGCTGGAAATGAAGTAGTCACCATGAAGCAAAACATCAATGCATTTTATGTTGGGCAAGATATAATTTACTTGTCATTCAAATGCTTTTGAGCTCTTGCTGCTGGAAAGTCTGTGATGCATTATTTAACATGGCATCATCTCAATTGTGCCCTGCTATTCAAATAGCATGAATGAGGCACCACACATTTCCCCTACAAAAATAACATGCATCTGCCAAAGCAACAACGTTCTCATTTTATGCTTTTGTTCCTGTTTCCTTTCAAAATCGGTAATCGCTAGCACCTTGATTCACACACCGCCACGCATCTGTGCGCAGAGCTTCTTCTTTTGCGTAACCCTCGGCCCCCTTGTTTTTGCGTTGTCGGATTTTCCCTTCCCTTGCAATTTTTCCGGCGGCGCTCAGCCGCATCGCATAAAACCAATTTTCCCCGAGCAGGCGTGCAGGGATTGTGCCGATAATGAAAAAAATGAGGGGGGGGGGGGTAGACAAGGGGAATGCTAACGTAAGATAGCCTCCGCCGATGCCATAGCCGCTGTCGCCGCTCACCCGTTGCATGGACACGCAA
>JAODXP020000021.1:15940763-15943263 GCA_027497455.2 Sardinella longiceps | reverse complement strand
AGTATGTGTGTGTGTGTGTGTGTGTGTGTGTGTGTGTGTGTGTGTGTGTGTGTGTGTGTGTATGGGGTGCTGCTGCTGACTTTCCCACAGGTTCAGGAAACTTGGCAGGCTTATCCTCAGTAGCCGGCCACTCGATGTCTCCTCATAGCAACAGTAGGAGAGCGATCACCATAGTGAGAGATGCTTTAGAGCCAGAAGGAAGTGCATGAAAGTGGGAAAGATGTAATTTCACAACCGAGAAATATGTCCTGTTTTCGGCCAATAAATGTGTTCACTGTGGCTGGAAGAAAAAGCATAAGGGTTGTTTTTATTTTTCTTTTGATACAAGGGTTAGTTTTATTTTTCTTGTAACATAAGAGTTGTTTTTTTATCCTTTTTGTAATAACAAAAGGGTTGGGTTTATTTTTCTTCTCTCTGCGTGTACACGAGTATAGTAAGTTATATTCTTCAGTATGGCTGACAATTCTCTTCTTGTGTGCATGACCATCCAGGTGATGAACGTGAGCCTTGCGGAAGGGGACACGGTGAGGTTTGAAGACCTGGGCGGGCGTGAGCCGTCGGTGCTGGCCAACGAGTCCATCCTCATGAAGGGCCTGGTGGTGCGCAGCTGGAGCAACCAGATCTCCATCCGTTTCCACAGCCAGCAGCCCAAGCCTGGATCCTTCCTGCTCCGCTACCAAGGTAAAAACAAGTGTGCTATGAAGCAATATCACACGAGTGGGAGTGATGTTGTTTGCAGGATATCTTCACTGTGTGTGGTTCGGCCGTATGCACAAAGCCGCAGGATGATCTTACCTTGCTGCGCATGTAGAATCAGGGCCGTCGCAACAGGACAGGCAAACCAGGCAATTGCCTGGGGCCCCCAAGATCGACTGTTTAATCATTTTAGTAGTTTAGTTGGTGCTGTTTTTCAACAAAAAATTACTTTAAACTGGAGTTGGACCACTGTACAATACAAATAATTATATTGAGGATGCTTGAAGATTATAACAATGTGGTCCATGTAGGTGTTTATTAGGGGTGAAGAGCCCCCATGTCCTGTTTGCTTGGGGCCCCATATGTACCTTGTACGGGTGAAGAGCCCCCTATGTCCTGTTTGCTTGGGGCCCCATATGTACCTATGTAGAATGTTAGTAAACCTGCCTCTGGACAATTTAAAGGACCTCTTAATAAGTAGACTGGCCCCACTCCAAGGTAGCTTTTTTTATGTTGAGTCGCTGGTTCAAACCCCAGCCTGGACTGCTTAAAGGAGAAAGCCGGCGTGAATCAACACGTAGTCCTACTGTTTTGTAGTGCCAAGTGCTATTGTGAGCCACCTCAATCACTGGATTTCATGCAAGGCAGACTGAGATAGCGAAACGGCAGCTAACGTTAACAGAAAGGGGCATTTCGAAACGAAAGCAAATCGATTAGGTTTCGTTTTTGACATGCCTCATTCACTTAGTGTTAGCTGCCGTTTCGCAAACTCAGTCTACGATGCACAAAATGTTATCATTGAGGTGGCTTTCAGTAGCGCTTAGCAGTATAAAACAGCAGGGCTAGGTGTTGATTCACGCTGGATTATACCTTTAAGATGACCTCTATTACGCTGTTTCAGTGGAAGCATGCAAATATTCATGAGTACAAATATGGACTAGTATAAAGCTGAATGGAGAGCAGAATTTACTATTGCAAAAGTGGGAAGATGTAGTTGGAAACTGACAGTCTTTCTGATGATTGTTTGTTTCACATAGTTAAACTAAACACCATGGTAACCACAGAAATGCAATGACATTTTAATGTATGCAAAAATGCAATAACAAAATGAACATCCACAAAAATACACTCTCACGCATACACAACTACACACACACACACACACACACACACACACACACACACACACACACACACACACACACACACACACACAGAGACACACACACAGACACCCCCACACACACAGTTTTACTGTATTAGTGTAACATGATTACGACACATACAGGACACATGGCATATCAGTTAGGGCCTTGAGGCAGGCCTTATTTGTATCACTTGGCTACTTCTGGTTGGCTCTCTGCCACAGTCTGTCGCGCACCTGTGTGTGTGTGTGTGTGTGTGTGTGTGTGTGTGTGTGTGTGTGTGTGTCTTAATTAGATTGACAGGTGTGATTGGGAGTCTGGAGGTGGAGGACGCCGCTCTCCCGGCAGCTTTTTGTGCACTGAGCGGAGACGCTCTCTGTTATCGCTTGTCAACATAATAATGTTCACGCTTGCCTGAAATGACAACTGCTGTCAATAGGCTGCGTAATTACGCCTAAATATGGTCCCCACAATTCATCGCTAATGGTCTTTAAATAGAGACGTCAAAGGGAGAGATGGGTGGAGAGGAGGAGGCTTACATTTCTTGAGAGAGTGTGTGTGAGCTGTGTTGCTTTTTGTGTGTGTGTGTGTGTGTGTCACAGCCTGATTTGTTTTCAGTCGTTCTGCCGTGCGTGGCGATGAAAAGGAGGCGGTAGTTG
>JAODXP020000021.1:15863263-15930763 GCA_027497455.2 Sardinella longiceps | reverse complement strand
CTATGAGCCCCTGTCCTCCCCTCCTGATTACATTTTTTTCCTGTAAAAAAACCCCCCAAACACAGCAATCTGCTTGTTTTTCAAAGGCTATCATTTCCACCAAACAAAAGGTGGAAGGCTTATGGGGTTGTGTCAAGCATTGTCTCTGTCACCAAGGTGATGCAGCTGCATCCAGCATCAGGACCAATGTAGCAATAAAACATGCGGAGCGCTAGTGAAAGCATTAATGGCTGGCTCTGGCAATATGCAGTTCATCACTGCAGATGTGCAAAGCTTTTTGGGATGTATGTCCATTACTGTTACTGAAAAAAGAATGATGCTTCTTTCTGCACACACAGACCAATAGGGCTGAATAAATGTGCTACATGCTTGTTTTCTCTCTTCATTTCCCGGGTTTTTTTTTTTTTTTTTTTTTTTTTGCATGGCTGTATACACATGCTTGCTCAAACATGCCCTTGTGTTGCAGTCGTTAGGTTCCATCTCAGTGGAAAACGCAACCGTTTGCAGATTCCATTCTTTCCCAGACTGAATGCAGGTTGACAGCAGCTCAATATGTGAATGCTATCTCACTGTGAACACATGGAGAATTTCAGAGTTCAGCGGGTGTTTCCATTAATTACCGCTCTATAACTCTTACACAGAGATTGATCCAAACACTCGGTTAATCCATATGATTTCCAATATCAGCCTGAATTTACAAAACAACCAATCATGCTGTCATGAATGTTCATGTGTTGACTGAGGAAACCGACTGCATCCTATTCATCCAATGATTGGATGGCACCATATCACCAGGTACTATAGTAGGTGTGTTTTTGACTGCTCAAAAGCGCTGGCAAGAGAGAGAGAGAGAGAGAGAGAGAGAGAGAGAGAGAGAGAGAGAGAGAGAGAGAGAGAGAGAGAGAGAGAGAGAGAGAGAGAGAATGGAAAGTGAGTGAAGGATTATTGGAGTAAAAGCTGGGTTATGGGATGTGGGAGTGCTTTGTGTGTGTGTGTGTGTGTGTGTGTGTGTTAGTGAGACAGATCGAGCGAGTGAGTATGTGTGTTTCTTCAGGGAGAGAGGGACTCTATCCCAGTTCTTGTGAAATGGCGGGAGGGAGCCATGGGATGGCATGTCAAGACTGAGATGGGGCGCTGTCAAGCTGTCGACAGGCTTCATGTGGCTCCCCTGTCTGGCGCGCTGACACGCGTGGCCTCCGGGTCTCCTGATGAATTTCCTCGGACACACTTGGCAGGGTTTGAGCGGGCGGCCTTGGCCATGCAGGGAGCTCTCGGTAGAGCTGCTGTCAGCGTGTGGCGTGTTTGCACAGACAAACGCTTGTGATTAGGCACAGACGACCTTCCCCTGGCAGCACTCGGCACAAAATGAGGCACAGCCATCACCAGCCTGGCTGGCATACCAAATATAAATGTGGAAATGTTCTGCACTTACAACATGAACATTACTGTCTACAAACCATTATGGTTACATATCACAGAATCTCCCGAGTCCTGTCTTTAATCTGAGTCATGGCTTATAGGCCTATATAATTACATAGAAACAGTATATAGGCCACTCGATGTAGATGACATTAAATTAGTTTTTATTTTGGGAGTGAAAAGTAATTGAATGTACTACTGTAACTACATCAGAGAATTAATCAAGTTTTTCAAGCAATTGTATATTTCATGGGAAAGTCACGCTGACCCTAACTCAATTAATTTGTGTAACTTGTTTGTAATGAATCATTCAAAGTAATCTCAGTCGTGGAGTGATTTGTCATTAACGAAACACAAGGCAAATGGCTTTGTTGATTTCTTTTTAATTAATTAACAATGATATCAGAGTTTAATGAAAACAAAATGGCACGTAATGTGGCCGACCAACCCATAATTATTTTGCGGGAGGCGTTCATGTGGGGCGTTGGCACGTACCCCCTTGGAAGGAATTCATCGTTGAGACCACCTGCCCAGCCTTTCTTGCAGTTGCATTCATTCGTTCAGCCAGTAATTATGAGAAATTAATGTTAGCCCAGCTGTGAGGGACGGAAAAAAAAAATACACTGAATGTTCCTTTTGCAAGGAAAGCGGGAAGATTCATTTGCCGGAGAGGCCCGCTTCCGTATCAGAGTTTTGATTAAAGGGCCATCTGGGTATTTGGTGAAGCCTTATAAACATCTGCGGTCTGCGGACCCAAGGGAGCGAAGGGAGAGAGGGAAGGACATTACCATGACAGACACGAAGTGCCTCCTGTCACCGCTTCCACTGGAAATGGAGGAATGACCGTGAAGTAATTCAGTTTGGTCTGACCCTCAGCTGTCTTTTCATCACTGAGATGTTTGTCAAATCATCTGACAGGGCGGGCCTCTAGGCAACACTTCCTTCCCAAACTATGCCCTCGCAGTCGTAGCAGCCTAGCAATCTTTTGCTGAATATCCATATAGCTATCATTACTCCTATGTACTGGCCATTAAGAATAAATAAATAAATTAATAAATAAATTACAGACATTCACTTGGATAAATTACAGAGAATGCATTTTAAAATAAAAAAAAACCTCTGTTGGCTGAACTTGGCATTGTGTGCTATGTTCTCTTCAATCAGACATCAATGCAACACAGCGCCAATTTCACTAGCCAGAACACGTTTTGAGAGCCGTCTGATGTTGGACCCCCAAAGTTTTGCCTGTGACAGAGCTGTAAATTAGTTTCTCCCCGCCAGGCTCAGCGTTGCCAGGATACTTCATTGTTTTGTCATTTCCTGACCTCTCGGGGTGCCCTCGCATCATTAGCGCAGACATGTGAAAACAGATCACTGCCGTAAGCCTCCATTTGCCACAGCTAATTCATTGGCCTTGATCAAATTATAATTACTGCCACTCATAAACTGACTTATGGAGAGAATATAGAGAGAGAGAGAGAGAGAGAGAGAGAGAGAGAGAGAGAGAGAGAGAGAGAGAGAGAGAGAGAGAGAGAGTTACTCAACATATCCTGATGAGTGGAATTAAGAGTTTACTTGGGTCATGAGAGAACAAATTTGACATTACCGTGGTGTTGACATGACGCGATTGAGCTCTCCATCTCTTGATTGTCATCACCTGAGGTAGAAGTGCAAATTAGAATGTGTTAAGCAAAGCAGAGCTCCAGCTCTCCATGAGAGCACTACTGACTCTTCTCTGAATCTAGAAAGTGTACTACAGTACATGCGTGAATCAGTTCGCAATTTTTTTATACGTGTCAACCAAATAAGATAGCGTAGAAATGACAACAAGTTACACCTTAGTGTGGTGTACAGTAGTTCAATTCAATATAATACATTATTCAATAATTATTATTATAATACAATATAATTAGTAATTCAAGACCGAATACGGTATTAGACAATATTGTACTACTTAATAATAATTGTCTCAAAATGCTGTAATCATTTAATTGCATGTAACTGAAATGCCACACTTTAGGTTGGAGGCACCACCAGTAGTTACTCGTTTTCCCCAGTAGGGGCGTTCAGAGGGTGTTGCAGATCCCCTAGGAGATGTGTCAATCTGTGTCTGGGGTAGACTCCTGCACCCCCCATGCTCTTGATGCATTGGAAAGGTTAATGAGAGGTAGCATGAAATCGAATCCACTAGAGAAAGAGACACCCCCTCCCCCTCCCCCCTCCCCCCCACCACAGACACTTTCATGCTCGCGTCTCCACTGTGAACCCGTCACACACAATTATCTTCCACCGAATCTGATGAGTTGGGTACGGTACGGAGACTAGAGTGAATCCAGTCTGCACTCCATAATTAATGCCTGGGCGAAAAGGGGGATGTATATTTCATTGGGTCATGTAAAATACAGGAGTCTTAATAGACAATTCGTCTCTGTTAGTGGGACGACGTGTCCGTCTGTGTCGGAGGATGCTCCCGTAGGGACAGGATGCTAGCGGAGGCTTGTCCTCCAGCACTTCCTGTGTGCGACACGTTCGTGCCCGGAATAGATAAACAGCTCTGGTCTTATCAGTAGGGGCTTCAAGTGTCGGCCATATTCCGATGCACAGGAGTGCGCAGGGAGCCATGGCACCTGGGAATGGCTCTCCGACACCTAAGAGAGGATTCGTTCCACCAGCTCTGATGTCCTCTCACGACGGCCATATGCACGGGGCAGTGACGGCCTTCCCTGCCTTATCGCACGTGTCGCAGGGCTCCGGGCAAGGAGATAGCACTGGAGCTAGAGTACACAGGCGTCTGGCTCTAAAGCACACTCGGCTTTCATGGCCAGACCACAGTCGCCTCGCCTGTCACTGCAAGATTGGAATAGATTGAAATACATGATTTTATATGCAATTGTACTTGTTAGAAAAACAATTCAATTTGAATGAGCTATAAAAAATGTCATTGTATGAATATTAACGTCATTATACATGAATATTGAATATTAAACCTCTTTATTGGTAATGAAGTATTTAATTTTATGCTAAAATATTTAATCATATAACTGTAAACCTATTTATACATAAATAGCCTTTGAGAACTCTGATATCAACAGTTATACTACTCTTGTCAGCTTGTCAATAACAGGTTAAAAGAGAATTTACTAATGTAAAATCTAGATACTTTGAATTTGCATGTCATGCATACAGTATGTACGCTTGCTCTATGAGAAGTTGTGCCCAAACATTGACTGGTATCTGCTGAGGAACCCCTAGAGCCCAGACCCTTTGACACCCCTCCCCTTTGAAATCCCTTTGAAAGCCCCAGTGGACCTGGTCCCTGCGGAGAGACGAATCTAGCTCCCTCTCTCATCCTCTCGTCCGTTTGTCCCTTTGTTCTCTCTCTCTCTCTCTCTCTCTCTCTCTCTCTCTCTCTCTCTCTCTCTCTCTCTCTCTCTCTCTGTCCTGAGCCCCGTCCGTCGTCCCCTGCTGTGATCCACAGCACAAACACTGAGGCGGAGGGATTGGTGTTTGAGGACCTAGATGCAGGTTGATCCACATGCCCATACACTGAGGCCTGAGTGGATTACTGAAACGGCCGGGGAGTTGCAGATAGTGACGTCAACAATTGACTTGCCTCACATAAGGGGCTGACCCCTTACAACAATGACACTGATTGCAGGCTTACATTTTGTGGTGTGCTCATGGATTTGTATAGATGCACACATTCGGAGCTCAGAGACATGCTATACCCCAATTGTTGGTGTTTTGAAGCGCATCTGTGTTCAAATAAAGCAAACGAATGACACAGTTATTAAAGGCGGGGTATGTGATTAGGAAAAACGGTTTGAGAAAACGAGGCATTTGAAAAGAAACAATTCAGAGGTCCAATCCCCTGTCTTCAGATTTCCCCTGAAGCCACTGCCACACTTCCAGAGTATAGAAACGAATGGGGAGGGGGAGGGACAAACGGCAGTTGGATTTGACAGACTTATCACCATCCAATCATTTTTGCTGGTTCCTTAAAATGATTGGATGTTGTTTTTCCTGTCCTGCTTGTTCCACAGGTGACTAACATTTTTTTTTTTTTTTTTTTTTGCGTTGCAGTATTTAATTAATTGTTTGCCATCAAGGTGTTAATGTCATTTTAAGCAATATAGTAAAAAGTTCTCCAGGAAAGCATCACATACCCCACACCTTCAATAACATTCCTTCACTAGCATCCACCCATTCTGCTACATCCATCCATCCATCCAGACATGCAGCCACCCATCCAATTGGCCAACACTGGGTGTCTAGTGGCGTGAGATGAGATGCCAGTGGACATTCCTCTGGCCAGACCTGTCTGCTATCATTATGGGTTAACTAACTCTCAGCTGCCTGGCCTGGCCATCATTAGTCATGGCGTCAGCCTCGCTGCAATAGCCTTGTGTGCATTACCACCGCCGCCACCATCAATTCCACAGAGCCACCTCTAGGGCACCTAATGGGCGACATTAGCGTTGCATCTGTTGCCGTCACCCCGCCCGCCAGCTAATCTCCCTGGCACCAGTTACCATGGTACCGCGCCACTGCTGGCTCCTGCACCAAAAAGAAGAAGAGGAGGAAGAGGAAAAAGAAAAAGAAAAAGAAGAAGAAGAAGACGGAAAAAAAAACAATTAGGCTTTATGGCCTGGAAAGCTGTGAGGGCTGCTAGGGAAGGGAAGGGAAAATGGAGGAAGAAGCCTAGTGTGATTTAATAGCACAGGGATGAGCAGAAGCCTCATATAAAACTCTCCTCCACCCCTTCTCCTCCACCCCCCATCCCCATCCCCGGCATCTCCCCTCCTCCCCACCGCCTCCATATTAGTCTAATTGAAACAGAAACGGCGGGGTGATAATGCTATAACAACAAGGCCGCTCGCCGCTCGGGCCCCGCTGCGTTGATAGGCCGGTAATAAAGCGTAAATAAAATGGACGGCTGGGGGAGTGTCAGGGCCCCTGCTTGTTGGCTCATTGACTCTGCCCAAGCGGCACCGCTGCTGTCATCTCACTGGTGAGGAGATTAGACAAAACCGGCAGGAGCCAGACAAGTCTCTCTCTCTCTCTCTCTCTCTCTCTCTCTCTCTCTCTCTCTCTCTCTCTCTCTCTCTCTCTCTCTCTCTCTCTCTCTCTCTCTCTCTCTCTCTCTCTCTCTCTCTCTCTCTCCCTCTCTATCTCTCCCTCTCTCTCTCTCTCTCATTCTCTCTCTCCAGACCAACTAACTACCGTCTGTCTCTTTAGTGGTGGGACATGGGTAGGGGTGGACAGTCAGACTGGACTGGCCATTAGTTTCATGGGAAAGGAGTCTGCCCCTATACCAGTTGTGTTGCAGGTGAGGTGAGAAGGGAAATAAAGCTCCATAGATGAAAGATGGAAGATCTGATATCACCAAGTAATTAAGAGTCCAGGATCAATGTCAAACTTGTTGCCCTGGATCAATGGGTTAGGTTTAGGGTTAGGAGTAAGGTTAGGGTTAGGGTTAGACTTAGGGTAGGGTTAGAGTACATTGATCCAGGGCAAACAGGTTTGACATTGATCCTGGACTCTTAATTACTTGGTGATATCAGATCTTGCGATGAAAGATATAGATTAAATCCTTGACATTCCTCTAAAATGTTTCCCTCAGTATTTTCTAGTATTGTGATAATCTTTCTTGTACCTGAAAAATAGGCTACAATTGGTTTGTTACCAAGGACTTAGCCTGATGCCGCTATCCTACCTGCTTACTTATGACGGAGTCAACAGTCGGCTTAAAAGCAAAGCTACCAAGGACTAGCCTGCTGTAGGCCTACCGGATACTGTATTACAGCACACATGAAAGACATAGAGTTATCAACATGTGTGCCGATCTTTTACTTTATCTGCATAATTGCACACATAATGGAAAATCATGTGCTTGACAGCTTTGTTATAGCATATACACCTGGTTTGGGCGCCATGTGTGACTTGTTGGCATTCATAAGTTACGCTCTGGGTGTTCCTTGGCCTTTGTGCCTCTTGCTTAATGGAACTCCCACCCATTAAACAAAATGTCAGAGTTAAGCCAAAAGGAAAAATTACACCTATTTATCAACTGGCATGCTTGGAGGGTGGTGGAATCCCAAGCACGTCAGACACAAAGCGCAACCTGCACAAAGCACAGAAATACAAAAACATCAATTCTCACTGACAGGGTCCTCCACAGGGTTAGGGACTAAGCTGAAATGAAACTGTCAAGGAGGCAATTTTTTTTCTTTCTTTCTCTCTCTCTCTCTCTTTCTATCCTCCCATCTTAAAAGAACTGGCGAAGGGGATGGGCAATTTGCTAGTTCTTCAATTTTAAGAGAACAGCTTTGGTAAGCAGTATGAAAACTTGCACACAAAAAAAGCCCATTCACTTAATTACACAAGGTAGCAATGAAAAATAGCTGTTGTGCTACAAGGGAGCAAAGAGATAAACTAAGCGAATGGTATATTGTGGGCTATTTATCCTAGGCGGGTGGATCATACTAAACCTATATTATTGTTTTGAGGTGGCGATAACACTTTACCCTTTTAGCTTGTGTTTATTGTGCTCTGCTGTAATAGAAGATCTTCTGATTATCTCCCTTCAGAACGCCATTCTCTTCTCTGATTGGCTGCTAGGTGGCCATTAATTCCAGATAACCGGCTACTTTGGAAGTAGTTCCAAAAAATAACTCATCTAATAACTGATTACCGTTCCATATGAATGCCTTTCAGAATGGTAACTATAACAACAATAAGCAACATGGTAGATCTACTTTCAACTGAAAGTAGTACCCAAACCGAACAGGTTAGCTTCTTTTAAATTTGAGTTGCATATTTCTTTTACGTTTTATACGCTTCTTCAAATATACGAGAGATAGATAGATACGGGAGATAAGCGGGATAACGACCTCCGAGGTGTCCAGTTATTTATTTATAATTGTCGCCGGAGCGTCGCCGGAGTTCTAGATTCCGCCTCGACAATTATAAATGAATAACTGGACACCTCGTCGGCCGTTATCCCTTACTTGAAGATTGCTTGTAGTATCCAGCACTAGTTATTATTTAGAGCCGGCGATGTGAATGATTGAGGGCCTGAAGCTGTGCCTATTACATGTGAGAGTGGATAGGCAGGTCTTCTATAAATGGTTATTGAATAGATTATTAACATCAGTAAGATGTTAATTGAAAGTTTGTGGTTTCGATCAATGAGATGAATAAATTCCATCAAGTTTTAGAATTTTTTTAATTTAGCCATAACAAACTGTAAACTAACTGTTAACTTACTAACTAACTATGCTGTAAAATGTCTGTTAATTACCGTTACCTAACTGTTAACTGTTATCTATTAACAATTAAATGACTACTTACTGATGTTAGGAAGCTATTCAATAACCATTTATAGTGGACGGTTATTATAAAGTGTTACTGATAGGGGATAGGCATAGAAGAAATGATAGAAGAAATGAAAAGATATGAAGAAAAAAATGTTCCGTATTAGAAGGTTATATTCAGTAGCTTTATATTAGGGTTGCTATGGTCCCTACAACATGAAGTCCGAATATTATGGTATGGCATGACAAAACAGTGCTGGGTGAAAAATTGTGATTTATCACTCTATTTAGGCTTGTACATATTTTGTTGGCCCAAGGTGTAGAACAGAGTCCTGTGGCAACAAAAATCAATGGCCAGGACTTGGTGCTGAATCGTAACGGCTAACAATAAAGCTGGCACAGTTACGATGAGACAGGGAAGAACGAGTCGGAGAAATATCTCTCTTATAAATTGCAAAAGAAGTCCTCTGGGGCAGCAGGGGTGACAAATGGGAGGCAGTAAAACAGGTCTTAGTTAAATGGCTGCCGCAAGGTCGGTCCTGGATTTACTCACCGCCTCGTTCCACCGCCTGCCTTTGTTCACCGGCGTGTGTGATGTGGAAAAAAAGTTGGACGCCCCGCACAGCTTTGCGGTAGCTGATGAAAAGGTGCTGGCGGTGGTTTATAAAAGCTGTCTGCAGCCAGTCCTGCGCCATACAAAGGGATGAAGATCTCTCTCTCTCTCTCTCTCTCTCTCTCTCTCTCTCTCTCTCTCTCTCTCTCTCTCTCTCTCTCTCTCTCTCTCTCTCTCTCTCTCTCTCTCTCTCTCTCTCTCTCTCTCTCTCTCTCTCTCTCTCTCTCTCTCCCTCACCCAGGCATCTCTGGGATCTCCACCTGTTGGCTTTTCATGTCCTCCCAGGGATGAGAGGGAGGCCCAAGGCTTTGATGTCAATGCTGGTGGACATGAATGGAAAGTGGCTGGTTTTGAGAGGCAGCATGAAGCCTTCTGTCTGTGTTTATGATCTATGGCAGTCGGCACTCTCTCACTTTGCCATTGCCACTCATAGCTTTGCACTTGTGTGCATACAGCGTGTAATAGAAACACCTTCGTTTTGAGAGAGGTGGTATTTAAAACCGTACGGGAGAGAGCATCTTGGCAGGGCTGAATCTGAGGCCGTTGTTGGGTGCTCCTGAGTGGGCTTGGCTATTGAGGCCGAACAGAGCGGAACTAGAGCTGTGTGTCCGCAAAGAGGTCTCCTGTGCATTGTGTGAAAACCCCATTAGCACTTTCCAGAGTAATTGTCCCTAACGGGAAATCCAAGTTGAATTCCTAAGCCCGTTAATTTGCTCATTAGCAACATTTGCATGCACCCACATGTCTCACAATGTGCCATTCTGTGCTGACCCTAGACCACCTTTCGGCGATTATAAGACCCCATAAGCAGCGACGTGTCCTAGTTGCCATCAGCCCTGTTTTTCTTTCCCATGTATCTGAAGAATGTAGTTTAAGCATAGGGGACGGTTCTGGAGGGGGACTGGGGAGGTGGCGCTGACGCTGGCAGGCTATAGCTGGGACAGTTGCTGTTTTATGGCGCCCATTAGGGATACTGTGAGCCTAATCCATCATCCTGGGCAACTAATGATTGCTTCCATACATCCCACTAGACACAATCTACTTGGTGGACAGGGACGGGGGACAGCGTACCAGGTTGGGGTCCATTTATCTTCCCCGCAGATGCGCGCCTGGCTGAGCGAGAGGGGGGTCAGCTTGACTGGTCAGGGCAGGAGGACTGGGACTGCCTGGGCATCAGCATTGGGGACAGACCCACAGAGAGAGAGAGAGAGAGAGAGAGAGAGAGAGAGAGAGAGAGAGAAGGGTCTAGAGCGACCATTGCATATCCTGTCGAGCTTGGTGCACTAGAATAACGAGTGTGGCTGGAGAATATATTTCAAAAGTTTTTATGTCCGCATTTCATTCCCCCTCTCTCTCACCCCTAACTCAACATAACAGTTGAACATGGCAGAGTGAGGCTCACGCAGAGTTGTTGGTTGTCTCAGCATGTTTCAGTGAATTAGACTTGCAGAGGAAGAGACAGTGCACTAAATATTAGACCTCTACTGAGAGCTCTCTGTTTGAATCAATGTGCTTATGAGCCTGTGGCATTCACTTCCTTTCCTCTCATCTATTTTCTTTCTCTCTCTCTCTCTCTCTCTCTCTCTCTCTCTCTCTCTCTCTCTCTCTCTCTCTCTCTCTCTCTCTCTCTCTCTCTCTCTCTCTCTCTCTCTCTCTCTCTCTCTCTCTCTCTCTCCCTCTCTGCAGCATTCGTTCTGAGTTGCCCATTCCCCGAGCGCCCGGCGTACGGAGACGTGTCCGTGTCCAGTCTGCATGCGGGCGGAGAAGCCTACTTCTACTGCTTCACCGGCTACCAGCTGCAAGGGAACCCCACCCTGACCTGCCGCAATGCCACTACCCCCTACTGGAGCGGCAAGGAGCCTCAGTGTCTAGGTAAGAGATAGAGAGAGAGAGGGAGAGAAGGAGGGAGAGGGGGAAAGAAAGAGAGAGCGATGGGAAGACGGCATTTTCCCCACACAATGTTGTAAATGCATTCAATATGTCATTGGTATTCATCACAAGAGAATATGGACACACACACACACACACACACACACACACACACACACACACACACACATAAAGGCACTTTCTCACACACACACACACACAAAGATATGGGGACATCAGAAGAATGTAGAGGCAATCCTTCAAATGTTATCACCCACACACTCACTCACTCTCCTCTCTCTTGTCTATTGCTCTATGTGGTCACAGAAGCTGTGATGAATGAATTCTTGTTGTTTATCATCCCATTTCCTCTCTACTTCGATCACGCATACAACATCTTTCCTTTATAAATCACACACACATATAGACATGCTATGAAGTCCCTTCCAGCTGCTCTAGCGGGCTTATTATTTTGTCTATTCAGCTTCAATTAAATCAGAGAGGAGCAAACTTCTAGCACACCACCACCACCGCCTTCTTGATCCATCCAGCTTTGTTGAGGCTCAGTAATTGATTCTGGCTCTGCTACACCCTCTTGGTCAACTGCAATGTTTGCAGCACCAGCTGGTGACAGCGTATACACACACACAGACACACAGACACACACACACACACAAACATACACACAAACAACTCCTTGTGTTTTTCCAAAGGCGTTATTAGAATCGAAAAGCCCCGCTGTTTTCTCGAGAAGACAGCGGATTCTCCAGTGGATGCCGCCGAACATCTTTTGCATGGTAAACAGACAAGAAGTGCTTTGACTCTAAACAAAGTCTCCCTCTGCTCTTCCCCCCATGAAGAAGGAAGGAGTGTTGTTTTGATGCAGGGGAGCTCATTTGGCAGTTCAGACGCACTTGAGGCACAATGAATAGTTAACAGGCTCTGTGGACTAGGGGTCAGGAAGGCCACATCCGTAGAACGTCGCGCATGGAGGCAGGATTAGTCAGTGCATCGAGCCAAGCAAAGCCCCCGTAAACGTGACATTTAAACAAGCATGATTGTGCCACGCTGATGCAGCCGAGAGAGAGAGAGAGAAAGAGAGAGAGAGAGAGAGAGAGAGAGAGAGAGAGAGAGGTGCGTGCCAGGGATGGACTGCTGATCACCGTGGGCACAGTGCCAGGGAACACAAGAGCCTCTGCCCGGCTTTTAATTAAGCACTGTCCACCTGGCTAACCCTCACCTGATCGGGGATGATAGCTACGCCCCACCACAAACAAGTGGACACACATTCCTGCTGACACACATACACACACGTGTGCGTGCGTGTGTGTTTGTGTCCAAGTGCAAGCACAGATTTACTGCCGTGCACATTGATAAATATAGCCTAGACCATAGCAAGAGCATTTGATTATTAGTGTTGTAGTTGTTCCCACAGGGATTACGTTTTAACATTCCATGTATGTTCTCTTAAAGCTGTATTCGGCAACTCTTTTAAAGTCAAATTTCGTGGAATTGTCACGTTATTCTGGAAGTAGTACATGAAAAAGGCTATTTCGGAAAAAACCCTGAATTCTCTAGCTCCTAAACCCTGTAATCGTCGTTGCAATCGTCTTATCTTTTTATAGTGAAAATCCAGCGCTGCCTGTAGATTTCCACCAATCAGGTTCGGAGGGAGGGATAACTGCCTGTCGATCACAGCTGTGAGCAAGCTGCTGACAACGTTCTGCAGTGAGAGGCCGTTGAGGAGCGTAGTAGAGACAGGGGGAGGGACCAACGAGTTGTATGATTTGGAATTTTTTTGCGTAAGTCTCTGAATTACGTAGACTTGCCGAATACAGCTTTAACATTGTAAAGGAAGTAAGTTTGGAACTAAAAAGAAAGTTCAAGTTCTGTTTTGTTTTTATTTTATACAGTCTATACAGTATGTTGAAAATCCAGGCACACACACACACACACACACACATTTTCCTTTACTCTTTCTTTCTCACACACATAGCTTTTCAAAAGCACTGACCATTCAGGGCCCTGTACCGAGTTACCCATGATTGCCTCAGCAGGGAGTTTCTGCTCTGTAGAGACTAGAGAATGTCTCTCTGTTTACTGTCTGACGACACCATTACTATCTTAACTGTAGGCTACATAACATGTCCATCAGAGCCCTGCCACTACACACACACTGAGCAGACAGCCCCCATTTTATTTTTTAATAGCTTTTATTTCAGTGTAATAGCATCACGGAAAAGGATAAACATAAAAACACAAATACAAAATAGGATTGCATTTAACCATTCCTTACATCATTACAGCGCCTGCACGCGTTTGTGTGTGTGTGTGTGTGTGTGTGTGTGTGAGTGTGTGTGTGTGTGAGAGAGAGAGAGAGAGAGAGAGAGAGAGAGAGAGAGAGAGAGAGAGAGAGAGAGAGAGAGAGAGAGAGAGAGAAAAGAGACACTCTCTCGTGACCAATTTGAGCTGGTTCTGAGGTCTGCCATTGGCAGCTTAAGTATCTCCCCAGTTCCTTGGTTCTCAGTCTGTTGCCAGTATGTCCTGCTTTTGCTCAGCACTAGCCATGCTGTCAGTTGTCAATATTATTTTTCATTCCATACTACAGATGAAGTGAAAAGCTGCATGCTCATAATATGTACACAGACAGCTTGATGTATTGTATAAATAACACACAGGGCATGAATCATGATGAAATGTTTTATATCATTGAAACATTGGAGAAGCTGTTTATATGTCTAATCAGAGGCGCCGCTAGGGGGGGAAAAGTTAGGATGATTCTAAGGGCCCAGCACAGACAGGGGGCCCAAAGAAAATTTTAATATTAAAATCAATATTTGAGGGGCCCAAAAAATTATTTTGTCATAGGGCCCAAAATTTCTAGCAGCGCCCCTGTGTCTAATTGTTGTGATGTGATGTCTGTCTTGGTATGTTTCTTATTATTTATTTTATCTATTTATTCTGTATGTGCATTTTATGAGATATGGACCCTGATTTTGGTGTCTGAAATAAAAGAATTGATGATGATATAAGCATTTCAATACTTAGAGTAGCATGTTTGCAAACATAGGCTATATTTATACCACGTCAGGTGACATTCCCCTCACAGTATTTTTATTCCATGAACTTTTTGAGGTTTTTTATGCATCTCCCCAGTCACAAACACTTAAAATGAGTTTCAAGCTGGCATTTACTTTTCTTATTTTAAGTTTCAAGCACCCTTGGGAGTCTCCTCTCTCTGCAGTAGGGAAAAGAAATGTCATGGAAAATACATAAAATAAGAGAAATACAAAGAAAACAAACATTAAAAAATGGGCTTTCCTGCTTTTGCCCATACAGTGTGTCCCCACCATCACCTTGGTGTCTCTCTCGTTTTCTTTCTATCCATCCTTCCATCACGTGTTCTTTTTCCTCTTCTCCTCTCAGCTTCCTGTGGAGGCATGGTAAAGAACGCCACTGTGGGACGCATCATCTCTCCCGGTTTCCCTGGCAACTACAGCAACAATCTGACATGCCACTGGATTCTGGAGGCCCCCGAGGGTCACCGGCTGCACATCCACTTCGAGAAGGTGGCCCTTGCCGAGGACGACGACAGGTCGGTATTGACCCCCCTCCCCCCTGCTTTGTTTCTCTCTCTCTTTCCCTCTCTCTCTCACTCAACATGCCTTCACAAAAAAATCACGCAGGGCTCACAGCAGCGGAGAAAGTAATTAGTCGCATCATTCACAGACAGCAAAGACTTTCTTTGAGACACCCGATGTTCCACTCCGCAGGCAGTTTCGTCGCTTCTGTCACATTGCTCACACACCTGCATTCTCTCACACAAACACACGTTGAATGAGCGCCACGGCAAAGGCTGACCCAGGCTGGTGTTAGGTATTTGATTTCACAGAAGAAGCTTGAAAGGAACATCTGCGGCTGTGTGCTAATAATGATGGAACAAACCGACGGGGTGAGACCAAAGGGGTTAGGCTTATATTTTATTGTTCTCCCAACTGAAATAATCAAGTGCCTTTCACACAAATGGAGTGAGCGATTACGCGCCCTTTTTGAGTCTGGAAAGGGGCAGATTGAATTATATTTGATGAACATTGCCCACCATGACCAGGGGCAGAGTCAACTAATGGACTTTTAATGAGACCACTTGCTGGCCTTCTTTGTAGAGTCATCATTCTCCCCCCGTTTCATGTGAACTATCAGAGATAGGCTACGGCGTGCGCTGGCTAGTGGCAGCCAATCAGATCAAATTGAATGCTGCGCCTGGTCATAATAACACATTGACAATAATAGTCTCATTGAGTAGCAGCATCATAGCACCTGCTGACAGCATTGTGTAGCCTTGCGTTGGAATGAATGCATATTTTTCTTCTTTTTGATGAAATTCAACTTTGGTCCTCCTGATGAGCTCAAACTGTGTTTATTAGCACAATGAAGCTGCCATTTCAATGCCATCTTTTGTTTACCCTTCTTTAGGTTGCTAATTAAAAATGGGAACCACATTGACTCTCCCCCACTGTATGACTCGTACGAGGTGGAGTACCTGCCCAATGAGGGCATCGTCAGCACCGCCAGGCACCTGTTTGTGGAACTGACCACGGATGGTTCCGGAACCTCCACTGGCATGGCTGTTCGATATGAAGGTGGGCTTCCCTTGGCATAATCACAATGGAAATTATAAGTACCTGATGAATTTCGTTATGATAAATAATGCACATATCCTATATTGATATAAGACAATTGATGTACATGCATTTCTGCATGAGCTTACCGCTATCCAAAGGCAACCATTAGACATTTTCAAAAGTCATGGTCAAAGCAACGGAGTAGGAAACAGATCGCTGTGAAAAGAAAAAAAAATCAGCACTGATAGTGCTCAGCAAAGTCACAGTTTGATTTCATTTCAGGTAAAGCACCTTGCCACTAGCTTTAACAATGTATGAATCATTCAATTTTAAGAAACCAAACTGTTCAGAGAGTCCAAAAAAAAAAAAAAAAGCCCTGAAATGTGAAATGAGTCAATAGGCAGAGATTTCAACTAGGCTGACCTTGTGAGTACTTTACCCCCGTGCTTTTGGCCCCGTCTCCTTTACATCGACTCTCTTCCCATTAGCGCCAGGAGGGGTGTAGGGATTTTAGGCCCCATGCCCTGCAAACCCCTCCAGGGCATCTGTGTGTTGGCTTAAAGCTTCCCCGCGGGCCCTTGTCCGCTCATTGTTTTGGGCTAAAAAACAAACAAACAAACAAACAAACAAAAACATCTTCCTCTCTTCTCACTGCTGTGTTTGAGGAGCAAGGCGACCGTGCTGTTTTTTTGCGTCCTAAATCAAATTCATCAGTGCATACAGAAATGGAAAATCAGAGAAAATGAAATGAGACCATCTTTCAAGGTAGTTACACTGAAGCAAACGTGCACACCAATATTTCTAGCATTTGAAATCATTTTGATCCCTCATGTCTGGAATCATTCAAATTTGTTTCGACATAAACTCTACTTAGGGGAACTTCGATTTGAGGCAGACCTCCATTATGCCATAAATTTAAAATACCAAAAAGGTTTCTAATGTTATGATTCCAATTATTTCTTAGAAAAGATTATACAGATCTTTGTAGGTAGCCCAGTTGTCAAATAGAATGGAGAAATGTTTACACACTTTATAAAGATGGTGCCATGGATCATAGTCATACCAGAAAAAGATTATCACAAAATTATTTCAGTTCTTTATATGTATCTAATTCCGTTGCATACTTTGAGGTGTGTGCTATTTTTGGTTTGTTTTTTGGTTGTTTTTTTTAGTACCTGAACTGTTTTCACTGTAATGTTTTAAATGTATTTATTTATTTTATGTATTTAATTAAAGTAGACTCACATATTGTACTGTATGAGTCATTGCACCAGCAAGGGGATCCCAAAATGCACAATTGTCTTGCATTTAAATCAATACGAGCCTTATTTTGAAGTCAAAAGCATTTTCATATTTGTTTACCCTGTCAGCATCCATAAACAGCTCTGCTGTTTTTCCCTTCCATCGCTCGACCTTGCTTATCAACACTAATAAGCTATGAGGGCCTTGGAAATCCCAGTTCTTGAGTCTTGTCATAAAATATTAAGCCTATGCTGCAATGTGCACCCACTCACAACTGAAAATGTTTCACAAACTTAATTTTGCCAAACAGCACACCTGCATATTTTAATGTTCTCTCAGAACTGAGAGCGCCCCCCCTCCCATCCCATCCCTCTCCCCTTCCCCGTTTTGAATCACTTGGAATATGATAACGCGATACCAGTAAAATCATTGGAATGGGGTTGAAAATGGAATCAATTCTTTCTCGTGATGGAGGACGAAATAGTCTGAGGATCTACTGTTGCCAAGCTGAATAATGCATGGGTGATGGGACCGGTGCTAAGATGGGAAAGAGCTTCTGTAATTGGCAGAATCACCTGTGTGCGCTCCGACGCAGACCTGGTGTGGAATATAAAGCACCTCAGCGACGGACCCAAACGTTCAAATGTTACAAATTTCTCCAGTCTGGGGCGTGCTTGAACAGGGAAGCACCTGCAGGCATATCAATCCCAGACATCACATATTTTAGTGCTGCAGCCTGAACATCCTCATTGCAGTCAGGTCCCTGTTGACGAGCACTGAGCTCAGAACAGGAAACATTAAAAAGCCCAAGGATTGTTTGTTTATTTGTTTGTTTGTTTGTTTGAGTGGGCTTGTTTACTCAGCAGCAGTACCTTTCAGTCATTCTACAATTCTGTGGTCGGTTAAAAAAAAAAAAAGTCTCTTGATGCTTTGATGTGCCTTCCTGTTGGTATGAAAAACCGATGTTTTCATATTCATAAGTCTCATTTCCATAGCCGGCATGTGGGATTCTAGCTTGTGTCTGGTAGATTCTGTTGATGAGAGTTGGCAGGCTTTTGATATTAGGTAGCAGGGCTGTCTTTTAGGTCCATCTCTTCCCTTCTGGACGTCTTGATTAATGCTTTGTCCTTTCAGCCTTTGGGTCTGGGCACTGCTACGAGCCATTTGTCAAGTACGGCAACTTCACGATCAGCGACAGCACGTACGCAGTGGGCACTGTGGCGGAGTTCACCTGCGACCCCGGGTACACCCTGGAGCAGGGATCTGTCATCATCGAGTGCATGGACCCCAACAACCCACAGTGGAACGAGACCGAGCCTGCATGTCGAGGTAGATCCCTGTCTTTCCCTGTTTGTATCTCTTTAAGTGTGTGTGTGTGTGTGTGTGTGTGTGTGTGTGTGTGTGTGTGTGTGTGCGTGTGTGTGTGTGTGTGTGAGTGTGTGTGTGTGTGTGTGTGTGTGTGTGTGTGTTTTATCTACATTCATATTTGCTTACATACTTGTGTGAGTAAGTGTGTAGAACATGTGTTTTCCTTTCCTCTTGCAAGACGTACAAGATAACATGACAGAACCAGTTCATTTATAGATAAAAAATAAATAAAATTAAAGCCGCAAGCGGCGATGACGGGCCCTCGCACCAGGTGCACCGCAAAGAGCGCATATCGCAACAATGGTACACAGTGAATGCACATTCACTCGGAACAGGTGTGCTATCTTTGTCTCACCCTCATTTTTTACACGCGCAGACACTCACTGTCACACACTCACTCAGTCTGCCTTTTAAACTCTTTCTCTTAGTAGGGGCGCTACAGAGATTCACATAAGTCATACTGCATGTTCAGAAGGTGGTCCACAGTCTGAGTACCAACTTTGGCTATGATAGGTCAAACCGTTTCCAAGTTATAATGTTCGACCACAAGGGGGCATTAGAGAGTTTCGATTCATGGTTTTGCGTGGTCAGAACACGGTCAGGAGTCCATATACCAAGTTTGAATAAGCTACGTCAAATCGTTCCCAAGTTATCATATTTGACCACTAGAGGGCGCTAGACAGTTTCGATTCATGATTCTGTGTGGTCAGTACACGGTCAAGAGTCCATATACTAAGTTTGGATAAGCTACGTCAAACCGTTTCCAAGTTATAATATTTGACCACTAGGGGCGCTACAGAGTTTCGATTCATGGTTATGCGTGGTCAGAACACGGTCAGGAGTCCATAAACCAAGTTTGGATAAGCTATGTCAAACCGTTTCCAAGTTATAATTTTTGACCACTAGCACTTTTAGCACCTTTCCTGCTTGACCAGGTGGTGGTGCTATAACAGGCACGCCCACGGGGTGTCTAGATATCATCACAGGCACACGATCTATGAACCTGTGAAGTTTCAGATCAATCGGGGAAAGTATAGTCAATTTCTGGCACTTTTCCTGCTTGGACAGGTGGTGGCGCTATAACAGCCACGCCCACGGGGTGTATAGATGTCATCACAGTCATACTATCTATAAGCCAGTGAAGTTTCAGATTAATCGGGTAAAGCAGTATCAATTTCTAGCACATTTCCTGCTTGGCCAGGTGGTGGCGCTATAACAGCCACGCCCCCGGGGTGTCTAGATATCATCACAGTCATACCATCTATGAACCTGTGAAGTTTCAGACCAATCGGTTAATGCTGTGTAATTTTATGACACACTTCCTGTTTCGTGATGAGCTATTAAAATCATACAATTTCATAAAATTGTTATTTCAACATAGTACGAGATATCAAAAATCCGTTCGCAATTTGGCATCATCAGCATCTAGAGGTCATGTACACCAAATTTCACTTCAATCTGACATACCGTGTCCGACGAGTACGTTAAAGTTCATTGTGTGTCCAAATTTTTACACTCCTTATTACCTCACTTCCTGTTGGGCGTGGCTAATGCAATGTAATACAAAAATTGTTCGTCTTGGGGAGTCCCACACACCTACCAAATTTCGTGCATGTAGCTCAAAGTATATGTGAACCATGGAGCTAAATGTCAATTTCTGTAGTGGTTCCACCTTGCCAGATGGTGGCGCTGTAATAACCACGCCCAGTAAGTGAATGGATATCGTGGTAATCATAAGATCTATAAACGGTATGAGTTTCAGGCGATTTTATCAATCAAGTGTGATGTTATGCCACATTTCCTATTTTTCATTTTTTCTCTTATTTCATGCATCCGCCATCTTGACTTCGTAAAAGGTATGAAAAATCCCTTCGCAATTTGACATGAGCAATGTCTTGGTATCATATCTACCAAATTTCACAGGAATCTGACAAACGGTGTCCGAGGAGTATGTTAAAGTTCATCATGAGACCGCCCCATAGAGCCCAAGGTATTGTTTTACTTTAGGGGCGCTACGGAGTCCCTGGGCCACACCCGGGTCTATACCTCTGTAAACCTCCAGTGTTCCAGACTTCCAAGGTGTGTGCAAAATTTCGTGAGTTTTCATGCACGGGAAAGGGGTCAAAAATGGCCGGTTCCAGGGGAAGAAAAATAATAATAATAATAATAATAAAAAGAAAAAAATCCTTACAAAAGCAATAGGGCTTCGCACCGGTCGGTGCACAAGCCCGTTCCGGGCTCGTGCACCTCGGTGCTCGGGCCCTAATAAAATCAGATACTGTCCGTATTACCCACACATCACAGTAAACACCATCTCCACCCTACTACAGCACAAATAGTAAATCCACCTGCTAGGCCTCCGACCTCTAAGTTTAAAGCTTAAAGTTTAAAAGCCTTTCTGGAGTATCACACCACTGCTCTGGTTACCTGGTCATCAGGCCTTAGCACAGAGCCACGGCCTTAGAGAATTTCTCTTTGATCCTCTTCCTGCGGCGTGTGTTTGGCATCAGTGCAGGTCGGACCTCTCCCATGGGCCTTGCTGCCTCCACTGCCGTGCCGTGGTACACACAGCACACACACAACTTATCCAGCCGCTTAGTCCAGCAGCATCCTAAAATGCCCCAGTGGACTTGAGCTGGAAAAGGGATTTAATCAGGGCTGGGCTCAAGCCATAAGCCATGGGGTCAAAACAACAGGCTTTGCCCGATTCTTTCCAAAAAAAAAAATAATAAAAATAAAAGAAACAAAGAAAAATGTTTTGGATACAAGATGGAGGAGTGTTGGGCCAGGGAAAGATGAACTGCAAACCCTTTGTGAGTCAGACTCAGAGTCACAGTTAAATGAATTCCAACTCTGTGAGCCGTAGCTTACATCAGAACCAAGCCAGAGGTAATTTGATATCATTTCAATAACACCTACTGAATGTTTTATTCTCACTGAGTGTGTGTGTATATATGTGTGTGTGTGTGTGTGTGTGTGTGTGTGTGTGTGTGTGTGTGTGTGTGTGTGTGTGTGTGTGTGTGTGAGAGAGAGAGAGAGAGAGAGAGAGAGAGTTGGTGCAATGTATTTTCACGCTGTGCTGTCATGCATGTAGGTGTAACCCTATGCTCCATATGTGTGGGTGCATACATGTGTTTCTTGATGTGTGTGTGCGTATGTATGGAGGTTGAGGGAAGTAGACGTCTGTGTGTGTGTGTGTGTGTGTGTATTTAATCATTTATTCTGTGTTTTTTCTAGCTGTTTGCAGTGGAGAGATCACAGACTCCGCTGGGGTGGTCCTGTCTCCAAACTGGCCTGAGGCGTACGACAAAGGCCAGGACTGCATCTGGGGGATCCACGTGGAGGAGGACAAGAGGATCATGCTGGACATCCAAGTGTACGTATCAGCCTGTGTGTGTGTGTGTGTGTGTGTGTGTGTGTGTGTGTGTGTGTGTGTGTGTGTGTGTGTGTGTGTGTGTGTGTGTGTTGGACATGTGTATGTATCTCAGCCTCTATGTGCTGTCCACTGGACATCCAAGTGTTTGTATCTGAGCCTGTGTGTGTGGGTGTGTGTGTGTGTGTGTGTGTGTGTGTGTGTGTGTGTGTGTGTGTGTGTGTGTGTGTGTTGGACATCCAAGTGTACGTATCTCAGCCTGTGTGTGCTGTGCACTGGACATCCAAGTGTAGGCCTATGTACTGTATCTGAGCCTGTGTGTGTGTGTGTGTGTGTGTGTGTGTGTGTGTGTGTTGGACATCCAAGTGTACGTATCTCAGCCTGTGTGTGCTGTGCACTGGACATCCAAGTGTAGGCCTATGTACTGTATCTGAGCCTGTGTGTGTGTGTGTGTGTGTGTGTGTGTGTGTGTGTGTGTGTGTGTGTGTGTGTGTGTGTGTGTTGGGCATCCAAGTGTATGTATCTGAGCCTGTGTGTGTGTGTTATTGGCCATCTCCACAGCTGGCTCTGAGTGTGTCAGGAAGGATGGAGATAATAGGAGGTAATGTGGAGATAATGCAGGCCAGCATGGGCTATTTTAGACAATCAGTGGAAACATGCCAGTTATAATTCAAACTGGCTGGTTGCCAGTCAGTTTCTTTGTCAAGTATTGATGCTAGGCACACACACACACACACACACACCACACACACACACACACACACACACACACACACACTAGACACAAGCATGCAGGGTATAAAATTATATAAAAACAGAGTATCACTTTTTATTATAAACGCTAGTCTACCTGTTGAACTTTGAATAGATTAGACAGGTATTTACCAGACATCATATAACTGCAATCACACTGCCCCCCTAAGTGTCAGATTTGAGTTGGATCACAGATTTAGATGACGTTTCTTGCAAGCTCACTACGCAGAGGCCAATCCTGAGATTATTTCCAGCAGTAGATGCACGTGTCCACAGCTGTCATGCTAATTTCTCAAGGGCATCGGAACAGAAGCCAATATCCAAGTCCATAATTGGATTCATTTGCAATCACAAAACAAGAGCTCAGAACTATTACCCCCCCCCCCCCATATCACTCCCCATCACTCCCCACCATCACCTCCTTCCTTCCTTTGTAAAATCTTAGAGTCCAGTGATTGTGGATTTTTCCACACAAATCTGGCAATTTACATCTAGGCCATAGTTTCTCAAAGTGAGGCCCATGGGACAATGGCAGCCAGTGGAAACATTGCTAGCGGCCCACGATAACGCCTGATAATATCTGTAAAATATTTTAATCTGTACATTTTTTTGAAAGAATGGATCTCTGTTTTGTGGTGTTTACAGGCATCTATGGGCATTTATTTATTGCAATAAATGTAAATTGTAGAGATGCATGGTCAGTAAAATTACAAATGGGATTTTTTTCTGTTTTTTTTTTTTTTTTTCTGGCTGCCCCTTTGGCGGCCCTCAGTTCAAAGTTGGGTCCCTAAATTGGTCCTCACCTATCAAAACTTTGAGAACCCCTGACCTAGGAGGTTCATCGGTCCATGGGTGATCACTCTCAGTCAAGATGCCAACGAAAAACACCCTGACGGCACTGAAAGAGTTCAGTTGGTGCCTTTGCCTGAGCTTTCCTGCGCTGTTTTCTCTCGTATATGCAGTCAGATGTGGTCCTGCCGAAGCTGGATGGGGGATGGTGTGGGTTGTAGAGAAGACAGATAAAGCTTGCCTAGTCACAGAGGGATTGTTTTCACTCTTACTCTTAAGATGTTAGTGTCAAACCCCTTTGATGCCTGGCTTCGCATTCGGATCACGCTCCCCACGGAACGGCTCTATCACCTGGCCCGTTTTTCTA
This sequence comes from Sardinella longiceps, assembly GCA_027497455.2. NCBI lineage: Eukaryota > Metazoa > Chordata > Actinopteri > Clupeiformes > Clupeidae > Sardinella > Sardinella longiceps. Next base: position 15,907,032 of record JAODXP020000021.1, on the reverse strand, counting down.
TTGCACAGCTGCTGAGAAAGCCTGCGGAATTGTGGCAGGGAAAAACAGCGTGCAAGAATTCCCACCTTTTTTTTTTGGTTTACTGTATGTGTTTCCTCTGTAAGCATGTTGAATAAACCCATCAGACGAAACAGGAACTCTAGATCATTGCCTCTTGTGCTGCCACAGAGAGGGGCAGACACTGCTAAAAAATGAGTGAGACAAAGAGACAGAGGGAGATACAGTGAGAAATGAGAAGGTAGAGAAAGAGAGTGATAAAGAGAGAGAGAGAGGAGAGAGATAGAGACTAATGGCCGTGGCACATTTAAAGAAATTGAATTAAAGTTCTAGAGAAGGAAGATGAAAGAACATTGTGCTTATAAGTGGAACACATAAGTAGCAGCGGACAAAGGTTAATAACAAACTCGACGGAGAACTAATTATTTCATCGTTTTTTTCCCCCCTTCCTTCCAAAGGTGATTCTCCACCGAATCAATTATGTCGAGCAGGGAAAACGAGTGTTTTCTGTGATTGCTCCGTCAGGTGAAGACTCCGAACAGGAGACCCTGCTGTGTCGGCCCCTGATAGATTATTCATGCATTCAATAATTTGCCTTCCTTAATTAAGATTCGCTCATTTGCATATGATTCCTTTTGTCGTCCTCCTCTTCCTTGCCTCTATCTTCTGTTTTATTTGGTGTCTTTTTCTTTTTTTTTTTTTTTTTGTTCCTCCACGAACATCGCAGCGGGTACATTGTGTTTTGCAGCATAGTAAAAGGCGTCCGAGATGTTTTCATGTAGGAAGCTGTCAGTGTAATTAATTTCCTGATGGTTTGGTTTGGTTGTGAGAGGAGATGTGAGCAGATACTGTGTCGGTGGATGGTCGAGGAGGTGCGGGGGCGCGCTTTGCCTCTTATTGGTTTTGCTGATGAGAATTTGTCCGCCTGTGTTCGGTTTGCCGAGGCGCAATGAGAAGATGTTCCACAGTCAACCCCTCTCAAGCTCACTTTCACTTTCCTTCTTTGTCTCACTATCTCTTTCTTTCTTTCTTTCTTTCTTTCTTTCTTTCTTTTAACAGAGGAACTGAAAAGTTGGCGTCACCTGAAAGAGTCCTTGATTTTTTTCCCCCTTCCTCCCCTTTTCTCCTCCCTTGTCATCCCTCTTTCTTCTGTGTTTAGTTCTCAACTCTTCTGCTCACTTTCTCTTTTTTTCTTTCCCTACAAGTACCAACTGGCTTCTTCATACTGTGAAACTGCTGAGGCGATCAAAGGCAGGCGTTGTGTGTGTGTGTTTGTGTGTGTGTGTGTGTGTGTGTGAAGGGACAAGCGGTTCCTATTGATGGAGAGCAGAGGCCCGGGTGAGGCAGATGGATTGGACCGGGTCTGCCTTGGGTCACCCCGCCTCAGCGGCCCACACTGTGCCGAGCCAGCCGGCCTCCCTCCTCCTTCATCTTTAAATTACCAGATTTGTCAAACAGCATATGGGACATTATCAGCCGGGCGCATCAAATGAGAAATACAGATGGGGCGAAAATGAGGGAGGAGGGGGGCCATGCCACAGACAACGCTCTCCTCCTCCTCTGAGAGAGAGAGAGAGAGAGAGAGAGAGAGAGAGAGAGAGAGAGAGAGGGAGAGAGAGAGAGAGGGGGAGAGAGAGAGAGAGAGAGAGAGAGAGAGAGAGAGAGAGAGAGAGAGAGGTAAACAGCAAAGATGAAAGCTAGAATTAGAGAGTAAGTGAGAGAGAAAGAAAGTGTGTGTGTGTGTGTGTGTGTGTGTGTGTGTGTGTGAGAGAGAGAGAGAGAGAGAGAGAGAGAGAGAGAGAGAGAGAGAGAGAGGGAAAGCGCAAATGCAAGGCACAGCAAGAGTCCATAAGGCGCTGCTAAACCACCCCAGCGTTCACATGGCTCGTCTAGCAAAAAATCTGTTTGCTGCCACAGCTAGTCATTGGAGTAATGTGTTAGTTGCACAGAGCATGGAAAAGATCTTTTATATCCTGAGAACAGAGGCCATTTTCTCCATATCCAGAGCCTGGAGGTGGGTGTGCTTCCTCGGCTCAAACCAGAGTCTGAGTCCCACACAGATCTGTGCTGGGGCCCCCGTTGCGAATGGTGTGCAGGGCCTCATTACAAAGCTTTAAGGACGTTTTACACTGTTAATGAGCATGCTCTTTATCCCCTGTAATAATTCATCACACACACACACACACACACACACACACACACACACACACACACACACACACACACACACACACAGGCAGTCACACACACCAAACCCACCCCACACACACACCGCAAGCTCACAATTACCAGGCAACATAGCGCGTAATGACAAATGATTAATTAATTTACCAGAAACAGGAAGGCTTGTGTGACTCTTGTTATGAGCGCTGCACCTCATTTGCTGTGAGGATGGTGTGTGTGTGTGTGTGTGTGTGTGTGTGTGTGTGTGTGTGTGTGTGTGTGTGTGTGTGTGTGTGTGTGCAGGGGAGTGGGGGGGTAGTGCAGGTGACAGCCTGCACACCTGCCTAAAGCTCACTCTGTTTGTGTCAATGAGAGCTGGTGAAATGACAGTACGGTGAATCAAAATCTGTCTGCATAGCTCAGGTGCTGAGGGCTTCCTCTTGAAGCCTGGCTCAGAGTGATGTTCTTAATGCTGCAACATTACAATGGTGGTCTGATTTAGAGCTGCATGGGTCACCTTAAAGCAACAGAAATCATGAAGGGGTCGATTCGAATGCAAGGAATAGTGTAGTAAAAAACGGACTATAATTTTTTGATAGATATTAAAAAAAAAAAAACCCCGATTAATCAAGTTATGACAGTGCAGACTTGCTTTATGTGATCTCTTATCTCATAATCCCCCCTCTCATCTCCTTTCTTTTCCTCCCTCTGTCTGTCTTTCTTCCTCGTCATCTTTCTTCCTGCCTTTCAGGCCTCCAGTCTTTTTTGTTTTTCTCCAATCTGCACCATTTTTTCCCTCTCTTCACTCTTTCTCTCCTTCTCTCTCTGTCCAGTGCCCACCCATCCAAACCCTATCTGGCCCCGGGGTGGGTGGCTGGCTCAGGTACAGGTCACTCACTGTGGGTGTGTGGGGGCCGTCCTCAGGGAAGCATGACATTTGGCTGGCTCTTAATAAATCAAACCTTTCTGCCAAGCTCCAGGCAGTGTGCCACAGTCCTGGCTCAGAGCTGGACCAATATTTAACTCTGTAATTAAAAATGGATATCAGCTGAGGAACAATGATCCAGTCGTTCATTCGTTTCCTTGCTGGGGGTGGTAGTAGTATTAAAGGTATAATCCGGCGTGAATCAACACCTAGCCCTGCTATTTTATACTGCTAAGCGCTACTGAAAGCTACCGCAATGATAACATTTTGTGCATCGTAGACCGAGTTTGCGAAACGGCAGCTAACACTAAGTGAATGAGGCATATCAAAAACGAAACCTAATCGATTTACTTTCGTTTTAAAATGCCCCATTCTGTTAACGTTAGCTGTCGTTTCGCTATCTTAGTCTGCCTTGCATGAAATCCAGTGATTGAGGTGGCTAACAATAGCGCTTGGCACTACAAAACAGTAGGACTACGTGTTGACTCACGCCGGCTTTCTCCTTTAACAAAGATCATGGAATTACTCCGCTTGAATCCTCTCTGCTATTAATGCTTGTATGTAGGCTTCTGCTCCTTAGAAATTGCTGGCAGTTTTCAATTAGACCTTGATGTTGTTTTGAAATTCTGCCATTGCTTAAGGTAGATGGGAGTGAAGTACTGCACTTTTCCCTTTTGTACATACAGTACTCATTGTGCAGTTTTATAATTTATGCAAGAAAAGAAGTTCACCATGGGCTAAGAGGCTACATTGAATCCTCTTCCAGGTTTAGCCACTGAGAGTGCACTCACTGTGTGTATGTACCTCAACCTTTTCTTGGTTAGACATTCAATTCCAGGTTATATGTGTGTTTCTGTCTTTTAAAAACAAGTGTTGAAATTCAGTTTCAAGGGCATGGGGTTGCAATGACATTTCAAAGGAGAAATCACTCTGTTGTTTTCTGCTTTGATGAAAATGAGAGAATTTTTCCTCCCGGCCATGCAGTCATTCAGACAGATTCATCTGCATGGCGAGCACTCATCATATTCGTTTTTAAAATATATTTTAATAGCCATTAAACACTAGCTACCCATTCCTCAAAGAGCTATACCTAGATAGGTGCGTGTTTGTGTGTGCGTGTGTGTGTGTGTGTGTGTGAATGCATGCCTCTTTGGGTGTGTATGTGGGTGCGCGCACATATGTGCTTGCTTCGATGTGTATGTATACAGTATATATGTCTGTGTGTGTGTGTGTGTGTGTGTGTGTGTGTGTGTGTGTGTATGTGTGTGTGTGTGTGTGTGTGTGTGTGTTTGTGTGTGTGTGAGGGGGATGGTAGCTGAATGTCCCCTGAATGAGGTGAGGCTTCCTTCCTCATTCTCTGCAGGGGCTTCTCATCCCAACCCCCACCAGAACCATCTTCCTCCTCCTTGAGGAAATCTTAATATGTTCCGTTGACTGTCGCTGATGATAAATGAATGTGGCCCTCGGACTTCCCGTGCCAGGGGTGCGTGGAGAATGGCAGAGCGTGTGCCGCCATTTACATTTCCCAGACGCTCTGTGTGGAGAACGAGCTCTGTGTCATTTCTTTTTTTTTTTTTTTTTTTTTTCAATGTAACAAATTACATTTGTTTTGTTTTCTTTTTCACAGATAGAGAGAGAGAGAGAGAGAGAGAGAGAGAGAGAGAGAGAGAGAGAGAGCAAGAAAGAGTGCGAGAGAGAGAGAGAGATTTGAGGGAGGGATGCCTCCTGGATTTCACGGCTTGAAAGCGTAATGCTCTGTGAGGGGCTGGAGGTGGCAGCTGTGCCATGGTCCGCGTCGAGCCGAGCCCACGGTTTGTGATTAAACGAAATGAAATTACCGACAGCAAAATGGAAAGCATGATTGATTTCCGCGGCCAGTACGCTGTGCAGATGCGCAAAGCTGAGTTTGACTTTATCACAACAAATTCGATATGAGCTGCGACGACAACGCTTGTTGTTGTTTTTTTCGACCCCGTCGGCTGTTTAGAGCAGGTGAAGTGCTTTTGTGTTTGAGGAACACTGTTGATAGAAAATGAGACGCGGCCTGCAAAAGTGTTTTTTTTTTTTATGTTGTGGTGCGGGGTTGGCTTCATCTGATTCTGATTGCTTTTCTCCTTTGAGTCTTCAAGTGTGTGAGCGTCTGTTGAATGGATATTTAAGAACATACACAATGCACACAGGGACTCAAAAATGTGCTGGACTATACAAACACCTGTGTGTGTGTGTGTGTGTGTGTGTGTGTGTGTGTGTGTGTGTGTGTGTGTGTGTGTATTAGAATACTTGTGTGTTCATGAGTGCAAACATGAGAGGGACTAAAATTTTATCATATTTAGTTTCAGAAAATAATATACATATCTGTGTACTCTATGTAAGTGAGTTCATGAAAAGATAGAGGCCAAAAATGCTGTGTGTGTAGTTAAGTAATGAATGACAAAAACATGCAAGGTTTAAACTGATTATGTACATCTTGTTGCTATGACAGCATATATCTGGCTAAACTGCTAATACATGGCCTCAAAACTTGAACTAAATGAGTAACAGTTCTGTGCTACTGTTTTGGGGGGCAGGCTGCGTATCATAAAAAGTGACCCAAGAGAAGGAAGAGCTACCAAGTCGTGATGAGATTATCTCTATGTTATAAAAAGTGTTAAGTGTTTTCAAGCCATGTAAAATCATTGATTGCACCTTTAAGTTCCCACATGGTACAATAACAATGTTTGCAAAGACCAACATTACCCACACTATTACGAAGACATCACAACCAACACACAAATGTAATAACTCTAAACGCCACCTGCTCTCGTTAAAATCCCAGGACATCAATCTGCTTCCACACAGTCTGAAAGCCCCTGTCTCCATTTCGCTGGAAGTCGCGTCTCTGAAAAGAAAAGCGGGAGAGCGGGGATGATTAATTGTTCTTTTTTCCTCCAGTAATGAGTTCCATCACTGGCCACTTGTGATTAATTAGTGACAAGACAGAGTATGCGTGTCACCTCTTCCTATCAGAGTGGACCATTTCCTACATGTCTGTGATGATGAGCATTCTCTTATGGGACGGGCGGCACCAGGTTGGCAACCACTGGCAGCAAAACCACAGTGTCTGTACTGTGCTGTACTGTACACACCGGACCTCTGCGTTTTCTTTTCTCTGGCTCCATTCTACTCACAGGAAGGATCTGTCCTGAAATTAGAAGTCTGTGCAAGACTGCACTCATCTCTTATCTCTGTTTCTGCCCTCTGTGAAGTCCTAGGGTTTTTTTTTTTTTCTTTTCGAGTGCTTTCTTTGAGGCACAATATGGAATGTCATTGTACTATCTGGTCACTGTCAAGAAAGCTTTTCTTTGATGGGGATAAAGAAAGTCACTTATTTACTTATCTATCTATCTATCTATCTATCTATTCATTTATTCCTTTATTCATTTCATAGCCTTCTTTGAGGTGAAGGGAAGCAAGTGATATAGGTGCTATTGTAACAGAAATGTCCTCAATCCTTTAAGACTTTGTTTTGGTATGGTTTACAGTAATGAATCTAATGGCATCTGAATTCTTCGTATACTACATTCAACAGCTTCCATTTTGGCAAGAAATGGCACCTCTCAACACACTACTGGTTACTGTTCAAATGAGAGAGAGAGAGAGAGAGAGAGAGAGAGAGAGAGAGAGAGAGAGAGAGAGAGAGAGAGAGAGAGAGAGAGAAAGAGTGTGTACTGTCCAAGGATGGCAGGATAGAAAGGCACACAGCCAGCAAGAGAGAGAGAAAGAAAGAAAGAAAGAAAGAAAGAAAGAAAGAAAGAAAGAAAAGATGTTGTCTTTGTGATGGCGTGGCTCTAGAGACTGCTACATCTCTCAGAGACAGAGTGGGCTTATTGGGGCTCCAGCACTGCCGAGTGTGATTGATTTTTCCCAACCGTTTGTAAATACAGGTGAGAGGCGGTGCTGGTAGAGGCCGCTCTGGCAGGTGGGAGCCTGGGATTCAATAGGCACCAAGACGTCAATGCACTTGCTCTATTTTTTTCTCTCTATCTCTCTCTCTCTCTCTCTCTCTCTCTCTCTCTCTCTCTCTCTCTCTCTCTCTCTCTCTCTCTCTCTCTCTGACTTCTTCCCGGTTCATCAGTGTTTTGGCTGAAAATGTTTTGAAAGCTGCATGTTTGCTTTCAAAAGCAGGTGAACATCCTACGCTACACTTTTAGACTCCCCCCTTTCCCTCTCCCTCACTCCTTCACACACACACACACACACACATACACACACACACACACACACACACACACACACACACACACACACACACACACACACACACACACACACACACTCTACAATACCCATACATAAATGTTCTACTGAAACCTCTCTTCTCAGAGGAAGTGAAATGTAGAGGTAGATATAGGGGAATGGCCGGGCATGCATTGAGGATTTAGAGGAAAAGTAAGATAGTAACAGAATGCAGTGGACTTTAAAGAGAGAGAAGAGGGAAAAAAACATGAGGCTGCTGGAAGCAATAAGCACACACAGGACTGAAGGCCAGCTAAGGCAAAGGGGACAGGAAGGAATGAGGCAAACACAAGGGGGAAAGAATGATTAAGTAGAATGTCTAAAAGTTCTTTATGTTTGTCTTTGTGCTCCATAGACTCCACATGGGAAAGAATGATCTTCTTACCTTCTACGACGGCGATGATCTCACTGCCAAGATTCTGGGCCAGTATGGTGGCACACGGCCCCGCTTCAAGCTCTACACCACCACAGCTGATGTCACCATCCAGTTCCAGTCGGACCCAGCCACCAACATCTATGGCTACAACAATGGATTTGTGGTTCACTTCTTCGGTACGAACCTACCAAGAGAACAAAGGAAATTTAAATGTCTCCTCCTTCGTCTTAGATTCTATTTACTGTAACATGAATATGACTTTTTACTGTTTCGTTGTATTTCTTAACCAATAGAACTCTTCTGGTCTCAGCCTATGTTCAGTTGAAGTTAAACTTCAATCTTACAACAGTCTACTTCTGTTGTTTTTAAGATAAACATGCCAGAGAACAAAGTAACATTGGGCCTTGGGAGAGGTCATCTGTAGTCCTTGCCCCACCCACCCACACACACACACACACACACACACCCCATCGCCCCAGACCCCCCAACCACACAGCGGGGCTGCTCTTGGTCACATCCAGTGCACGTCCATCCCAAACCAATCTCGCTTCAGAAAGAAAAAAAAGAAAAAAACTCCTCAAACTGCTTCTATGCAGCGTTTGGAGTCTGTGTGTAGCGTGCTAATTAAAAGTGAAGCACGCTAATTAGCTGCTTGTTAGAGATATGGCAGAAGACACCACGGGGAGATCCTCCCAACCTAATATGAAATCATTACAGGGAGCTGGGTAGGAAAGTGAGGGGCGGTAAATTGAAGGGCCGGGTGCCTCAATTGTGGAGGAAGAAGAGGAGGAAGAGGAGGAGGATGGCGAGGAACACACAGGCCCAAGACTGAGAGATTTTCCTGGAGCCTCTGCTAAGGCACTCCAGTTCCAGCAGCAGCAGCAGCAGCAGCAGCAGCAGCAGCAGTGTAGCTCTGGTGCCAAACTACATATAAATAAAAATCTGATAACAAGTAATGAATTCGACGCCAAGAGAGAGAGAGAGAGAGAGAGAGAGAGAGAGAGAGAGAGAGAGAGAGAGAGAGAGAGGGAGAGAGAGAGAGAGGGAGGGAAAGAGAGCAGCTTGAATGCTGATGACTCACAGGGGAGAGGGTGCTGGGATGCTTTGCAGGCATTTCACGCCCCGTCTGATGAAAAAGATGATGAAGAAAAAGAAGAGGAGGACGAAGATGGGTGAGATAGGGGAGGGGAAATAATAATAATAAAAAAAAAAGAAAACAACAACAAAATCCCGGCCAAGTATCGCAGGTGGCAGGTGCAGCGCATTTCTGGCCTACTGGAGGCATAAACAATTACAGCATGGGCATGCACTGATTAGACACATTCGCCGAGTGCCTCGCTCCCTCAGCTTGCGTTGCCATGAGATGAATAGGCATCAGCAAACAGCGTGGCAGCCCTTCACCCTTGGCACGGGACAGCTTCCATAATCACAACAAAACTGCTGCCTTCCGCTGGATTGCCTCTCTGGCTCTCTCTCTCTCTCTCTCTCTCTCTCTCTCTCTCTCTCTCTCTCTCTCTCTCTCTCCGCTCACTCGCCTGCTGCCCGTCCACTCACTCGCTTGCTGAGAGGAGACCATGTGTCCCCTTTGTCTGTTGTGTTCCTGGTCACTGTGAAACGGAGGGCGCTTCCATTGTAAGGGATGCTATCTATAACCCAGTGGGCTAGATGTGTTATCAGATTCTCTGGGAAAGAAAAAAAATAATAATGAACTGTGCTGTGTGGTTTCTGTCCAATCAATCATGAGAATCTACTCTGCTGCTGCCCTGTTTTTTCTTCATCAATGCTTTCTCTTTCCCTTCATCTCTCTTCATCTTTTGGTCTGTCTCTTTCCTTCAATCACCCCATGCCCTTCATTTCTTTTCGTCTCACCCTTTCCTTTTTCAATCTCTCTCTCATTCTCTCTCTCCTGTCCCTTGTTTTGTTTTGTTTGTCACCACCTTTCTTGTCATCCTCCTCTGTTGCAGAGGTGCCACGTAACGACACGTGTCCCGAGCTGCCCGAGATCACCAACGGCTGGAAGACGACCTCTCACCCGGAGCTGGTCCACGGCACAGTGGTCACCTACCAGTGCTACCCGGGCTTTGAGGTGGTTGGCACGGAGATGCTGATGTGCCAGTGGGACCTGACCTGGAGCGGAGACCTGCCCAGCTGTGAGAGAGGTAAGAGTGTCCTCCCTGACCCTTCCTATACTCTTTCTGCCACTTCTATTTGTCAATCTCTCTCTCACTCTCTCTATCTCACTCTATCTCACTCTATCTGCCGCTGTTTTAGCCTGACACAGCCTGCCCATAATACTAATGTTCATCCATATCCATGGTCTGGGGACGGTCTTCTGGGGCGGGTTTACATCGGTATAGAGACTACCAGCCAATAAGCGAAGCTGATTAGACGAGCTGTCCAATCGTTTCAAACCAGAAGTGAATGCACCTCCCCCCCGCCCTATAATCGCGTCAGGTTAAAGAACCTCCAGACCATGAATACGGATGAACAGCAGTATTATGGTCGGGCTATATCAGGCTAAGAGTGTCCTCCCTGACCCTTCCTACTCTTTCTGCCACTTCTATTTGTCAATCTCTCTCTCACTCTCTCTATATCACTCTATCTCTCTATCTGCCACTGTTTCTTCCTCATGCCGTTTTCTAGGTACATGAGGTACAAAAAAAAAAAAAAAAATAGACAGAAAAATCCAGCCATGACCTGATACGCTGCTCTTCAATCTCCTTCTCTTCCTTTCATTTCTACTCTTGCCTCTATCTGTCTCTCTCTCTCTCTCTCTCTCACACACTCTGTCTCTCCTCTCCCTCCATCTCCTCCTCAGCCCCCTGCCTCTGTCTAGACTGTCTAGCCATTTTCACGCAAACTCCAGCTACGTAACATGATTTTCCGCTCCCACTCTGTATACCTACTATATGAGATATCCACACTACTATACGCCAAGCGGACCCAAGATGGGTCTTTCGAGTTCTTTTGAGTTGGAGTCGAGTTGAACAAGTGGCTGCTTGTCTCCCCTCCGTCCTCCTCACATTTACAGTCAAGGACAGCGAGGAGAGCGTGCATGCGTGTGTGTGCGTGCGTGCGTGTGTGTGGGAGGCTTTCTTTGGTAATAACTCGTTCCTCCTGGCGAGTCTTTGGAGATAAGGGTACGCTTTCAATTCACACTTCCTCCCCTCCCCTGCATTTCACACTCAAGCACAAACACCTTCAGCACACTATTTTTGCAAGCAAGCTGTACCTCTTTCCCTCTTTCTTGAATCCATCCACAACCTCCACCCTTCTCTCTCCACCACCATCGTGACAGCCTCCTGTTCTCTCTCTCTCTCTCTCTCCTTCTCTGTGTCTGCTGGCAGAGTGTTTTATTAAAGGAGGGATGGAGGGGGGTGGGGGGGGTAGAGGGGTCTGGGAGGGTTGGGGTGGGTGGTGACAGCTGTGCAGTGTCTTTGCCGGTGCTGGTGTGGCGCTGACAGCGTCCCTCGTGCCCCCCTCCCTCCACACCCTCGGTTGTTCAGAATCCCGATGAGAGAGGGAGGCTGAGTGTGAACAGGACAGACAGGCAGCGGTAATGACCTGGCCCGGTTTCCTGGCTCGTCCGCTTTCCCTCACACATCTTCACCGACACACACACACACACACACACACACTTTCACACAAAGACACAGACACACATATCATCTTATTCATACAGATAACACATGTAGGAACACAAAGAACATTACATGCTCACATGACTTCCAACACACACACACACACACACAAACACATTTACACATTCACACAGATAACACACCTAGAGCACACAGATGCTCATACACGCACACATACACACACACACACACTCACACATCTGTCAGTAGCTGCGGATACAACAATCAGAGTAGTGTGACCCACCTAGGCCCAGATCCCAGACCCTTTTCCTTCCAACACACACCCCCCTCTCTTCCAGGCAACAAAAGGGCAACGGCGGCGGCATGGCTTCTGTGGCTCCAGCGGGACCCTGCTGCAGCCTCCACCACTAGCCTGGAAGCCAGGCTCGGCGCGGGGCCGCTTTCACTCACAAACATCATTAACACGCTGGCCCCTCTCCTGCCGGGGAGAGAATTGGGTTTGTGGGAGCGGCGCTGCGAGACGGAGGCAGCGGTAATCTCTTTATTACACAGCGCTGTGTGCTCAGGGCTCAGCTTGGAGACCGGGCGCAGGCAGGGGTGGGTTACCTCTCTGGCACAGGCACACACACTCTGTGTGTCCACTCCCTCTTCCTTCTTCCGCCCTCTTCCTCTTCCGCCCCCTTCACGCTCGCTCCCGACCGAGGCAGGAATTAGGCCTGAGGAATGGCCACTGTCTCTCGCTGCAGGGATGTAAGCCTTAAAAAAATACAAAAAAAACAAAACAAAGGCAGACGTGTAGTGTACTGTACCTGTGTGTGTTTATGTGTTTGTGTGTGTGTGTGTGTGTGTGTGTGGACTGATTTAAATCTGTTGACTTTGAGCCGAGACAGTGTAACACAGTTCAGCTGAGTTCACAAGTGCTTAGAGTAGCCAGTGTGGTGTGGGAGTTGTATGGAGAACTGTGGAAAAGACTGCCAACTCTGCACATTGTGCTTCAAGCCCAGAGCCAATGAGGGAGAACAACTCCCCCCCCCCCACTGCACCTTTTGTTTAATCTGCTATATGGTGTTTTCATGGAAGACTTTTGGGTTCAAGTCGTTTTCAACACAGCTTTGCATTTACTTGTGTGTTAGTGTATCATACAGGAGCCACACGTGCTGGAATATAATGTGGGAGAGTCGGCACTATGATAGTTGGTCAGCATGATTAATTGGGGGGCAGGGCCATAGAGAGAGGGGTGGTAGCGCAGTAGGAGAGCAGGGGCGGCTGGGACATCGGTAGCATTGAATAAGCCAGCGTACATAGGTCAGGCCTGAAATAAGCCTATGTTACAGTACAGTAGAAGTCAGCCTGGAAATTCTGGGTTTGAGTCCTGGCTCATTTTGCTCTCCTGAAGTAATTGAAAGGTAACAAATGCAAGGGTCACTTGAGTTAAAAGTGTCTATTCAAAGAAGAAATGCAATGTAAACTTCCGAGGATATCTACAACATGGAGCTTACGTGTTGATATTGCATTGCCTCTTGACACTCCATTGCTGTTTGTAAGTTATTTATAGATATTTACACAAACTAAAAAAAAAACACAAGATCTTTTGATTGCATTGTCAGCTGATCCTGAATACAGAGGATATTTAGGATAGATTGCAGCACCACTGGCTACTCTCCTATTTGTGTTTATTTATGCAACATTGATGTGAAACAAAGTTGTAATTTACCCAATTGCTGTAGTTCTCAATGAAAGAAACTGAATACATGAATATTAGTTTTTGATATAAATGGTGGAAAGTGTCGGCGGAGAATATTGGTAGTGAATGTATGACCGTTAAAAATACAACTTGTCCCCCACCTAGTGGTAAGTGAAGACACTGCACAATGCACATAATATACACCAGTATCTGTAGGCTATGACAAATATCTGTTAGTTGGTTTTGTTTTAGTGGTAACTAAGTGAACACAAATGCAGATACTAAGATTTTTTGTGAGTAATTGAAAAAACAAACAACAACAACAAAAAATAGTTTATTAACATGTATTCAAAATAATAAAAGTACTTTGTAAATAATAAAAGTACACACTGGTGAATATTTGTGTAAATAAATGTATTTCTTTTCTTGGTTGCTTATCTCATGTTTTTCATGACCTATTTTTATGTATCTTCAGTGTTGTCCTGCCCTGATCCGGGAACAGTGGAGCACAGTCGTCGCGTGATGTCATCCCCTCGTCTGACAGTGGGTTCCACTATCCAGTACATCTGCAACAAAGGCTACTCGCTCTCCGGGAACAGCCTCCTCTCCTGCTACAACAGGGACTCCTCTGGGCCCAAGTGGAGCGAGAGGCTCCCCAAATGCATTCGTGAGTAAACTTCACTCACCATGTTAGAGCTTATGGTGTCGCAATGGTTTTGCGCACACACACACACACACACACACACACACACACACACACACACACACACACACACAGAAATACACACATTGTCACAATACACAATGCTAAGACCTGAAATAACATTCGCAACAGAAAATGAATTAGCAGAGCATGAAATGTATTGATCTAAAAAGTCATTACTTCAACATGTATCTGGAGAATGCATGAAGTGGAGGTTAAATGTATGCTTTCCTGATGTACAGCTGATGCATATGAACCCTGCAAGAACCCAGGCACTCCACCCTACAGCTCCCTGAGCCCTCAGAAGCACCTGTACCAGGCGGGGGAGGTGCTGCACTTCACCTGCCTGAAGGGCTACGAGCTTCTGGGAGAGCCGGCTATTCGCTGTGTGCCTGGGCGCCCCTCACGGTGGAGCAACCCTCCCCCTGTCTGCAAAGGTGGGTACTGCAGTGGTACACATCGCGCACATACTGCACACAGTAGCCTATGCGGCCTCAACAATAGGCAATTAATCAACTTTAAATTATTTTGGTAATTGCTTGTTTCACATGAGAAAAATACCTCAATATTTTCTGGCTGCATTTTCTTATACTTCATAAACTAATATTTTCCACTTTACTTGCTTCTCTTATTGTAAACTATTGGCCTATGGAAAAAAAATAAAGTATACGAGGACATAATCCATCCAACACAGAGCCCAGATTTAGACATCTTAGTAATCAAACAATTCAATTAATTATTATATATTATTAATACTCCAGCAGTCTCAGCTCTGCAGATCACATAACACCAGTCTGTCAGCTTTTCTCATAGGCTGTTGCTTTTCCAGACATGGCAAATTTGGTGTGTTTTTGTGTGTGTGTGTGTGTGTGTGTGTGTGTGTGTGTGTGTGTGTGTGTGTGCTTGTGCATTGTGGACACACACATACTTGAATTTTGTAGTGTCTGAAATTTTGTATAATTTTCCAGGCGCTGCACTTGAGTACATTAACGAGCAGCGATTGGACGGTAAGTACTCTCACTGTCCTCTCCACACACTCCAGAAATGGTCAATTGTATTGGTTACTTAATTATTGTGTTTGAGTGCCTGATGTGTTGCATCATGTCAGTGCAACATTTCTGAACAACTCTATTGACATTTTTTTCTTTTCCCTGACCAGTTGCAAGTGCTTACTTGAACATCGAGGGCCCTAATGTAGCCATCGCTGTATTCATTCCTGTTGCCATCATCACAGCTGTCATTCTAGGGATTTACTTCTACTTTTCAAGGTAAAGTGTTGTGTCTATAAGGTCTCATAATGACTTACAGAAGCAGGGTTAACGGTTAGCAAGTTCCTTGCTTTATTGCACACACTGAATGTCCATGGAAATTAATCAAGTAAAGTTTGAGTATCCATAGTAAAAAATAAAGTAATAACAAGGGTCTGAGGAAGGACTGTTAGTCCAAAACGTTACACGATTAAAACAGTAAAAATGGGAGCTCCGGTGTGCATATTACTTCGTTTTTTACAGTGATACCTTCTTTTGATATTGCACCCAACGTAATCTGGATGTGCGTGAGGACTAAAGAAATAAGCTTGAGTATCCATAGTAGCAGGAATCCTGCCAGTACTTGATAATCAGAAGACAATAATATCTTCCCTCTTCAGGTACCAGGGGAAGTCCTTACGACTGTCTACATCCCTCCAGTATGACCACATCAGCGGAGACTCGGCTTTTGATAACCCTAGTTATGACACAGCAGTAAGTATGGCTGGGGCAGCGCAGAGAGCACGGCACTCGGTATTGAGGATCGTTAACTCTCTAGGTTTCATGCGTGGGAGGAAACTAAAATAGAATTGAGAAAAATTCTGAAAATTATATTTTATATATTATAATTTATTCATATTGTAACCATGAACAGCCAATTGAAACTTTTGCACATTTTCTTTTATTTAAATGATAATAAATGGCTGTGGAAGGTTTGTTTTTAGTCTCTTTAAATACAGACCATAATAGATTATTTAACAATCATCAAATCATCAAACCATTTGTGGACCGAGAAAAAGCACTATTACCATTTATTGTCAAACACACTTTGGAATATATCTCATTCAGGTTTTAACATTATGCTCACAGCTGGAGAAAAATATGTTGTTGGAAACGCCATATGCGTCACCATACTGTGCGTTTTTCTAGGGGAAAAAAAAAATTGCAATCATCTTTCTACACTGGGGGTATATTTAGGTCTATTTGGGTAGTTCTAGCATTTCAAGTATTATTTGTCTCATTAAAAGACCTAAATCCGTATTGATTTAATTAGGCTGCTCCACTTCTTTAGGAGTCTCTTAACGCTCCTGTCGGTGCCAATATAGCAACCCATTTTGTAGAGAAACGAAACCATCTTCATTTCTCTGCGGACAAGCATGGCAAGCAAGGATTTCCTATATCCTATGTCTCTCTCTATCCTCCCTGGTTGCCCCCGTAAAGCCCTCTCTCATTCCCCAGCCTCCTGTGCTAACCACTGCTTCTTCTCTGTGTTCCTCCCCTGGCTGCACCCCTGAAGAACAGCGAGGTGAGGCCCCCTGACACCACCGCATAACTTCCTCTCTCCTCCCATCAGCCAGTCTGTTAAACCATCCAGACACTATTTTATTTTTATTTTTTTTTTCGTTTTAAAAGCCCATCTGCCAGTCTATATATACTATACCGAGTGGTGTAGTAGACATGCAATTCACACTAATGCTCAGTCGGATTTTGTGCACGTCTCCAGTGACTGTCATCCTCAGACCGATGGCTATGTTTAGACTACAACTGTTTAAACGAATCAGAGCAGCCCGACTTAACTCTATGATGAGCCGCTCACTCCCAGATGTGTGTGTGTGTGTATCTTTGGAGCACTGAGCAGAAATGGATGGGTTGGGGGGTTTTGGGGTGGGGTGAACACAATGGCAATGTATCCTTGCTCACAGGTGTAAATGGAAATGTCTGGCATGTGCACCTGAGCCACTCTGTGGTGTAACCTATTTATCTGTGACGAGGACCGCTGTTCACAGTGTCACAGCTCCTCTGACTGTGGTCCCGAGCCAGAGGGAGCACCTTCAGAAGCAAACAGTACTACAATAAGTCATGACTATATACCAGTAGGCTTACCTTACCAGGAAACTGACTGACATGACTCCCACTGGAAGTGTGACACATGACATGCATACTGTTTATTTTCTCTCATCTTTATTGTGATCCCATATTTAATGAATATGTCATTTGCTTGTTATTTCATTTATTTATTGTTTTTGGCCTATGAAAAGTGATTGGAACCTGAGGGAAAACGCTTCAAGCAGAAGTCACTGGACATTCTGTGGTAGGCCTGGGCCACTCCATTTTTTTTTATTTATTATTTTTTTCCCACCAAGTTGCATTCATGTAACATTCATACAGTATCAGTTTGGTTAACATATCACTGATTTTGGTTGGAGGCTGGTACTTTTTTTTTTTTTTTTTTAACTCAAGGTGATAAATCCTGACTGCATGACTTCAAGTCAGTCTCTTGTGTATTTTTTAAAAAACAAAATCTACATGTTTAATTTGCAGGAGTCAAGAGAGTATGAAGTATCCATTTAAAACACTGCATTTTTCAGCCTGGAGGAACTCAAGCCTTTTATGCCTTGTGGAAGTATTTTTTCCGGCACCTTCCATTTTCTCCTGTGACCCCTCCCGCCTTCCCTTTCTCCCCCCAGTACGCCCTTACAGAACCTGCTGTAAATATCTGTCTTCAGAAGAATTCTGCAAGCGCTGTAAAGAGTGTGGACAACCTGATATTATTTTTGTAGAGCTTCAATAGCAATGACCTATAGCAGCGGTGTTTGTACAGTTTCTATCCTGTGACTGATCCAAACAGAATGATATGGCACTGACAGTAGGACAATACTCATCAACACATCATTAATACAAGTCTTTCTGTGTACATAATAAGACAGGGTGGTTCTCCTTTTTTGATTCGCTGATAATCTACCATTTGCTAGTATACTATTATATGACATCTATTTAAAGATGTTTGATTTATTGAACGGCTGGTAGATTGAAGAGACAGACGATGTTTTGCTCTATATTAAATCTTCATTCCTTGACTGGTTTAGCCAGGCCACATAAAATCACTACACCTTTTTGAGTGGCTTTGCCAGATCTTACACAGTACTTTGCACTCACTGTTTTAATTTTTTAACAAAATACTTGTCTTGGCCCTTAATTTATGTTTGATCATTTGATGTCTGGGTGTATACTGAACTGTATTGAACATAACTGCTTGTGTTACTTATTTTGCACTTCTTTAAATTATGATGTTTATTATTGAAAATGGATATATTATAAGGGCATTTTCCAATGTTATTATTATCACTTGAATTTTATTTTTTAAACTGTGAATAAAGCTGGTGATGGAATGAAACAGATCATAGGCTACTTGGTGACTGCTGAGCAAATCACCTTAGAGAATGAAGGGTTTAAGTGAAGTGTAAAACTGTTCTCTCAACAGTATTGTAATATGTGTAATAAAAACAAATATTAAATGGCACACTTTCAAGAATGACAGGTGTTTTCATTTTATTCTGGATCAGTCAAGTGGATCAGTCAAGTGTTAAAAAATCCCGCACACTGTCCATTCCACCAACAAACTTTATTACTTACAACGTTTCGGTCATCCAACCTTCTTCAGGTAAAGTTACAAACACAATTCAAACGCAAACTTTTGAAAAGTTAGGTTGACTAGCTTGGACCAATCAGGACCCACTGGGATAGCCTAATATCCTACGCACCTGTCAATCTACTGAGGTGTGCAAAAGCGTCTCTTTGAACTATTCTGATGGATCACCATACAGATGAAGATGAAGACGTTTTCATGTCAAAGGTTATAACAATGTATCAGTCCTTCCAGCAAGTAATTATCATTAATGACCACAGTTACATGCAGGCTATTCCAGTTCTGAACGGAGTATTGACAAAAATACGTTTCTGCGTGAGTCATAAACTCATTCAAATTAATCAACAAAAAATTTATATTAATCAATTAGGCCATATATCTTGCACAAATATCGCCAGTATTTTGTTTAAAACCAGAATAGTCCCTGCATGTAACATTGCAAGTTTATCTGATTACTTTGGCAAAAGATGGTCCCTGTCCCATCAGGTTTTGGTTTTTAAACCCATGTGCTGAAATTAAAGGTGTTGACACTGAATCTAATAGGAAATGGGTGCACATGGGAATTAAATGATGTACAAGTATGATGGGTACCATAAAATGCTTTCTGAGTGACCCAATTGCACCTTCACTGTTATATGACAATAATGCTGTTTTCATATTACTTGGTACATGTAATAATTAACCACATCATGGAGGAAATTTGTTAATAAAAATACTGAAAATCATGTCCTCTTTAGGCTTCAAATGAGGTGTACTGCACTTCCTTAACTGTTTTATTAGACCTATTGCACATGTACACAAGTGCATTGCTATGCCTGAGTCATTTATAATAGACCAATAGGGCTCCCTCACACCACACCACACTAAACTGCAATTTTCCTGACTGACCAGAGATAACACAAGCTGTAGGCTATTAATGATGAGAAATCAAAAAAGAATGTGCAGGACTGCAGCCAATACAGTATGTCCACTGCCTGTAAACAATATAATTGCAGACAAAACACACAGACAGAAACTGATTGAAATAATACGTTTGACTTGCCACTTACTCAGTTCATGATCTATCCCAAATCACCAGACTGCATCACCTGTGGTGAGATGACCCTTCTCCCTTCCATCTCTAAAGAGCGTAGGCTTTCTATAGGCTACTCTTTTCCATACTCTTCCTCTGGTAAGGTCAGGTGTCAAGCCCTCTGTATGTGAATAATAGGTGCGTAAATGAAAAAATCCTGTGTTTAAATTGCAATATTATCCATGGGTTTTCAACAAGTGGTCCATGGCCCACTGGTGGTCCAAGACAACACTGCAGGAGGTCCGTGATTTAGTGTATTTGAAATTGATTTCTGATGCTGATTTGAGAAATAAGCACAGCTTAGAGCACAGGAATCATTTTACAGCTGTACTTTCAGGTATTTTATATGTCCATCAGTCCAAATCTTGTGTAAGAATGAACTCTGCATAGTTGGGTAAATTTGATGATCACTGGCTAAAATGTTTTTTTTTGAATGTAATTTGTTGCAACCTCTTAGTTTATAACAACCCCACCCACCCCCACCAGTGGGCCGCCAGTGACTTCTTTGTCAGGATGGTGGTCCCTGGGCTGGGACTGAAACCTCTGTTATTTTCCATTACCCAGGTGGTAACACTTTAGATTACGACCCATGAAGTAGCCTACTGGGCAATAAGCTCAGTGGTACTGTACATTGATTCATCAAAAATCTGTGTAGCCTATTGGCAGGTAAAATAAGGCTGGGTCATAGAAGGCAATATCGGAAACAGATAACTAGTTTATTCCATAGGATACTCTAAAATTTATCCTGATAGGCTATTAGGCTATATTGTTCCTACTCCTTGCCCAGCCTCAATAGGATTCTGTGAAATTTCCTGGAACACCTTTCCTGGAAATGAATGCTAAAAAGTCTAATTTGGTGCTTGTTCTTCTAGCCTGATTTGATCAGCCGCTTTCACATCTTGAACATCTCCATTGGCAATTGTTTCTTCTCTAAAGGGCGCTATGCGCTTTTCAATGTTTTGAAACATTTTGCTACAGTTCGTTTAAAAATGCAATGTTTTGTCATCTCAACTCGAGATTAGTGATGTCCGGGCCCAATATTGTGGCTTCAGTTTCCCACTCTGTTCACTGAATTTGGCCAGCACGGATCTCTGTCGGTGAAAGCGAAACTCCATTGCAATGTCCCTGACTGTCTGGAGGAACTAAATGAAATTAGCGGAGCCAGCAGGTGGCGTTCCCCTGGCTATTGTTCTTATACATAAAACCTGTTTGTTATAATTACATTGTTACAATTGCATATGAATAAAACAAGTTTCCGTCAAACATAGACTACTTTGGGCCTAGCCAACGTTAGGGTAAGACTACACTGTATAGTCCAGGCAAAATAGCCCATTTTGGGGCCAAAAACAGGAGTAATTGTGAAAGAATTTTTTTTTTCAGCTTAGATAATTTCTTTGAGGTGTCCAGAACAACATACTAGAAGTCCTAAGAAATCCTAGTTGAGGAAATATGTGAAATTCTCGTCAATCCGATATGTGTAGACTACCAATAGGCCAGAATATGGCCGAAGGTGAGAAATAAATGATTAGGGGTCTGAGTAGGATCCAATGGTAGGATCCCACTGGAGCAATATTAGAGTAAGTGAATGGCTTTGAAATTCGCCATAATAAACTTTCATATTAAGTTGATTCAGCAAATGAATAATCTGTCTATAGCTAACATAGTCAATAAGTAGATCAGGGGTGGCCAACCCGCGGCTCGTGAGCCGCATGCGGCTCTTTGCCCGCAGTTATGCGGCTCTTATGTTCACGTCCAAGTTTGTGTTTGTGTGTGTGTGTGTTTATGTGCGTGTTCGCTTACGTTTAATAAGGTGATTTAAAATGGCAGCGAGAAAAATGCACTGCAAAAAGAATATATGAAGATGAAAACAGAACGTTCCTAACAGAGTGGGAGAATTTATATTTTTTCATTGAACGTAATGGCAAGCTATTCTGCCTTATGTCAGTCGTCATTGGTGCATTTCAAGGCTTCAAATCTTCAGCGTCATTACAGCTGACTCCATGCTAACCTCCAGGATTTTCCAAAAGGGACTGAACTGTATGTGTGTGTCAGAAGGATGGGTGTACTGTAGTAGGTTCATGTGCCCGTGTGCCAATGTGGCTCTTTGCTGTAACATAGTCAGATATGTGGCTGTTGGTCTCCGACTGGTTGTCCTCCCCTGAAGTAGATGGATACACAGACAGCAAATGTTTGGTGGGCTAGACAAATTTCTCTTCTTGAGACAATAAAGGCTAATCTAATCTAATCTAATCTATTAACACTGACAGTTTTGTAGTCACGTCTGTAAAACAGGAATCTTATATGGCCATGGCTGGCTAAAGACAAACTAATTAGTTGCTTTGATTGTTAGGCTAGTATGACACAAGGGTAGTTTTCAAGTAGGCTATTGTTAGGCCTACCTCTTCATCACATTTTAAAATCAATAATGGTTGTCAGTTAAGAAAAAAAAGATCATGACAATTTGATGTCAGGCAGGTAGGCAGGTGGGCTAATGAAGTCATGTTTTCGGCCTCATCACTGTTTAAAGACATAGCCTACTGTATGATCCCTTGGCTTATTCCATAGCCTACGTAGCCTATGTAATAGGCAAACATTGCTGAACGCCTGTTATTTTCAAGAAAAACTGCTATTCATTTGCAAACTTTCTTGCTACACTTTCCTTCATTTATCTGAAAAGTTGGTTAACATGACATTTACACTTTAAATAGGCTACAGGGCGAATAGTCAAATCGGTGGTAAATGCAGACCTCACAAGCAATGTAGGCCTAGCGGCTTGGATGGAACCAGTTCTGCTAAATGTTAATGACGTTCAGCCCGCTAGACTTGGCAGATGCCAGTGGGGAGCTCTTTTGAAAGGGACTCCGCAGCTGTCTATCGTGCGATGCATCATGCAACAACAAACAGCTCCCTCCAATTCCAAACAATTCTCTATCTCGACATTGAATGCATGTATACCATAGTTTCCTTCCGAAACGCCTTTTACGAAGACGTGAAAACGACAAAGTTAGGTCAGAGAATTTCAGGTCGATACAAACACAAAATAATTACAGTGCGTCTCCATTTTCAATGCTTGCATTGCGCATGCGTTAACAGACCCCAAACCACAAAAGAAAAATGTTTTAAATTTGCATTGTCAAATTATTTTTCTTAAAAAATATACATTATTCAGTGATAAATTCATTGCAGTTTTCCCACCTCCATTTCTTTTAAAATAATACAAATACTGGTCTGATGGTCTGCATGTCTGCCCGACATCCACAACCTAGTACGCATGCTCACACGTCAGTTCATTCGCGTTTGCGCCAACTCAATTGAGGGAATGTTAGCTTAGCTGTGCTAGCAAGCAATGGTGGTTGCCTTTTCATAACAATACTTCAGATTTTGCAGTGTGCGGCGAATAACATGTTTGCGCTTTTTAACTGTCGGTTAAACTAAGGGATTATTTTTCTGCATGATACTGGAATCGGCGTACTCACGACAATGGAAGCAAGATGTTTTGTTCATTTTACTAGCATCCTTACCAGCAGCTTTTGCAGGAGCAGAGAGAAGAATCACATAGGCTAGGCCGCATAAACAATAACTGTTTTGAACGTGGTAAGCCTATTCCGAGCTCGGGATTGAAGAAAACCTTACAATTAATGCACTTTTGACGGTCTTTTGATATTATGTTTTCGTTCTGTTTTATAGCTATGCTGTCTTTCTTGCTAAGTAATCGCAAGTACCCTTAAGGTTGTCTGCTAGTTGGAATGGGTCGCTAGCTGCATAGCTAACCCTAGCACCACTAACCTTGGCTAGCACATATATCGTTACTCTTCCTTTTTTCTGCATTTATGAAAGCATATTCAAGAAGCATTGTTACATTGTTTTTTCAACCGTCTGCTGTTTAAAAGAGTTGCACACTCTCTTAAACCGGAAACCTAAGGATTCTTACCAGAGGCAGCTTTGATTGTGCTAACGTTAGATGAATGTGGGACAAAATGGAGACCCCGAGGATTGTGTACGATTTGGATACGTCTGGGGGTCTAATGGAGGTGAGGCAAGATGGCATTCAAGTAATGTTTTATTTTTATACAGTCTCTAAACTGTATTTATTCGGGGTGAGCTGGTCAAGATGAACCAGATACTTGCAAAATAATAATGTAACGTTCAATCACTTGCTAGAAGTAGCTGCTAACGGTACACTGTCGATAGTTCAACTCAATGCAACATTAGCGCTGGGTAGTTTTGCAATAATTAACTTTGCTGGCACTGCAATTATTTGTTGCCAGTGCCCTAAGAAGTCATACCAAAGCCCAACGTTAAACATACTAGTAAATGTTAACTTAGAATCCATACATGTTAATTCAGCGTGTCATTATATCATTGGAAGACAGACCATTTTAATGTTATAATCACCACCTTAACGAGTTGGTAGCTATCCACCAAACTTTGTCAGATTATTAAATGCGAATTAACCGCATTTTATAAACTGTATTGATGCAGCTGTATTGATGTCTGTGTACATCATGTCTGGATATAGGCCTATGTTAGCATACCACTGTGCAGTCGACTTGCAGACACATGTTTTTTTTTATTATTGTTTCGAATAGCTTAAACATGATATTCATTGACTGTATCCACTTTAAGCAAATACAAACGCTGCTTGCACCACCAAAGTCTGAAGATGGAGAAAAGAAACGAAAATCTGAAAGGGAACCCCGGAGAAGTGGGAGAGCCACTAACCATGATACCTGTGATAGTTGCCGTGAAGGAGGCGACCTTCTGTGTTGTGATCATTGTCCCGCCGCCTTTCATTTGCAGTGCTGGTAAGTTAGCAGTTCGGTTATTCTTGCTCTACATGCGCACCAACTCAACAACTTATTACACTCCTTTCAAAGACAGTATTCTCAGGACAGCCAGCAATGAAGTGGAAACTGAAGAAATAACGTTTTGCCGAGTGAGAGTAGAGGCTATTTTACAAAGTAGCTGGCTGTATTATTATCAGTCATAACAAAGACATTTCTTTTGAGATGCACCCAACCAAAATAAAGCTCTTCCTGAAGGTTTATTTTGGGGACTTGCTCTATGCGTCTTGGTATGTACAGTACTAACTTTACCATGCCATCCAGTGTGTCAGCTGGGCGCAGGATCTGCTTGAAGCTGTTTGCCACATTTGTTAGGTGTTCAATTTGAATGTATGAAGTGAAATGAGTGTGAAATGACATTTGGTCATTATTATTAAGCAATGTATGTATGCATGCACAATGTGTTTGTGTTTAAGACTGACAGACTGTACAGAACCAAGTTGAAATGGGATCATCTTAAGGCATTGTTACTGTTGTTCGGTTCACGTAGTGGTAACCTTTTGTAACTACTTCTGCCAAGGAGGTTATGTTTTCGCCGGCGTGTGTGTGTGTCTCTTTGTGTCTGTGTGTGTGTCTGTGAGCAACAACTCGAAAAGTACTGCACAGATTTGGATGAACTTTTCGGACAACGTCTGTATTTGGATGAGTAAGAACTGATTTGATTTTGGTGGCGATTGGTGATCTAGAACACCATCTGTGACCACATTGTCTTGGCGGAGGTCTGCGCTCTCTGAGCGCTTTTCTAGTTTATCTTTGTTATTTTTTTTACCTTGGTTGCAGTCATTTTCATTCTGTGAAGTCTGCCTTGTGCACTTCATGCCACACAGTAATGGAAACTGAGGCTAACTGTCTTTAAAGCATTGCCTTCCACATTAGTCAGCAACGCCAGTGTTTATAAAACCTCAGAGGGCTTATACAGAAGTAATTCAGGCCTTATGTGAATGTTTGGAGCAGTTCCAACCCAGTGTGCATTTGATTCAAGTTCCTACGGCAAAAGTGGATCTAATTTACCCAAGAGTAATTTAAAGAAATGTAGAAATTGCTGTCTGGTTTGGCTTATTAGCATAGCTTTTTACATTTAACACATTTTGATGTCGTCAAAGGTCCTTACTGGCAGGGCATTAAAGCTTTTTTATTATGGAATACCGTTGGCTCAGCATGGGCCTAAAAGCCTGATTACCCTCTCTTTGTTATGATGATGGTCCTGTCACTGGATATCCCGTGGCTATGGACAATTCTTCCCACTAGGGGGAGACACATAGCTGCACAAAGTATTGGTTCTTTAGGAGTGCCTTTTTTTCTGTTGATGAATCAACCATGTGCGCATAGATAGTAAATAGATTTCTAGCTTTACATTTCACAGATGTCAGAAATGTGACTGCATGAAGGAAATTGCTATTGAACTCTTTATTCTGTTTCATTGCATTTTCAGTAGCCTGAGCTCTTGTACACATACAACAACTTGCACTTTAGCTTAAAATATTTCAGAAGAGGTGACAGAAGGTTATTTGACATTAACAGAGTTAATGCCAAAGGGTTAATTAATCAATATGACACTAGTAAGAATGGCATTGATACCAGATATCCCAGAACCAAATGCTATAGCAGTTTTTCTCAAACTGTGGGGCGCAGACACATGACAGGTGGGGCGCGAGACATCTCTTTGCGATCAACCAACGGCCACACCATGCCCCCGAATTCACAGCTATTCATCAGATTTTCCAATGGTGTTATTTGCTTGTTGCTGTGATGAGGGGTTTGGGAGAATTTTGGCTTTGAATTAGTAACATGAAAATTCTAACATTGACAAAAATCCTGTACTCGCAAAGTATTCCTCACGGGGATACATGTATTGTTTGCAAATTGAGCCTTCCAGGTGGGGCGTGAAAATTCTCTGCGTTCCAAAGTGAGGAATGACAGAAAAAGTTTGAGCTATAGCTATTTGTGCTATAGATTCACAGCTGTTGGGATATCCCTAACCAGTGGCATGGTCACAAAGTGTCAAGTGCTCAACAGTTTTGTATTGCCACATTGTTAGAGAATTTTGCAGTGTATCTTGGAAGTATTTGTGCTTTCCTTTGGGTTCACATTGGCATCATACTTCTGAATTGTGTTTTGTTTGCTGTGTTGTGAAAGTAATGTATGTGATATTTGCTTTTGTAACAGTAATCCACCACTGAGTGAAGACATGCTTCCTCCTGGAGACTGGATGTGCCATCGCTGTAACGTACACAAGAAGGTGAGGTTGGATTTCTACTTTGTGGAGAGCTTCCAGCATATTGTGGAACGCTTTGTGGAACGCTTCCAGCATATTGACCAGTGATCCAACTGATCCAACGCTAACATTCTGAATGGACTTTTGTTTCTAGTCTGTACACATTGTCAGGGAAAGAAGCCAATATTGCGTGGCAATGTAGTCCAGAGTGTTGTATCTGACTTTGTTTGGTTTGTTTGTTTGTTTGTTTGTTTGCATAGAAGCGTGAGCAGAAAGGGGAGCAGATGAACGGCCTGCTGGAGTGTCAGCTCTCCAAGCGCTCATCATCGCCGGCAGCCGAGCTGGACCTGAGCGTGAGTGCTGGAACGGGCCCCGCGCTGCGTCTGGACGGGCTGCCCCCTGTGCCGGGAGGTGGCAGTGGGAGCCTGCGAGTGGCTGTGGCGCAGGTCCGGCTCCTGGAGCGGAGGGTCAGCAGTCGGCCCAGCAGCCGGCCGGGCACGCCGACCTCCAACGCTTCCACGGACACCCCTACGCCGTCAGAACCCAACGACGCAGACGAGGATATGATGGACGCGGAGGAAGATACGCCTGGCTCGGAAACGGATGGGGCGGCCCCCAGTGGCCCCCGTCTGAAGCGGCCCTTTGAGCTGCTGATTGCTGCCGCCATGGAGCAGAACCCCACGCAGTTCCAGCTGCCCAACGAGCTCACTTGCACGACTGCGCTGCCAGGTCAGTACAGTAGTATCACTTGACGCTTTCAGCCCGTTGCCAAGAGTTCATTGTACTTTACAAGAAAAGCCATCAGTCCTCACCTAACCATACTGAAAGCAGGAGTGCACTGTACAACCTGCTTGCAAACTTTTAGTACAAATTCTCCTATTGTATGTATGATGGTAATTGAAAGGTATTCAAAAATCCGATTACTGACCCAATGGTGTAATAATTTTCCAGGAAGCAGCAAGCGGAGGCGGAAGGAAGAGATGACAGGAAAGAATGTAAAGAGGCTGCAGCATGAGCTGGATAACAATGGGCTGGTCCCACTGCCAGTGAGGTTGTGCTACACCTGTGGCAGGTAGGTCATCTCGGAACACAATCATGTGAATGATTAAATAGTTCTAAATTCAGTATACTTTGCTACATATAAAATTACTTGATGTACCGTAATTTCCCGACTATTAGCCACGGCTTATACATTGCTTTTGTAAAATTTCTTCTGCTATGTGGTTAAAACAGGGAGGCAGTTAATATGGTATAATTTTTTATAATTTTTTTAAAAATATAATTTTTTAACTTGCATGAAACACTGCTCTGTGGCTTATACACAATGCGGCTTATATGCGGGAAATTACTGTATTACTAGAATGTTTGAAATCGGGCTTTTCTCTCAAAAATTCAATTTTATAATGATGATGATAATGATAACTTTTGGTGAGACTCTGTGAAGGTCCAGATTATCTGTGGAGTCTGTGATAAGTATTTATTAAAAACCTAGTTGATCTTCCTCTGCTGTTGTCAGGAGCTGCAGAGTTGCTCCACTGATCCAGTGTGATTACTGCCCCCTGCTGTTCCACTTGGACTGCTTGGATCCTCCTCTCACTGCCATGCCTACCGGAAGATGGATGTGTCCAAACCATATAGAACATACGGTGGTGAGTCTATGTCAAAATCAAGTGGAAATCCGATAATAGGAACTTCACAACAGTGCCAGTGAAAAGAAAAAAAGAAATCAATTTCAAGCCTTTTAATAACTTTTACTAATAATAAGTAATCTGCCATTTATTTCTGATTAAACTTTTTATTGAGTTGGGATCCCTATTGGTATTTTATCAGTTTAATATTTGTTTGAGATTCAGCGTGAGCATATGGCATCATTTCCTTACACAGTTGAACCAGAGGAACACGACCTTCAGCAATCGCTGCCAGCTCTTTGACCAGTTCCAGGACCGCATTTCCCAGCATGCTGTCAAGGTTGACTTCCTGCGGCTGGCCCACAGACAAAACCTGCCCAATCGTAAGGGCCCTCATCACAACAAGAAGGCACTCAAGGTATCACTGCTCTTGGTGTATATTCTCCTATACTTACTGGCATAATTAGTATGGATGTATGTATTTATGAGTTAGTACAATTAGTGGTAAGTGTACAATTTAAACAAGTATCTAATTAAACTTCAAGAAATTATATTCACTTTTCAGAATCTATTTGTTATTTATTTATTGCATTTATTTAAAGGTACCAGACGCCATTAAGAGTCAGTACCAGAGCCCCCCTACCCTACCAGACCCCTCTGGAGTCCGACAGGGGGAACTGATTTGTCATGGCGTTCCTGAGAAAGAGCACCAGTCAACCCCTCAGTATTCAGCCAATGAGGCTGAGCAACAAGATGTGAGTTTATTTAAAAGTTAACTGTCACCTTTAGAACATTAACTGAAAGGAAAATAAAGGTCCGCAACACTGCGCAACTACTGTGATGAAGGACTGACAGTCCGAAACGTTGTGCTATTAAATTCTTGGTAGCATCAAACAGTGTTGCGGACCTTTATTTTCCTTTCAGTTATCGTATGTTTGGTCCAGCACCTGTGCCACTGATGTGCACGCATTCTCTGACTTTTTGGATTTTACCTTTAGAACATTACACAACATCATTAAAGCAAAAGCAAAAGCTAGTTTTGCGGCTAGCTTTTGCTTATGTTTGAATCTGAACGCTCACTGTCATTATCACACCTGAAAGTCCTCACATGATTATGACTCCCTCAACTGTTCTTGTTAAATAGATGAGTGCTTTACATTGTTGTGTGTAGAAGTGTCATTCTAACTAATTGCCTTTGTGTCGCAGTGGCTTCATGGTGTCATTGCACTTCAGTGCAGTGTCATGAGACATTTATCTGCCAAGCAGATGTCATCCTCAAATGGGGATTCAAGGCAGAGCCAGCAGGCTGATGTCAAGCCTTGCGTGGAGGCCAAAGAGTTTGACTCCCAGAGCGCCACACACAGGACCCATTCACCCAGCCTGGGCTCCAAGCCCTGCAGTGCTCATGTTGGCCCCCAGGGGGCACCAGTCCTCCACAAACCCCAAGCCCCTTCGGAACAACTGGATCGGTGTAGCGCCTCCAGTGAGAAGCCCTGCCAAGACTGCAGGCCCCTCAACGGTCTGCTGGAGGGGCGGTCGAAGGCCAACGGCCCCTTAGTACACGAGGAGGAACAACGGGATCACAAGCCTGTTAGACCATCAATTAGCCCGTCAATACCAACGCAAGCACTTCCCAAACATGTGAAGACAGACGGGGTGAAGACGGAGGAGAGCAGCTCTCTCTTAAGCTCTTGTGCCCAGAGAGAAAGTCCCTTGCCAGCAGCGTCAAGTGGCGAGGTGGCCAAATTGGTCAGCACGAGGGTTTCATCCACTGTGGTGGATAGGCTCGCCACTTCCCTGCCACCCTCAGGTATGGCACCTCTTTCTACAAAACTGACAAGAGTAGAAAAGATATGGCAAACTTGTTTTTGTGTGAAACTGAAAAAAATAAATGGTGATATAATTATTCCTAACTGTTTTGGACATAAAATAGCCATTTGATGCTAACATGGCAATAAATTAAACAAACAAACAAACAAACAAAAATAATTTTGTTACTTTCTTTTTCAGATGGGAAGGTCTCTCCGAGAGGTGTGTCTATGCCTCCAGCCATAACCAGCTGCTTGAAAGGAGTGGTTGAAGGAAAACCAGGTGAGACTTACTCCCTGTTTCCAAGTGCTACTCCTCGACAACTAAAAACAAAAACTTGCACTAGGATGTACCCCAGCTATTAATCACAGTGGCGTTCTGTGTGTGTGCTCAGTATTTTTGCTGCTTAGATGTGTCACGTTGCTGACATGGTGTTTGTTGTTGCTGTTTTGGACAGACATTGAGCTGAGTAAGCTGGATGCGGACATGGTCCGGATGCTGGCTTGGCAGAGGATCCAGCAACTCTTCCCCAAAAAAGCCCTCAAGCTCCCTGGTACCTGTGGGGCTCCCCCTCCCATCACTGCCTCTCCCCCTCCCACTACCCCCACCCCGCCCACAGAAGGTAAGACTGGAACACCGATAGTGTTTCCTTCTTTTGCAAATATCAGGAGATAATAATAGAGTGTTTCTCAAAGTCGAGAATGCTTCCTAGGTAGCACACTCGCCTTGGAAGTCGTACACTTCAAAAACGAGGTTCCATCAGTGCATCCTTGAAAAATCTATGAACAAAGGCCTCTGTCCTCACTAGATTTTAGAAGGATGCTTGACTTTGGAACAGTACTTGGCGACAGATAATGACGTGGAATGCTTGAAAAAGCAGCCTTCCAAGCATGCTTCCTCGACTTTGAGAAACACTCATAGTGTATGTAAATACCCATAATGATATGTGTTTGTGTAAAATATATAATGGTTATTTAATGGCAACTGTCTTATGTTCTGTTTCAGCCCAAAAGAAGGAGGTGCAGGCTAGGGCTGTGTTTTATCCTGTGCTTGGCAAAGGGGAAGCTGTAAGCATGCGCTATAGGACCCTGTACATAGGAACTGGTAAGACTAATGCCTAATGCCTGGTCATGCAACTATCATAAATACATGTATTGCACACATTTTTGTGTACATATATGCGTCTATGACTGGCTAACACTGTTCTGTCGATGGTGTCTACTCTCTAGGTGCTGAAATGGATGTGTGCCTTACCAAATATGGTCATTGCAATTATGTTTCAGGAAAACATGCTTGTATTTTTTACGATGAGGTAAGCAACATGACACACTTACTGAACGTGCTCATAAACTAAAGCAAGTCTGTTACACAATTACACAAACATTGCATAGATAATAGTTTCTTAGCTTGGGCTCTGCTTATATGCATTACGTTGAAGTCCACATTCTCCAACTTCTCTGGTTCCTCAGAACACAAAGCATTATGAGCTGCTGAACTACAGCGAGCACGGCACCACTGTGGACAATGTCCTCTACTCCTGTGACTTCTCAGAGAAGGTAGCTCCCACCACACCCAGCAGCTTGGTCTCCAAAGTGCAGAACATCAACCGTGAGTGTCACTCCCTGTGCTCTAAAAATGGCTATTTAACACTTACACCAAAAACACATTTATTTTTTTTACATTTTTATTGTTGGCCTTTTTAGTTTTGACTAACAATACAACTATAAAATGTGTTTTTGGTATAAGTTTATTGTTAGTTTTGTTGTCAAGGTCAATGTGCATCTTTGAGCTCTTGTCATGTTGTCTTTAATGAATTAATCTAATATTAAAATACCTGTTTTCCCCTAAATCTATCGATTTATCAGTGGTCTCTTCACTTTATTCCTACAGGTCGTTGTAAGAAGAGGAAAGGCGAACCGGAGGATGCAATGGAAGGCTTTATGCCAGCAGGGGGCGTCATGAGCAGCCAAGCAGAGTCCTCCAGGCACCAGTGCAACTGCAAGGCCAGCAGCTCTAGCCTGATCGGAGGCAGCGGAGCCGGCTGGGAGGGCACGGCGCTGCTGCACCACGGCAGCTGTGTCAAGCTGGGCTGCCTACAGTTTATCTTCAGCATCGCCGAGTTTGCCGCTAAGCAACCCAAGGAGGAGGAGGTGGTAGTCGTGGAGACGGAAGAGGTGGTGATGGAGGTGGGAGAGGACATGGCCTGCCCCGTCCAGGTGTCTGAAGAACTGGTGGACGCCCAGGGTGCTACGACACACCAAGTGCCCGTACTGCGCTCAAACTCGGTGCCCTAGCCTCTGGCTGCTACAGCCACGCTCCCCCTCTCCAAGGGAAGCTCATGAACTAGGACTCTTTGCATAGGGAAAAGAAAACAAAACAAATGAAGTGACTTTCATTTTGTGACATTCGTATGTTCATATGAATTCAAGGTATTTTGAGGTCTCATGAGCCATTTATTTTGCACATTGTTTTATTTTTGTTTTTTTTGTTTTGTTTCTCTTTATCTTTTTTTTGTGTATTGGAAATTAAATAATGCAAATGCCGTAAAAAAAACATTTCTTTAAACGGTGCCATCTTCTTCATCTGTTTGGAAGCTTGTCGCCTCATCATACGCAGAGTATCATATTGTCCTCTTTGTGCCAGTATAGGATGTTTTCATACGTGTTCTCTTTCAATCAGCTCATTTAAGCCCAGTCTATTTTATGATGATGGTAAGATATATTCATACCTTTTTTTTGCTACTTTTGCACTGCAGGTAGCTGTTATCATCTTGCACACACATGCACACAAGTGTATGTTTGATAACTATTGTGGTGTACACAAGGCATTTCAATTTTCTGCGATCGAGGCATAGGATACCTTGTACATATATATGTTGTTGTATAGTTTCAATTTTGACAAGACTTCATGAGTTTTCAGTTCTTTTTGTGTATAAAACTTTGTGGTAAAAAACGTCTATGTCCTGTCCCATCTGTAATGGCCTATGTAAATAGACACCTCGTTTTAGATCTCGTTTTAAAATTTCTTGCATTTCTGTACATGGAAGAAAAAGGTTTTTGCCTGTATTATAACAGTGTAAATACATAAAGATTTTTAAGTACATCGAAAGATATTGTCTCCTTGTGTTTTAAGTGTTTGAGACAGCAAGTCTGTAGTGTTAAAAATAAAGGAGACACGCTTACCTTGGAATACGTGTAAGGTAAGTTGTCTCTATGCAATCCCTCCTGATGGTGAAAGCCTGGTAAAGGTTTTTTTTTTTTTAATTATTATTATTAAATAAATAAAAACAAATTCTGCTGAGGCAGTTAACTAAAAGAAAATCTGCAACAAACCGATGCAATACCAAATCAAAGACACCTGCGGCTTGTACTGTTGTACTGACACATCAGTAGATTCCACATGGTTATCATCACATTGCTCTCTGGTTCATACAGCAGAAGTTTTCCTTTCCCATTGGTTGGGCACTGCCACTGGAAGCTAATTAAGGACTGCGGGGTTTGACTAGCTACAGAGGAGGCCAGTGTCTGAGAAAAGGTTCTTAAAGGGATATTTTTAAGTACAATTATGTGATTTAAGGGGATGCTTTCATACACCTCTCAAGTGGAGCTAGTTTTGGACATTTTAATGACAGAACATGCACTGCAATGGATAGGCCTACTCTGTGAATCAAATGAGCCAACAATGTCTATCACATAGACTAGCATTCAAAATATCTCTCTCTCAGAAGGTGTTGACAGCTATGCTGCTCTCACCTCCAGACATTTGACAGGTGTGTGCGTGTGTGTATGTGTAGAAAATAAGTAGCCTACGAGAATGAGCAACTTCAAAATGTTGTAGTTGGCGGCATCTTGTGGACACCGACATCCCGGAAGTGCTAGGCGTCGGTGCGGTGCGGCATGCCAAACATACAACAACAGAGGCTTAATCGCCACCGCTAACATTTTGAAGTGTCACTGGAAGTTTCACATTATGTCCTTGTTCTTAACTGTTTTGTCAGGTGGAGTCGTATTGTATTTATTAGTTTATTACGCATTGTTTAAGGGCTGTCGTTGTAGAAGCAGTGCTGTGTTGAAAGGGAAAACAGCTATTGTGACTGGTAAATATGCTAATTGGTCGCTAATTTTGAATGATTCCTGAAGTAACGTTACTGCAATCAGCTAACTTCAACTTTCTTGACCATTGTTTCCCTCGATGTTTCCACTTGGTACTGTGTCTAAAGATGCAAACATTTATACACACATTGACGTAATCGTAAAAACGTTATGCATAAGTTACCAGCACCAGTGATCAAATGTTTAATTTCATTAATTAATTTGAATCAGGCAGCAACACGGGGATTGGAAAAAGCACAGCGTTGGACCTAGCCAAGAGAGGCGCTCGTGTCATTTTAGCGTGCCGTAACAAGCAGAAGGCAGAAGCTGCTGTCTATGACATTAGAAGGGTAAAACATTTTTTTTAAACCGTTTTGTTATGGCCTGGTCATACATAAATACATTTTGGGGTTTGCACAATTACCTTCAGATACCGCGAAAAACTAACTTGCATCTTTTTCAATCCAGGACAGTGGAAATAATGAGGTACTGTACATGCAGTTGGACTTGGCCAGCCTGAAGTCGGTCCGTTCATTCGCCGAGACTTTTCTGAAGACAGAGCCGCGACTGGACTTGCTTATTAACAATGCAGGTTAGTGATTAGGGTGATAATCATGTTGTCACTGCTGTTTGTGGTTAGAGGTACTTGTTATATAGCTTGAGTGGTAACCTGTTGCTTGATGTGACAAAAGAAATCAAGGGACAGGTGGGAGGGACACATGCTAATTTCCCCTCCACCCTTCTGCACCAAGGCGTCATAGGGACGGGTCAAACGGAGGATGGATTTGGGTTGGCCTTTGGGGTCAACCATCTAGGTCACTTCCTGTTGACCTGCCTGCTCCTGGAGCGCCTGAAGCAGAGCGAACAGAGCCGCATAGTGAACGTGTCAGCGCTGCTCCATCGCCTGGGCAACATCGACTTTGCCACCCTGGGTGCCCATAAGGACCTGGTGACGGGGCAGTCCAGCTGGCATGCTGTCATGGCCTACTGCCACAGCAAGCTGTGTAACGTCCTCTTCACCCGTGAACTGGCTAACCGCTTGGAGGGCACCAGAGTCACCTGCTATAGCCTCCACCCAGGTGAGACTTGGTCATTGTTATAGTTCTAGTTTCCAATGGCTTGCTCAACAGACCACTCTAGCCAGAGTGAGATATGTTTTATATTGAACTGATATATTGTTAGGGTTGGGTATCGAGAACCAATTCCAATTCAGAACCGGTTCAAAATTATCAATTCCATTGAAATTGTATGTCTCCAAGCATTATCAATTCTCTTATCAATTCTTTAGTTTCTCTGCCCGCACGTCGCGGTGCATTAGCGCCACATGTTAACTGCAATTTTCATAGCAAGCTATCACATTAACTCCAGTGATTCACATAGCCTACCATATTGAGGAGACAGACACACGTAGCTGTTCTCAAGCTGTTCTATAGGCTGTTCTCAAGCCTATAGCCTACTAGGCTACTCAGGAATCGATAAGAGTATTGATAAGGAATTGGATTGATAGGCAGAATTGATAATGGCATTGATATTGATAAAATCTTATCAATACCCATCCCTATATATTGTGTTTTCACATTATTTTGTCCTGGCAATCAAACCCACTCACTATCTTGTGGCAAACATTGGCATGTTTATCCATTTCATCCACCTAAAAATCAAGCATTTCATCCGTCTGTGACCATTCTTTGTCAGCATTGTTCTCCATTCCTCCGTTGTCTGTGTGCCAACCAGGGGTTATCACCACCGAGATTTGCCGCAACATGAGCCTGTGGCAACGGCTGTTCATTGTGCCTTTCTCCTGGCTCCTTTTCCTGGACCCTGAGGCCGGGGCCCAAACCACTCTGCACTGCGCCCTCCAGGAAGGTATTGAGCCATTCAGCGGGCGCTACTTCTCCTCGTGTGCCTTACAGGGAGTTAGTGCGAAGGCAAGGGATGACGGTTTGGCTAAGAAGCTGTGGGAAGTCAGTGAGAGGCTATGTGGTCTGTCCTAGAGGCTAGGCAATGTAGCTTGTGAAATGTGTGCTGCACTGTTTTTGATTTCCCACTGTTAGTTAATAGCATGAGGGGCCTCTAGACACGCCTTATCAAACTGACATTGTTAGTGATATTAACCACTGATCTAAAACACTTCAATCCATTACCCTTTTTTTCCCCTGAAAATATATAACCTTATTTTCCCCTTGGTTATGCTAATACTTGAATATTAAAATATACCAAAAGGTGACTGCACGCCACAAATGAGAATATACAGTCAGTATGATAAAGGGACTCATTGTACATAGTTTTACTACTCAGGTTTAAAAAACCAAACAACAACAACAAAAAAAAAAACTCTGCTCTCTTCTCTCTATGCAAATGTGCTTTTGTAAGTCATTAATAAATATTTATTTTAAGACATTTCATTTCCACAGTTTGACCGCAACACTGATTTGATTGTTTTCAAACTATCTTGCTTGCAGTGCCAGCATGCTTTTCAGATCTACCATAGTGCCTGGGTGTTCTTACGTGTCAAAAAAAAAAAAAAATCAATTAGGCATTTGTGTGCATTCTGCTGTGGAGATGCTGTTGGAATGACTTACGGCTGTTGCATACTCCTGATGATTCAGCAGAACTCTGTAGGCAGGGAGGCAGGCAGGCAGCACTCTCAGAGTGCACTGATCTTGAAAGGCCAGTTGTGTTCAAAATTGATGTTATCATCAACACAATCGTTGCAGAAGGCTGTTCCATCTGTAAATCTGCTCTCCCTCGTTCCGCTGCAGTTCTCTACTAGCATATATGAATTGATAGAGAGGCGACATCAGATAAGAGCAGTGTAATGTATCTACTTTAGTAAATGCCTCTGCCTTTGTACTTTTTTTATTGTATGCTTGGAAAGCAGATTAAAAAGCACGGCTTGTAAATCCTGAAGTGAAGTCAAAGTCCTGAAATGGGTATTTCTTTCAGCACTCACTGGAGGGCAGTAGCGTGCCACAAAACAATTTCTAGCCCCTCTGGCTTTTTTTTTGTACAGAGGAGATAGAAAACAAGGACCACAAGACCTTAACCGTTACTGACCTCATGAGGCTGCACATTTAAAATGGGAGCAGAAACTGGTTAGCATGGAATAACTTTAAAGTTTAAACGTTAAGACCTGCATTCCACTGCAACTCCTTTAAGCGATTAAGATGGTGTTATAACTATTAGGTGTATTCATATTTTCTGTTATTTTTTTCCCCTCTGTGTTTTGTTTTACTGCTGGCAATATGAATACATTCTAATGTGAGCAAGTTGTGTATAAGTATGGTGTAGCTCAAGTGTTTGGTAGCATGGTCTACGCCAGATGTGTTGCTCAACTGTTGTAAATATGTCACATTTGTGATATTCAGGTGATTACATTGTCATCTACCATTCTCATCTCATATTGCAATTTCTTTTTCTGGTTGACATGTTTTTAGTGTGCTTGATTTAGTTTTGATTTAGTTTTTGTTTTTTTAAATATCAGCAATCCTTTACCACAAACTTCAGTATGTACTGTCTCTTTTTTGAATCTGCTAGATCCTCCCCTCTCAAGTTGATCAATTAAATTTGCAAGTGAATTATATGCAAGTGTTCTTAACATCTCCTACTTTTGACCTGTTATGAGATTGACACGGTGGCCTATTACGCTGACACAGAGGCAGGGTGTCCCTTTTACAGATGAGAATCCAATGGTATGTCAGGACTGTAATTTATCTTAAATTAATGTCTTTTAGCAAGTGCCTCTTGTTCATGCGATCTTTGATTCCACCTTGCTGTGCTGTAGAGAGACTGAGGCCTATGGACTGTTTATGACGATGAGTCTTAAGTAAAGGAGGTTTGGGTTCAACAACCTCCATTCAAACACTATCGTATTGTTCTCCCCCCACAAGTCTCCAGCTCCTCCACTTGCTTCATCTGATTCTGTCGGAAGAATCAACACATCGATGGCGGCTGATTCAAGGTGTTTACTCTCGACACACTCCTGCGCACTCCTGCATAGTACTTAACCACTGGATTAGCGTGTCAATTAGCAATCACTGCATGCAAGGGTCCTGATTGATCCACTATGCTAATTCTTGGATTGTATTGGGCTGTTGGATCGGGTGTGTTTTCTCTGTAGTAGTGGTTGGTGTTTGGGGGGTGGGGTGGGGTGGGGAGTGTTGAGTGAAGGCTGTGAACAGCCTGTGGGCCGATAAGCGGTGGTGGTGGCAGAGGCGCCTCTGTTGCCCGGGATGTTGTGTCACGGCAACACGGAACGCTGCGGTTCCCTCGGCAACTATTGGAGCAGGAGGAGGAGGAGGAGGAGGAGGAGGAGGAGGAGGGGGACGAGGAGAGAGAAAGTTCCAAGAGAGTGACTTCTTGACATACTTGGTTGTAAATACGCCCCACATGCGTGCGATTGCCTTTGGGTGGTGGGGAGGTACTTGTAGTGTTGCCTGCTACAGTCATCAGTATGTCCAATTCCACAGTACAATTCATTATCAGAGACACAAAGTCCTCACGCTAATGTAGTGTAGTTTTAATGTTCTCAGATCCCATAGGATGATTAATCACTTCAGGAATCACTTTGGTGATCATCTTGAGGAGGTCTCGTCTGGATGTGAGAAGTGTGTGTGTGTGTGTGTGTGTGTGTGTGTGTGTGTGTGGCGCTGTTAGGTGGGGGCTGTGAGGAGCAGGTGGTATGGAAGTTCCACTTCCAGGTCTGAGTCAGTTGGGAGAAATGCACTGTGAAGCCAGATTGGCATCGCACATAAGGTGTGAAAACGGGGGGAAGGATGTGGGGGTGTGGTGGTGGTGGTGGTGGGGTGGCTAAGAATTGGTGTTTTAATCCAAACGCGCTCTCTTTTTTCTCACTCCAGGCCACAACACCCCCCTCCGCTCTCTTCCCCCCTTCTCTCTACACCTCCTTCACCCTCTCCTTTCTTCCATGAGCTTCCTCTCAAAAGGGTCGCCATGGAAGGCAGCAAATAGAATCATCCTTTGGGGTCATGTTATTTCCACAGGTGCAATTAATGTCTCCATCTGCTAATCTCTGATTAACGATGTTTACAAATATGGTACAACATGTAGGAGAGTGGCAGAAAAGCTGCTTACGCCTCTCTCTCTCTCTCTCTCTCTCTCTCTCTCTCTCTCTCTCTCTCTCTCTCTCTCTCTCTCTCTCTCTCTCCCATTCTCTCTCTTTTCTTATTTTCACCAACACTCTCTCCAAACACATTCTCAGTGTTTTTGCGTTCACAGAGTGCCCAGCGCCAGACACACACAGGACCTCCGCTGAGAATTCTCCTTTGTCCCATCATTAATTGGGGTCCATTTGAGCTTGCTTTATAATTAAAGTGTGAGAGAAAGGGCACTAAAAGTGGTCAGTGGACTGATGATGTAGACAAACAGTAAATTCACAGAAAGTGTTTTTTTTTTTTTTTTTTTTTTTCTCCATTTCTCCTATCCTGATAGTCAATAGGATGGTCCCTTATGAGAAATTATGGAAATTATTAAATGAGCACAGTAGAACACTGTAAAAAGATTATTTGGATGGTATGATTTTCCATATAAATATTTTTGACGGTAAAGAAATAAGGGACTTTTGCTATATGTTGGGCATTGAGGGAATGAACGTTTTCATGAGAAATCTGTATTCTCTCTAATTTTAATGAGCCACGTTTTGTACAAAATATCAGGCTGCCAAAATCGGTTATATTAAATTGACAGTTATCTTATTTTAATTACCCATGTGCCTTTCTTGACAACATCTTGAGACAGGAGTCTAACAAAAACAGACCCAATCGTTTCAGATTGGCTTTGGAAACACGCATTCAATTACACGTTCAGGTAAACGAACCAGTTTCCATGTTTTTCGTAATTTGCTGAAATCTAATGCATGCCTTGCTGTGCACAGCTTCTAAGGCATGCTGTTGGGGAGGTTTTTGCTGTTAAGGCTATCAATTAAGCAGAAACTGCAACATTCTGCAATTGTTTCACTAATTGCCAATTAGCTACCCAAGAAATGTGTGGTCTTTTGTTTTATAGCAGTGATTTACAATGCAACTAAGGGTATTTACTCAATCAAAGGCATCAAGGTTATTACAATGGTGATGTCCCTTTGTTTTTAAATAGGTTTTCTAGCTGTGCCGATTTAATAGAGGAAAGTTGTGGAATAGCTGTCCTACTGTGGAGACCCAGGCTGAGTGCTTTGAGGAAACGTGTGCAAATGTGTTTTGGCATGCATAGCACCTCATGCCAATTACTGGCAATATGGTACTGAGGCAGAACATAGATGTGGAAACATACTCTATAGTGTGAAGTTTACAACGGGAAAATCATTGATTATTTTGTCCTTTCTCTTACATAGCTCATATAAGCCAACTTGTTTTGTTATTTGTTAGTTGCATCCATTTTGTTTTATCTAGTAATCACATCTATTTTCTAACTAGTTCGCTTTTGTCCAAGCCAGTTTCTCTAGATAGATTTTGGTCACTTATTTTGATAGAATGGGTAAGACCGAGATTCTGTTTGATTTGTTTGACGTGTTTTAAACTGTGAAAAAGCTCAGTACCTGGTTAACAAATACCCATCAGCATATTTTTAGTAGACCTACCGAACAGATACCTTTCAAAAAGATGGTATCCAATCTAATTAGAGACGATTAATAAGTTTGACTAGATAAATGTATGAAGAGTTGTGGACATCAAGAACAAATTAACTTGACCGTGAAAGAGGTGGTAGCTTGGTACTTTCAGCATTTGCTTAAATCTCAAGATTTCTGTAGAGTTACAAAAGCGCTTTCAGCACAATCCTACCATCACCCCCCCCCCCCCCCCCAACACACACACACACACACACACACACACACACACACACACCTTTATTCCTCTGTGTGTTTGCAGAGAGCGAGTAATAAACAGCTGAATAGAAATTGACTTTCAGGGAAATGTTTTCTCCTCCTGCCTCAATCACGTTCTCTGAGCAGATCTGCTTTCTCCAAAGTCGCCACTAAAGAGCAGATTGCCTTGTTTGTCATATACAATGAAAGAATTTCAATTACTCACAGCAACTTTTCTCTGTAGGCGGGAGACATGAACATTGATGTGAGGAGAGGGAATAAGGTGAAGAGAAGGGCTCCTTTGGCAGCTCAAGGCTCCGTTTTTTTTTGTCTGAATTCTTTGGGAAATTGGTGGAGAAATATCAAGGATGCATGATATTGATCGGACACTAATTGCACCCCTTTGGTTGTTGAGCTGAAGGAAAACT
Organism: Sardinella longiceps; assembly: GCA_027497455.2. Classification (NCBI taxonomy): domain Eukaryota; kingdom Metazoa; phylum Chordata; class Actinopteri; order Clupeiformes; family Clupeidae; genus Sardinella; species Sardinella longiceps. The sequence continues at coordinate 15,865,729 of JAODXP020000021.1, read as the reverse complement.
ACCTTCCTGGCAGACCAGTTCCAGATGAAATCACCCATGCAATTAGTGGCATTCTATTCACCAGCAAAATAGACAAGGATCCTTTTCGTGACTTGTGTTTTTTTTTTTTTTTTCACCCACATGTTTCGAATGAACAGCAGTCTAAACAAGCTTGTGATATTTTTGGGGGGTTTACCATTTACCAGTGTACTGATTTTAAAGGCAAGTAGCTATACCATGCCTCTAGTATCAACAAGACTCTAGGGTGGCATTCGTTGCTTTGAAAATGCATCTTTGCACACTGCCATCTCTAAGGACGAGGCTTGTTAATTAATGAGAATGGTTAACTAACTCTTCTTGGCTCTGACAATAGGAGGCGTATGCCAAGGCAACAAATGCAAACAGATGCGCTGCATAGTCGACTGGAAAAATTAGAAGCAAAGTACTAGACATCATTGATTCCTCTTCAGTGCGCCACTCCTGGAAATAGACAACAGATCATGCCTTTTAATATGTGCATGTCTTGTCATGCCCCCCCACCCCTCTCCACACACACACAAGGGCACACACACACACACTCCATCCTCTCTCGAATCTCGACCTTAATCAGATCTGATAGCAGCAGATGCCACGGTACACTCTCGCTACCTTTGCGCGAAGCGTCGGTTCCCCGCTAACGCACGCTTGGCCCCAAGAACAAGCACGCGGCGCATGCCTGTATGAGGCGTTCGCTTGCTTGCTTGCGCGTCTGCCTGGCAACGCCTGATGGGCTTGGCTCATCAGGTAAAGCCTCCTTGACCACATGTGGCAGAGGGGCCTTTTAATGCGAGTCCCAGCTGAGCGGCGGAGGTCGGCACCGGCCCCCACTCTGCATCTGGAGCCGAGACCCTCCAGGTTCTCCTCTAATTGGATCCGCCAGTGACCTGCGCTCTTCAGATCCCTGCCGCTTTTTAGAGGGGACAGAGGATGGGAAGAGGGGGGGAAGGGGGGCGACTAAAGGAGGCTGGCAGGCTGGCTCCGCAGCTGATGCACTCTCCTTGTCTATGCCCTGCCTGCCTGCCTGCCTGCCTGCCCGCTCTCTTTCTGTGGCAGAGGGGCACGCCCCTTCCTCCTGGCTCGAGAGCTTGTTTGTGTGCTTCGCTGCTGCTTGGTCCAAATTAGCTTGTGGTGGCAGCTTGGGGTGTGTGTGTGTGTGGGGCAGGGCATTTTAGAGTTCTGATTGCAGGGCCCAGGTGGACCTCGAGTTTAACCAATAGTCTGCTTAAGGACAATTACCAGGATGCATTGTCTGTCTTAACATGCAGACATGGCTGGGAAGTTTGTACGTTTGTACTCAACAAGTGGTGTGGACCGGGAAACCTTTCAATGCACATGCAAGCGCACATCCATACACACACACACACACACACACACACACACACACACACACACACACACACACACACACACACACACACATCCATACTCTATGACTCCCACCACCTTAGTGGTCAACTGTTGGACAGCAAACAGGACAGGACAGGACACGAGTCATCAATATTGGTAGCTGGCGCTATTGATCAGCTTTTATTGATCAGGATGGGCAGTGTGGGGGCCACGGGGAAGAGAGGCCCGCTGATCCTCATCCAAGCGATTGTTTAGGGTCACTGACAAATTCAATTGCCTATCAGGGACCGATCATGGGAACAAACGGCTGATGTCGATAAGGGGGGGAGGCCGTGCCCCGTGGTAGCTGTCACTCAGCATTACTCCTGGTCGAGGAGTGCAGTGCAGGCACGGGTGCGGTCAGTGGGCCAGCGCAGGGCAGGGCAGAGACCTCACCCGGCCCCTCGGCCCCTCGATGGAAACCGAGCATCTGTTCTCCGGAGCGTGCCGACTTCTCTCGCTCTTCTCACAACCTCTCCATTCCATCTCGTGCCCTTCTTCTTTTTGCGCTCTCTCCCCTGACCCCCCCCCCCCCCCCACACACACACACACACACACACACACACCCCCACTTCTCAACTATTGCTTCTCACAGCGCTTAGCTAGTAATAGTTCATATGTTTAGCTTAGCCCCTTTTGTTGAGGATGACAGTGTTTGCTGACATTGCTGCTTCCTCCTGCTCACAGAATGGACAGCGTATGTGTGTTGAATAGGAAAAAAGGGAAGAAGGAGAAGAAAAAAAAAAAGTTTGGCCCTGGCCTGCATGCATATTATTAATGTCCTTGGTGGGGTCTGTGAATAAAGAGAGCTGGACGGACTGCAGCAGACTGTTTAACAGTAGATGGCGTGAGGATGTGGTGTTGGTGGTGGTGGTGGTGGTGGTGGTGGTGGTGGTGATGGGTTTCCCACTGGTTTTTATCCCACGCGGGTTGGGTTGGGTTGGGTTCCGCTCCAGTGCCACATGCCGCATGGCCAACAATGCGAGGGCCAGGATCCGTCCAGCTCCGCTCAGCAGGCAGCCTATAGAGGCGGAAAAAGACTAGACAAGCGCCACAGAGGCA
>JAODXP020000021.1:15845763-15860763 GCA_027497455.2 Sardinella longiceps | reverse complement strand
CGAAAAAAAGAAAATAAATGGAGAAACAATTTACCTCCAGGGTAGGTGTAGCAAAGAAAATTGATGATTTTGGTAGACAGTCACATAGGGGGGAGAAGCACACGATTTGAAAACAGTTTATGCAAGGAGTAAAAATGTAGCCTTCTCTAATTAGGCTGTATTTGGCCTACATGTTGAGCAGCGAAGAACACACCTACAGCGATCCCATCACTGCAAATGACCTGCTGAAATCCTCCAATTACAGACAATTTACATTGCGCACGCCGGCTCTAATTTACATCAGCTGCTAACTTTAAAAATTACACGACACACTGTAGACTTGTGTTTTTGAAGGAGAGAAGACATCATTGACTACTGCCACCATTGATGACCAATGCTAGTAGTGAACTGTTTAATTCGTTAATTTATTTATTTTTTTATTACGAGCTCTACTCCAACTGGTCAGAGGAATGTTGAAGTCATGCAGTCGGTAAGTATGTGTATTATATCATTTTCTTTCACCGTGATGTGTCCTATCTCCTTCAAGGTCTTAATTCTGTGGACACATCAACTTCTAGTCCTTCTTTCTTTGACAAATTCAACTAAACTCACTGTGCGAACTTAATAAACTTGATGGAAACGTTATGACATGGATGACCTGCAAAAAAGTATACAGTAATTATTTTTTAAAACATAATACTGTTTTTACCCATTCATTCAGGACTGGTCCTTGTATTTATTAGAAGTCTGCAAATATTATGTCTGTAAGTGTCTGCAGAATTATTGATTTGCAGACAAATTAAATCTGTATTTTTTGACCATTTGTGTTTTGTAGAAGTATATTCCCCCTGTGGAGGCTTTCAGACGTGGCTCTTTTTTACTGATGGCACACAGGTTAATTTCAGTGACCTGCAAACATACTAAATAGCCAGTCATGGTGAGTCTCAATGAAGATTGACCCAACTCAATCTCAATTTAGTTGAACCATCATAGTCAATACCACTCAGATTTATATCTCAACTCAGCCACTAGGTGGAGCTGTGATCATATTATAGGAACCATCATGGGCATGCTCACATACAGCCTGTTATTGTCCCTGATGTGTGCCAGTCTAAGCTGATTTATATTGTTTTATATGGGCGATGGTTTAAAATATATAGAAAAGTACCCTATACATATTCCAAAGTTTAGGTGTAAATTGCCTCAAATATTATGTAGTAATGTTTTGAATAACCGGTTGGGATATGGAAATGGACTCAGTGTTATTGCATGTTTTCCCTGACATTTGTTCTTTTTCAAGCCCAGATAAAATATTTGAATATCAAAATAAAACAGAAAATGAGATTCTCTGACAGTACGACGACATTTTCCACGGAGTCACCTCCTGTCCTTCAGTGACTTTGGTGCTTCCCGAGAAATGATCAAAGGTGTAATTTCGTGAAATTTTCTGTTGAATCATGGTAATGATTTTATGACCTCCAAGTCATGCAGTTGCTTTTTGTCCAATCTGTTGTATTACTGCAATGGAACATACCAATTGCCATTGCCAACCATACATGGGTCTGGACAGATTCCGATATCATTACTGATGAAAATAGTATTTTGTTTTTAGTTTTTTTTGCATCTCTCTGTGGCAGAATTGATATATAACTTCTAATGATAATAACTTCTAATTCCTACACTATTTTGCATGGATTTTTTTTTTTGTTCGGATAACAGCAGTCTGAAAATAGTCTCAAATTCTACAGTATGTTAGTATTCTTTGCATTTGTTAAAATTTATTTCTTATGAATTGGCATTTATTATTGTTTATTCCTCATTCATTCATTCATTCACTAAGTGTGGACACTCGGTCGTTTAGTAGCTGTCATCATCGTAAAGGAAAGGCCGGCATTGATCAGTGTCCTTGATACACGATAAATGAGAAATTGTTGTCTTCTTGAGTAATTTGAATTCCTTTATTTCACTTGCCCAAAAGTAGGCATTTCATTTTACTGTTTTGCGCCTTTTTTTTTTCTTCATACATTTAAAAAGACAATTATCTGTGTTGTTTTCCAACCATGCACCTAGTAATGATATACTGTATATATACATTGTATTTGTATTTGCTCTTTTTAGTTTTGGATGTCTTGTACTACAGCCTATGAATGAAGAAATGTATAAAAAAGTAAAAGACAAAAACAAAAAAACAAAAACATTTGCACTATACAAATAGGCCAACCTAAAAAGAAACGCATGCTTCTCTGTTCACCCTACACCTCAGTTGATTCTGACACCAGTGCAGCTTAATGCAGCTGTTCTCCAGACTCCAGTTGCATGTGAGAATAAGTTAAATCACCATGCATAGGACCTCATAGTCTGTACCAATGTCTGCTTGAGCCATGATACTATCATTCAAGGGAGCGATTTATGGTAACAACATGATGTGCTCTCTGCAGCCCATACCTGCCTATGGAAAAAAACCCTCCCATTGATCATTGATGTCTGTCATGAAGATCTCAGCTGAAAAAAGACAACATCCAGAAGAGCAGCACAGCACCTTTTGTATTGTACCCCTTAAAAACAAGTGGCTGTAGTTCATGGTTTCAGGTGGAAAAGGAAATAAAAGCATGCAAAGAATGTTTTGTAGCAGAACCTATACAGCACTGAGTGGTCCATGTGTGATAGACTGATCCAGTTAGGCCTGCATCCTATTCCAAGTCAAGAGTGGTAGTGGTGGGTTGTTGTCGAACAAGTGCAGACCGGAGACCTTTAGCCTGGACTGAACTCAAGTTTTGTATGGGCCTTGAGCTTTATATTGTTTGGATTTTACAGGTGTGGACAACTGCCTCCTCTGCGAAATGGCCCGCTGTTATTTCTAGAAATGGAATGCTTTATCCCATTTCAGTTAGACTGAGGAATCCAAAATTGTTTGCCATCTTCTCTGGAAAAGGAGAGTCTAGTGTGGAGTCCAATTGTAGGGGCATTGTAATTTAAAAGAAGACTCGAAATATCTTTTAAGTAATAAGAAGTAATTTTAGAAATAGCACCTCAGCTGCCTGTTCTGAAAGGTCCCCATTCTGTCTCAGTTGGTGAATTCAGTAAGTATGTAACCATCCAAGCCAAAAAAAAAAAAAAAAGAGAGAGAGAGAGAAAAAAGTAAAGCTGAATGATTTTCATGCCTTTTGAACCCGGAGTTCAAATATCATTGTTGGTGCCTCTACGTGAATGGCTGGTACCAAATACTGTTGTTATTGCTGATTGAAAAACCACAAGGACCCTCATAAAAGCACAGAAGTGCCCTAGAAAAATGATATAAAACACTCCTCTGTCCATCTTGTCAAAATGTTGTCACACATTTTTGTTTTGTTTGTTTTTTTATTTTATTTTTGTTATGGCAGCCAGACTCATAACACAATTATTTTATGTACAAAACAAGTCAGAACTGGTTTTACTGGCCCAGGCTATTGATTTACGGTAGAAGTGGCAAATTCTCCACCCCACATCACGCCTGTCTGTGACCTCTTTTCAATGCAACTACTTTAGTTTCCTATCTTGATCTTTTGATACTATTTTCAGGTTACTTTCAGTGACTTTTTCATACAATTAGTTTGCACACTGCATATAAACATACAGAATAGCAGATCTGATATTATATACATGTATTGTACTGTATACACACACACACAAACACACACACACACGTGTAAGAGAGTGAGATGGAGAGAGAGAGAAGCGGTTTACATTTAGTAGATTTTACAGGGGTGTTAAATCCAGGTGCTTGTCTATATGCATCTTGACGTCACCTCACAAGAGCATGTTCCTTCCGGTCCCTTCTTGAGGTTATTGTGTGTGTGTGTGTGTGTGTGTGTAGAGTCTAAGAGCCGTCACAAGGCTCCCTTACCCTGAGAGCACGCCCCCTCTTGGTCTGTGCATTTGTGTGCAAAGATGTGACTCCAACCCGGCTCGCCGCAGTTAAACACGCAGTGATTTATTGTGCTTTAATTTGGATGCCCTCCATTGTTTTTGGTTTTTTGTTTGTTTTGTTTTTTTTCCTTCTGTGGCTTGTGGTAGGGATTGCCTGCTGACAGTAATTTCTGTGGTTTTTGTGCCGTATTCTTTCCCAGCTAATGGCTCTCTCTCTCTCTCTCTCTCTCTCTCTCTCTCTCTCTCTCTCTCTCTCTCTCTCTCTCTCTCTCTCTCTCTCTCCCATGTTTAGCTGGGATACGACAGGGGGGGTGGAAGTAGGAAATAAACAGCGGTTCCTATTTACCCTGCCAATTTCACTTGACGGCGGCGCAGTGTATTGAAATGAACTGGGGCCCTGTCTAATACAGCTGAACGTCTGGGCCCGGCGGTGGCAGAGATAGATTGTAGCAGGCAATTACTGCAGTCCGGCCCCTGATTAGAGAGCTGCCCGCTCACCAGTCAGCCTCACTGTTGCCTCTTATCACGATGAGGCGGGGATTGGTCCAGACATTGTTTGATTGCTTTCAGACACATTTGCTAAATCCACCCACCGGCCCGTTGCCCTCTGCGCATGCTGCTCCAACACATGCACGGCTTCTGCAACCCCAGCATGAATTGTTTACTTTCCTTTACCAGCCTTTCTGTTGTTGATGTGTTTTTTTTTCCTTTATTTTTATCCTCATAGCCTTCTTCCCTCTCTCTCTCTCTCTCTCTCTCTCTCCCTTTTTTATGATACATTTATATTTTTCTCCCCTCTCTCTCTTTCTCTCTTCTGTTTTGCTCTGTTCCTTCCTTCATGCTTTTGGAGTATTTGTATCTAAACACATCTCCTCACATCACAACAGCTCTCAGTTCTGAGAATAGTTAAGCGGGGAAGAAAAAAACACCCATCCCATATCAGAGAGATGTTTAAGGCATGTGCAGGAGACCCATTGGAGAAGAGAGAGTTCCCCACCGCTCTCCTCTGGCTCTGCCGGACACTTTTAGTGCTGTGAGCTCACACTTGCTTATGTACTGTAAAATGACATGGAGCCCTGGGCCAGGCTCTGGATATGGCTGGGAATTTTCCCTCTCATTTCGCTGTGCACATATATATGTGTGTGCATGTGTGCGTGTGTGTGTGTGTGTGTGTGTGTGTGTGTGTGTGTGTGTGTGTGTGTGTGTGTGTGTGTGTGTGTGTGTGCATGAGTGATGCAAAGCTCATTTGAACGTGACCTTTCCCGAATGGGTGTAATGCTGCATGGTGTAGCGTAACTCTGCCGCCGTGGTTGCTGGAGTCTGACCATCTCTGTCTCTATGCACCCCCCTCGGGGAGAACTAACCGAGGATGGCTTAGTGTCCTGTTACAGCATATAAAAGAGTTCCAGCTATAAACGGCGTTAGAATAACATTCAAGGCTAAAATGACTTTGAAATGGGAAACGGGATGTTTCTCTCTCTCTCTTTTTTTTCCTCCTCCCTTCTCCTTCTCCCTTCTTTTTCCCTCTCTTCTTTCTCTGTTATTTCCCTTCATCGTGTGTTTGGTTTACCCCTCAGTAGCATTTCACTTTGATATCATTTCCCACGTTTAAAAAAAAAGAAGCCTTTTTTTTTCGCTGGAAGGGAAGCAGTTGACTGTTCAAGTGTGTCCACAATGCGAGTCAATATAGCTGTGGCCATCGAGCATTTTCCCCCTGCAGATTTGTTGTCATCAGCATTAGAGGCACCCGCAGAAGAGAGATGATAGCTGGGGCTCTCTCTTCGCCGAGGACTGTTGCTCAAAGCGTACTGTCCACTCCAGCAGCCGTGCAGTATGGTGAAGTGAATCAAACTGGCCGATGTTTGGAGTGTCGGACCATTAACTACATTACCCGAGCCAGTGTGCTCGGTTCAATAAATAAAAACCCGCATGCCAGGGGAAGGCGTTTAACGTTCAGGAACGGTTGTGGCCCCTCCGCTGAAATGCTTTATATTCTCCCCCCTCCCATCTCCCTCTCTCTCACTCTCCCTCTCTCTCTCTCTCTCTCTCTCTGTATGGATCTGCCGTATGTTTTTTGTGATATTTACTCACTTCGGCTTGCGATGATCCTGTGTGTTGTAGTGTAGATACACACAGGCTTAAGCATTGGATGTGGTTTAAAGCAAAACGTTTTTTTTTTTTTTTTTTTTTTTAAAGGAGGGGATCTCCCCCTGAAGCCGCGGAGTGTCGAAAGGTTTAATTTTCTTATCGCTTTGTGCATGTATGTTATTATTTCCTAAACGCCTTTTAAAGTTGCTCCACTGACTCCGCTGGCCTCCACGCCCCCGGTCCCTTCAATGGCAAGCCCGCCCGAGGAGGTAGGGTGCTCCCCTCACAAACGCCCCAACGTTCCCAAGCCCCACCGCTTTTAGAAGGCGCGTCGTCGGCCGAGAAAGCTGTAAGCACTGATCCCAGCTGTGTGCTCACCGGCACCCCAAATTAATCCCAAGCAATTTTTCTGCACCACTTCTGCTGCTGATAAAAAAAAAGAAGAAGAAGAAGAAAGAGAAAGAGGAAGAGGAAGAGGGAGAAAAAAACAGGCTCCCCCACATTCAAATGGGTTGGTCCCTGATGGCATTAAACTCTCTCTCTCTCTCTCTCTCTCTCTCTCTCTCTCTCTCTCTCTCTCTCTCTCTCTCTCTCTCTCTCTCTCTTTCTTTCTTTCTTTCTCTCTCTCTCTCTCTCTCTCTCTCTCTCTCTCTCTCTCTCTCTCTCTCTCTCTCTCTCTCTCTCTCTCTTTCTCCCTGTGTTGGGTTGCTGTCAGGCCTCACAAGCGTGGAGGAGTCGGCTTCTCTTGGATGAGTCTCCGAGGGCTTAGCTCTCCACCCCGTCCCCTTGGATCCCATGTGGGTGGGTGGGTGGGTGGGTATTGGGGAGAGGGTGAAGTGGGGAGACCAAAAAATGGGGGCTGGCTATGGTACTTTCTGTCTGAAAGCCATTGAATGTTGACCCCTTCAATGTAAATATCAGTGATATGCTACAGTGTCAATTAACCTTGGGTTAATTAGTGTGATCATGATTGAAGTGACACTTGGGTTTTTTATTTTATTTTTTTTTACTATTATTACTACTTCCAGGTGTTTTCATGTTTATTCACAACTCAGGAATATTTTGGAAAATGTACTGAATGTGAAATTGGGACCACAAGTTTAGTTTAATTAATTTCACACATCTTAGTTTTTCAACATCTGGCTACCAATATGAGACTGTATTGAACTATTTGTTTTTCTTCCTTCTGTTAATCTCTCTGCTAGCTCTTCTATCTCTGACTTAAAAAAGGTTACACAAGGTTGTTGCACAACCCAGTTACATGAACTGGTAGTAAGCGAAAAGAGGACCAGCCTGCTACCAATACAAAAAGCTTGTGTGGATCTTTGCCGAAGGCAGGATTGAGCTACCCCTCTGTTGTGTTTTGATTGGTCTCTGAATCTAATATACAGTAATAAAGTGCTTTTGACAAAATTAAAAATGATGTCATCCAGCACCGCCATACAGTGCCTAGAGGGCGCAGTTAGTGATGCTTTTGTTTATGTTTACATGTTTACAGACACTTTTGTCCACCAAAGCATTAAATTTGATCCTAAGACCGAACAAAACATGCCAGAGAGGTAGCTCATCTCTTCACTTCTTTCTAGTGGCAGGCTGCTTCCATTTGTTAGTGACCAGTGTATTCAGAGCCTCTACATCATTACTTGTCGAATTCTCTGGTTTTGAATCTTGGTTGTCCCAATATTAAAGGGGACATATTATGCAAATTCACCTTTTCCGGGCCTTTTATATGTCTATTTGGGTCTCTATTGGTCTTATGAACACTCCAAACACGAAAACTCCTCACCTGCAGTGATCACTTGCTTTTTTGCTGATAGTTTCAAATTGCTAACTGAAGTTTATTTAAAAAAATAAAAAAAAATCTTCCCAGCAGCAGCAGTGGCCGAGCCGGAGAGTGTCTGCATTCAGCAGCATTCCCTCAGCCTGTCAGAGCCCTTCAGAGCTTTACATTGAGATTCCAATCATACCTTACTCATTTAATGGGCGTCATCATTGCTTGCTCGCTCACAAGTAGGCTACACCTCATCTCATTGGCAGAGTACGAGCAGCAGGCTGAATGTGCCGTTTTGTGATCCCTGAGCCTGAGGCTGAAGTGGCAGAGAATCCCTGGGCCCTCCTCAGTCAGCTCGAGGTGGCAACCTTAGCCTGACGCCTTAATGGGTAGGTTAGAGGTAACAGCGATCGGCCACTTAAGGGGAAAACGAGCAGACTCTTTTTTTTTTTTTTTTTCTTCATCTTCTTTTTCTTTTTCCTTTTTTTTTTCTTTTGAAAGATAATGGTAATGGCACATCGATTGTGGAGCTCTGTATGTGTAGGAGTGATTATGTGGACTAAGGTAGCTAACATACTTAAGGCTGCCTCGGCTCGGTCGCCTCTGTGTTGGGTCATTTTCCCGCACCTAATTGCGGTCCTTGTCGCTCCGATCACACTAGGGCTAGGAGTAGCTCCTGCCAGTGGCCCCTTGCAGCCGCGGGTGTTTTGGCTCTTCACGCCTGGGCTCAGCAAAATGCAGGTTGGGAGGCAGGCATCCCTCAGCCATGTGCAATCAGGAGGGGATTCTCACTGTTGATTTGTTGTTGTCATGTAGATAGACCCTCTACTTTGAATTGCAGGTAGTAGCTGTATATTTTCATGCGTAGGCTGTGCGAAGCATTGATTTTCCATGCATCCAAAATATCTGAGTATCTTGAGAAATATATACAACTACTTGTAGTCTCAAAATGAGAAATAATACAATGACCAACTCAGCTGTAACCATATGTTGTAATTTCTCCACAGATCAAACTGCAACAAGCCTAAATTTTATCACTGTATTTAGTTTTATATTGAAAGCGCATGTGGTAAAACACTCTAGTTACAAAAACAAATGCTATAAAAGTAACACAGTGGAAATAATGAAATGTCTGGTGTCAAATCTTTCCCAAAACTATCTAATGATAGTTTAAGATGGTCAGTCATCATGGTCAAATTTTAATCACCAAATAATGTATAGAATTTCAAGTACTTGGTCCATTCACTTTTATGCTATAGTATAAACAACAACCTGGTGTCAAATCTTTCCCAAAACTATCTAATGATGGTTTAAGATGGTCAGTCATCATGGTCAAATTTTAATCACCAAATAATGTATAGAATTTCAAGTACTTGGTCCATTCACTTTTATGCTATAGTATAAACAACAACCTGGTGTCAAATCTTTCCCAAAACTATCTAATGATGGTTTAAGATGGTCAGTCATCATGGTCAAATTTTAATCACCAAATAATGTACACAATTTCAGGTACTTTATCCATTCACTTCTATGCTATAGTATAAATAACAACCACAAGTGTTATCATAAGGTTGCAGACTGGATGATTAAAGGCTTCATGGTAACAGGTACCCATGATGCATCAATAAACGAAGAGGCTGTTGATATTGATAGAATCATCTTTCCTTTAGCAGTTTCAACAGTCTTGTTTAAAGATGGTGCAGGCCTGTGCTTTGTAGTCAACTATTTGGGGACTGGGGTCAGCTGTAGTGCCAAACTTTGTCTAAAGATTATGTAAAGATTATGTATACTCAATATGCTTGGCTATTTTAAATCATCCAGAAGCCCATTCCACCTGCATTCCCTCGACATGACAGCAACCCCACCTAAGCAGTTGAAATGTATAGTTTTACTAACTCACGGTCACACAAATATAATAAGTTGATAAGTTTATTTAAAAATTAAATGAAATATTCATATTCCCTTAAAATTGATCTCAAATGAATTGTTATTTTACCGACAAGTTGTTGCCAAATACTTGCTTTTATGAATTATTTGAAAACATTTCACTCTTAAGTTGCAATTTTGTTCACATGTTGACAGTAATTTTTTCATGCTAAAAACACATTTTTATACAATTGAGAAAACTTGTGTTTTAATGGGGGAAAGCAACCTTTTCTGAGTGTCCACCCTGAGATAAAAATTTGGGGAGCTGAGTAAAGGAATAATAATAATAAAAAGAAAAAAAAAGCCCTTGGAAGCTTTGCCGTGCTGCCGTCTGTTTAAAATAATCTGCATGAGAAAGGTTGCCGTGGACGCCGCGGCTTTGACAGAAGAGTCCACCTGAATGACATTTACAAATTACCCTGCCGAAAGAGCCCAAGTCCCCTGACCCGTGCGCCTCTGTTCGGCACCCAGTGAGATTTGCAAGCATTTTGTCATATAATTATAGTAAATCCCTTGAAAATACACCCCCTCCCCCCCCCCCCCCCCCCCCCCCCCCCCCCCCTCCCAACACACAATGCCAGACTGAATAGTAATGCGTGATGAGCTCCTGTCCAAGTGGCCGTGCTCTTGACATGCAGGGGGATTCAAAACAGCATCAGAAACAGAGAGAGAAAGAGAGGGAGAGAGAGAAAGAGAGGGAGGGAGAAAGAGAAAAATGAAATGAAATACCATGTTATTATGGCTTGTCACCACAGCATTTTGACAACTGGGATGCTGCTCTGGGCGGTAATTTATGTATTTTACGTTTTTTTTTTTTCTCTACTCTCTGTAAAAATACCACTGATTTTAATAGCTATTTACTGTCTCTGTTCCAGTCACAACATTGACTATTTAGTAGTTCTTAAGTATAGTTTCAGAGTCACTGGGCTAGGGACTTAAAAAATAATTTATTTGTCTGTTTTTCCTGCTCTCTCTCTCTCTCTCTCTCTCTCTCTCTCTCTCTCTCTCTCTCTCTCTCTCTCTCTCCCTCCATCTTGCTCTCACTCTGTCCATCTTTCTGTCTCCCTCTCCTGCCGTGTCGCATATGAGCGTGTGTGTGTGTGTGTGTGTGTGTGTGTGTATGTGTGTGTTTTCTCCTAGTTGGTGTTGATGTGGGCCTGTCCCTTGATTGCACAGTAGAGGAGCGAAATGAAAAAGATAATCTAATTGAACAACTTTAAAGCGCCGTAGCTGTTTCATGTACTTCTTTGGAACGGACGTAATTTGAGCGCTGTTACCCACCCAAGCATGGCTCCGCTGAAGGTCAGCTGTCTGCCAACGGGAACATGCAGAAAATGTAAAATTAGTCTCTCACTCTCTCCCCCCTTTCTCTTACACTCCCCACCACCACCACCACCCCCCTTCCCACCCGCTTATCTCACAGAACACACACACACACACACACACACACACACACACACACACACACACACACACACTGACTCTACATATGCACAGGCTCTCTAGCATTCTCTCTCTCTCTCCCTGTGTGTGTGTGTGTGTTGTGTATGTGTTTGTGTGTAGAGGAGAGAGAGAGTGGGGGAAACTCAATTATATTTTATTTGTGTGCCATATATGAAATCAAATGGGACTGAGAAAGAGGAGAGTCTCTGTGGTGTGTGTGTGTGTGTGTGTGTGTGTGTGTGTGTGTGTGTGTGTGTGTGTGCGCGTGTGTGTGTGTGTGTGTGCGTGTGTGTGTGCGTGCGTGTGTGTGTCGTGCCCACAATGAAGTATGAGTTGATGCAGATATGGCTTGTTTTTGTCCACGCTTTATTGGACCTGTCTGGGGAGAATATATAATGTTTTTTTCTTTTTTTTTTTTTTTTTGTTTTTTTTTGTTTGTTTTTGTTTTGTTTTGTTTTTAGAAACCAGTTCACTGACTTAAGCCACACCATGTCATATCTGAAACACTATGACTTGGATTTGTTTCGCTAACGTCCATCAATTTCCTCATGCAAAAATAAAACGGTTGGAAAAATACCTTTGAGTAAATGAACAGAGTGGTATAACAATATGACAACGCTGTTTATGGATATGAATAAGAGGCTGTGAAACTGTGCTGCAGTTACCTCTTTCGTCACGCTTGTGACTGTTTACATTATTTCCCCTTTGCCTCGCTCAGAAAATAAAATAAATAATAATAAAAAAAAATGGAGCAAGGTATCACATACTGTGGTCCCCCATCTCGTCACCTACCTCAAATAATTAAGATATAAGATATTAATACTGTAAAGTATCGGTTTGGTTCCCGCAGTTGAAAACGCAGCCTTTATTGCGAAATATGGCAGTGCTCAGTACCATTAATTTCACTTTGCAGCCCTTCGATCTGCCTCTCTAATGTTATTATTCTGCATTAATCACATGCTTGGCTTACTGGAGGGGGGAAGCTAGCTGAGACTGTGTTGGGTTTGTGTTGGGTTGGGATTGGCCGGTGGATGGTGATCACCAGGGCCGGTTCTAAGCTTAGACGAACTATAGGCGATCGCCTAGAGCACCAAATATGAAGGGGGCATCGCAATACATTTATTACTTATTTTTCTTTTGTGTTTTTCACTTGTATGTCTAGAAAAGAAGGGGCAAAACTCAAATCTGGCCTAGTACAGCGAAATTCTAGACCCGGCCCTGGTGATCACCACCCTGTGCTGTGTGTTGCAGGAGAGTGGGGAAATGCAGAAGTGCAGACTTAAGGCCACGCACACTGAGCTGAGCACTCTGCTTGCAACATTCGATTCCATTGTTTTCAATGCAACCCCGCACACCAGCGCCGAACCCTTCCGCCGTCGTTTGTGAATTACGATTCAAGTCTATTTTGTCGGAGCCGCCTATTGACATCCAATGTTAATTTCACAGGCTATGTGCTAGGTGCTAGGCGAAATTGTCGGATTTGAAAGTGCTCCGCAATGCTGTCGGAACCGGTGTGCAGCCGGCTTTAGCTGGGCCACTTCAGATCAGGTGCAGAGACCGGAGACCGGACCTGGGCCAGAGGAGGGCCAGATGTGCATTCCAAACTCAGCTGCTTGGTGGCTCCCCTGGGATTCGATCAAGAGAAGGCTGTGAAAATGCATTGGTGTGTGTGTGTGTGTGTGTGTGTGTGTGTGTGTGTGTGTGTGTGTGTGGCCCGACTTTGCTTAATATGCAGGATAAGTCATTGGTGCTTATGTGGCCAATGCATCACTGTGCCTTTCTGGAGCCCTCAAGTCCATAGGGCGTCACTTTGAATGAGGCGGCAGCCCAGGGCTATAGGCTAAACAAGGCCTGGCTGCAGCAGACAGAACTACTCAGGGTGCAGAAATCTGAAGCCCCCCCTGAAATAACTATGCCATCTCTCTCCTCTCCATTAGCGCCCAGCCAATTTCAACAGGGGAATGGGACCCTGCACTCCGACGGCACGGCGGCACCAGCTCTCCGGTTCCTGGGGGTGTGCACTGTGCAGGGAGGGCTTGAAAAACACACACACACACACACTCCAAAAGCATCTTCTGCCCTTCTCCACGTGGCTTCTTCCTTCATCTCTCTCTCTCTCTCTTTCACTCCCTTCCTGTCTTTTCTCCCCCTGCTCCATCCCTCCATCCCTCCCCCCTCCCTTCTTCACCATTGTTTGGTTTTTCATGCTTGTTTCGTTTCATTTTCTACCCCAAGCGTGCGCTCGTGCCAAGCCAGAGTGCAGCTGTCAGTGTTCAGGCTCGCGACGCATAGTTTTCTTTTTCAGCTGTCTGTGGTCGAGAGTTTGATTTTCTTCAAGGGGCAAACCCCCCCACCCCCCTACCCCCCCTTAGATCACTAGCGGGGCTGTTCCTGACAGTGCTTCTGAGTAAAATGCACACAACTGCGTGGAATACACTTGACGAGGTTGGACTTGCAATCCTTTTATCTCAAATTCGTTTAATTTTCTGATATTGTTTGACTGTTTTTTTTTCTCTTCCACATTATATATTTTTTTCTCTCTTTTTCGTCCAGATTTATTAGTAACCCTTTGATCTATTTCTGTTCTAAAACACATTTTTTTTCTCCAAGATCAAGCACTTGAAAGCTGCTCTTCAGACGATGAACTCCATTATTTGTTTTATATATTTTTTATTACATTTCTTTAATTCTTTTTTTTATTATTATTCTTTTTTTTTTTTTTGGTCGTTTTCAACATCAAAAAGTTAGCATTAATTATTCCATTAGCATGCAATGCTGTCGTTGGGCAGACAGACGTTCCACTTCGGTCCAGTCAGACTGAACGTTGTGTGGCTTGCCTACATTGACCCCTGCTGGGAATGCCAGTCCAGACAAGGCAGGCTAGTTAAGAACCAGGAGGAGGAAGAGGAAAGGAGAGAGAGAGAGAGAGAGAGAGAGAGAGAGAGAGAGAGAGAGAGAGAGAGAGAGAGAGCGCAGCAAGACTGTGAAAAAAAACGAGGGAGACAGAGGAATGGAGAGAGGGGGAGAGAGAGAGAGAGAAATCTAATATGAAAATGAAAACGTAAATGGGAGGAGTGAGGATGGGAGAAAGTGTGTGTAGTGGTGGTGGGATGGGCATGTGTGTGAGTGAGTTCGGGAGGTGTGTGTGTGTGTGTGTGTGTGTGTTGGGTTGAGGGGGTATAGCAATGAAGGTTTTTTCTCTCTCTCTCTCTCTCTCTCTCTCTCTCTCTCTCTCTCTCTCTCTCTCTCTCTCTCTCTCTCTCTCCAGCCAGCCTAATCTTGCCTCCGCGGGGCCCAGATAGCGATCGCTAACAGGAGGCTCGCACTGAGCTCCTTTGAAATGCAGAGCGGCTCTGTGTGTAAATTGGAGCCGGCGCGCGGGAGCCACGGGATGACACGTCGAGCGGCGACCCCTCTCTCCTGATCGGGGCCAAACATGCAAAGGTAAATCTTACACATCAGACAATTTCATTTTCAGCACAGGGGGGACCGGCAGCACAATGACGGGATCTTTTCAAATGATAATGCCTCCTCAGAGGCATATCATCATTTAGATTTTTTGCCCCCCTCCCTCTCTCTCTCTCTCTCTCTCTCTCTCTCTCTCTCTCTCTTTTTTTTAACATGTAAACCCAGTGCCTGAAGAGGAGTGGTGTTCGTTGAGTATGTAATTCCTCCATTTCCCTCTGGAAAGTTTTGTACTGTGGACAAGTTTGTGAAGCTGCCTATTCTGGATTTAATTTCTTTTTCTTCAACACCCTTCTCTCCTCTCCCTCCCCAAATGAAAATATTACCAGATGTATTTGCCTTTTTATGCATATAACATGTAAATCATGCACTAGTATAATTTAGGCTATAGTTAGCATTTTCCTAGCTTTTATCCATTGAAC
>JAODXP020000021.1:15830763-15843263 GCA_027497455.2 Sardinella longiceps | reverse complement strand
CTAATATACTGGGCTACTGACCTGCCGTGTCTACACATCACAGATCCCGAGCACGATAAAGAAAATAGAACAAAGAATGACGCCCTTTCATATGAAAACAGAATGTGTTGTGTTAGTGGGTAAGTGGTCTGTGAGTGTGTGTGTGTGTGTGTGTGTGTGTGTATGTATGTGTCGTCGTGGAGAGGCCCTGAAAAGAGTGGCTTGTGTGTGTGTGTGTGTGTGTGTGTGTGTGTGTGTGTGTGTGTGTGTGTGTGTGTGTGTGTGTGTGTGTGAGTGTGTGTGTCTGTTGTAGAGCCTCTGAAAAGAGTGGCTCGTGGAGGGAGTGTTTGTTGTGGAATAGCGTACGTGCAGGGAGGGTGCATTTAAAAGTTGTGTTCGCTTCCCTGTGCTTGGAGCCCAACAATCACAAGCCTTTGCCTATATGGAGAAAAAAAAACAAGCTTTTGTGAAACTCATCCTTTTGTTCTCCTCTCCTCTTCTGTGCCATACTGTGCAGTTCTGAATGTGATTTGCCATGAGAGAGAGAGAGAGAGAGAGAGAGAGAGAGAGAGAGAGAGAGAGACGTGTGCGGGTCTCTGCAGACCTGATGCAATCTCTCTGCGAATCTCTGTGCGCTGCTGAGACGTGAGGCAGAACGCAGCCCCGCTGCAAGATCAAATTTTCTCCCTCCGAGTCTCCGAGGAGAAACAAAGACGTCACAGGGGGTCACCCTGGCTCTGCCAAACAATGTGTCATCCACATCAATTCATAGCCAGACTAGGAGATGATGTGAAGATTTTAGTCGGTTGGGAATGAAAAGCCAAACAGCTGAAAGCATTAAGATACTTTCAAATACGTTTGAAATACATTTTACCATTTTAAATACACTTTTAAATTTTATTTCAAAATGAAACAATACTGTCCAAAAGCGGTCCAAAAGCAGTCTGAGAATGAACTTCCATGGGAAGAAGAAACGCCTGAGTCTATATGCGGATGCTGTAGCTGTACTTGGTGGTTGGTGAAAGGTGTGTGTTATGTTTGTGGGCTGTCTGAGCTGTGAGTCAGAGATGTGCTATCAGTGTTCCCTTTTAGTTAATTGCAACCCTTCACCTGAGGCAGCCAGTTATTCAGACCACCTCCATTCCTCCCATTCTGTGTGTGTGTGTGTGTGTGTGTGTGTGTGTGTGTGTGTGTGTGTGTGTGTGTGTGTGTGTAGACGTGCATGCATTTCTGTGTGTTTTTAGGAAGAGAGATGGAGAATAAATATTTACCATCTGTGCCCCCCCCCTTTTTCCCTTATACACACAGACACACACTCACACACACACACACACACACACACACACACACACACACACACATCCCCCATCTCTCCACTACACATACACACACAGAGACATACAGACATGTACACATACACACACACACTCACACACACACCCTCCACACCAGTTTCCATGCAGTGTGTGTGTGTGTGTGTGTGTGTCTGTGTGAGTTTGTGTGTGTGTGTGTGTGTGTGTGTGTGTGTGTGTGTGTGTTTTTATCTGCGCTGGAGTTCAGCCATGGGCTTTTTTAATTTTCTGCTTTTGTGTTTTTAGCGGAGATTGACAGGCCGTCTCTCCCCCTGGAGCATTGTTCTATTAATCTGTTTAATATGCTGCAGAAACACTCGAGTGCGGGAACAGGCAGCCTGGTAATGGAATCGCAGCAGGTAAAGCAGGCTTGCATATCTTGACAGCGGCACAGGGCACCGGCCGCATTACGCCTTTTCGCTGGGCGTGCAGCGTGGCGCAGTTCTGGGTGGCGTCGGAGGGGGTGCAGCCGCCCACCCCACCCCCCCATCCCCCCACCCCCTCCTGTGGTGACCCGCTGCAGAGACAGACAGACAGACAGATGGAGAAACAGAGGGAGACCTGATGCCCAGGAAAAAAAAGTGCCACCTTCCGGGGGTTAGCCGCGGTGCTAAGAACAGCAGAACGTTTCAGACCAAGAGAGCGTGAGCGGCCGTACACACCGCCCTGTTGCCCATGGCACAGAGGTGCACTTCTCCTCCACCCTGTCCCTCCTTTCTTTAGGAAAACACACACACACACACACACACACACACACACACACACACACACACACAAAGAGAAACCTTGTCACCTCAGTGACCCAGTTTCAACAAGTATTATACATTACCGTAATGCTTTTGGCTTCAGATGAGAAAACTTTCTTGGGTGGGGTGGAAGAGAATGAGATGCGACGATAGCTTTTTTTTTTTTGATGAGACAGACATTGAGCAGCAGCTCGAAACAGTGGGCTGAAAAACTGCGCCTTGCAAATGGGATTGAGACTAATTCCTTCTGGGGGGGAGGAGGAGGAGGAGGAGGGGGGGTTATGGGGGGGCAGGATTCAGCTGCCATGAGTCTTTGGGCTGACGTTTGAAATGGCAGGCCAGACAACCTCTCCACGCAAATGAGTTGCCGTTTAATTAACTGGATGTTAATAGCTGCACAGCCAGGGGTTGCAGGTTGCAGGTTGTCCTTTGGAGATAGAGCGAAGCCGCTCATCTTCAGCAGCGTTCAATTCTCCACTCAAATGGCAACACTGTAAAGCAAAATGAATTGGCCATGGCGAGTAAACCTATGCTGAGAGCCCATGTGTTGCCATTCATCAGGACTGCCTACCCTTGGCAGTAAAGCCACTATTCAGGCCTGTGACCTTCATGTGAGAGTCCATACACTCGCATGGACACTATAGTCCCATTCTTTTAATTAATGCCTCCAGAAGAGATTAGCTCATTAGAGTTGATTACACATTAAAGAAACGTGATATATTTGATCTGATAGGTAACATTATGCATCATATCACATATAAATACTATATGGCTAGAAAGTGTGGTTCATGAAAGCACTATAGATAGCAGGATGTCAGATAATGCTGAATTAAAAACCTTCAAATCTAAAGCTTCTTCTCTCCGCTTCCTGAATATGCTCTTGAAATTAAAGGGGCCTCCTATATTGTCCATCGACGGCAAGCAGCCAGACGTGGTGATTGATTCAACGCCTGATGTGAAATTATATAGAGGCCTGCTTGGCCATCAACTTAATGGACGCATCTTTAACCCTCATTCCAACTTTTAATAAGCCGTTCAGGACCGGCTTCATCTCCAAAGTTAATCCCATTTCCCGTCTCTCGGAAACGTGGCGGACAATGCTGTTCTACAGGCAGCCCACCCCGGCGAAGTGATCGGCAGAAGATGGGGCTTGCCTGTTCCGACTGCCTGCCTGTCCTGACTGCGTTTGTCGGCGTGCGCTGTTGGGTCTAAGGCGGTCGGCTTTATCTCCCGCTAACTGAATCCCGTATCTCCGGGAATAAGGAGTATGCCAAGAAAGAAATGAGCCGCCTCTAATGAAATGAGATCCCGCCGAAGCCTTGGCGGTGTGAAGTGCAGGCCTCAGATCAAAGTGAGGCACTGGTAATTAGAGAACACGCCCAAGAAGAAGCTGGTGGGAGCATCAGCATTTTGCTGGAAAATTACCTGTTGAGCTGTTAAATAAATTAGAGCTGTCGAAGAGGATGACGGCCGCCGCGGCTTTTTCCGCCGAGCCAAGGGAACGGAGGGAGTCGCTCTCATCTCCTCGGGCGACGCCGCTCCAGTCAAAAAAAAAAAGGGAAAAAAAAGATGTTAATATTTCTTTCCTCGTGTATCTAATCTGAAGTTTTTGCAACTTTTAGCCCAAGGTGAGTGTTCACACTTTTCTCTTTCTGCTTTCGCCTTCATCTTCTTCATCTTTGATCAACGCTTTTTCTGTTGTCAGAAAAAAAGGAAGATAAAACAAAAGACCAACTTCAATCTCGAAAAATCATAAAATAATCGCACCCATGTTTCTTTTTTACAGGGGCTGCAAAACGCTTGTGCGCGGTTCTATGTGCTACTTGCTAACTAAGTGCTAGTTTGAATTCCGCTTCAAACTAGTTCTCCTTTATTTTTTATCAGCGTGTTGTCAGTATTTAGTGCATTGGTAATGAGTAAATATGTGTGGCAGTGGGAATTGACTTGTGCCTACCTCCCCGGGGCTGCATGCGCTGCGACTACAGAGGCGGTGCAGTGCGGTGCGACTCGGTAAATGTCACTGGTCGTCAAATGCTCGCTCGGCACCGGGCCGCCCTTGCCAGCGAAAGTGCCGATGTAGCAGATCGCGCCTTTTGATTTAGACACTAAAGGCAGCCGAACAGGCGAATGCACCCAGCCGTGAAGGTAAATTCTCATAATTCACTGCCGAAAGGTTAGTCAGTGACTGCCTTCCCTCTCTATGGCATTAGTTACTAACAAATGTCACCTGATTGAAATAAGCACAGCTGTCTGGGGCGAGCCCTTCCAAAGCTGTCGCTTTGAAATGGATACATTTATGTACACTATCTTTATTTTCTGTTTTCACCCCCCCCCCCCTCTCTCTCTCTCTCTCTCTCTCTCTCTCTCTCTGTCTGTCTTGCTCTGTTTGCAATGGATGAAATGTTGTGGAAAGGGCTACAGGGCTACAGAACAACTGAGTGCAGGCTGTGCTATCCTAGCCAGACACAATCCTTAGTTATCTCTCTCTCTCTCTCTCTCTCTCTCTCTCTCTCTCTCTCTCTCTCTCTCTCTCTATCTTTCTCCATTTTCTTTCTGTCTCTCTTTCAGCCACACAGACAGACATCCTCTCCTCACCTCCCACACCACGGAATAGTAATATATTCTGTCCAGCTGTAAGGACTACTATTGCCCTATTGTCCTTTGTTATGATCGCATTGGTTGATTCAACACATGAGCACAGCTATTTGTATGGATTGGTTGCATGATGATTGCTTGAACGTTGTTTGCTCACTGGAGCCCTGTGAAACATTTCTGACATTAGTCCTGTGTAACCGATTATTAACTCATTAATAACCCACTGATTATTCACGCGTTAATGAACCTCGTTAATAACAAACTTTTTATTATTACTACTACATTATTATCGCATTCATATTCCAGCTCTCTCACTCTCTCTCTCTCCCTCTCTCTCTCTCTCTCCATATAAAAGCAGTGAACAAGCCTCTCCCTCACACACTTGGAAATGCCACATAAATTTTACGTGGCAGTTTTTTTTTTTGTTCATTAAGAGATTGTGACTTATTAAGTAATTAGCGGCGTGAAATTTGCAGTGGGGTTGAAGGAGCTGAGGTGTCAGTGGAGATCTTGATGGCATTTCTGGGCCGGAGGAGGATGACAGGAGACTGACTGCAGGGATAATGCCTTTGACATGGGGGGAGGGCAATGGGCTTAGTGCTTTAGACCAGGAGGGTTTCATTGCAGGTTAATTGATTAGGCCTCAAGTAAATACATAATAGCAAATACTTGCTATCCTGTGTTGTGCATAAAAGCTTTAGTCTTGTATTTGATTTATTTGATGCACATGGTTGTTTTTTGTTGTGTGTGTGTGTGTGTGTGTGTGTGTGTGTGTGTGTGTGTGTGTGTGTGTGTGTGTGTGTGTAAATGCAGTTATAATTTGTGTGTGTGTCTATGTGTTTGGGTACATTATATAGGCTATGTTTTGCTGCAGGATTACGTATGAGTGTCAGTTAAAATTTGTGTGTTTGGGTACATTATGTTTTGCTGCAGGATTACGTATGTGTTGTTTCTATGTGTGTGTGAGAAAGATTTCAGGAGGGGGGTTTGGGGGTTTACCTCCACAAGAAAAGCAGGCTGTCAGCTGCTGCTGCTGCTGGACTCCTGTTCTGACACGGCTGCTGGGATATTTACAGCTGGCCCGGGCAAGGGCTTCATCAATCTCCGGCCTGAAAGCAGGAGGCCAGGGTGGCCAGGGCTCTCCCCCAACACCTGAGCTCCATCTCAGCCGTTGACCTCCAGAGATGGCCCCTGTCGCTCCATCCTCCACCTCCTCATGTGGCTCTGCTCCACAAGACCTCCACCACCCCACCCACACACTCACACACACACACACACACACACACCACACCACACACACACACACACCACACCACACACACACACACACACACACACACACACACACACATCCCTAGAGCTCTTCAGACTGAGGGACCAATCCCAGTGTGACTGCTAGACCTCTATGCTGATGGACAAATGTGTTAAAGGGCTAGCTGGGGCTGTAGCTCCAAATGTGTAGCCATATTGCTCCACCAGCACCAGGTTTACCCAGTCGGCCATCTAAAAAGAGGGCTTGGGCAGGATATAATAAACGTGGTGTGTATGCTCAGGTCGTTTGCACAAACACTAGCCCTGAGCTAATGAATGTTTTAGTAGTGTGTGCACACACACACACACACACACACACACACACACACACACACACAACACACACACACACACACACACTCATACACACATCTGTGAGCAATGTCCTGTCCCTTGTGTGTAGGGCTGCTGAAAGCTTAAGCAATGTGTCACCTCGCAAACAGCAGATGGAGAGACTGTGTGTGTGTGTGTGTGTGTGTGTGTGTGATGGAGGGCAGTGCAGTGAAGGGTTAAAGCAGGCTCCAGATGCATCCCGGCGATGGTGGTGACGTTAATGTTTTTGACCCTATTTAGCAACAGCCATCTCACAAACGACTTTGGAAGAGGGTGACATCCAGGGTTGCAGAAGATCTGTTGGTGTCTGTCTGCTATATTGGGGGTGGAGGATGGTTCTCTCTCCTTTCTCTCTCTCTCTCTCTCTCTCTCTCTCTCTCTCTCTCTCTCTCTTTTGCTTTCTTTCTGTCTCTCTCTCACTCCCTCTCTCCTTCCCTCCCTCTGTTTGCTGGGAGGGTGCAGCTTAGCGCACACGCCAGGTCGCTGAGGTGAGGGGTGCAATCCCTGTTTGGTGGCGAGCTCCACGCAGCCATGCAGCCGCCACTGCCCCAGGCTAGGCAAATCCTGCCAGCCTGACAGAAAATTACAGCAGGGACCTGGAACAGCCCAGGCTCCCCACAGTCCCCCCCTCTCTCCTGCCTTCCTGCCAGCAGCCCAGCCTCTGCGGCCAGCACCGACCCCTCCAACACACACACACACACACACACACACACACAGGTATATTGTCACATACCAAGTAAAATACACACAAATACATGTGCTGTGGGTACTTATCATGTGTGTGATGCTAATGGCTACTGGACTGATAGTTTCAGGTCTCATTAATACTAATAAGGTTCCGCAATAAATGGCAAAGTAGCCATTACCTAATAGTTTGGTCAGTGTGTCCTTTTGAGCTAAGTTAGTTTCCTAACCATTATTTAAGTATTAGTTATAAAAATGTATTTTACTATATTGAGACACGGCAAAGAGAAACACTGAGTTCATGTTTGTTAATATAACAGTTAAAAAACTCAAAATGGAATGGTGATTTACTTTTTTTTTTTACCAGACGAACATCACAGGTGTCCTGTTATAGACAAATAAGGGACACCCTTTCAGCCAATCAGAATACAGTATTTAATTTCACCAGGTAATAAAGTTAATTAACCATATTTCACGAACAAAAAATGGTTAATTGAATTTACCAAGATTATTCAGAAATCTATCAAATACTTTTGTATTAAACATTTTTTTTTTTACTTTTCATAATATCTTTTCATAGACCCTTATACATGTAATGTTTGCCTAAGTTTGACTAATATTTTGTGAATACTTAATAGTAGCAAAATGGAAGTGCAGTAGCAAAATGGAACTCCATTCCAGCCAGTATCAGACTTAAATTGACTGTGCTAGCTTCACCCAGTTAAAACAAAATCAGATTGATTTTGATAAAGGTAAAAACGTCAAATGTTATTTACAGTAATTGGGAGGGAAAGTGGAAAACAGCGACACTAGTGGTAGCATTGCTAACCTAAGAGCCATAGGCTACTACATTTCCCCTAAAGCCACACCTCTAGAGTACAGGAACAATGGAGAGGGGGGAGGGACAAATGGCAATTGGGTTTGACGGACTTATCACCATCCAATCATCTTTGCTGGTTGGTTAAAATGATTGGATGTTGTTTTTCCCGTCCCGCTTGTTCCAGAGGTTACTAACAATTATTATTATTATTTTTTTTTTTTTGCGTTGGTGTATTTAATTAATTGGTTGCAAAACAAGGTGTAAATGTCTTTTTAAGCAATCTAGTAAAAAGTGCTCCAGGAAAGCATCACATACCCCACCTTTAAGAAATACACCCAATATATTGTTTACAAATGTGTAATAACATTGTAATGCGAGTTCATTGGCCATGGTTCAAAAAACTAACACAAACACAGACACACTCAAACAGGAAGGCACATTTATCCACTTCTATAAAATACTTGAAGATGACGCTTACATGGTAGAAGAGTACATGGTAGTCTTATAGTATCTAACAATATGTGTATATTGCCTCCATCAACCATAACACTACACCTCCTTATTACCATCTTTTTTCCCCCCACTCTCTCCCCAAAAGCTTAAAAAACTGTCGGTATACTGGCTTCCTGATAAAACAGTGAAGGACACCCAGTGTAGCTTCTCTTTTGTTTTTCTTCAGGAAAACCCTCCTGGGTACAGTCCCATCCCTCCAGCCGAGCTGCTTTCCCGCCTGGCTTTGTCCTTATCGGTGCTGGACATATTTAGTGTAGGCCTCACAGCTTAGTGGAGACTTTGAAATATTTCTGATATTTCTGGGGAGAGAGTGAGCAAGAAAAAAAAGAGGGGAGGGATAGAAGGCGTCTTAGTCTTTCCTTCCGTCTTTTTTTCTCTCTCTCTCTCTGCCTTTCTCTCTCTCTCTCTCTCTCTCTGCGGACTTGCTACCCTGTTTGTATGCCTGCAGGTTCTCCTGCTTTTTCTTGTGTGTGTGTGTGTGTGTGTGTGTGTGTGTGTGTGTGTGTGTGTTTGTGTGTGTGTAACATCTCTCTGTTTCTCAATCTCCTTTTCCTCTCCCCTCTCTTTCCTTTTGTCAGTCTCCTTTTATCGCACTCATTCTGCCTGTTTTCTCTCTCTCTCTCTCTCTCTCTCTCTCTCTCTTCCGTCTTCTTTTTCCTCTTTATCTCTATCCCTCTTACCTTCCTCCTCCTCTCTCTCTCTCCCTCCCTCCCTCTCTCTCTCTCTCCCTCTTTATCTCCCCTCCTCCCTCTCCTTCTATTGCTCCTTCCCTCCTTCCCTCCCTCCCTCCCTCCTCCTCTCTTCCTCATGTCCTCTGTCCTACACACAGGGGACATTAATCCTCCAATCTGCATATGCGCTGTGCGCCTCGGGAGCCGGTCCCGTCCAGACACGCCGGCGTGTGATTTCATATTGTTTTGTGCAAATTGCAGCCTCTGATGATGGGAATCTAATTCCCGCCGAGCCACAAGAAGGAAGAAGAAGAGGAGGAGGAGGAGGAGGAGGAGGAAGTGGAGGCAGAGGCAACAGCTATCCTGTGGCACAGGCAAACGCTTGTACCCACTCGGCACCTCCACACACACACACACACATATACACACACATATACACACAAACACACACATACACACACACACACACACACACACACACACACTAGGCAGCTCGCTCCAAAAGGAGGGAGGGCCCCTAATACAGCAAATTGCTGATACACATGTAAGCAAATATCCTCTCAAATTATTCCCCTCTCTCCAGGCCGAACCCTGCAATGATGCTTGTTATTTAAGATAGCCGAGGAGGTGGGGATGCATGCATGCGTGCACGCTTGTGTGTCTGTTTGTGTGTGTGTGTGTGTGTGTGTGTGTGTGCTTGCATCTGTGTGTGTGCCTGTGTGTGTGTGTGTTTTTTTTTTCCACCTCCTCTATCAGCGCCATCCCGGCCCTAATTTGCATCACACGCTGAATTACATGAACTTGCCCCCCGTCCCCCGGACGAGCCGCCCAACGTGCGTCTGCCTGCCTTTCAGGGGGGCTCGTTTCCACGGCGCCTGATTTAAGGGACACAAGTGGCTGCAATCAGTCGCGCCACGTCCGTTTATTTCCTGGCGAAAATTGAGTTTTTTGTTTAGATATTTTTGCATCTGGCAAAATAATTTGCCGTATTTATTCCGGGGAGAAGAGGGCTCACAGTGTGAATTTGCGCGTGGCGCTACAAAGGCGATAGTGTGTAGGACAATGAGTGTCCCCTATGTGTTGTGCATGTCCACAAAAATATACAGACAATTCTCAAATATCCAGTGACTGTATCTGCGCCTAATAGCTGACATCTCCGCAGACGTTTGTCACCCGTCTATTTAAAGAGCTTTGCACACAGAGCCTAATATGAAGCCATCAGGACAATTAACAATCTACACCAGCAGACAACAGCTGCTGACTAACCAGTGCTTTGCAAATGGAAGGCACAAATCTGTGTGTGTGTGTGTGTGTGTGTGTGTTTGTGTGTCCCTCTGTGTGTGTGTGTGTGTGTGTGTGTGTGTGTGTGTGTGTGTGTGTGAGTAAGAGAGAGAGAGAGAGAGAGAGAGAGAGAGAGTATGGCTATTGTTTAGAGTTGTGAGTATAAGTGGAGGTAGAATCAGAGAAGACTGTATTGCATGTCAGTCAGTGCAGTATGTTATGTTATATCCTGGTATTATATTCTTGTCTTAGATCACTTACGATCAAGGACCGTATTGAAGTCTTATTTTGCCTCATATGACACATGGTCAAGGCATTGATATTTTTGTCAATTGTTTGTTTCTCATTGTTACAATTTATACAAGAGTCCGTGTTTTTTTTTTTTCTCTCTCTCTTCCCCAGTACAACACATGGGACAACACAACCGTAACGTTCTTATTATGAGACGTATACAATGACTTATAGAGCACATATGGCACATACATGTACATATGGTAAAATGAATATTTTTGTAATATGGAATCCTACATTATGCATGGGATTGTTTTCCCCTTTCTGGAGCACAGATGGGTGCAATTTGTGCATTTAATTGGGGAAAATAGCCTGGAGAATCCTCAGGTATGGCCAGAAGGGGAAGACATGAGTAAAGGGGAGGAAGCAAATAGAAGAAGGATAAGAAAGAGAGATGAAGGGGAGAAGGAGTAAAGGGAGGGGGATAGAGAGAAAGAGCGAGAGAGAGAGAGAGAGAGAGAGAGAGAGAGTGAATATGAGAAATGAAGAGTAAAAGAGAGAGAAAAAGGGGATGGTGAGGCAGTGTGTGCTGCTGTGTGTGTGTGTGTGTGTGTGTGTGTGTGTGTGTGTGTGTGTGTGTGTGTGTGTGTGTTTTTTCACCAGAGGCTGGGAGAAGTTGTCAGGCGGAGTGTGTGTGAGCTGGCGAGATGATAATGTGGCATGACACTTCTGAAATGAGACAGCGGTTGCCATGGCGACCAGACAGGAGGGACAGTCTCTCAAGAGGCCCAAATAAAACAAGCTGTAAATGATGTTTGATTAGAATTTAGATCATGTAACCGTTCGGGACAGACAGGCCTTTTGTCAGCTGTGCTCGCTCGCAAGCCCGGGCTTTTACAATTCTTCACAAGGCTGCCTGCCTCTGGCAGAGCAAAAGAAATCCTCTCTCTTCTCTCTCTCTCTCTCTCTCTCTCTCTCTCTCTCTCTCTCTCTCTCTCTCTCTCTCTCTCTGACTCTCTCACTCTTTCTCAATCTTCCTCTCCCTCTCTATCTGTCTTTCTTTGGCTCCTGCTTTTCCATCATTCTCTTGTTTGCTGTCTTATGTGTCTCAGGTTCTCTTTCTCTCCGTCTGAACCCACACCTTCTTCAAATCCTCTCTGGAGGCCGGCGGTGCCTGAGAGCGGGAAGGGAAGCAGAGGAAGAGAAAAAAAAGATGGAAGGTGAGGTAGAGAAAGGCAGAGAAGAAGGGAAGAAGAACAAGAGAAAGGGAGGGAGGGAAGGAGGGGGAGAGAAAAGGAAGGAAAGGGAGGAAGAGAAGCGGAGGGGAAAGGGAAAAAGGATGGGAAAAAAGGGGGGAAAAATCAAAACAGCAGCAGATGAATATGTTCAATGTAACATTTGTTTCAACATGAAACACACCTGAAAAGATGATAAACCTCCAGTGTCCACTGTCCACAGCCTTGGCAAGGTTGCCAGCACAGGAGGCATGGTGTGTGTGTGTGTGTGTGTGTGTGTGTGTGTGTGTGTGTGTGTGTGTGTGTAGAGAGAGAGAGAGAGAGAGAAAGGAGGGAGGAGAGAGAGAGAGAGAGAGGATGGAGGAGAGAGAGGGCGTGAGTCTGTGTATGTGTGTGTGTGTGTGTGTGTGTGTGTGTGTGTGTGTGTGAGAGAGAGAGGGAGAGATGAGAGAGAGAGAGAGAGAGAGAGGATGGAGGAGAGAGAGGGACAGACTGAGTCTGTGAATATGTTTAAGAGATGAGAGAGGGGACAGACTGTATTTGAGAGAGACAAATAGAGAGAGGCTGTGTGTGTGTGTGTGTGTGTGTGTGTGTGTGTGTGTGTGTGTGTGTGTGTGTGTGTGTGTGTGTGTGTGTGTGTGTGTTTCATCCTGGAGGAGGGTGCATCTGCGCTGTTGTTTTATTTCTCTGTCACAATGGCAGCAGTGGTGGCAGCAGCAGCCACGATGTTAGAGTCTGTGCCAGAAGAG
>JAODXP020000021.1:15798263-15815763 GCA_027497455.2 Sardinella longiceps | reverse complement strand
AAGAGGTTGTCAATGGCGTAACGGCGGCCCCCGCCACCACCACCACCACCAGAAGTACCCCAGCTCCCCCATTCTGAATAACTACTCATAGATGCCTTTTATGTTTCTCCAATGAGCAGCAGACAGTAATTGAAAGTGAAGCCAATGAGAGATGATGAGACCAAGAGCCATCATAGGAGGGTTGCTGTAGGATTGGGGGGGTGGGGACTGTGTGTGTGTGTGTGTGTGGGGGGGGGGGGGGTAGTAGGACTTTTATTTTTATTTTTCTGTTTGAGTTCCTGCTGCTGTAGAGTGCTCAGTGAGTGACGGAGAGACTATGTGCAGAGCAGGGAATAGTGTTTCTATTTGTGTGTTTCCGAGTGGTGGTGGTGGACTAGACTGCGTTCGTTTTTAAGATCGGACTTCATGGTGCCTGGGATTTAGGTGACTGCTGTTCAGTGCCGTCAGCTGCCGTCAGCGTGTCATGCATGGAGAAGACTTTTCACCTCAGAGACTTGATCTCTTTCTCTGCTTTTCCCACTCTCTCTCTCTCTCTCTCTCTCTCTCTCTCTCTCTCTCTCTCTCTCTTTTGCTCTCCATCTCTTTCTTTCCATCTCAAGTGCTTTCTCTGCTTTTCCCAAGCACGACCATCCACCTCTCTCTCTCTCTCTCTCTCTCTCTCTCTCTCTCTCTCTCTCTCTCTCTCTCTCTCTCTTTTGCTCTCCATCTCTTTCTTTCCATCTCAAGTGCTCTGTCTCTCTCGCTTTTCCCCTCCGCTTCATTTCTCTCTCTGTCCCCTGTCGGCCAGGCCTCTTCCATCTTTCCATTCCCCTCATCACAGGGGCTCCCTTGGTCTGTCCATCTTTCTCCCCTCTTCTCCTTCTCCGTCCATCCATCCCACCCTCACCCCCTCCCCCTGTCCCCGTGTGTCGTCCGCGCTGGCGTGCTGAGCGCTGACAGGCCTGGCAGAGACAAAGTACCGACACGCAGCTTAAAAGTGACCGCGCCTGTCCTGTTGCCCCTCGGCTGGGGAGCTGCGAATCCATCATGGCCGCCACCACCGCTCACCCCACGCACACACACACACACACACACACACACATGCGCGCCTTCAACATCCCCCACCAACACACACACACACACACACACACAACACAGGCACACACACACACACACACACACACACACACTCACATAAACATGCACACACAGACTCTCTCTCTCTCTCTCTCTCACACACACACATCAACACACACACAAACACACACACACATACGGTATGCCAGGGGGAGTGGGATGAAGAGAAGGAGAGATGGATTGGTGGAACAGGCCGTAAGAAAAGACAGACAGGGAGGGAGAGAGTGAGAGAGCGAGAGAGAGAGAGAGAGAGAGAGAGAGAGAGAGAGAGAGAGAGAGAGAGAGAGAGAGAGAGAGAGAGATGGTAGATTTGTAAAGACCCTTTACTTAACCATAATATCGAGAGAGAGAGAGAGAGAGAGAGAGAGAGAGAGAGAGAGAGAGAGAGAGAGAGAGAGAGAGAGAAAGAGAGAGAGACAGAGAGAAGGAGAGAGACAGAAAGAAACAGATGAGACAGACACAAGAGAGGACAGATAAATTGAGACATACAGTAGCAGCTGGGGAAACCCAATAATGACAAGTGGGCCAGAAGAGATGGAGAGCAACAGACAGATGGCTAGTGGATACGTTAGACAGGTAGGAATAGGGAGAGTTATGTATACTGTAGGGAGAGGTGTGATAGACAGAGGATGGTGAGACAGGCATCTCTTATGGATAGTAAGACAGACAGACAGACAGACAGACAGACAGGCTGGAAAGACAGACAGACAGACAGACAGGCTGAGGGGTGCGATACTGAGGCTACACCTAAAGGGTCCTTTGACATGAGAGGCCTGGCTGCTTTTCTGCCTGATGGAAAAAGGCGCTAGGGGACCTAATGGGGGAAGGGGGGATGGGGGGGGGGGGGAGTGAACGTGTGGAAAACGAAAAAGGGACACAGAGAAAGAAGGAATGAGAGAGTGAGAAAAGAAAGAATGAAGGAGAAAGTGAAGCTGGGGGTAGGGTGTGTGTGCATGAGGGGTGTATGTGTGTGTGTGTGTGTGTGTGTGTGTGTGTGTGTGTGTGTGTGTATGTGTGTGTGTGTGTGTGTGTGTGTGTGTATGTATGTGTGTGTGTGTGTGTGTGTGTGTGTGTGTGTGTGTGTGTGTGTGTGTGAGGGGTGAGGGGTGCAGCGTTGGCTGGGTTGTCTCCGGGATGGAGGGGGGGCATTAATCATTATTGGCGCGCACCTCCGTCCCAGCCGCACCCTGACGGCCCCACCACCCCTGACATAAATCATAATTCCTCCACAATAGATCCCCACGCTACCGCCGCACCGCCACCGCGGAAAAGTCTGCTACTGCTATCGATCCCCACCACCACCACCGCCACCACCACCACTACCCCACTACCACCATCACCTACCCCCCCCCCCTCTTACTCCCTCTCTCTCTCTCTCTCTCTCTCTCTCTCTCTCTCTCTCTCTCTCTCCACACACACCAATACCACCCCCCACCTGCCCCTGCGCCCCACCACCTCTGCCGAGTCATTATGAAACATAACTGATATGAAATTCATAGAATACTAAATAAACTTTACGAGGGCTCTCTAACTGTGCTTTTCACCGACCGACGTGCGCTGGCTGCGCTGTGCCCCTCATGATGCATGAGAAGAAGTAAGTGTGGATGGGGTGCGGAGAGAGAGAGAGAGAGAGAGAGAGAGAGAGAGAGAGAGAGAGAGAGAGAGAGAGAGAGAGAGAGAGAGAGAGAGAAAATAGAAGAGTAATGATATAAAAATTACAAAGCATGCTCCCTGCTATTATATGTCTATTGATTTGTTTTTGAAGTGCACCTGGGCTTATAAGAGTCGCTGGAGGAGATTAGAAATGGGCCAGAAAAAAGGAGAGCTGTGACTGTGAGAGGCTGCATGGAGCCAGAAGCAGGGAGGAATGGAGAGAATAGGAGGGAGAGAGAGAGAGAGAGAATGAGAGAGAGGTTGAGAGGGAGGCATGAGAGTATGTGTGATGAGAGAGCAAGGGGGGGGGGCAGAAGGAGAGGAGTGTGTGTGAGTGTGTGTGTGTGTGTGTGTGTGTGTGTGTGTGTGTGTGTGTGTGTGTGTGTGTGTGTGTGTGTGTGTGCATGTGTAGTGTGTGTGTGTGTGTGTGTGTGTGAGAGAGAGAGAGAGAGAGAGGCAGAGAGAGAGAGAGAAAGCAAGAGGGATAGGATGCCAAGTAAAAGAAAGGGAGAGTGACTGAGAGGGAGAGAAAGAGAGGCTATGTATATGACAGAACAGCGAGACAAAGAGGTGAGAGTGTGCAAGAGGGGGAAGATTGAGAGATGGAAGCTGACCTGTCTTACACACACACACACACACACACACACACACACACACACACACACACACACACACACACACACACACACACACGTGTATGTGTCACAGGCAGATGTTGCCTCTGGCTCATTCACCCCAGTGCTGGATGGGTTGCTATGACCCCTGCTCCCAGTCCTCTGACTGACCTTCTGCTCTCACTAAAGGTTATTGGATTTGGCTGCGAGCCACAGCGACACTCTCTCCACACGAGGCCACTGCACTGCACTGCCCTCACCTCACTTCACTTCAGCAAAGCCCAGCCTCCTCATTCACACAATGCACCCTGCGAAGAAGAAACACTAAATCTCATTTGAAGAAATATGCCTCGACATGATACTCTATGCTTAGCGCATCTTTGAATCTTTGCTAATAATAAATAAATCAAAGTTAGATCAGTTTATGGTCTTTTTTTTCAATGAAAAATGAGAAATTGCTGTGCTTCTCAGCAGTGCAACAGGCTGGTTCCTTGGTGTATTTTTCTTTCCTCTGGTAGTATTTTTGTATACTCACGGTGTCACAGGTACGTCCAGAGGGGGGGGGAAATAAGTCCCCTGGCACATACATAGCCTAGGCTTGTGCACGTGCCTTTTCTAAAACAGCAATGTGTGTGTGTGTGTGTGTGTGTGTGTGTGTGTGTGTGTGTGTGTGTGTGTGTGTGTGTGTGTGTGTGTGTGTGTGTGTGTGTGACACCTGCCCCATTTGCTCCTCTCATTTGTGGTTTTCCTAACCCGCACCCTGGAATTCATTCCACCTCCCCTGAATTCTCTCTCCTTCCCTCCTTCCCTCTTATTTCCCTCTCTCTATTTCCTTTCCCCTCTCTACCCTCTTCCAACCTTTTTCCGAGGTCTTTGGGCATTGCCTTGGTGTTGTTACTGGCCAGAGTGTGATGGAGTGTGGGTGGAGGGTGCAGGTGGGTGGGTGGGTGGGTTTGGTTCGAGAGCGACTGGGCTGGGCGCAGCCAGCACTTGACACGCGAGTCGAGGTTGGGGGGCGGCGGCAGTGGCTGCGGTGGAGACGGAGACCTGGCCGGGATTAGAGGCGAAGGTGGAGGGATATTAATGTAAAGCGAGGGGGACAGGGGCGCTCCCGTCCAATTACTCTGCGCCCTGTCACCGCCACCCGGCCCCGCAAACAACAGAGGAGGACAGGATTAATTGCCTTGGACTCTGCCCCCGTTACAGGCCCAATTATGGAAACATATTGGCTCCCAGCGTTGCTACAGCCACTGCTGTGCTGGGATATTGTGTGAAATTTTTAACCGCTTTCAGAGGTCAGGATGAGAGGACTGGGGTGTGTGTGTGTGTGTGTGTGTGTGGGGCGGAGGGGTGTGAGGAAGGCTGCAGAGAGGTGGGGAAATGGTGTGTGTGTGTGTGTGTGTGTGTGTGTGTGTGTGTGTGTGTGTGTGTGTGTTGGCTGACTGCAGTAGCTCTGCTTGAAACATAATCCTGGAACTGATCTTCACAGCATAAATGAAAAAAAAAAACAACAACAAAAAACAACAACACCACCACCAACAACAACAACAACAACAACAACAACAATAACAACAACAACATAACAATAGATAAATAAATACAAAATAAACACACAGCAATGAGATCCCCACCTTAGAGATAAAGTAGTTTGACTGGAGTTTTGGCTCCTGTTGCTCTGAGACCTGTAATGATCTTCGATGATTAAGGCTCCATTGTGTTTCTCCAGACCCCTTGTACATCTCAGTCAAGTGCTGGATGCCTATCGATCGCACGCGTCTCGTCCTGCCCATATGCTCTTTTGCAATATCTAACTGCTTTCTCCTCTGTAATGAGACCTATAGCTGTCAATTGGTTAAACATCAATACAAGAATGGGCCTCAACTGCTCCATGCTGAGGAGATAACAGTAAAAGAATAAAGGTAGCTTCACAGACAAAAAAGCTCCGGGATCATTTTCAAAAGCCAGCCACATAACTAATGTGTAGGTAATGTGAAACGCTAAATAATGAATTCTATATTTGGCTGTATTAAGACATTAGTATTTCAGACGGTAGCCAGGAGGCAAGTGCGTGGGACCTGTTCTAATAGGTTGATTAATTAGGGACTCATGTACATATCCTAATGGTCTTTCGGCGCTATTAGCACAATTAGCGACTTGAGCAAAGCAATACTTCACCTGGACCTGATTAAAAAGGTATCACATGCCGCTGATGCACAGTTCACGGGATCAGGGACGACAGAAATTAAACTCTACTTCCTTTCTCGCTCCACCTGTGCACAGCTCACTCACTCTCTTTCTCTATCCCTCCTTCTTTTCATGATTCCCTCTCTCTCTCTCTCTCTCTCTCTTTTTTGCTTGCTCTTTCTCCTTCTGGTATTGACGTTCCCTCTCTAAGGATTTCGGCGTCGGTTGAATTACGGCTGCAGGATCCCTTGTCACATACGCCGGCATTCTTGGAGCTACAAAAGAAGGTTTCCATGCAAGTCAGCGTGCGGCTGAATACCGGTAGTGAATGCACCAATGAAGAGCAGCTCACAATGAATCAGAGAGAGAGAGTCTTTCGCAACACGGTTTAATCGAAAAATAAACTCCACAAGCTATCAAAGCCTTGCTTTATTGTGGCTTAAGCACTCGGCCTGATCTGAAGTAGTTTTTGGAATCGATAGACTCACGATAGACTTATATACTTTTGAAGCAACTTGAATGCCGTGAAGAAATATCCACATATAATCACAGCAAAGCATCAGCAAATGGCTTTAGTTGTGTAACTTATGTGGCTAAGGCAGATAGCCTTTGCCAGTTGGTTCAAAGTGAGTGGCAAAGTAGTTCAATTATCCCACCAATGAAGAGTAATTTATTACGGAAATGGATTTGTAGTGGCCAAAGATCTTGGCCTCTCTGCTTCTCCCTAATGATGGGTATCTGTTAAGGAAAAAATGAGAAATCTTGTCGAGTTTAAACTCAGTATCGAACTGGGTGGTGTGTGTGTATGCGTGCGTGTGTGTGTGTGTATGTGTGTGTACGTGCGTGTGTGTGGGTGTGTGTGTGTGGGTAACCGACTAGTATTTTCCAATCAGCCAGTGAATGTGTTTCCTGGGCTGAGGAGAGAGTTACTGATGTCCCCCAAACAGACGGAGGGCAAGCTGAGCCACATTGAACCGGGGGCCCCCGTTGTTGACGGATGCAGACTTCATGAATTCTGAATTAAATTGGCCCTTGATGAATCTGAAATGCGTGCGCCCGGTTTTGGAGGCAATAGCAATCCAATGAAACGAACGCCGGTGCTGTACAAATAAAGCCATACATTCCGCTGAGAGCCTGGCTGGAATGAGACACAGGTGAGGAAAAATGACTGCAGCGCTGGGAAGTAGCACCAGAAGAGAGGGAGCAAGAAGGGGAACTGAGAGAGAGAGAGAGAGAGAGAGGGATAGAAAGAAAGAAATAGAAAGAAAGAAGGGAGGGCAGAAGGAGTAAACAGGGTGTGTTTTTGCATGCTTGTGTGTAAGTGTGTCTGTGAGGGAAAAGGGAAAAAGGAAAAAAAACGAAAACGAGAGACATCAGGGTGCATGTGTGTGTTATATGAATTGTGTGTGTGTGTGTGTGTGTGTGTGTGTGTGTGTGTGTGTGTGTGTGTGTGTGTGTGTGTATTAGAGAGAGAGAGAGAGAGAGAAATATTTTCTGAAATGTTTTTTTTCTTAAATGTTTACATGATATTTCTAAGTGTGTGTGTGTGTGTGTGTGTGTGAGAGAGAGAGAGAGAGAGAGAGAGAGAGAGACAGAAAGAGAGTTTAAATATGTTTTTTTTAATGTTTTAATATCTTTCATGTTAATACTGTATGTCTTGTTATGCTTTTGCAAAGCAACACTGAATTGAATTGAGAGAGGGACAGAGAAAGAGAGAGAAAAGGAGAGAGAGAACTGATAGAAAAAGCTGTCCAGACTGCAGTGTTCCAGCTCTGTCGTCTACTTTAGAGGGGAAGAGGAGCATATTGGCTGAGCTCAACCCCCCACACACGACCCGGCCCGGCCGCCCGGAGCTCATCAGGCAGGCAAGGAGACTGGAGGGCTGCTGAGGCCCTGGAGTAAATCAGCCTCCGCTCCCCAGCCTCCATTTCCCCTGGGGTTCCCGACCCAGCCACTCAAATCAAGCCCCACACACAGCAGCCCACTCAGGAATGGGAAATCAAGGGGACTGGGCCACTATGGATACCGCTGCTGCTGCTGCTACTGGGTCTAGTGCTGCTCATCTCACTGACTAGACAAACCAAATTTCACTGCACTGAGTGTGTGTGTGTGTGTGTGTGTGTGTGTGTGTGTGTGTGTGTGTGTGTGTGTGTGTGTGTGTGTGTGTTTTGTGGGTTTTTTTGTGCTCTCGGTCTTGCACTTTCTCTCTCTCCCTCCCTCCATCTTTTGCTCTCTCTCTTTCTCTCTCTCTGTCTGTCTTTCTCTTTCCCCCTCTCTTTCTCTCCTCTAAAAGTGCACTCTTAAGTTTGCATTTACGAAACAAGTATTCAGTTGGAAAAGGCTTTATCTGCATTTAAGTAGCCTGGCTTTGGTGAAGCAGCCGAGGAGAACGCTGGTGGTTCTCTAGTCTGCAGTGCTGATTTATGTTTGAGCC
Source organism: Sardinella longiceps (assembly GCA_027497455.2). Taxonomy (NCBI): domain Eukaryota; kingdom Metazoa; phylum Chordata; class Actinopteri; order Clupeiformes; family Clupeidae; genus Sardinella; species Sardinella longiceps. The sequence goes on along the minus strand of JAODXP020000021.1, from coordinate 15,807,762 downwards.
GGCGGAACGCGGAGCTGCAGTTTCGGCTTGGTCCCTCACAACACCACCCCCCCCCCTCACACACACACACACACACACACACACACACACACACACACACACACACCAATCTCCAACCTCCCCCTAGGCCACTGCAGTGACTAAGCACCTTAATGCTCATTCTCTCTCTCTCTCTCTCTCTCTCTCTCTCTCTCTCTCTCTCTCTCTCTCTGTGTCCCTCTCTTTCCCTCCCCCTCTCTCTCTCTTTCTCCCTCTCCTGCCCTCCTCCTTGCATACTCTAATGTGAATAATGTTTCTCCTCAAAGTCCCCAGTAATAAATGAAGTGCCATTCGGCACAATGGCAAAGTCAGGGCCTGTATTGATTAGCTCTCATCACAGGGCTCCGTCCCACTTCCATGATTTATGATTGTCTCTTATTTTTACATTAGCTGTCAAATTCATCTTGTCTCCACTCTCACGCTCGCTGCATGGGGTCAGGCCGTGGAAAACGGTAAACATTTTTCGCCATGTGCCATGCACCATGCAGCGCGTGCCACGTTCGTGGCCGCCACTGGTCAGTGCCTCTGCTCATGTTGGCACCTCTGCAGGAGAGCTGCTGCACCACAAGAGCTGGTCAGTGGCGTGGCATCGCCCAGTGCCCAGGTCAGACACACTGTAAAAAAGGATTTGTGGAAAAATTGTGTGGAAACTCTCAAATGAGTTACAGTAAGTATAAGTAACTATAATTTTTCTTTTTCCAGTTAAAAGCACTTTATACATCTAATAAAAAAGACTTTGTACATCTAAAAAGACAAGTTATAGTTACTTAACTCATTTGAGGCAACAAGTTTCCACACATTTTTCAAGTAACCATTACAAATCCTTTTTTACAGTGCACTACTAGGTAACCACTGACAAAGCACTGAGTAAATGCCCTTTGTATGCCTCAGTGCATTAGTCACAGCGTGTTCATATGTTGCATGGAATACAGGGCGTAACTTGAGATTAGGATTGTGAAGTAGCCGGGACTAGTAGTCCAGAAAGTGTGGGTTCGAATCCCGGCTGTCACCGTTAAGGCATCTAACCCTTAACCCTTAAAATTTGATCTAGGGGAGACTGGCTCTGAAAGAATTGATAGTTGAGAAATATTAATTGCTCTGGATAAAAACGTTTAATGCGTAAATGTAAATTTAAATGTAATGAAGTCTGGTCACGGAGGAGTTTACTGATCACAGACATTTGACCTGCAGTGATCCTGCTGATGAATTAAACATATATAGTTTAGCTGGAAATAATTTTACTTATAAACAATGAACAAGGCCTTATTAAGGGGAAAGAGAACAGTTACTGAGATAGAAAAACAATAGGAAGACCTTTTTTATTATTTTGTTTGGCCCCAGGAGAAATGACAGGATTTGGTCAGTAAGAGTGTAATCAGTTCGAGTGACGAAGTCGTATTAAATTGAAGTCACTGAAATGGTGTTGTTGAGATTATGCTAATTTACTTCAAGGACAAATCATCATTTGATTATTTTTTCTTTCTTTTTCTTTTTCTTTTTCTTTTTTTTTTTTTTGGCTGCTCAAATATAGAGTGTTTCTATTAGTGATCCTGAACTTTTCCAAAGTAGTTTGCATTTTGTTTATGAAATCATTTGCTTTGTGTTCATGCTTGGCTAGGAAAGTGTCATCTCTAATTTGCAAGCCTGCCGTCTGATCTTCCCTCTGAGTCCTTACCTTCTTCCGGCCTCTGTGGGACGACGGAACGTTCCGGGCTCCGCTATTTGCCGTCATGAGATAAAAGTGCAGCTTTCAATTGCACCACATCAATTCCACCTGTAATTTTGAATCACATTGAACATTAATATAATTTCCATAATTGCTCCGAGACATATAGAAAAGAAGGGAGTCGCTCCTCTTGAAAGAGAGGACGAAAGCATCAGAAGAAAAAAGAAAAAAAGAAAAGAAACAGCACCTCAAGATGACAGCCCGGGTGACACCTATGGCACAAATATCTATGGTTGTCTGTCTATTTATGAATCGGGATCTCAAAATAAAATGGGACATCACCGCAAGGCAGCGATCAGCTATCAATTTAAACACAGTGTCCAGCGCTGTCAATTTAGAAGACTGCCTATTTCCCCCCAAACCACATCTGGCAAAATGTCAAGGTACACAGTGATAAGTAATGGTAACCTCTTTTCTTAGGTGCCCCCCCCCCCAACCCCACCCCCCAATCTCTACCACCCATCCCTGGCGGTGGTGCCGGCTCTCTGTAGCCCGTGGCTTGAAGCGATAATAACAGGCGTGAGTGAGAGGTGTCCGGGGTTGAAGGAGGGCCCTCTCACTGTAATGGTGGGAGCTGTCTGTTCCCTTCGAGCCCCTTTGGCCTCCGATTCATTGAGATTCCATTAGAAAAAGGGTGGGAGAGTCGCCGACACCCGCCAGCCCCCCGGCCTCACTGACACTTGCTCGGGATCGCGACAAATTGCCTCTGTCATAGAGGAGGAATCTTTTTTTTTTTCTGTTCTTCCTTTTTTTTTTTGGTCTCTGTGTGTGTGAGATGAGAAGTAAATTAAACATATAATCACACAAGGAGCGCTTCTTTTTCCATCGTCCTTCTCTCATGACAGAATGTCCTGGACTCAAGTATTGAGGAGCTGACACAACGTGAAGTGCATTCTCCACGTTCCTCTCTCTCTCTCTCTCTCTCTCTCTCTCTCTCTCTCTCTCTCTCTCTCTCTCTCTCTCTCTCTCGCTCTGTTTCTTTCTTTTCTTCTTCTTTTGAGCATTCGGTGCTCATGTTCCCCATTTTCAAGAGGCCCTGAAAGCAATGTGGCTAAACCTCGAGACACGCTGATGGTTCTGAACAGGCCCCTTTTTACTGTTCCCCCCTTTCCCCAAATCACCCCTGTTTTTTGATGCCCCGCTACTATGCCTAGACACCCCTCACCACAATCACCACCACCACCAGCAGTAGCAGCAGCACAATCACCAGCACCATCCTCACCCAAAGGAGCCTCTGGAGATGGGCACATTCTCTGAGGTGATAACCTCATCAGTTATCTGTGAAACACGGACAATGGCCCGTGAGATATTACACACACTTCGGTACCGGCATCGTCTCATGGTTCATCAGAATCCAAGCGGCTCAGAACTGTCGTCTAGTGATGGTGTTTTTTTCCCCCTCTCCACTCCCACTCCACCTCCCTCCCCTTCCCACCCCCCAACCCCACTTACACACCTTTTCGAATCCATATTGTGTCGTTAAGCTAGTCGGAGTGTGTTACTGAGTCGAGCCGAACACCAAGTTTAACGCCAAGAGCTAGTGGAAGCAGCAGCGATAGAGGAAGCGAGTCTTTTTTTTTTAAAAGAAAATAAATAAATAAATAAATAAAAACAAAAAATGAGCTACTTTGTGCAATTGAGCCAAGGGGACTGATAGCATTGGCCTCAGCGCTTTCACAGGTATTACCACCCACTGACTGTAAGTGCTAATGAAGGCGGCATTGAGTTTATAACATGCTAAATGATGCGGCCCACTCCAGATAAACACGGGGCCTAAATAAACGATTTGGCTGGTAATTGCGCTCTGCCGGGCCTTGCTAATAGAGTCAACTTCACTGATGAGAGGGTTAACTTCTTTTCCGAAGAAGCCTCTCGCCGGCTCGTTGCACTCTCATTGCTGCTGAGATCTTGGCATTCCCTTGGTTATCAGTGTACTTAAAAAGAAAACCTAATTAGATGCCCCCCCCACCCCCCTCCCTCCCTACCACCCTACCAAAAAAAGTCTTCTTTTTTTTTCTTTTTTTCCTAATTAGGTCCTTAACATAATTAGCAGGTGATGTTAATAACCTCTTTTAAACTCTATTAAAAGGCTGTTTGGGAGTGAGTGGGGAGAGGAGAGTTAGTCCTGGGGGGGGCTGGAGGGTGAGGGTTGAGGATGGGGTGGTGGTGGGGGGGGCATGGGTCTCTCGGTGGGTGGGGGTCGGAGCAGCACACACACGGGGGCAGGAGAGGAGCGGAGTGGTTGAGCAGCAGGCCTTGGGAGCGTTCAGTTCATCAGGGCTGGAGTGGAGTGGCAGCGTATTACAGGCCAGGGCCCTCAGGAGCCTGCTGCTCATCACACTCCGAGCTCCCCTCACGTATTAATATGATCGGCTGCTGCTGCTGCAGTGGTAGAGAAAGCCCCAGTGTAGCCCAGCACACCACCAGGGCCCTCTCCTGGGGCACACGTCACGTCAGCCGGGGTGGCAAGGAGGGTAGTGGAGAACAAAAGGCCTGGGTTGGGGGAGGGAGGGATAGGGGTGGGGTGGGTGAGAAGGGGGTAGTTGGGGTGGGTTTGGTTGGGGGAGGCTGTGGGGGAGCTGTCAAGTTACAATAGGACTGTCAGGGAAAATGGTGGCGGTGTTGGATGTACTGGAAGGGTTTCCTTTTTTTTTTTTTTTTTTTTTTTTCGAGGGGCGGAGGTAGGAATCCACCAGGGGGCATTGTGTGTTCAGTAATGTTCTCGCAAATTACCCCTGCGGAGTGAAACTTGGGCAGAGGGGGTTGTGTGTGTGTGGGGGGGGGGAGAGAGAAGCCATTGTCATTAATGTGACTCGGGTGAAAAATATTCATGTGGGTTTGGGGAAATGCTTGAGGTTCCGGTGAGTGGTCTGCGGGCTCCGGCGAGGAGGAGGAGGAGGAAGATGAGGAAGAAAGCGCTGTCGACCAGAAGAGCCCAGTCCTCGTCCTTAATTAAGTATCTGAAACATCAATTTAAATGTAAATATGGGTGGTGCAGCTCCACTCATGCGTAAATTAGAGGGTTGGCCCGGCACATTTCTCCCTCTCCTTCCTAAGTCCCTACTCACTTACACTGACATCTGCTCACATCTGCTGGGCCGCAGGCTGTCCCCTCTGCACACACACACACACACACACACACACACACACACACACAAACACACACACACACACACACACACACACACACACACACACACACACACACATACACTGGCATATACACAACACATACAACACACACACACACACACACACACACACACACACACACACACACACACACACACACACACACACACACACACACACGTCTCACATAACACGTACTGTATGCTCACACAAACACACACATAACACACTCACATACAGAAACACACTCACGCACATACAGTACACACACTGGACCCACTAGAACAATTAATGTCATGCGTGCACATGTGTACACAAAAGGACACCAACAAACTCCAGGATGCATTTAATGCATATAAACACATCAATGACCCATCAGTGTCCACACAAAACCTCGGAGCAAAGCCTCTAACTGAGCACAGGGGTCTCTGGTTAAGGGGTTTAGGGCTTTTTTTCCCTCCCTCTTCCAGATCATGCACGCAACCACAACACAGCAGCGACAACAGCAGCGACAAAAAACAATCAAGGCAAAACATGGCAGTTATGATGATGGCGGTGCCTGGTGTGTGGAGCTCCGTCTGTTTGCATTTGATGACCCACTTAGGAGCCATTGCTCCACGCTCGCCACTAATGTGTGTGTTTAGGATTCTGCCTTTTTTTAAGTGTGTGGTGTTTTTTTTTCGAGTGCCAGAATCAATCCAGCCCCTCTAGTTTAGTAAGTGTGTGTGTCTGTGTCTGTGTCTGTGTGTGACTGTGTGTGTGTGTGTGTGTGTGTGTGTGTGTGTGTGTGTGTGTGGGTTGGTATTTGTGTGTTTGTGAGGCTTTTGCCTTGGGCTGGTCCTTATATTTATTCCCTTCGACTGGAGCAGTCAGGAGTGAGCTTTTGGCGCGGCGCTTTGAAAGATTTATTTACCACTGGCCAAAGGGCTTCCAGCAGGTGGAGAGGGAGCTGATTTCTGGGACTCTATCCCTTCCCAACACACACACACACACACACACACACACACACACACACACACACACACACACACACACACACACAATCTCAGTCCTCCTCCTCTTGGCATGCCTACTTGGGCCCTGCAGATCCAATGGAGTTGCTGCCCAAAAAAAAAAAAAAAAAAAAAAAAAAAACCTTTCCCTCGCCCGTGTCTCAGAGAGAGAGGTGTGTCAAGAGACTGCATGCCATGTCCGCTAAAGGGTTTGCCGAGGCCTGTGCCTTGGCGTGGCACGGAGTGGCGTGTAGCATAGCGTGTAGCATCCCGGCACGCCAGAGCTCCTTACATCCTGTGCCATGACACGCTGACGAGGGGCGTGAAGCTGGCGGGTTGGAACGGCGGCACGGGGTGGCGATGGGGTGGTGATGTGGTGGTGATGGGGCTGAGCTGAGCGGAGCGGCTGAGCTCAGTGGAAATCTCTTCCTGCTCCCCTGGCGTAAACCCTGCCGGCCGGGTGTGAGGATCCCGCTGGACTGCAGCAGGCCTGAGCTCCCTCACTCACTCACTCGCACTCTCACTCGCACTCTCACTTTCACTCAGTCGCTCTCTCTCTCTCTTGCTCTCACTGTTTCTGTCTGTCGCAGTGATTAACTCTGGGCTTGGGCCCATCTTCCTCTCTCTCTCTCTCTCTCTCTCTCTCTCTCTCTCTCATTCTCTCAATCCTTCTCTCTCTCGTTCCCTCTCTCTCTCTTCCCCTCATTCCCTCTCTGTCTCTCTCTCATTCTTCTTTCCTATGTGGGTAAGGTGCACTCTAGCTGCCTCTAGACAAGGGGAAAGCTAGAAATGGGGGGCCTATGGCAAAAATAATAATTCCATTTTGGGCCCTCAAACATTGATTATAATATTAAAATGTTGTCTGGGGCCCATTATTGTCAGTGCCCCCGGCCCCCATCTCCCTCCCCCAATGGCACCCCTGCTGTAGGTCCCTCTCTATGTATCAGTGTATCTCTCACTTTCCCACGCTTTCTCTGTATAATATGCATAAATACAAACACACACACACACACACACACACACACACACACTCACACACACACACACATACACACACACACACACACACACACACACACACACACACACACACACACACACACACACACACACACACACACACAGGTCCATATCTGTCCTTCCTCAGTCTGCAGAGGACCATGGCTTGCTTCTATCTCTCCATCTGGTGGGCCACTTGGACTAAGGTCATAAAGGAGGGATGGTGGCAGCGACAGTGAAGGTGGTGTGTGTGTGTGTGTGTGTGTGTGTGTGTGTGGGGGGGGGGGTGTAATGATTTAATGGGACTAAAGGGAGCAGACACCTTACTTATAGCCCCCCTGAGGAGCTCCAGTCACCCCCCCAACCCTTTATAACCCCCCCACTCAGCCACACACCCCCCACCCACACACACACACACCCTTACTCTCCCCCTCCCCTCCTCCTGTCCGCATCCCATTGGCCTAATGGGTGAAGGGGAGGCTGGATGGACATCAGGGACGGTGTTCCGCTACTTAGCTCTTTTAACCTGCCCAAGAGCTGATTAAACAGCCAATATTCAATCATTTCCAAAGGAAAGACCGGAGCTGAGGAAGGAAAAGACGGGAAAGGAAAAAAAGAAAGATGACAAAGAGAAGAGAAAGTATAAAGTATAGAAGGAAAGGGGCTTGAGATGGAGGGGGTGAGAGGGGTGAGGGGGGGTGGGCTCATAATAATTTCTTTTGTGCCTCCTCTCCAGATCGCCATAATCTAGATCATCGCATTAAATGGTGACACTCTTGTAATGACTTGAGAAAATCTTAGCCAAGCTCATAGAGGGGACAGGCATTAAGGATGGCAATTGAAGTGCGAGAGCGAGCGGGCGAGTGAGAGAGCGTCAGCGCTGCGAGGCGAGGGGAAGCGGCCTGGTAGGCTTGGTGCCACTGAGCTGTAAGTCACTAGTAAGGGTATTAGACTGACACATAGACGTCGAGTAACAATGCGAATCTGTCTGTCGGGGCAGCCCAAGCCTCGTCGCTAATAAGGAAGTATTATGGTATTAAAGACTGATGGGGAGGAAGAGATTCAACAGCTGACATTCTCTCTGTCTCTTGCTCTCCCTCTCCCTCCCTCCCTCTCTCTCTCTCTATCTATCTCTTTCTTCCTCCCCTACCATTACCACCATCACTACACGCTGCAGCCATCATCACCTCCACCACCACCACCACCGCCTCCACCTCTGGCAGCCTTTACTAGTGCACTTTGTTCGCCCGTTGGCTGGGGTTAACCTTTGGGTAGAGGGTGCACATGCCGACAGGATATGTCTGAGCCTGCCAAAACAAAACAGGCTTGGTAATCTTTAGTAAGACCCCCCTTCCCCCTTCCCATATCCTACTAATTGGTTCATGGCAGGGCCAGCTTTTTTTTTTTTTTTTTTTTTTTTTAAAGAACATGATCCTACAGTCAATTTGCAACTCTGTTATAATGTAATAATTTGCGAAAATCCCACAATTCCAAGTCATACTGGGGAGATTTGGCCCCGATGGGCAGAGGATGTGTGTTTGTGTGTGTTCCTGTGTGTGTGTGTGTGTGTGTGTGTGTGTGTGTGTGTGTGGGATGGGGGTCCTTTCGTGCCAGCTCTGTGCTGTTGCCCGTTGGCAGCGGAGGCTCCTCGTTGGAGGACCACCCCGCCGTGGTGGGTAATTCCCCCGTGCTGTCGGCAGACTGAGCTCTCTGCATCCTGGCATGGCTCCCCGTCCCCATTCTTAGTCAACAGGATTAGGCCTGCTTATTGCTGGCTCTCTCCAGGATCCACCTATACTCTGCATTGTATGTGTACAATGCTGGCTCGCCAATTTGGCTACGATTGGTAATGTTTTTCCCTCATCTCTCTCTCTCTCCCTCTGTCACTGTCTCCCTCTCTATCTCTCATTCTCTCTCTCTCTCTCCCCAGCTTGTTGTGTTTGTTCATTGAGAGAGAGAGAGAGAGAGAGAGAGAGAGAGAGAGAGAGAGAGAGAGAGAGAGAGAGAGAGAAAGAGGGGAGGTTTTTTTGGAGAGAGAGAGACGATGGAAAGGAATCATGCTCTGCCTCCAAAACATTAGATTTGAGTTCATTAGCCACGGCGTTTAAGGAGTAAATAGAAACAAAACAGAAAATAGATTATCCTTTAGCCCCATTTCAAGGCCCTTAGTGGGAACAGGGCTGTGTGCCGCTCGCCAAGCTCGTGTGAATGCTATTAATGACTAATTTGAAGCTGTTTTGACCAGTAGGGGCACAAGCGTGAGAGGAGAGAAAAAAAAAGAGGAGGGGGAGAGAGAGTGAGTGAGAGAGGGGGTGGCTGAACCAACCGCCTTGATAAAGGAGGTGCTGTAGTGTTTATTGCCTCTATTTCTCTCTCTCTCTCTCTCTCTCTCTCTCTCTCTCTCTCTCTCTCTCTCTCTCTCTGTGTGTGTGTGTGTGTGTGTGTGTGTGTGTGTGTGTGTGTGTGTGTGTGCACTTTCCTTAACACTTGCCCCATGCTATTTTCACCCCAATTAAAATCCTGTGTTTGTTTTGCTCCCTGGTACACGGAGCATTTTCTTTATTTTGTGGGAATTCAGATTATGGAGATTTGCCTGTGTGTGTGTGTGTGT
>JAODXP020000021.1:15790763-15793263 GCA_027497455.2 Sardinella longiceps | reverse complement strand
ATGTGTATGGACAAGCTGTCTACATAACATATGTTGTATGAACAGTATAAAGGTGAATCCTTACAATATAAACATATACAATGCATGAACACACTCATTTTGTGATTTATAAAATATACATTTAGTTGGTGTTATTTCCAACCCAGAATTTGCAATATAAACATGACGTTTTTGGACTAAAATCAATATACAGTCTAGAGGATTGAGAAGTTGTGTTTTTGTGTGAGTATACTTCACATGTGTCTGACAGTCCTGATTGAATAGTAGAGAAGCACATTTTCATGGTGTGATACTTCATACAAGTCCCATGGTCTCATGCATCTCTTTCCTCCTTTGTAGTTTGTTTATATTGCTGGTGGCTCTCTGTGTTTTTAGCTGGGCAGTGTGGATGGGGGGGGTTTGTGGATGGGGTTTTGAGTCCTTTACTTTTATATTCTTTCTCCCCTTGTCCAGAATTTCCTCTGTCATGCAGCTGCCACCACAGGCCTTAAAGCCTCCCTCCCAACGCTTCCCCACTTTCTTTTCTTATCTTTTCCTCACCCCTCTCCTCCTCCTCCTCCTCCTCCTCCTCCTCTCTTCTTTCTCCCCCCTCCCTTCTTCCCCCCCCCTTTTTTTGCTATCTACTCCCTCTTTTGCTATGCCTTCCATTTCTTCTACCACTCACTTCTATTCCACTCTGTCCTCCTCTCCCCCTCTCTCCCTCCCTCCCTCTTCTTCTCTTTCCCTCGCTCTCTCTCTCTCTCTCTTTCTTTCTCTCACTCTCAATCTCTCCACCTCCACCTCCCTCTCCTCCGCCTGAGCTCCCCCCCCCCCACACCCCCCCGCTTCCTGTTTCTCAGGCTGCACAGCCGTCACTCTGAATTATTTTCAATGAGCTCCTTTATAGCAGGCGCCAGATCTCAGCTCCAACCCATCACTGAGCACCGTGCCACGGACGCGCTCTGCATTTCTATCAGCCCTGAGCTCTCGCTCTGCTATTAACCCCTCTCCCTCTCTCTCTCTCTCTCTCTCTCTCTCTCTCTCTCTCGCTCTCCTTCCCTCCCTCCTTTTCTTCCTCACTCTATACTTCATCTCTCTCTCTCCCCATTCTCTCATTCTCTCTCTCTTTACATCCCTCCCCCTTCTCTCTCTTTTTTCTCTCTGTCCCTCCTTCTACTGCTTTTCTCCATCTCCTATTCATCCCCTTTTTCCTTCTCTTCATTCTCTCTCTCTCTCTCTCTCTCTCTCTCTCTCTCTCTCTCTCTCTCTCTCTCTCCCTCCGTCACCATCTCACTTTCCTCTCCCCTCGGTCTCTCTAGCAGATTTAGAGAAAGAGTGCAATGATCATCAGGGCTGCACAGCATGCAGATATTTAGGCTGGGTGGCCTGAGGAAATGTGTTTTGCCCGACGCTGCCGAAGTGAACTTGCCGAAAAACACCCCGCTTCCCTTGAGCCACTTTAGGAAGCCGCCTATACCTTACTAGGATTTACAACATCAGAGAGAGAAACTCTCAACGGAAATAGTTTGTGCCCCCCCCTTTTTTCCCCTGGTTATTGTGCATTCCAGGGAAGCTATCATGACCTGAACCTCAGATGTATATATTTTTTTATTTTTTTTTTATTTTATTTTGCTGTTTAGTGTGTTTAAAAAAATGTTTAAAAGTACTTAGTTTGATGCCTTTTGATCACCACTAAGTGCTTCTGGCCAGGATTAGGTTTAGTAAAATGGAAAGAGAGTCTCTCTCTCTCTCTCTCTCTCTCTCTCTCTCTCTCTCTCTCTCTCTCTCTCTCTCTCTCCTGCATCCAGCCTGTAATACACATCAAACCCATGTCTAGAACAGGTTGCTTTATTAAGTATCAGCCTTTGCCTTCCAGTCTTACTACCTTAGTTAGATATTTCTTACCGAATTTTTCATTTAAAATAAGTAAAGTATTTTTATTTTATTTTTTACATTGTGTTCAAATATTTTATTCAAATTACATGTAATATGTGAATGAAACCAATGGCAGTAGTGCATGTAGTATTGTAGAACAGGCTAGATATACTCACCATGTCGTTGCATATCATGGCTTGACCTGGCAATCCATCGTTGCGTCCTTTCATTACGGACTCTATGTGTGAAGTGGGCATTTTAATGACACTCGCAGTGGAGAGTTTGTTAGGGGCCTACTTAATTGTGAGCACCACTGGACGGCGACTTGTATAATTGATGTAATTGTGATAACATTGTGCCCATTTCCCATCCAACAGCACCTGTCAACAGGATGGTCTGTGCTGAAGGGTTCTTGTCATTAGCATTAGCATGGCTCAAATTGATTTCTCTCAGTGGCAACAAGCCCTGTTGAAGCAGAGCAGGCCACAGCTATTCTCACACACCATTCCAAACGGCTGAGAGAGAGAGAGAGAGAGGGGGGGGAGAGAGAGAGAGAGAGAGAGAGAGAGAGAGAGAGAGAGAGAGAGAGAGAGAGAGAGAGAGAGAGAGAGAGAGAGTGTGAAGAGAATAGAGTTTGAATAGAGAG
>JAODXP020000021.1:15763263-15778263 GCA_027497455.2 Sardinella longiceps | reverse complement strand
AATAAGCGAGGCTGATTAGACAAGCTGTCCAATCGTTTCAAACCAGAACTGAATGTCCTCCCCCCCGCCCTATAATCGGGTCAGGTTAAAGAACCTCTAGACCATGAATACGGATGAACAGCAATATTATGGTCAGGCTAACTTAGCTTAGCATCTTCTGCCTCCTAGTTGCATGCACAGCCAGTAATGGGAAACCTATGCATGTGTCCTCTCATGTGTTTCTATAACACACACACAGACACACACACACACACACACACACACACACACACACACACACACACACACACACACACACACACACACACTGTATATCTAAATGGACAGCTAGCAGGCAGGTACTGCTGGATCTAGGGAGCTGGCTGCCCACCGGTGTTTGCCTCAGCTGAGTGTGGCAGGCTATGAATTATATTACATCCTGAACATAGGGCCCACAGCTGGAGGAGTAGTACATCTTCAATTTCAAGACATTTCAGGAGAGAGAGAGAGAGAGAGAGAGAGAGAGAGAGAGAGAGAGAGAGAGAGAGAGAGAGAGAGAGAGGGGGGGGGTGCAAAAGAGACAGGCAGGGAGGAAAAAAGGGAAAGGAGATTCAATCTTCAAGCACCTTACAAATGTTTGCGTCAGTTTTCTTGTTTAAAAGAGAAAACCACAGAAGAAGAAGAAGACGGCGACAGAGAACGAAAAAGAAGAGGAACGAGAGGAACGAGGGAGGAGGTGGTGGTGATGGGGATGGTGTAGAAGAGAAGTAATGTCCACGACTCGATTTTTTTTTCTTCCCACCCCCACCCCATCTCTCTCTCCCTCTCTTTTTTTCTCTCTCTCTCTCTCTCTCTCTCTCTCTCTCTCTCTCTCTCTCTGTCTCTCTCTCTGTCTCTACTACCCCCCCCCCCCCCAAACTGTAGTGAAAAGATTAAATTGTTTACGAGCTCGGAGCCTGGCTGGCTAGCGCGGATGAGCCAAGAGCGACAGAGATAGACATTCTAATTCGCAGCTGTACTTAGCGCCCTGGTCCCTCTGTGCAACCACTAATTCTTTTATCTGGCTGCAACACTCCAGGCTCAAGCCACATTCATAATAATAATAAAAAAAAAAAACTAAGTGAAAGAGGCAAAAATTACTGTTTTATACGCTGTACAACTGATAAAAAAAAAATCTCTACTTGAATACTTGATTTCTCTCTCTCTGTCTCTCTCTCTTTCTTTCTTTCTTTCTTGGGCTTTCTCTCCCTCTCTCTCCCTCTCTCTCCCTCTTCCTCTCCATGTCCCCCTCCTCCCTTCCCTCCTCTCTCTTCTCTGTCTCTGTCTTTCCTCTCCCCTCAGCTCACAAAGAGACGGACTGACTGTAGTCTTTAACCCTTTATCTTTCCTGAGCAGAAAGACATTCGCAGGCATCTACACGCTAGTTCCTCTGTGGTGAGCGCCTGTGTGTGTGTGTGTGTGTGTGTGTGTGTGTGTGTGTGTGTGTGTGTGTGTGTGTTCAGAGGGAAAGAGAGAGAGAGAGAGAGAGAGAGAGAGAGAGAGAGAGAGAGAGAGAGAGAGAGAGAGAGAATGGTGGGGGCACTGGTTGGACGGTAGGGGGAGCCGGAGGCGATGGAGATTGGTGGTGCAAGTAGGTTTTAGATGGAGAGGGCATGTGATGTGGTGGTGGTGGTTGTGGTGTTGGAGTTAGTGGATGTATGTATGTATGGGGGGGTGTATTGGGGTAAAAGAGGTGGGGGTGGGGGCATTGGTTGTGGGCTGAAGGGGTTTGGTATGGGGGTAGAGGGGGTGGGGGTGTTTGGGAGGGGGGGGCCTGTCTGAAGGGGGTTAGAAAATACAGCATGGAGAAGAATTACTGTTATCTCCAAGCAGAAGAGGAAGAAGGCCCCGATAAGAACCTGCAGCAGCTGGGGGAGAATCAGGCGTGTGAGAAGTCGTGTTTCGAGGGGGTCGGGGTTGTAAATTCACTGGATATTCAGAGCGAGCCGGCCCTGCTTGTCTGTCACATGAGACTCAGCTATTCTCTCCCTCACTCTTCCTCCCTCTCCTTCTCCCTCCCTCCCTCCCTCCCTCCATCTCCCTCTCTCTTCCTTTCTTCTTTCCCCCACCCTCTATCCCGTCCCTCTTCTTCTTCTTCTCCATCTTCCCCTCCTCTCTCTCTCTTTCTCTCTCTCTTTCTTTCTCTTTTTTTTATATTTTATTCCTAGGGTCTGCTTCTCCGATAGGGAGGCATTGTGCAGACTCCACTATATAGAAAGCTCATCAGCGGCGCCGGTTGCCTTTCGGGCGTTATCTGGGGCTGGTAAGGTAACTGCGCGCTTATAGACTGCACACAGATAATGGTGGCAGAAGAAAGGAGATAAAGCGGGGACCTCTCCTCATTAACGGCTATCTCGGCCGCTGCAGACGCTGCCAGTATTGAGTGGTTAGCATGCGGAGCATAAATTAAAAAGAGCCGGGAAATAAAAAGAGAGAGGAGAGGAGAGGAGAGGAGGGGCGGTGGTAAATGACGGAGGGAGAGAGAAGGAGGGATGGGGAGAAAGAGAGGGAGGGAGGGAGGGAGGGGGAGGGTGGAGAGGGGTGGGTGCAGGAGGAGGATGGGAAGGGGGGGTATCATAACTGCTGATGGGGACACTCAGGGTACATTGGGGGGTGGGGGGTGAGGGGGCAGGGGTGGGTTGATGGGGAGGGAGGGTGGGCAAGAGGGCAAGAGAAATACCGCCACACATAAAGGTAGGAAGGTGGGTGGTGGTGGTCGTGGTGTGGGCAGAAAGAAGGGAGGGAGGGGTGGTGGTGGTGGACCCTCTGAAAAAGATTATCCCCCCTCACACACACACACACACACACACACACACACACACACACACCTTGGCTACACACAAATCCGTGTGTGCACTCAAAGCATGCATACACACTCATGCATACACATTTCACCTGAAACGCTGCACACACACACACACACACACACACACACACTCTCCCCTACTCATTCCCAGATGAACTCAGCCCCAGAGGGAGCATCATAATCTGAGGGTGTGCCTCTCTACGTCTTATTTGCAGTGTCATTTCATTTATTTACTGCGTCATTGCATCCAGATTTATTTATTTATTCATTTATTAACTTGTTTTTCTGCTTAGTTTATGGCTGTGGCTGGAACCTTCAGAGACTATAGCGGCCCGGCTCCGTCCCTTTCTGCATATCCCAGAGGAAGAATCAGAGCTCACCTATAGGAGACTTTGCAAATCCACATGCTGCTGGTGAAGGGAAGGGACATTCATTAATATTATTGTGGTGTATATATATATATTTATCCTGACAACCAGTGATGTACTCTTTGCCGAGACACACACACACACACACACACAAACACACACAAATAACACACATGCACAGATGAAAACATGCCCCTATGCACGCTCGAATATAAACAAATATCCAGTACAGACACAGATGGAAACACACACACACACACACACACACACACACACACACACACACACACACACACACACACACACCTCCCTGGGTCCTCAGTAACCCACAGGCTTTATGGTGCGGTGTGGCGTGCTACAATACTACATCTCAAACAGGTCATTTCCCCCGAGCTGCAGCAGTGGCTGAGAGCAGGTTAAATCTTCTTGAGGTATTGTTTAAACCGACTGCCTCTATGTGTGCCAGGCACATGCGCAAGCCTGCTACACACACACACACACACACACACACACACACACACACACACACACACACAAACATGTACACACACAGAGCTAGAAAAAGAGAGGTGGAAATGGCAAACTTGCATTCACACAGATATGAACAGACGCACACACACTCACCCGCAATCTACACACACACACACACACACGCACACACACACACACACACACACACACACACACACACACACACACACCACACACACACACATAGGAACAAACAGTGGAATATATACAATGTACACAATCATAGGCAGTCAGAACCATTACAGGATTAGAGCCATTTCAGACGTGTGTAGAGCTGTCTTTCTCTCGTTTAGTCCTTTTCAGCAAAGCCGACAGGGAGAGAAAGGGAAATAAAAGGGAGAGAAAAATGAAAACAAAAACAGCCACCTCACAAAGAGCCAAACAAAGCCCATAATCTCCTCCAGCCCCTGTTACCACACCATCGCAGACTGACAATTAGGAATATCAAAATGACCATGCAGACAGACTGAGAGAGGTACCCCTGCTTTTAGTGTGTGTGTGTGACAGAGTGTGTGTGTGTGTATGTGTATGTGTGTGTGTGTGTGTGTGTGTGTGTGTGTGTGTGTGTGTGTGTGTGTGTGTGTGTGTGTGTGTGTGTGTAGAGTCCTCTGTGGATGACCATTGAGCTGTAAATAAAGAAGTGCCCCCCCCCAGCCCCATTTTTTATCCCCCTCCTTCCTCCACACCCACTCCATCCCTCCACCTCAGCCTGTGTGTGTGTGTGTGTGTGTGTGTGTGTGTGTGTGTGTGAACAGACAATCCGTGGCTGCTGCTGCAGTGCTGGCTGGCAGACATGTTCCTGATAAACTAGTGCTCTCGCACGCCGGGCTTTACAATGGGGGCCCCAGGCTTCATTTGCATGACACAATTGGCTCTCCGTGCTGATGCGTTGCGGCTAGACAAGTGTAGCATTACGGGGGGAACAAGTTACCATGGGGAAGGTTAATATAGACAATAAGGGAAGCAGATAATGTGAATTGGGTTCCTGTTTTTCAAACCTCTTATCGGGCAGCCGGGGAAAATCGGCCCCTGCTTTTGAATAAAGGCGGATGCTTCAAAGGGCCAGCTTGCTGCTCAGGGTTCACAAATGCATACATGTATGGACACACGCACACACACACACACACACACACACACACACACACACACACACACACACACACACACACACACACACACACACACAAAACATGCAAAGTGTATATGATAAAGCAAAAATGTGCAAAAAAAAAAAACACTCAGAGACATTTTTAGCTATTCAGTTATTCATGCATGCACACAGAGAGGCAAACATACACACATATGCATGCATACACTCATTCATACATGCATGCATAGACACACACATGCATGCATGCACAGAAACCATATGTAAATGTTGCATACAAAGAGCGCATACATAATTCCAACAGATTGATGTAGTCATAAACTTATGAGGGGTTCTTTGGATGGTAGAACCTTCTTATCGGTATAAATTCCTGAGCCTATCTGTGGAGAGTTTTTATATCCCTGTCTTTTTAATGCCATTTAAGTTATTACCTCAGCTTGCACACACTTTGTAAGGTTCGATTTACTGTAATGAAACAATTGTGTTAAATTAAAAGTTCAGCGCTTCACCTTAACATGCGGCTTTAAAAAAAAGTGCAGTGAGCCTATTGTGTTGAGATAGCATTATTACAACAAACTTGTGAAAAGACATTTTCTTTATGTTTGTACATATGACCATGGTGTTGTTCTAAAATAGTGCACTGTGTACAAATAAAAGGTTTAATACGTATTACTGTAAGCATGTTTCAGGACCTGAAGCACATTTTTGAAACAGTGCACTTTTCTGCACTTTTTTCACTTGGGTTATGTAGCGATAACAACAAATTTGTGAGAGAGCGAGAGGGTAAATTATGTTGGCTCATATGACCATAGTTTGTTTGGCTATTGACCAATATATATATATACTGTATGTGTGTGTGTGTGTGTGTGTGTGTGTGTGTGTGTGTGTGTGTGTGTGTGTGTGTGTGTGTGTGTGTGTGTGTGTGATTTAAAATCACCGCATCAAAATCTGCAGATTCTGTAAAGATCAAGATCTTAGAAAAAAGACAGAAGACATGACTGAAAAGAGAGAGAGAGAGAGAGAGAGAGAGAGAGAGAGAGAGAGAGAGAGAGAGAGAGAGGTTTGGCCTGCCCCATTCAAACTGCCTCTCAGAGCTGCCCAGCAGGTAAAGCCTCAATTACCATCCTTCACCAGGCCCCTAACAAGGCGACAAAAGGCACTAATTTTTAATTTAATATTTGGGCTGCTGATGAGCCCCGTCCTACCAGGGAGGGGCCCGGGGACCGGGGGGAGGCCCGTGGCCCAGGAAGAGTCTCCCGTTGTGGGCTCCAGATGGGATGGGGATGGGGATGGGGATGGGGTAGGGGGGGGGTGGAAGAGGGGGCTGGTTGGTGGAGAGGGTTGTTAAAGAGCGACGATTGAGTACCTTAACGGGGCTGAATTAAGTCTGAACCCTGGGGTGTCTGGGGCTCCGCAGAGAGAGAGCTCTAAATCACTGGAGCCCGGGCTTCGGGTCCCCTGTCAAGTGCCTGCCATCATCATGACATTTAAAGCATCCATTAATTAGAAGGGCTGCCTGATGAGTTTTTGCTCGGCCGTTTTTTTGCATGCGTGTGTGTGTGTGTGTGTGTGTGTGTGTGTGTGTGCACGTACGCGCACCACCACCCCAATCACACCCGACACACTCCTTTTCATGGAAATAAATAAATAATAAGCCCTGTCATCTAACCCCCGCCGTCTTTGATCATTTGGAGAAAACGACCATTAGATCCTTAACAGCACATTACTAGATGGTGATAGTAGTACGGTGGCCCAGTGAGGGACATACAATACACCGGCCTGATGGCACCCACCACTGTGCCACTTAGACTGCTCCATTCAGTAGTAGACCCCTGCCTAATACATGTATACATACATAGGGCATTAGATATGAGCCTATTGCACATGAGGGATTGGGAATGGTAGAGCTAAAGTAGAGGATGCTTGTCTGGACTACTTGCCTAAGGCTTGGCTTTCTCTCGACTGTCACATGTTGTTGTAACGTAACGCCATGCCTATCTAAATTTGGACTGCTGCTCGGCGCTCTTTCAGAACAAGAGATTAAGGCTGAATGGTAGCGCTGGTTCATTTTGACTTAGCTGTCATGACAATTACAGATAATACAGAGATGGTAATAGGAAATAATATCTCAAGAAATCCCATGGCATCCTATGATATCCGCCATGACATGTGTGACATGTAAAGTAAATTATGACCAGTTTGGTTTTTGTGCTCCATAAAAATGGGTGTTTTGGTAATTTTATTACAGGCCTTGTTTGTTTGTCAACGGCACTAAGTCAGGTTAGTCTGTGTTTGTGTGTATAGTGTACGGGCAGATTGTATTTTGGAGTTTGTGTACAGTTTGCTTTTGTGTGTGTGTGTGTGTGTGTGTGTGTGTGTGTGTGTGTGTGTGTGTGTGTGTGTGTGTGTTGGGGGGGGTCTAATAGTATAGCACTGGCTTTGTGTAGCTCTGTTCATGACCTGATACCTTTGTGTGTGTGTGTGTGTGTGTGTGTGTGTGTGTGTGTGTGTGTGTGTGTGTGTGTGTGTGTGTGTCTATGTGTGTGTGTATGTGAAGTTGGCTGCGTGACTAAAAATAGAAAGGGATAGATTTCCTCCTGGGAATGACACCCCATTTGTTTTCATTTTGAAGATGGTCGTCCCCGCCAGATTACACGCCTTGGCTCCCCGCGAGGCCTGCCGCCCTCATCCTCCATAGCCACCTTCTCTTAATGCCCTCCCTATTAGCTCCTAATGGATCGGGGAGCAAAACAATGACCTACTAAAGAATAGACAGAGAATTCACCTGTGATTTATCTATTTACTCTGGGCTCTCTCTCCTCTCCAGCCAGGTGCACAAATAAACTGTTTCTTCTCTCCACCTCCTCCTCCTCCTCCTCCTCCTCCTCCTCCTCCCGTCTCTTGCAAGGGCTCCACACGACCCAGGGAGATGAAGTCAGAATCATCCCAAAGTCAGGGCAGGAGCTTGGGGGGGCTTGTGTGGAGTGCAGGCCTGGAGATCAACTCCACCACCACCACCACCACTACCACCACCAATGCAACAAACAATCCCAGCTCTGTTTGTTTATTTGTTTGTTTGGAAGAGGTATGGACTATAGACTATATTATACTATACTATACTATACTATACTATACTATACTATACTATACTATACGAATGAATGTCTTTATCGTCATTGTACAGGTATAGACTGTAGTTTTAACAATAAAAACTAAAACAATGCTTGAAGTTTCTATTTCTATTTCCTTCCCAAACTACTTACGCTATGTTAAAGGTATAATCCGGAGTGAATCAACACATAGCTCTGTTGTTTTATACTGCTAAGCTTATTGCATTATTGTAACTGAATGAGGCGTGTCAAAAACAAGATCTAATCAATTTGCTTTCGTTTTGAAATGCCCCATTCCGTTACCGTTAGCTGCCGTTTCGCTATCTCAGTCTGCGTTGCAAGAAATACATTGATTGAGGTGGCTATCAATAGCGCTTGGCACTGTAAAACAATGGGGCTACATGTTGATTCACTCCGGATTTTTTCTTTAAGATCATAATACTGTATGATATGGAATGTTAAAAAAGGAATCCCTGTGGGAATAGCTTGTTGAACACTATTTTAAAACAGTCGATATCCTCTATCTATATTACCATAGAGTTTGTTGAAGTTATGTTGCATTGTCAAATTGTTTCTCCAGCTGGAGTTTTGTCCCTTTTTGAAATTGACTTGAGTCTATCAAGCCACAATGTGCGATTCATATGAAAGAGCATTTAACCAGCACTCCTGCCTATCTTCTTCCTATTGCCCACAGGGGAGTATGTGCCGACTCTGTTATTTCAGCTCCCTAATTCTGACTGTGCAGATTGGGGAGTTGGAAGTGCTTTAGGTGTCGCTGGGAAGGAGAGAAATGATGACGAGGACATTGTGCTATCAGAAAAAGTAATCAGGGGAATTCAGAGTCGTCAGTAATTTCATCCCGGGTCAGGCCATTTTGATCCACTCAGAATTGCCATAATGTCAAGAGTCAGGATCCATTTTTATATGAAGTCAATGTAGCTCCCGGTTCCTGGAAGCCGCACAATTCATCGACGACAATAACAGAACCAGAATAGTCCCTTAAACTGCCTTTTAAGGCTGTGCTGATGTCTATTAGGGATAAGATGTGAAGACTCTAAAATTGGTGGCAATTTAATTAAAAAGCTGAAAAGTACAGAGGGGAATGGAATAAGTGGTTCGATATAAAACTGCCTGCAAATGAATTCCTCAAACACACTCGAGGGAAACCACTCAAGTCACTTAGCCAACCAATAACTAAAGTTCTGTTTTCGCTCTTGCGCTCGCCCCACAAACGGAATGTATTATTTAGTACACGTTCTGCGATTAATTTGACTCTTGCTTGTTTTTGCGGCATTCAACGTTGGTGCTAGGAGAAATTGCCTGCTTAAAGTTTAATGGGAGAGGCGAGGGATTGGTGTAAGTTGGAGACAGTGGAGGATCCACAGAATGTGTGTGTGTGTGTGTGTGTGTGTGTGTGTGTGTGTGTGTGTGTGTGTGTGTGTGTGTGTGGTGGGTGTGTGTGTGTGTGTGTGTGATGGGTGTGTGTGTGGGGGTTAGTGTGTGTGCAGGTGTGGATGTGGTCTGTTTTGTGACTTATTTTAATTGTGTAATTGTCTCTCTCTCTCTCTGTGTGTGTGTGTGTGTGTGTGTGTGTGTGTGTGTGTGTGTTTGTGTGTGTGTATGTATGTGTGTATGTATGTGTGTGTGTGTGTGTGTGTGTGTGTGTGTGTGTGTGTGTGTGTGTGTGCTGGTCTGAATGTAAAGGTGTGTGTGTGTGTGTGTCCAGTTCTAATATTGATCTTGTGAGCTGTGCAGGTGTCTGCCCTGAGATGGTGGAAGTGCACCCAGGCAGAGAAAGTGAGGGAGGCAGCTATAGGGATCGTGAGAGGTAAGCAGGGAGGGAGGGAGGGAGAGAGAGAGAGAGAGAGAGAGAGAGAGAGAGAGAGAGAGAGAGAGAGAGAGAGAGAGAGAGAGGACATGGCTGGTTGGGTTGACCCCGGTCCAGTCCATGACACCCTGTTGGATTTGGACCCTGTCAGCAGAAACGCCCCCAGCGTAGCGGAGGGGGAGTGCAAACAGAACACCTCAGCAACCCTCCCTCCCTCTCTCTCTCTCTCTCTCTCTCTCACTCTCTCTCTCTCTCTGTCTGCCACCTTCTCTTTCCCTTCTTTCCAATCTCCCTGTTTCTCTGTATCTTGTTCTTAATTCCCCCTCCCTCTCTCTCTTTTTCTATACTTTCTATATCCTTCCACTTTTTACCTTACGCTCCATTCTCTGTCTTCATCCACCTCTCTCTCTCTCTCTCTCTCTCTCTCTCTCTCTCTCTCTCTCTCTCTCTCTCTCTCTCTCTTATCATCAGAAAAACTCATTTTCAGGTTTCGGAGGGCTTTTGTCACTTGTTCTTGCTCTGGGTCTGCTCCTGTGGTCGTAAGCTGAGCTCATATTGGCCAGTCTCACAGTCTGTGTCTGTGTCTGTGCCTGTGTCTATGTCAGTGCTTGTGTCTGTGCCATTGCATGTGTGTGTGTGTGTGTGTGTGTGTGTGTGTGTGTGTGTGTGTGTGTGTGTGTGTGTGTGTGTGTGTGTGTGTGTGAGTCCTGCATCTCATCTTTCCCTCATCAGACCCCCTGTGTGAGAGTCTCTCCCTCTCTCCCCTATTTGTCATCTTCCCTCACAGGTCCCTGGGGAGAATTTATTGACGCTTTGTAACCATTGAACTCAAGTATATGGGGATATGCAGTTGACTCCTCTGCTTTCTTTCTATCCAATTTAATACACACACACACACACACACACACACACACACACACACACACACACACACACACACACACACACACACACACACACATACAGAGAGAGAGAGAGAGAGAGTACATACACACACCGAGAGACACATATGTAGTCAACACTCAAATAGTCATCCATTTCAAAGCCTGTTCCAATTCATGTGGCTCCAGTGCTTTCTGTCTTGTGAGGTCTATTCTTCCCCAATGGCAATTATTGACTGTTACGCTGCCAATTACCACACAGCCTTTCCTTTCCAAGGACGACTCACCCCCCCATCACCCCCACCACCACACACACACACACACACACACACACACACACACACACACCCTCACCTCTTCTCTTTCAGTGAAGTAATGGCAGTGCGCTGGCAGGATTTATGTCATGGGCTCATTTTCCTGTGTTTTTATATGTGCGCTGTAAACCTTTAACAGCTAATGCATTAACAATATCCCCCCTCTTTGTCAAATTCATTGCAAACGCGTTTGAGTGGCCTGCTCTTGTCCCTGCCCTATGCTTCTCCTAAGTGGAGCAGGCGTATCTTCCTCAATTCCTGCTGCACTCGAAAAATAGCCTATACCAACCCCTCAACACACACACACACACACACACACACACACACACACACACACACACACTCTCCCTCTCTTTCTCTCTCCTCTCCTCTCCTCTCCTCCCGCTAGTTAACTGTGGAGGTTTCAGGCTATTCTATCTGAAATTTATCAGGGAGGAATTGGGCCCAGGTCATTGTCAGATGGCCATAACCTCTTTGTGGAGGCCCTATTGTGGGGTGGAGATAAAGTGTGAAAGGCAGACAGTGAGCGGCCGGCCATGGGCAGACGAGTCCCTCTTCAGGTCATAATGCCAGCCAAGACGAGAGGCGGGTCGCCAGCGCCTATCGCCTCTCGCCGCCGCTGCTGGCGTACAATGGCGGAGTGTCGTTTTTGAGAAACACTCGGAACGGAGCGCTTCCATCACGGCGCGGTGGGATAAAAGGCGTCATTTCACAGGGGCTTTTTCATTGCCCGTTTAACTAGCTCTTGTTCCTGTGCGCTAATATCGCCCGAGCGAATTAGCATTTCAAACGCCGACGCAGGCAGCGCACGTGAGCGGGAGCGAGGCTGCATTGGAGTCCACTTGCTCGCTCACACACACATACATGAAAACACACACACACTCTCTCTCTTTCACACACACACACACACGTCGGTCTGTGCTCCCGCCCCTAGGTCCATGTGGCATTTTACAAACCCGAGCCACGTACCCCCACCCCACGCAAACACACACAAACACATACTCCCTACCCCCCCAGCCCTCCATGGCAAATTCCCCCGATTAGATTTGTAAATCAAAAACCAATATATAACATGCAAGAATTAATCTGTTTTATATTCCTTGGTTACATTTTTCGTGAAGCGCATTTGGAAGATTTAGAACGTATTTGCGCCGGCTTCTTTCAGCCATTATATGCTTCAGTTCATACATCTATTTGTGAGGCTATAAAACAGGCATTGACTACCCATGTAAATTGTGTTCCCCACAATAAATTATATGCATACTTGCAAAAAATACATAACCACTTGCTGGTTTCCTCTGTGTCTTGCGAATACCAATAACTTCCAGGGCCACAAACACTTCTGCCATTTGTTGTTTATTTCGTCTCGGTTTGGATGAAAGTTTGGATTTTTTTTTTTTTTTTTTTTTTTAAGGCTTCTCTCCTCTCTTCTCTTCTCTTCTCCTCTCCTCTTTCTGAGCTCCATCTCCCAGGTTCTATTAACATCCAAGCAGTGATGTTCTCAGCGAGCCGGGCTGGTTGAAAATGTCATTGACCTGCACACACCCACGGTTCAGCAGCTAATTCTTTCTCAGCCATAGCCCTCCTTCTCTGAAGCGACTCTCGCTCCCAGCCTCCCTTGTGTGTGTGTGTGTGTGTGTGTGTGTGTGTGTGTGTGTGTGATGGCTGTGAAATCTAATGCAAGTAGTGATTTAAAGGCCCACATCAGCACTGGTCTGTGTACATACATGCAGGATTTAGATGTGTATGGCCTGTGCATTAATCACAGTGTGTGTGTGTGTGTGTGTGTGTGTGTGTGTGTGTGTGTGTGTGTGTGTGTGTGTGTGTACACAGTGCACAGTGCAGTGCTCATTTTCTGTTCATGGACCACTGCCTGTTCTTCCTTACGTTAAAGATGGGCAGTATTCCATGTGTATATTAAGTTTTTTTTTTATCACTAAATGGAGTAAACCTAATCAGAATATGTCTGTGCTGAGAAGGTACACACGAGAGGCTTCCGGAAATTATTACATCTCGGCTTGTTCATCAACCAAATATCATGAGGCTCGCCCGTTTAGAATATTATCATTTTATAGCGCAATGATGACTACTCAATAATATTAGTGTTCAAAATTCATTCCATTTTTTTAACATCTAGTATTCAGGGCCATGTTTTGGTTTAACGGAACATATCTGTCAGAATTATGTTTAAGGTAAGATAAGCAGCCTATCCTTTCTCATTTCATCCATATAATTCTACTCAGGAAATCTCTTTTTCTCTCTCTTTCTTAAGAATTTTTATATTGTTCTAGTTACTTTTGCACTTTTAAAGAACTTTAAATGGTTACAAATATAGTGATCAATACAGTAAACATCTGCTGAGGAAAATAACATTATGTTTCCAATCATGGGATAACAAAAAAAAAATCTTCTTCCTAAAACAGCCGTAATAACTGAACTTGACTAGCTGCACATAAGTACGATTATCATTGTTAATGTTAGGAGAACATTTAGAGTTTTAGATTAGAAGACAGCTGTCAGGCAAATTTAAACTCATCATCACACAGAGCTGAGTACAAAGGTTAATTCTGAATTTTAAAAAAAAAGGAAAAAGAAAAAGAATTTCAAGAATTGATACAATTATAATCAGAAAGTATTTTGTAAAGGGTAGATCAGTTCTCCACTGCACCTGTTCTCTCTCTCTCTCTCTCTCTCTCTCTCTCTCTCTCTCTCTCTCTCTCTCTCTCTCTCACTTTCACTCCCCCCTCCTCTCTCTCTGTTTGTAGTCTTGTGTGAAGTCTTCTCACAGTTGTTGGGAAATAAGGTTTTGCTTGAGCTCTCATGTTTAGCCAGAGCGTTTAGGTGAGCATCAGGATCTCCCCATCTCCTCTCCATGCCCTGCAGCCATGGCCTGGGCAAAGGTCATGGGTCACGACCCTGACACCCCATCACCCCCCCCCCAACCCCCCCTTCCCAGCACTCACCAACCATCCAGCTCGCTGTCTTCTGTGGCACACGGTGGTGAGGCTGGTGGAAAGCTCATAAAATTGCAAATGGGAGCGTATTTTCCACAATACCCTGGGTAAACAGGAGCTGAGCACACACTCGCTCCAGCGCCATCAAATATTCATCTTGGCGTGGCTGGAGAGCCAGGAGGCTCCGCCGGACGGCCCTCTCTGAGTAAACAGTGGGGAGATTGCTGCCCTGTCGTCGTCTCGCGTCCCGCGCGCTATGCTATCACCGCCACTGCCCCACTATCGCCACCGCGGCTACCACTGCCACCGCCACTGCCGTCGCCACCCCGAGAGCGTGACAAATTCTCCTCCTAATTACGAGGAGCTCTGTGTGCTCTCACCGCATGGTAAATCCACCCTGTTCACACACACACACACACACACACACACACACACACACACACACACACACACACACTCTCACTCACTCTCTTTCTATCTATCTCTTTCGCTCACTCACTTACTCACATATGCACACACACACACACACACACACACACACACACACACACGTGCGCACTCACACTTCCTCCCAGGGTGGAATTAGGCCTCCCCATGTACACTCAGCACAGGGGGTGCTATTGGTGGGGGAGCTGTGTGTGTGTGTGTGTGTGTGTGTGTGTGTATGTGTGTGTGTGTGTGTGTGTGTGGGTGGGTGCATGTGCAGAGAGGTGGGCTGTCTTCTTTTCGTGAGAAGAGAGTTGAGTAGATCTACAGTGTGAAAAGAGATCGGGAAGGAGACGCATCCGCACCCTGCAGGCAGCAGCTTAAGAGGACTAGAGAAAGAGAGAGAGAGAGAGAGAGAGAGAGAGAGAGAGAGAGAGAGAGAGAGAGAGAGAATGACTGAAGACTCATTAGTCATACAAAAGCACCCACCATCACTACCATCCACAGCACTCGTATCTCCTGGGGAGGTCCTCAGCTGGGGTGGTGCTGGTGGGGGTGTCTGAGTCTCTGAGTCAGCTGGGATCCATTATTGCACCTGGAGTGGAGGTGTGCTGAACCAGTACAGCAAGCCCAGTCGAGAGGCATCTCTTCTCTTA
>JAODXP020000021.1:15738263-15748263 GCA_027497455.2 Sardinella longiceps | reverse complement strand
TATGAGTGGGCGATGAGGTCTCAGTGAATCATCAGGTTCACCTCCTCCACCTGCAGGCTCCTCAGCGAGAGACATCTGCCCACAAACACGCTTCAAAGTCAGGCTCAGCCAGGGGTGGGCAGCGAGTAGCGATTTGCGAGGCGTGAGAAGTCCACATGGGGGCAGCTATTTTGGTGGGTGGGGGTGTTTGTGTGGTGGGCACCTCCTCTAGCCCCTCCTCCCCTACCCTCTCCACTGAATTTGGACGAGGTCCAGTGAGCGTCCCCCTGGCCACCCGCTGAGCTAAGAGCAGCTTTACGATGCCCACAGTGGTACCTCATAAGTACCCACAATTCCACAGCAATTAGGTGTTTACTTTTTATATCCCAGTCCCCCCTTCTCTGTCATACATTGTTTATAAAGAATAGTCCGGAGTAAAATGCTTTTCCCAAACAAACTTTCTCAAAAGACATCCGATTGTCATGATTGTGCTATACCAACTCATTGTATGAACCCCCAAACATGCGTAATTAGTCTATAAAGCATTGTGGATTACTCTGGATTGTGCCACAAATATGATAATACTGTATATCTCTGCCCTACAGCCTACTCATAGCACCACAAACTGGATTCTAGCATGCTAGCTGAAGAACTAGCTTCATTCAGTGACTAGCACATAACTTCAAATGGGAGGAAGGATTACCAAACTGTTAAAAACTACATGGTTCAACTATTACATACAACATTACGTTACGTTCCATAGGGAAACAATTGAATTTGACCACCCGGAGGGAAAAAAGCGTGTCAGTGTGAACGGCCCCTTAGGCTAACAGCAAATTTGGACAGCATACACACACGCATGCCGCCACAACCTCCATGTATGTAATAAATAGCATCTATGATACCCAGATATGTCAACACTCATCCACTCAGTAGGCTTACACCCCATGCACAACAACAAGGCACAATGTGAAGCTCTCTGGTGAGATCTCTGGCTTGGATGCTTTATCAGTCACTGTGTTAGATTCTGGGAATGCACCCAATGGGCTGATAGATCATTCTGGGAACAGCAGCTGATACTTCATCTCTGGCGCGTTTGCCTGCCATCTTTTGTGGCCTGGAGAGAGAGAGAGAGAGGCCCATCCCTCTGTTGTTGTGGTGGAGAGCCTTTGGAGCCGTGCCACATCCTTACAGCGAAATATTTACGAGCACAAAACCTTCTAAAACCTTTATTTAAGATTGTGATAAAAATTGTTTGTCTGAGGGGAGCGAGCGGAGAGAGAGAGAGGAGAGGTTGTTTTTATTCTCCGAGCCGGAGAGGGGAGTGCGTCAGCAATGATGTCAGTGTGAGTGGGTGAGTGAGAGGGATGAGATGAGAGGTGAGTGAGGTTGTGGTGGTGGTGCTGAAGGTGGAGAAGTCCTCAGCCCAGAGAAGAGTGAAGGTGTTTTTGGGAGGTGCGGATATGTGTGGGTGGTTGGTGCTATGTAGGAGGTGTGAGAGGTTGACCCCCCCTCCCTTTGCTGATGTTCTTTTTGGTGAGGGTGTGGCGTGGCTGTGATAGATCACACTCGGAGGTGACAGTGAAAGGAGGTGCCACCGGGCCTGGACTGTGCCAGACCTGCTCACAACATTAACCAAAATAAAAAAATAAAAAATAAAAAAAAGACAACAGCACAAAAAACAAAGGCCCAGTCACCATGCTGTTCTGGTGCCCAGTGCCAAACTCCACCAGGGGCCAGACAAGCGGGGGCTGGAGAGGGCTGGATCACACGGGCACAGCGAGGTGACAGCAAATCACCAACCGTGAGGCGAGGCCGCAAACTCTCACCTCCGCCCCACAGGGCAAAGGGAGAAAGAGTTGCAGGTGGAGAGAGGGTTTATTTTTAAGGCTGGAACTAAGGCCTAGTTTTGGTTAGGGGGGGAAGATAGAGCAGGATTGAGAGAAGGAAAATGGACAGACAGAAAAAAGAAGAAAGCGATAGAAAGAGAGAGAGAGAGAGAGAGAGAGAGAGAGAGAGAGAGAGAGAGAGAGCGATTGGAACAGCATCCTCTTTCTCAGAGGAATTGAGCTCTTTCCCCTCGTTGCACAGAGGTCTCATCTGGTGCTTAGCACAGACAAAACATCAATTACTTATTTGTCAATGTTGAGCATGTTCTCAAAATGCCTGTCATTTCATTTCCAAATCAATCATTCGGAGGGACTTTGGATTATTGGCTGGGATGCTGTTTTGAATCCCTGAGCAGCAATGTCATCGACTCTCAACCAGACAGCTCTGTGTAGTCAGGGCCTTAGCCATAAAAAGATCAAAATCTGAATACACATGGCGATATAAAAATAAAAATAAAAAGTAAATAAAACACCCTTGTAGAATACATGAGTCCAAAATAAAAGATGCCAAAGTCCTCCTGTTTTCTTTTTTGTCTGTTGCAGTTTTTCTGTGGATGATTGGTGTGTGTGACTGGTCTGTGTGTGTGTCTGTAAGGGTTGAAAAAGGACCGTGATGCTCAGCGTGGGTTTGACTCGGGCGTTAATGCTCTGGACGTCTCCTCCGTAGTGGACAGACAGCTCCGAATCAATCCTGCCTGTCAGTGTGTAGACGCAGGTGCCAGTAAGTCTGTAGGGGAAAGGGTGGAGGGGCAGGTGGGTGGGGGAGTGTGTGTGTGTGTGTGATTGTGTGTGTGTGTGTTTGGGGTGGGGGGGGGGGGGGGGTAGTGTAGTGGTGGTGTGGAGAGCTGTGTGGATCTCTGGGATGGGATCCACATTTACATTTATATGTATATGTAGATTTTATGTGTGTGTGTGTGTGTATGTGTGTGCGTGCGTGTTGCAGGCGACATGTAAAGACGTTGACACGGTAATCACGGGGCTGGAGGATGCCAGCCTGCTCAGTGTGTGTGTGTGTGTGTGTGTGAGAGAGAGAGAGAGAGAGAGAGAGAGAGAGAGAGAGAGAGAGAAAACAAGCCGGTCCTCAGATAACTATAACTACCTGTGCTGGCCGTCAGTCCCCTGACAACACACAATATTATGCAAATGTGTGTCAGTGTGACGGCGACATGCAGGCCTGTCTCTCTTTGACACACACACACACACACACACACACACACTGTAGCCACAGCCGACTGCTGATCAGTTTGACCACTCTTCCTCTGTCACTCCCTCTGTTTCCACTTTTTCATTTGCTCATCTAATGTTTAGTACACACCTTTTTTCTCTTCTCTTTTCTTCTCCTCCTCTTCCTCCTCCCTCTTTCCCATCCCTTCTTACCTCCAGAGTTAAATTGCATGTGGTTTAACACAGCATGTGCCAACTTTTCATTCCCACAATATACACGTTCGTCTCTTTCACAAATTGACAAATTTCTTGTGATGCGCACAACGGGGATTTTTCACTCTTTTTCCCATCCTCTCATACTCACTAACTATTACAGTAATTTCACGCTTCCGCTGATTACTTTTATTTTCAAAACAATTTAAATGAGAATGTGAAATGATGTTTGTATGTTTGTTGTCTGGGGGGAGAAAGAAAGGAAACTTCCCAGGGACCCGTCTGAAGGTAGTCTGGATGTCTGACTCAGCTTTTTGTTTGTTTACAGAGGGGTCAAGACTCTCGCTCTCTCTCTTTCTCTCGTTTCTTCTCTCTCTTTCCCTCCTTCTTCTTTTCCCTATTCTCTCCCTCTCTTTGTCTCTTTTGTTTTCTTTCTATTTCTGTTTTGTCTTTGTCTCTTTTTTGCTCCCTTCTTCTCCTTGTTTCTTTCCCTCTCTCTCTCTCTCTCTCTCTCTCTCTCTCTCTCTCTCTCTCTCTCTCTCTCTCTCTCTCTTTCTATCCCTCCGTCTCTCTTTCTTTCTCTCTTTGTCTGTGGCCACCTCAGGCTGTGTTTTTGCCCACTTCAGAGTGGCTTAGCCAGGGCACAGGGGTGCATATGACACCTGCTTGTGCTGAAACCCTGCCAGCCAGAGGCCGCTGATAAGGCGCGCCGCCGTGCCCTCCCACCCGCCCGCCACCAAAACCTGCTTGCCTCCCCAAGGACGGTCGACCTCAAAGCCCCTGAGCCGGGACTCAGAGATAAGCTGAAGCGAACACAAACACAAGACCGTGTCTTTTATGCCTGCCTTCACATACAAACAAGCACAAAAACTCCACACACAATGTGAACCATTTTATTTTGTGATTTATTTGAAAACTTAAAACTCTTTGTTGAGAGAAACTTTCGAAAACTTTCGTTAGCAGACAAGCAGCTATAATGATGGGTTCAGGTAAAGCACAGGTAGCAGGAGATTCAGTCATGTGCGATAGGCTGCCTTTGGCGTTGTGACTTGTGACCATGTTGTTTCCGTACAGAAATAGAGCTCCAGGAATTTGCACACCTTTCTAACTCTCTCTCTCTCTCTCTCTCTCTCTCTCTCTCTCTCTCTCTCTCTCCTCTCTTCCTTGCTCGTGTCCCAGAGTTGAACCGCTCGCCGAGACAGACAGCCGCTGCCGCCGCCGCCGCCCCGTGATTAAATCTGTCCCTAAAGCGAGCGCAAAAATAAAATGTCTTTTTGCTCATTTGTATTATCACATTTGCCCTTCCACATCCTCCCTTGGCCAGACTAAAGAGCATTTAAGGCACACTTATTAAACATAATCTAGTGAAGTTATTAAAACAAGCCAGCTTACCGAGATCCCTGCCACAATTCAATTACCTGTGTAGCTGCAGGCAGGGCTGGCGAGAGAAAATGACAAGGCCGCTTTTCCCGCTTTTATGGAGCCGGCCGAGGAGCATCGTTAGTGCGCCTTCAATTAACACAATGGGGACGGGGCAATAATGAGCTTGGGGAGGATTTGACAAAGTAAAGTTAAGGTTCACGGACGACGCGTGCTGTCGGCAGCGGGTAGGGTTACGGTGGGCAAGGGGGCAAGGGGTCTCAACGATTCTCTCGCTGTCTCTCACCTTTTTTCGTTTTCTTTTTTTCTTTCTTTTTTTTTCTCCATACTCCATTTCTTAGCCACCTGAGTGAAAGCTCGGCAGCTATGCGTCATATTAACTCTGCGGTGTCTTCGTTTTCGATTAGATCCCTGTCTAAGATCCCGTTATTTCTTTTTTTTTCCCCTTCAGGCCTTTTTTTTTCTGTGCGGGGTATGCTAGTGCTTCATAATTAGACCCTGCAAAACTCTCTGATTACTTTCTGACACAGTGTCTCCATTTATCATAGCGACATACAGTACAGTACGCCACACTGTGTCTCTGTGTGCCACTCAGGTAGGACATTACACCTTTGCAAAATGGTTGCCCAGAGCAGTCTTTGTAGTGGGAAACTATACATGCCCACTTCCTCTGGAACCAGGAAACACTGACCGCACCCCCCCCCCCCCCCCCCGTCCGTCCGTCCGTCCATCCATCGTCCCCAGCCACACACACACACCCACCCCACCCTCATCGGTCGGACTGTCTGTCCCCTGAGCTCACGGTGTGTGTCTCTGCCTCACAGGGTTTAGGGGGTTATCGCAGTAATTGGATCACCTTCCTCGCCATGTTGCCTCCCTGTTTGTTGATAGCCCCTCACACACACACAAACACCCACACAAACACACACACACACACACACACACACATACACACACACACTCACACACACACACACACACACACACACACACACACACACACACATACACACACACACACACACACACACACACACACACACACACACACACACCTTCATCCTTATCCCCCATTCCCCACCATCTCCTTGGCCGTTTTAATTTCTCCTTTGTCTTTAATCTGCGGTAGCCGACCGGCCCAGGCGCAGTAATCCTCCTGATAAGTGGCAGACGGATTGCCTTTCCAAGGAGCTGCGGCCAAACACCCACCGCTGCCCTGTTTGTAAGCCCTGTGTAAACATCGGCGGGATATTTAATAGGCAAAGCGGACTGGGAGATCAGGCACGAGCCGCCGCGGTTCGGAGCAGACAGCAGTTTGTTTTAGGGTGTTCTGGAGGTCAGAGAGGAGGTGACCTGAAGGTGACCTAGAGGTCGTTGGGGGTCGTCTCACCTTTGGGCCAAGAGTCTGAGACCTGGGTGCCTAAAGGTCAGACTTCATCAAAGCACAAGTGAAGCATGACACCCAAACTTGCAACATACAGGGGCAGAGTTACCTGAGACAAAGAATGTTAGGTTTAGAAAAAAAAACTCTGTACTCACTATTGTCGTTTTTATTTGGTTAAAAAGCACAAAAGGAGAAGAAATGGCATGGTTTCATCTTTTTTTCTCCATTAGTGTGAGAATAATTGGCTGATGATTTTATATTTATATAGCAGTTGAGTAAATGTCAATAACATTCTTGTCAGGCCAGAAGGAAAACAATCGGTTCTATGTCAGCATTGATTCTGTTTTTCCTAATTGGGTTATTCATGCCATCTATGCATACATCAGGAGATATGAATGAGAATTCCTCTAATTTGACAAGATATCTGCTTTCACACAGAGACTGTGGGAAGGGATGTTTCATAGACTGCTCTGCATACACACACACACACACACACACACACACACACACACACACACACACACACACACACACACACACACTCACACACACACACACACACACACAACACATAAACACACATTTCTACACACATTGCGTTCAGTAGACAGGTGATTCCCAGCCTGGGAAGACGAGGGGGCCCTTATCAGCTTGCTTCCTGAAGGCCACAGACGTGACATCACACCAACCAGCCCCCAGACACCGCCCCCCCCCCCATCCCCTAACCAGCCCTGCTCCTCACTCCCTCCCACCCCCCCACGCCACCCTCGCTCACCCTCTGATTGGTCGTAGGCTGCTGTGTTATTTAGCCAATGATGTCATGGGATCCTGGCTGACCTCCTGTGCCTGAGATGCTTATCGGGGGGGTGCTAGCGTGCGGAGAGGCTAACGCGCCTGGCTCTGCAATCCGGCGAGGGGTTATAGAACCCTTCACACCTCAGCCACACGGGCCCACGACTCGCCAAGCGGGGAGGAAAAAAACAGTATATATCGTGCCGGGTCCAAGTCCGCCCTGGGAAAGCACCTAATTGAATTAGAAGTTGGGATGAGGGGGTGTGGGGGGGGGGGGGGTGGGGTGTGCATGGAGAGTGATTTCACATGCTCGGAGAAATGCCTCGCGATCTGATGCTTTAGTCTTGGCAAGAGATTCTCTGCTGTTGCAAGCCAAGACATTAAAACTGTCCAGCGTGTGGACAAATGACCGTCATCAGATGGGAGCGAGTGTCATTTTTACCGCGGAGGTTCCCATAATCCTTTGGGGTGTTATTCAACGAAGCACACTCTCTGAGAATGAGGCAGTGATTCTTTGCAGTTAACAGTGATATTTTAAGCAAGTGTGGATATTTCAATACAAACCTACAGTATTTTGTAATGGCATTTATTGAGGCATGTCTACCCAAAGACAACCACAAGTATCAGCCACAGAAGTTTGTTTCATCATTGGCCCCCCAGCAGGTATTGTGTTTAATGGCACTAGTTCATCAGTTATGGAGCTGATTCAGCTTTGGAAGATTCCTCTGCTCTCTGTTTACCTTCACACTTTCAACAACCAAGCCTGCCTGTGAAGGCACACTGTGGGTGCTATCTCACTAGTGATAACATATTCTCTCTCTCTTTTTCTTTCCCTCTCTTTCTCTCTCTCTCTCTCTCTCTCTCTCTCTCTCTCTCTCTCTCTCTCTCTCTCTCTCTCTCTCCCTCCCTCTCTCTCTCTCTCTCTCTGTCTCTCTCTCCTCTGGCAGCACAAGAACATGCAGACAGGCTAAATCCTTTGAAGACCCACAGGGATTGTGAGACATTTAATTCTTGTTTCACATAGCGGCGGTGGCGGTGGTGGTGGAGGGGATTGGAGACGGGGACAGATGTGAAATATGGATTAGCAGGAGGATGTCTTAAAAGGTCAAAGGTCAGGGTCATTCCCATAGTGTTCTTTAGTAGCTGGCTCAGTATACTCTACTGAGGAGCTCTCTCAGTATACTCCACTCTAGACCATTCTGCACAATAATAATAGCTACTAATGTAATGTTTTGTGCATGCTGCATACTGCATTTCCATGGTGTGTGTAGGTAGAATCAATGCAGGTCACAGCTGTGCCATGTTGCATGGATGATCTATGGGTTTGGATTGAATATGATGTGAGTGTGTGTCAAGTGGTGCTCAGTGCCTGTGCGTGTGTGTGTGTGTGTGTGTGTGTATGTGTGTCTGTGTGTGTGTGTGTGTGTGTGTGTGTGTGTGTGTCTGTGTGTGTACAGTATGTGTCTGTGTGTGTGTGTGTGTGTGTGTGTGTGTGTGTGTGTGTGTGTGTGTGTGTGTGTGTGTAAGACTGACAATATCTGGGTAGCCTGCATGAGTGGCCTATTGGCATGGCAGTGTGTAGTTACTACACTGCAGTGGGCAGCCATGCTCAGTAGACACCACAGTCTGCTCCATTTGCTTCTGTTTGCCAGATAGCAGTTTTTTCCATGAGGCACGAGGAGGAGGTACTGCCTGCTCTTCTTCAACACACACAGTGCAGTTGTATGGCTGATCAGCAAGGTGTGGCCTTCCACACACACGCACACTCACACACACACTCTTCGTTGCACTATGGCACGCTGACATTTCCCTTTCTGTCCACGCCACGCCGAGAGCACGCGAGCAGAGGCAGGGGTCAGCGCGTCGTTAGTCACATGTCATCAGCCATGCAAGCACGCGAGACGGCAAACAGCAGCACGTCTGCGCTATGTTTGCCATACTGGGAGCTGGCTGGCGAGTGTGTGTGCATGTGTGTGTGTGTGTTCTGATTCTGCTGCCGTTCTACACCTACACATACACACACACACACTTACACACACTGTATCCCTCTTCTTTCACTCATACACACACAAACATACACGTACGTATACAGTACATACACATAAACACACACATATGCATCCAAGCACACAGACACACACACACACACGCACACATGCACACATGCACAAGCACACACTTCCAAACAAACACAAGTTTGTTTATCTTCCATTTTGTGGCGTCTGCTGGCGAGATTAAGCGCCTCGCTGCCAGCCTACTTGGACTCGTCACCTGGCAAAGTGGCACGAGTGAAAGTGGCATTGTACCAGACATCAAGTCTCTCTCCTCTCAATGGAAAGTGTGAAGAGAGAAAAAAAGAAAAGAAAAAAAATCTGAGGAATAGCCCCCCAGTATTCGTCCTCAGTAGCCTCCCTTCATTGTCCGACCCCCACAAAGTTTGTTTATCTATCAGCTGTTTGTTTGATCTCTTTCACAAACACAAACACACTGGGCCCGCCAGCCAGCCGAGTCAGAGCCTGTGCCAGGGGGGGAGCCGCGTCGAGATCCAGGTCTGCCATCAACCAACACCCCCCTCCACACACACACACACACACACACAGACACACACACACACACACACACACACACACACACACACACTCATACACACACTCTCTCTCTCTCTCTCTCTCTCTCTCTCTCTCTCTCTCTCTCTCTCTCTCTCTCTGAACCCGTCTTCTGGAAACCCTGCTAGATGTAATTCTTTCCACCTCAGAAAGCTTTTAGCCACATTTTAGCACACAAAAGCTCTAGGCTTTGTCACTTCAGCCTCTATTCATAAGAAGGTAAAGCAAAAAGGTGGTGTGTGTGTGTGTGTGTGTGTGTGTGTGTGTGTGTGTGTGTGTGTGTGTGTGTGTGTGTGTGTGTGTGTGTGTGTGTGTGTGTGTGTGTGTGTGTGGGGGGGGGGGTGTATGTGTGTGCATGTGTGTTGAGGGGGTGAGGGGAGAGGGGTGAAAGAAAGAAGAAGAAAATCAATAAAGTGTTTCGGCACTCAATCTTCCTGTGCTGTGGCGAAGGTGTTTTTTTTTTTTTAGGAAGGGGGAAGGGGGTGTCTTTGTCATTCATAAGCTTTTGCTGACAAATCCTTGACATCATTTGTGGATTGTATCGATAACTTCTTCCCTTGCTGCAGAGGACAAATAGAAATCATTTATCTGTC
>JAODXP020000021.1:15728263-15730763 GCA_027497455.2 Sardinella longiceps | reverse complement strand
ACCACCACAGACTTATTTACACGACTCTCCAGTTCTGCCCACCCCCCCCCCCTCTCTCTCTCTCTCTCTCTCTCTCTCTCTCTCTCTATCCCTCTCCTTCACTTTCTTTCTCTTTCTCTCCATCTTTTTCTCTCTGTATCACCGCACCGGGCCGTGAGTTACAGTGATGGCGCCCTACTGTGATTGGGTTGCCTGGTGAATTACGGTCGTTGTAGGGAAGAAACTCTTCCGACACGGGACACAGTCTATTATAATGCCGTTCCAGCTGTAACTACTCCGCCAGCCAGCCAACCAGCCCGACTCTGACCCAAAATATAGCCTAAGCCCCCTCTCTCTTCAAAGACAGATATGGCAGATTTCCACAGTTTTTTGCTGGATTCCAATGTGAGATTTTGTAGACGTTGGCTAGTTTAGCATGTGTACTTGAGAAACAGGAGGTATTTAGCACAGACAGCATATTTCTGACATTGGTCAGGGTTGGTGTTGGGGGTTGGTTTGGTTTGGTTGGGGTGGGGTGGGGTGGCAACGTGATGTGGGTGAAAGCTTCAAGGGTGAGGAAATAGAGAAAACGACCTCAGCGTATGCCCTTGAGACAACACACACACACACACACACACACACACACACACACACACACACACACACACACACACACACACAGATTCTGTACTCTCACCCCCCTCCAACCACTCACCCCTGACATGAAGATCATCATGAGGATACATCAGAGGTGCTGGCACGGGACAGTATCAGCAAGGTGATAACAGCCTATTGGTGGTCGCATTAGCAAGCAGTATATGTGTGTGCGCTTGTGTGTGTGTGTGTGTGTGTGTGTGTGTGTGTGTGTGTGTGTGTGTGTGTGAGTGTGTGTGTGTGTGTGTGTGTGTGTGTGTGTGTGTGTGTGTGTGTGTGTGTGTGTGTGTGTGTGTGTGCGTGTCTCTCAGTTTGTGTTGGAAATGTTAAATATGAATGTTGGTTCTTTGGGGTCACAACCTGTGTTTACCTTTGGCTCCTTACACAATCACCACAAGCAGTGTCTTAAATCCAGACCTTTTTTTTTTTTATCTTAAGGAACCTTCCATCCAACGGGGCACGCAAATCTGTCCCACCTCCTCCTTCTCCACCTCCTCCTCCACCTCCTCCTGCACCGGCCGTCTGTATTAGCCCCTCCAATACCCTCATTATACCGATGCTAATTACAAATTCTCAAGTCAGAGCCAAGCATTAAAATAAGACAGTGCAGTGAGCATATGGCATAATATCCTATTAATGAACACTCTAAATTCAAACTCAGGTCAGCTGCTCGTTTCGTGTACGTGTCACCGCTCCGGAGGAGAGGAGAGGGGGGGAAGGAAGGAAAAAAAAAAAAAAGTGACCTTCTTTTAAAATGCACAGACTGATTTGAAGGGAGAGAGCCCGCAGGCTAGCTCATTGTTTTACTTGTTTAATTTTTTCCACCAATTATTGATATAATATTGTGATGATGGTGAAGGGAGAGAGAGAGAGAGAGAGAGAGAGAGAGAGAGAGAGAGAGAGAGAGAGAGAGAGAGAGAAGTATTTTTTTTCTCTCTTTTTTCATATCTTAAAAGAGTGAAGGTGGATTCTTCCCCTCCCCCTTGTACAATTTCTCTGATGACTGACTCTGTCTTCTTCTCTTTTTTTTCTCTTCTGTTCTCTTTCTCTTTGCCACTCATCTCCTCTCTCTCTCTCTCTCTCTCTCTCTCTCTCTCTCTCTCTCTCTCTCTTCACTCTTCTTCCTATGTCTATCTCTTTCTCTTTCTCTCTAGGGAAAAGCCAGGCTATTTGCATCTGCTGTCACAACAATGTGAGAAACAAGTTCCCTCTCATTCCGCCCTCTCCTAGCGTGCGCCATTTTAATGTGCACTGTCAAACCGAAGAGAGATGGATTTTTGTTCCCCCCTTTTCCTTGCTTTAAGACGAACAGGAGAGGAGAGGAGAGGAGGAGAGGAGGAGAAGAGAGGGGAGGGAGGGAGGGAGGGGGCGGATGCAAATAGACACATTTAGTGCAAGTGTGCCTCACTCACTGTGATAGATGCTCCCATGGCAGCCTGGTTTGCTTCTAGTTTTCTGAGTTAATCTGTAGAGATGACCCTGTCTGCCTTGATGGAGGATGGAATGGAGGAATGGTGAGAGGGAGGTAAAAGGGAGAGGTGTGTGTG
Organism: Sardinella longiceps; assembly: GCA_027497455.2. Taxonomy (NCBI): domain Eukaryota; kingdom Metazoa; phylum Chordata; class Actinopteri; order Clupeiformes; family Clupeidae; genus Sardinella; species Sardinella longiceps. Next base: position 15,728,583 of record JAODXP020000021.1, on the reverse strand, counting down.
TGTGTGTGTGTGTGTGTGTGTGTGTGTGTGTGTGTGTGTGTGTGTGTGTGTGTGTGTGTCTGTGTGTCTGTCTTGGGGGTTGAAATCGACAAGTAATGCATGAAAGAAGCTTTCTCTCTTTTTTCCCTTTTCCTGTAACATTTCTCCTTCCATCCCCTTTCTTTTCACGTCTGTCTTCTTCTTATCTCTCCATCTTCTCATCTTTTTTGACATATTCTGTCTTTCCCTCCCTCATCTGCATTTCTCTTCTCTCCCTTCCTGTACTATACTCTCTCTCTCTCTCTCTCTCTCTCTCTCTCTCTCTCTCTCTCTCTCTCTCT
>JAODXP020000021.1:15723263-15725763 GCA_027497455.2 Sardinella longiceps | reverse complement strand
AGAAGAGAGGAGAAAAAGAGAAGAGAAGAGATGAGTGTATCGGAGGAAATGAGAGAGTGAAGAAGAGTAAAAAAAAAGAGTAGGGAAGGTGGGAGGGAGAGTGAGGAAGACAGGAAGAAAAGTGCACCAGCATTAGAAGTGAGAGACAGATAGAGAGTGTGTGTATGTGTGTGTGTGTGTGTGTGTGTGTGTGTGTGTGTGTGTGTGTGTGTGTGTGTGTGTGTGTAGGGGGGATAAAAGGCAGAGAGAAAGAGAGGGGAGGAAAGAAAGCGAGGGATGCTGAAACGAAAGCGGGGGAGAGCAGCAGCAGTAGCAGCAGCAGTAGCAGCAGCGCTGACTGGAGCAGGGTGGAGGAGAGGAGAGAAGAGAAGCGAAGCAGAGCAGAGCAGAGCGTTGGTAGCAGCAGAGTGCAGCTATGCTGGCAGACTGGCATGCGTTTGTCTCTTGGCACGTGGGCTTGCCAAGTTGTAGGATTTACCTCCGAGCCGGAGGGTTTCAACATGAAAAGACTTTATCGGTTGGAGGGCCCGGCGGAAGGCGGCTGGGGAAGGCTTGCCTTGTTGTGGAAATGGAGAGGGGGAAAATGCAGGATGAATGGGGGGAAAAGAAGAGAGGAAGACTGATAGAAGGCGCACTAGAGAAAAAAAGGGGGGGAGGAGGAGACACACAATGTGAGCAGGCCAGAAACTGCAGCCAACTGCAGCAACAGGGGAGAGAGAGAGAGAGAGAGAGAGAGAGAGAGAGAGAGAGAGAGAGAGAGAGAGAGAGAGAGAGAGAGAAATTCAAAGTAGTGTGATAAAAAAAACCTTTTCGAAAGCTGCCTGTGACTGTGAATACACTCAGATAGAGCATTTCCCCCTCAAACGGTGGAATAATATGTGCACACACAGAACACATAAAAACACACATGAACGTGTGCGCGCACACACACATACACACACACACACACACACACACACACTCACACACACACATACATACAGTATAAAAACCTTGAAGACAGAATCGAATGGCATAGTATTGCATAATCTAATGCAAAGGTTTATGTGTTATGGACACTATTTTATATTACATAAAAATAAATGCAGTGGAATTATTGTTGTTATTATCTTGTTTTGTTCCCTTTGTGTGTGTGTGTGTGTGTGTGTGTGTGTGTGTGTGTGTGTGTGTGTGTGTGTGTGTGTGTGTGTGTGTGTGTGTGAACGTGTGTGTGTGTGTATACAAGGATCGTGCAGATGATTGCAGGCAGGTCATCAGTGTGTGTGTGTGTGTGTGTGTGTGTGTGTGTGTGTGTGTGTGTGTCTGTGAGTGAGTAAGTGTGCATGTGTGCTGTCAGTGGCCGAGATGAGCAGGAGCGCATGTCTGCCATGCTGGGAGCACATGGTCAAGTGGTCAACAAATGAAAAGGGAAAATTGCTGCCACTTGTTCTGGCCATTGAAGTATGTGTGTAAGAGTCAGGTGGAGGTCATGATAGATGGGCCTCTTTTTTCCATTATTGATATTACAGAATATTGTCCAACAGGCAGCAGCTATACACTATAGTATACCACTGCTTCATGCTCCTCTACATGCAGTCAACACACACACACACACACACACACACACACACACACACACACACACACAGAGAGAGAGAGAGAGAGAGAGAGAGAGAGAGAGAGAGAGAGAGAGAGACTATAGAGTAAACAGAGAGGTTTATGTTCTCCCATTTTATGATGAATATTCTTTGTGCTTAAAATCTAATGCTTTTTGTTTGTTTGTTTGTTTGTTTGTTTGTTTGTTTGTTTTAAGGACATCTGGTTGTTTAAAAATGTTTGTTATCGCCTATATTCTTCCTACATGGATATTTCAACTTTTATGTATACTTTGTAAAGCTGCTTTAATCAAATACAAATATATTTAAATAAACATGATGAGAACTCAGTAATAATCCTGTGTTTACATTAAGCTTCCTCAGTAGTAACGGTGTCATTGGAAAAGGTATCACGTCAGCCAGCTTTATTTATTGAATTCTTTAACTTCCTTAAAAACACAAACATTATTATGAATATAGATTGTTTATTTAAGTAAATACTATGTAAATTTACTATGTAAATCCACTTAAATTTTCAAGGCGTATTTAAATGTAAGCTGAAATAGACTAAGGCTTTGTCACGTGGATGATGTATGTAACCATACAAAAGGTTTCTGGAAGAGAAATAGTTGTAGCCGTAATGACAGCTGATAGCAACTTATGACAAATGACCTCATTCAGGTAATCGGGTCATTTTTTAGTCCTGACACGAGACATAGCATCCTCTGGGATGAGCTATCTAAGATCAGCTAAAGCTTTACTGATGGCTGTGTGTACAATTAGCAAAGGACAATGGCTTGTTATGAGCGAATGAGTGACGCTGCCTGTTTTGTCTGCCGTTAGCTGATGTTATTGCCTCTGTTGAGATGAGACTATATGGCTGATGATGAGCGTTACCTAACTCTGGAGGGTCATTACTCACTGCT
>JAODXP020000021.1:15690763-15693263 GCA_027497455.2 Sardinella longiceps | reverse complement strand
TTCCCCCGCACACACACACACAGACACACACACACACACACACACACACACACACACACACACACACACACACACACACACACACACACACACACACACACACAAATACTCACTCTCTCTCTCTTTTCCACCAAGCCCAGGCTTGGGACAGTGCAAATGCATCAGGCAGATTGATGGTGCCTTCCTTCAGTAGAGGTGTCAGCCTGAGCTCTCACTGTGTCCTCATTCTCCTTCCAGAAGCATCCGCCTGCCTCCACCTCCACCTCCAACAACAACAATAGCAGTAGCAACAGCAGCGGAAGTGACCAACAGGCATGGACTGGCCATAGGGCATACAGGTCATTTTTGGGCCGGGACTGTCATTCACTCATCATTTTCATGAAGGACATTGGGCTAGTTTGATTAAATCTCTCATATTCATGCAATATGTCCAACTTACAGTGTTATTTTAGCTAGCCACAACGTTATTACTGTATTCTTAAATAAAATCATGGTAGGCCGCCATGGCCAAAAATGCCCGAGCCATTTTTTGGTCCCAGTCCGGCCCTGATGACCAAGACAAGGAGGACCAACACTGACTCACGTGCCCTTGAGATGAAGACTGGACCCCCACGGAAGGTGCTAGATTCATAGCAGCCCTCATGTAACATCTCAAGATGTTATGAGACAGAGATGCAATGGGAGAGTCTCTCTGACAGGTGAAGGACAGGAATATGCAGTTGCATTATGCCAATCAAATTGGTTTCCACTTATAGTAACGTTGACCGCACCCCCCCCCCCCCCCCAAAAAAAAAAAAAAACAAGGAAAAAAAAAAGCCTGCTGCTTTCAATTAAAAAAAAGACAAAAAAATCACATATTTTTCCAAAACTGGTTAGCGTGCCGTTTACAAATAATGTAGCAGTACTGGTGCATTGTGAGTAGAGAAGAGAAGAAGAGAAGCCCTGGCCAAGAAAGAGAGAGAGAGAGAGAGAGAGAGAGAGAGAGAGAGAGAGAGAGAGAGAGAGAGAGAGAAAGAGAAAAGAAGAGGAGGATGGTGCCATGCTAGAGGGTGTGCTTCTGTGGTGCCCTACTCCCTCTCCTCTCCTCTCCTCTCCTCTCCTCCCATCTCCTAACCCAGTAACAGGGGCCTTGGCCTATTAATTGCCCTGACAGTGATAAAGGAAATGGGTGGGGATGCTATTTGTCTTTAATGCTGCTACGCGCATATTACCTCAAGACAAATGGAAACTGTTTTCTGAGTTGAACGGTTGTATTTTTTTTGTCCTTTGAGGGGGAAAGAAAGCAAAGGGTGGGAGTAGGTCATGGCAAAAAGTCTTGTTTGAAAGGTGTGTGTGTGTGTGTATGTGCGTGTGTGTGTGTACTGGTTTTCATATCATGCTAAATTAACCATATAGCTTGCAGCTGCCACTATTCTAGACCATTGGCACTTGCTCTGTGTGTGTGTATCTACTGTAAACTCTATTGGCCTCTTTTCCTGTCTACCTATAGAAGAAAGACACACAGTGGACACACTACTGGAGAGATATGACTTGGACAAAAAGTTCAGATTGATGACTTTTTAATATTCAAGTGAATTCAGAAAATGCCATCATATTTATTGGAGGTGGGGAGTAATGCATGTAACTTATCACACCAATATTACACATACATCCTCGATTTCGTGTTGTTAATATTTTTTTCTTCATTAGTCAAATTCAGAAGCCTTTCACTGTTCTGGTAGCACACATGCTAAGGTTTGCTACTAGCAGGGGTGCCACTGACACCCTTTATTCCCAAGTGACAGGTGGCAGATTTTGAATGAACCTGAGGTCCAGCTTCCTCTTGAGTTTGTCTGTCAGAGGGATGTTTTGAATGGACGAGTGATTGTGATTTGATGTGGTTCAATAAGGGTGGAGGCTGTTGAGGAGAATAGAATAAGGATGTTTGTGTGTGTGTGTGTGTGTTTGTGTGTGTGGGTGTGTGTGTGCGATGCATAGGTCAGCACCTAGCTGTATCTCAGATGAGAGGTCACAAAGAGGGCAGGCTGTGTGTGTGTGTGTGTGTGTGTGTGTGTGTGTGTGTGTGTGTGTGTGTGTGTGTGTGTGTGTGTGTGTGTGTGTGTGTGTGTGTGTGTGTGTGGCTTTTTTGGATAGTGGTTGGGAGTAGAGGGGATGGGGGGGGGGGGGAGTTGATGGAGGCAGACTAGGGGTAGACTTTTGCAAAATGGTGTTTTTGGGCTGTGATGGGTGTGTGTGTGTGTGTGTGTGTGTGTGTGTGTGTGTGTGTGTGTGTGTGTGTGTGTGTGTCATGGGTGGGGGTGGGAAGGGTGTGCAAGCAGGCAGCCGCCACTCTTCCGCCAAATGACCATTGTTAATCCTGCCAGTGACACGTGGCCTCCCGTGCCCCCCAACCCAGCCCAGCCCACCCCACTACACCCCCCCTCGTCCCCATCATCCCCCAACCCCCCCCCCCTCCCCTAACACAAAGCCTCCACTCTCAGCTGCTGACCTTGGCTCCCCG
>JAODXP020000021.1:15673263-15678263 GCA_027497455.2 Sardinella longiceps | reverse complement strand
TTGAAGGTCATTGAAGAGATGTCCCTTCTTACATTTTAAACAGTGTTGATACCAGAGATTTTTTTTTTTTACTCAGCATTTTTTGTAAATACTGTTTCACTTTGTTTACACTAGAAAGGATCTTTCAGCCCACCTAGATGCATTATTATATAACAGATTTAATAGCCTGACAGAACCACATTTTAAATCCATTTACATATTGCTCCATAAGGACTTGCAACCATGGATCAATATTTGTCTGTGGTGTTTGGCCGCTGATGTTTGCTCCTGCTTTCAGGCACCAAATGTTTGGCCTGTGCAATGACAGCATGGACTGCTAGCCGAGCTGTCAGGGGAGAGGGGGAGCAAGCACAATGTGGAGCAGATTATGTAGTAAGAATGCTGCTGCTAGCTCTCTCTCTCTCTCTCTCTCTCTCTCTCTCTCTCTCTCTCTCTCTCTCTCTCACACCCTTCACACCCCCTCTCCCAAATCTTTTCCTTTTTCTCTTTCATCCTTTATTTCCATCTCTTTCACTCTTTTACATACCCCTCCTCCGTCTATTTTAGCCCTCTCTCCCTCTCTCTCTCCCTCTCTCTATCTCTCTTATCCCACCTCTCTCTCTCTCTCTCTCTCTCTCTCTCTCTCTCTGTCTGTCTCTTCCTCCTTTCACTCACTCCATCCTTTCTCTGCTCACTCTATTCTTTCTCTACCCTTCTGCCCTCTGTTTTCCCCCTCCCTCCCTCTCTCTCTCTCTCTCTCTCTCTCTCTCTCTCTCTCTCTCTCTCTCTCTCTCTCTCTCTCTCTCTCTCCTTGTCTCCCCTGCCGCAGGCTCTAATCTGATCAACAGAGCCGAGAGGTGTGATAAGGCCGGGCCCCGAGCACAAGGCCCCCCTCGCCGAGGCGTTTAGTATGCATAGAGCTCAGCTATCTGCTCCGCTGCACCTTGACTCGCACTGATCAGCTCCTCTGACAACGGCTCCTCCACCCACCCTCCCACACACACCCTCCACCCATAACTACACCCCCCACACACACACACACACCCCTACACACACACACACCCGACATACACCCACCAGCCCCCACTTTCCAACCCCAACGCCCCTACCGGCACCCTTCTCCCTCAGGGTGCACCCAGGGCAGAGCGTGGCCGCGGGGACACAGCAGGAGGGCCAGGCCAGGGGAGGGACTGTACTGTACCTGCCCTGCATACATACATGCACGCAGAGCATTGTGCTTCTCTGTAGGCCCAAACACTCAGCCATGGAGCCTTTGCTCTACTGTTACTTACCAGTAGTTTACAGTGTCATATAAGATCCTATTTTTACAGTAAGCACAGCAAAGGACACAAACATACTGTATCCAGTCAAAGTCGATCCCTAATTAGAAATGCTATGGGATGGGAAAGGAGTAGTCGTTGTGTGGAAAAGAAATTCAAACTTTGTTTTGTCCTCAGAGGGTAATTTTTTTGCTGTAGCCTACTCTGTCTTTAAGAATGCCACCCCCCCCCCCACACACACACACACACACACATTCTTGTCCCCTCATCTCCTCACCTCCTCAACACTTCACCTACTTTCCTTGTCTCCTTGTCTTCTCATCCTCTCATCTCCTTACTTCTTCATACCCTTGTCTCCTTGTCTGTTTGCGTCCTAACTAACGAGATGCATGGATAGGCCATTATATTGTCCACAACAGCATCATGCACCTGATCATCATCATCCAACCAAACCCACATTTTTTGACCAATCCCGACCTTGACCGGTTCAACCACCACCCACCCAAATTTAATTAAAACATTTTTCGTCACATGATCCCTGCCAGATCTCCATGTTTAGCCCAACCGCTCATCATTTCTACTCCTCCTAACCTAACCTCCTCATTCGTCCTTGTCCCCTCATCTCCTAGTCCCCTCGTCTCCTAGTCCCCTCGTCTCCTAGTCCCCTCATCTCCTAGTCCCCTCGTCTCCTAGTCCCCTCGTCTCCTAGTCCCCTCGTCTCCTCATCTATTTGTCTCCTTGTCTCCTGGTTGCTGTCTCTCCCCTCCAGTCTGCTCTCCCTGCTCTCTTCTCAGGGCCGTTTCAAGGTACTTCAGGGGCCCCAAGCAAACAGGGCATGGGGGTGGCCCACATTGTGAGAATCTTCAAGCTACTTTTATTAATATAATTATTTGTATTGAACGTACATTTGTCTAACTCTGTCATATTTTCATTGAAAAACACCACCTACAACTAAACTACTAAACTATGAGGTTTATACCTCAATGGGACCTTCCTGGTTAAATAAAGGTCAAATAAATAAAATAAATAACTACAAATAACCTACTAAAATGATTAAACATAAGTCATTCTTGGGGGCCCCTTTCAGCCTGGGGCCCCAGGCAATTGCCTGGTTTTGCCTGTCCTGTTGCGACGGCCCTGCTCTCTCCTCTCTGCTGCCACTCAGAACCATGCTGCTCAGTGATAATGGATCTCGGGGAGCCGATCCGCTACTGCTGCTGCTGCTGCTGCTGCTGCTGCTGCCCGCTATCTGCTTCCAGTGCCACTGAAATGGGATTTGGGGCTGCGGTGTGGAGGTATAGGTGGAGGTTATTACCGTTCAGGCTCAGGGGCCTGGACTTGGGGGAACAGGACACAATTGGAGTCCAAAGAGATGGCATAGACTTGGCGGATGTGTGTGTGTGTGTGTGTGTGTGTGTGTGTGTGTGTGTGTGTGTGTGTGTGTGTGTGTGTTTGTGTGTTTTTTTATGTTTGTCTTTTTTTTGCTGTTCCTTTTTTCATCTGTGCTGACAATGAGAGATAAGACAAAGCGTGTTGTTTGCAGTCCCTTTTCCGTGGTCTGGCCCATTAGAGGTGGCCTTTTATCTGATGGATTGGGAGGACTTGTGGTCACCTAGTCTACCTAGATACCAACAATCAGTCCGTGACCTGTCCCCTGGTGATGACCTCACCTACAGTGCCACACTAGAGAAGCGGAGTCTGATGTACGTGTGTGTGTTCGTGGGGAGGGGGAGGGGGAGGGTCTGTGAAATAGGGTTCATGCAGCTGCATGATTTTTGTATGTATTTGTTTGTGTGTGTGTGTGTGTGTGTGTGTGTGTGTGTGTGTGTGTGTGTGTGCGTATGTGTGTGTGTGTGTGTGTGCGTATGTGTGTGTGTGTGTGTGTGTGTGTGTGTGTGTGTGTGTGTGTGTGTGTGTGTGTGTGTGTGTGTGTGTGTGTGTGTGTGTGTGTGTGTGTGTGTGTGTGTGTGTGTGTTATTTTGCTCCTATTCAAGTGCTCTCCTGGCTTATTTTCCTTTATTTTTATCGTTCCATCTGGCTGCTAGTCACACATTAATCAAAATTCCAAACAGGCCTCCTCTGGCGGCGTTATCAACTCACGGCTGATGCGAGCACTGGCCCAGGAGAGGAGATGCCAGCACAGGGGGAGGAAAACAACACACTGCACACCAAATAGGTGTGTGTGTGTGTGTGTGTGTGTGTGTGTGTGTGTGTGTGTGTGTGTGTATGTGTATTGTGTGTGTGTGTGTGTGTGTGTGTGTGTGTGTGTGTGTGTGTGTGTGTGTGTGTGTGTGTGTGTGTGTGTGTGTGTGTGTGTGTGTGTGTGTGTGTGTGTGTGTTTGTGAGGACACAGATGTATGAGTGTGTTTTTGTGTTGCTGTTATGATTTTGTCAGAGTGAGGGTAGGCATGTGAATACTTGTATGTGAACATGTTTATATAAGTGCATCCTGCATATGTGTACATACAGCACGTGTGTGTTTGCATGTGTGTGTGTGTGTGTGTGTGTGTGGGTATCTATATTTGCAATGTCTCACTCCTCAGCTAGTGTGACAGTATGCATATCAATTTCTCAGCGTTCGCAGTAGCTGCATTAATGCCTGCTGCAGGTACTGCAGTTTTGGAGTAAACCATTGCAGACAAACTTAAATCGCTATTAAATTCATTCTATCTTTTGTGTTTATTATTATTGGTTGGGATAGTTCTGGTTTCAAACTTGATACGTGTGATTCACATGGAGAAGTATACTAATGCTGGTATCTAACCATCAGACCTACGTAAAGTAAGATGAGGACATAATTACTCATGAAAGTGAATAAGGCACCATAACAGACACTAAATAAAGTGGAATGTATCAAAAGTTCAAAGAAAGTTATAATGCTTTGTGATGAAGGCTTATATGATGACATTATAATGCCTTATGAGTACAGTCATGAGAACATATAATCTAGTTATGAATTCTAATGTCAGTAGTTATAAGCCTTTATGAATGCATTATAAGACTTTATGAATGCATTTGTAATGCTCTATGAATACTGGCTTAATAGAAAGTGTTACCGGTGGAGGCATGCCATGGGCTGAGAGATGATAACTAGCATGTGAGTTGTGGCCCTGAGAAGAGTTACACTCGGTCTACTCTGACACAGCAGGCCTGTAAAGCTCCACCCGGGCCCAGTAAACTTATTCAATTAGTCTTCTATACACTCTCTCTCTCTCTCTCTCTCTCTCTCTCTCTCTCTCTCTCTCTCTCTCTCTCTCTCTCTGTCTCTCACACTCACTCTATCTTTCTATCTCCCTCTGTGTCTGACTCTCTCTTGTTGTCCAGGATGGGGTGTAATCTGTAATCACTGACAGTGCCTCTGATGTACGTGCAGCGAGGGAAGTTCACTGTAATCTACAGATTTAACAGAGGGGGGGTAAGGGAGCTTGAGAGGGAGTGAGTGAGTGAGTGAGTGAGTGAACGGGAGCCAAAAGCGTGAGGGTCTGATTTGCCGTGTCAAATAGGACCACCTCTTCCACGGCATGCAACAGCACCAGGCACTCAATGTTTCATTTTCACACTCGCTTTGTGCTGCTGACAACAACAAGCACCACCACCACCCACCACCAAAAAAAAAAAAGAAAAAGAAAAAGAAAAAAGAAACCTGCTGATTTGACAGCAGAGAATATTGAATTAACCCATTGTTGTAGCGTCTTTGTCACATGTAAACATTTGTTTGTCTCGTTTCTTTTTTTGTTTGTT
>JAODXP020000021.1:15660763-15668263 GCA_027497455.2 Sardinella longiceps | reverse complement strand
GCCTGCCCGCTGAACCATCTGACACACATTCACACCTCGCCCTGCTGGGCACCGCCGGCCTCTGACACCGTGCCTCAGAACGGGATGCTCAGAGCAGACACACACACACACACACACACACACACACACACACACACACACACACACACACACACACACACACAGGGACACTCTATGTATATTATATGGCACTTTCTAGAAAAACTCTGAGTATATTCTGTGGATATGTGGTGCTCTTCGATGCTGAGTCTGTACACAGTACATGAATAGACATGCATTCTCTGCATGTAATATGTTCCTGTCACAATGACCCCAGACATGGTAATGATTGTGCAGGATGAGTGGTGATTGTTTAAGTGTTTGCACTTGTCTCAGTCAGCACATGTGAGCGAAATCCATGCTTCTTAAAACATGTCTAGTCACTGATGTCTTTTCTTTTGTTTTGTATGTGTATATGCATGTGTGATAACATATGCATATGTAGATGAGGCTGAGCGTGTGTGTGTGTGTGTGTGTGTGTGTGTGTGTGTGTGTGTGTGTGTGTGTGTGTGTGTGTTTGGGGCGTGTGTGTACGTGTGTCTACAGACGTGTGCATGCATGTGACATGCTTATCACACGTTCCTGCCACTTGTCAAAACATGTCGTCAACCACGGTGGGTCTTCGGCAGGGGCGATTGAGGAGAAGTTAATGAAAAGACCTGACGAGCTCGGCATGTGTGCGACGCCACCTCCACCCCCCCACACACACACCTCCGCCACCCCTTCACCCCCCACCCCCACACCACCTCCTGCATTTGCCTGCATTTGTGTCAAAGTCGGCGCAGGACGCCAGGTCTCTGACACAGGTTACTGGCACAGCATGGACAAGCTTCTCCTCGCGCTTTCCTCTCGCCTGACTGGGAACCACCTGCCCTTTGCAGCCAAATCACTGACGTCGGCGCGCTCTCCAACATTCTGCCTGCCCATATGCCCACTGTATACTGCCCCAGCCCTACAAAACACCATGACGACTGGAGAATCTTCAGAAAATGTTGTCTAGGAAGGACTTGCAGTATGTACTTTTGATTGATTGATTGATTTATTTATTTTGGATTAAGAAGACATAAAATCCAAAGGATAACATGTTAAAGTGTCAACACTTATTTCCAACATGGTCCTTGGTGTTAGGACATACAAAAAAACATTGACCACATACTAGACAGACAGATCAATCCAGTACAGTAGATGTCTCTTAACTTGATTTTATATCAATTCTAGTTGTTGTAAATTTATAAAGCAAATTTAAATCAGTGTAGGAATATGTTTACATAACCACTTGATACCATTGTTGTCAGAATTATAGAATTTACTGTATGTTCTTAGTTCTAATACCAGCATCCTTTTTCTTCATTTTCCCTTCTTTTGGAGTTTGTGATACATTTCACTCTCTCTCACACACTCCCTCTGTCTCTCCTTTATTATCTTATCAGTGCTTCTCTCTTTCTCTCTCTCTCTCTCTCTCTCTCTCTCTCTGTCCCTCGCTCTCTTCTTCCTTCTCTCCTCCTGCTCTTCCCTATCTGTGGCAGCAGCTCAGCGGTGACTCCTCTAATCTCTTGTGCTCAGGCTGTGTGGCACACGCCGGCCTCTCGCGGGCTCACAGATGCCCTCTGTCCGCGGGGGCACTTCCTGCGCAGGTGTTCCACGGGGCGCGGGCAGCATGGGGTGGCACGCGGGCATGTGAGGGCCAGGCCGGGGGCCATGGCGCTGCGGAGTCCCCCACAACCCTAACCACCCGCCCCCCTCTTCCCCCTCTGTGTGGCCGAGACAGACTGCCATGCAGTCTCATACACACACACACACACACACACACACACACACACACACACACACACACACGCACATACACACAAATGCATAGAGACACACACTCACATATTTAAAGTCCTTGAGCACACAAGCACAGACCTATGTGAACTTTGAACTTGTTCATGTCTGATAGATACACACACACAAACACGCAGATGTCGCTTCAGAGGTTCTGAAGGTCAGTTGATCCAGCATGTGTCTCCTCTTTTTTTTCCTATTGAATTTTGATAGTTGTACTTTTTTTCCGTCACTGGCATCTCTTAATCAATGTTAATTGGCTCCAATTAGCATATGTTAATTAATGATATTTACTTCAAATTAAAGGTATGAATGGTCCCAGAGGGTTTCCTGTTCATCTAATTAGAAACAATTAGCTGCAATTAACACGTGTAAATGAGATGCTATTGAGTCCAAAACAAACAGAGTGTAGCCTGCCCAATTCCCATGCAGTTTAACCTGTGCAGCGTGGGTGTGTGTGCATGCCTGCCTGCATGTGTGTGTGCGTGTGTGTGTGTGTGTGTGTGTGTGTGTGTGTGTGTGTGTGTGTGTGTGTGTGTACGTGTGTGTGGGAGGACTGGAGTGGAGTGTGGAGGGCCCCTGACGGCACACACTTCTGCCATGGTGCAAAGAGCTGGCCAGCAGCTTCCCCAGTCCAAAAGCGAATGGTGCATTTGCATGGAATAGCCTTCCCCTCTCAGCAGACCATTGAGTTTCCATGTGTGGGATTTCCTGAGTGTGGTACGCAAATGCACCATTATTAGAATGGAGATTTTGACTATGTGTATTTTTAAGCAGGTGTTATTGTTCTGTTGTTGTTGCTTTGAGATGTGATGACTGGCCAGTCATTAGGATTCTGTAAATATCTCTTGTTATGGGGAAATTGCCAGTTAGAATGTAATCATCGGAATAGAATGCACTGGGGAGCTCCTGCAAAGAAAATTGCTATAAAATGACTTATATTTGTTTTGTTTTGTTTTGTTTTGTTTTGTCTGTTGTTATGCTTTCTGATGTGTATTATTAGCAAAGTCATTAATTGTCAATAGACAATTATTTGTCAGTTAAAATATGGTATGATATAGCTCTTGGCTTGTATACTAAAAGAGTCACTTTTGCATTTAAAAAAAATATATCCTCAGGCAACTGTATTAAAAACTCAATTTTAAGCTGCCAAGCCCCATCTATGCTCTCGAAGAGTCCAATAGAATATGGTTTCCTACAGGCACAACAGGCCGCCTTTTACCTGAATCTTAAATCCTTTAACAGAAGCCATTTTCAATGCATCTGAAGCTGCTGAGTTCAATTATGCCAGCGACATAGCTACGGTATCAATGAGCACTTTGAGTTGACATCAATAACTTTCTTACACCTTGAAGGCTTCATTTGAAAAGATGCAGATTATTTTATTAGATTTCCACCCCCACCACACACACACACATACACACACACACACACGCACACACACACACAAACCCTCCATTTTCTTGCGGGTTGAATAAACGAGAGAGGAAAGCCTTTTTTTCTCCCTTACAATCCCAGGTTCTGAGCAAGCCTTAATCTGAGTTTGCAGTTTTGCAGCGCGTTGACAGAAATCTCCCCGTAGCGTGGCGTGGTTGTGCACTGCATTAGTCTCCAGGTTTAACAGCAGTGAGCGCAGGGAACGCCTCCAATACTTACCGGCGTAACAATCACAGAGGTTTCCGAGCTCGGCGGTGGAGAGGGAGAGCGCTTTGTTCTGGTGATAAGAGAGAAAGGGAATACAGGCGATGGAAAAAGCAATCCAGGGGCTGAACAAATCTGAGAGAGGCATTATGGGACGGTAAACACGTCTGCAGTTAAGAGGCACCGGATTTGCTGTTTCTTATTTTGGGGACGTGCTGTATTTGGAGTGGAACACAAAGAGAGACGGTGCAATAGGGTAGAGGAGATTGAGAGGGGGAGGGAGGGAGGGAGGAGGGTGGAGGGGTTGGAGAGTTATGAAGGCAAGCCCAAGAGAGAGAAAGAGAGAGAGAGAGAGAGAGAGAGAGAGAGAGAGAGAGAGAGAGAGAGAGAGAGAGAGAGAGAGAGGAAGAATGAAAAAAAGAGAGAGGGAACGAGAGAGTGAGAATGAAAGAGATAGATAGAAAGCAAGAGAGAGAGGACAAGGAGGGGTGGATAGTGTCTGGGGATATGCGGCATATCTGTGGACAGTTCATACATGCCATCGACAGCTCATAACCCTGTGGCTCTCAGAGCCATCTCTTCACCCCAATGAGATACTGGAGTCCCCTCCACCCGCACCCCACTCCCGACCCTCCCCGCCTCTCCTTTCTCTCACTGCGATGGTGCATCCATCCAGGCCTGATGTTTCCACTACCGCTGCTGTTGCTGTGAACACTGTAATCAGAGCTCACTGACAGTCGGAACACTTCCTCCCTCTCGGCTCTATATTTCATTGGCCATCGCTTTTCGCCGCGGCCTCAATGATATCTGTTTCACTCGGGGGAGGAAAGACAGAAAGAAAGAAAGAAAGAAAGAAAGAAAGAAAGAAAGAAAGAAAGAAAATATCCATGGGTGCAATAGTGGGGAAGCTGCTGTATTGTGAATATTTGGTTCTATCAGTTATACTAATGGATTTAATGCATCTGTTTTTATATGAGATTTTTTTTTTAATATTGATTTTAGTCAGTGCAAATTATTCTTAAATTATTCTTTACTCAATGCAAATTCTTCTTGTTGACCAAATTGTGTATTAAATTAGCACTCTCAATGTTTTTGTTATAGTGTCTACTGTCTGTACTAGCTCATGTGAGCACAGAAAAGGTCAGGCTAGTTAGTCGATACACTTCAGAAAGAAGAGTCCCAAACAGTCACATGTTCAAGTGCAGTTACTCTTTATTGATATTTGCTTTATGTCCATAGTCATCCAAGGATCAATGTACACATTAAATATTTGCACCAATCACCCCCCCCCCCCCCCTCTCTCTCTCTCTCTCTCTCTCTCTCACACACACACACACACACACACACACACACACACACACACACACACACACACACACCTCCCTCCAATCCTCCTTTGCCTTAGACAGAAGAGTCAATTAGTGGCTGTTTTTTCCCCCTCACTGTACTATCTCTATCTCTAATAAATGTCACGGCGTGTGTCGGTCTGGGGTTGCTGCTGTACGTCTGCCAAGCCCCAGAGCCCTGATCATCCCATGGCTGCCTTCACATTATCTATGTTTACTCAGAGTAAAAATATATACCAGCCTAATCCAATAAGGGCCATGGAAAATGTACATAAGCCATTTACTGAGAAAATGACTAATGGCACTTTAAATGAGAGTCAAATGCTGCTTTGCTGTGTTTTGTTCTTGTGTTTTAATATCTTTTCTCTCGCTCGCTCACTCTCCTCTCTCTCTCTCTCTCTCTCTCTCTCTCTCTCTCTCTCGTTTCCTTCATCCGCAGCTTGTAGACGGAGAGGTCTGCTGGGGTCTGTGTGTGTGTGAGTTTGTCTATGACTTTGTATGTGTGTGTGTGTGTGTGTGTGTGTGTGTGTGTGTGTGAGTGTGCTTGTCTGCACGTAAGCCCCCCCCCCTCTCTCTTCTTCCCGATCCCCACACCCACACCCACCCCAGCCACTCTAATGTTCCCAGTGTTTCAGGCTTAAGGAAGGTGAACTCTCACCCATCCTTGCTGCTGCCAAGCAGAGATAAAAGTTTCTTGAACTGTGAATTACACGTGGAAGTCGATAACACCGGAACACAATCAGCTTTTACACTGAGGATTGGGCGCAGGTGAATAGCATGTCCCCCTTTTCAGAGCTGTCATGGGGAGACAGGCTATACAGCTCACCTGGGGGTCTCAAGAGCACTGCTTCCCCTCCATTGTGAGACAGACCAATGAAGAAGCACATATCTTATTAAGGTCTCTGTCTATTCTCCCACAACAACTACTGCTACAACAACAACAGACAAAAAAATAATGGCCGAAAAAAAAGAAGGAAAAAAAAAAACCCACTGATCTTTTCCTTTCTCTGACAAAGTCTCAGTCATAGTTGTCTCTAAGGTCTCGCGCAAGCCTCCTACTTTAGAGTGTGCGTGCTGTACATGTAATAATATCTTGTGCTTTTAAAACATGCTATTCTCCTGGTTCTCACCCTCCTGTCCCCCCTGAGTTAACCTTAAAATAAGTTGGGATGCCCGGCTACAGGAAGGACTTACATTTACATTACATTTATGCATTTAGCAGACGCTTTTATCCAAAGCGACTTACAAAAGAGGGATAACAATCAAACTGCAACACAATACAAGTAAGTGCCTACTAGGAGTGCCGTTTGCTAATAGGAGAGCAAGTGCAAGAGTTTTGACTTAAACAACACGGTAGTATTTAAAAGCTTCAAATCAGAGTAATTGTATTTTACAGTGTCTAAAGGTACTGTGAGGGGAAAAAATACACCTGTGCTGCCTTAGCCTGTGGAGAAGAAGTCAGAGAGAGAGAGAGAGAGAGAGAGAGAGAGTGGGGAAGAAGACAACGTGAGATTGAGCTTTTTTGGGTAGTCATGAGGATAGACAAAGAAAAGCATGACTGTCTTGTAATGTAGAACGTTATAAATAGAAAGGATTTCGTGGTAATACCATAGATAATTACACTCCTATTTCTAATTATGAATCATTGTATGTATATTGGTGTCGTTAAGTGTTGCTAAATTAACACTCAAGTCGTACATGGGCTATTTTTTTTTAAGTATTAAGTTTTTTTTTTTTTTTTTCCTCACAGAGAAAAAATAAACAAATACAAGAAAGCATTCAATCAGAAAATTATTAGCTCCTATACTAAATGAACAAATTAAACAAAGACTGAGCACGATTTTGACAAAACTTGATCTGGAGCTGTGCTTTTCCGTAATCGCTGCTGTTTTTGCTGCTATTTAACCTTATTATCTATCAACGACAAAAGATAGAAGATTGTTTTGTGGCTGCCTTCCTTTCTGATTTTAATTTCTCCCATAAACCTTGTGACTTGTGAACTTGAGTTGAGGTGTGTGTGTGTGTGTGTGTGTGTGTGTGTGTGTGTGTGTAATGTGGGGGGGTGGACGGGTGGGTTGTTGCCCTCTAGAACAGCATGAGGATCTTCTGTATTCACGGGCTGATGAGTCACATAATCCAAGTTCAAATGCGACTCTTGTGGGGTGGGATTTAAATGATATTATATAGAAATGAGATTTTCTGATCTGAAGCATCTAAGTCCTAGATCCAATCTATGGTTTAATTATACTGTTTTCTTCCAACTGGAAGCAGGTCCTCAGAGTCTCTCCTTTTTTTTTCATCACCCCCCACTTTATTCATTGTGCTTCAATTCAAATGGGAGATCCTTTGTGCGCACGTTGCATCTATTTCAATATCAAGTAACCAGGAACGCCGCAGCACGTTGGTGCTGATGGTGCCCTAGTGTGCTGGGACTGGGGGACCCTTGATTCACGACGTCTTAAAAAAAAAAAAAAAAAGACACAGGAAACATACATATCCTTCCGTCTCTCCATCAGATCAGATATATGACTATATCAATACTTAACGTCTGGCGTAGACCTCCTGCCGCTGAGATGCATAGATGTCAGGTCATCGCTAATGACCACGCTTGCGTACGTGTGTGTGTGTGTGTACTGAAATCGGGACTTGG
>JAODXP020000021.1:15633263-15655763 GCA_027497455.2 Sardinella longiceps | reverse complement strand
CTAACAGCCTAATGGAGAGGCCGTTTGTAACCATTCTGATGGGCCAACTCACTGTGATTTTGCACAGTGTAAAATATATATTTTTTAAATGTATTTGTCTTCCTCAGATGGCATAGCCTATGATGTATGGCAATTATTTTTTAATAAAGGCTACATATTAAAAATATCACACATGTATTTTCCGGATGTTGACGTTTTTGTGCAAGCAATAGGTATGAGTTAATTGCATGTGCCCCAAAACCAGTGATTCAGCTGTAAGTTACTGACAGCGTCCATCAAATCCCTTCGTCCATGGTGTAGTGTTTCCGAGAAGTATTGAATCCGCCCCCTACTGTTAATCCCATCTCTCTCTCTCTCTCTCTCTCTCTCTCTCTCTCTCTCTCTCTCTCTCTCTCTCTCTCTCTCTCTGTGTGTGTGTGTGTGTGTGTGTGTGTGTGTGTGTGTGTGTGTGTAAGGGAGATGTGGTTAAGAGGGTTATCTCCTTGAGAAAATAAACATAAACAACACAAAACGCATTATATTACGCTGGGAGTTATATATCTGACAATAAATGCGGTGGCGGGCCAGTTTACAACTATTTTAGCAGGGTAGACTTTAGCGAGCATAAAGCTGATGTGAAACAACAAAGTTGCATTCTTTTAATCCCAGGACTGGAATGCAAAGCTAGAGAAAAGGAGTGTCGTGTCTGCCTTTGATTATTGGCTTTGGGGAGAAATAACAGCTGTTCCAGGGATGCGACGGCGTGAGATCTATAACTTCCATCGAATTTCTTTTGCAAAGGAGTTGGAAAGTCAAGCAAATGTTTATGTTGAGTTTGCGGTCAATATTCACTGACGTTAGCATGTTTGTGCAATCCCAGATTTAAACCGGAGCATTTGGGTCATTTTATTTAGGATAGCCTAGGCTACTCTTCGCTCCTATGTAGCCCTATGAACACTGACCAAATGTCTTAGCCTAACGTCAATGTGTTTAGTCCATATTGCCAATTAATTCAGATAGGCCTACAATTAGTTCATCTATAAAAAGAGCCTACGCCACGTCCGTATGCCATATTTTTTCCGCAGTATCTTGTTCCCTTTTTAAATATTTTTGCAGTCGGCAATGGATATTAAGGACTGTAGGGAAGCATTGTGAGCGCTGCATAGCCTAATGCTTGATACTACTGTGATCTGACTTCAGTTATAGGTCATTTCCTAATCACTTTTGTCATTCTACTGGACCAAGCTCACAGCATCTTTCCCTCGCCGAACGCCTCTGCAATGGGGTAGGCTAGATGACTCCAAAGTGTGCTTTGAGGCCTGGTCGCTTCCGTCTCCCCCATTCGTCCACACTGTGAAAATAAAGACACGTTTCATGACTGGGCTCCAAACCGCATGCTCCATCATTGCAGTCTTCTTCCTGTTTCAATAGTCCCGGGCCGCCTTATACCTAACCTCATGGATTCATGTGGAGTGAGTCAAAAAGCACAAAACTGACAGTGAATCGCCGTGGGGTCAAAATAGGCGTGAGGTTTTACATGAAAGGTGCCGCCAACAAAGAACTGGCATGTGTCGCCTTCATGCGCCTCGTTTTTCATCCTTCTTTCACCTGCATCCCTACTGTCTGCAACGGGCCTATAGGTTACAGTCACATAAATAAGATTGATAGATAAACAAAGAAAAAGAGCACGTAAGAAACAAAGAAAGAAAATCCACAAGCCATTTTTTTATCTTCTCTCTTTTTCTGTTGCAAAAGATAGTTGACATAGGCTATTCAAAGTAGCTTGTACTGCGTCATTGAAGAAGAAATGCATTTAACAGACTTTGTATTAAAATAAGGAATAATTAATATTTATTTATTAGAACAAGGTAGCCTACCACATTCCATGCCTCCTCGCCAATCCATGAACAATTTGGATATTTTGCCAACTTATTCACACATCTTCCAGATCACTAGTAATAGCCTAATTAGGCGTGTGCTATTATGCTATAAGAGTAATCATTCGTTTATTTTTTTCTCAAGAATGTCAACAATTGTCGACACAGTTTTTTTTTCTTTTTTTGTTTTTACTAAGCTCGCAAGCATCTTTTCCATAATGCACAGAAGTCTACAATTTAGCCACCTAGCATTGTTTGCTTAGTGCCGAAAATATGTCAAAAGTGAAGTGTCCTAAGTTTTAGTTAATCACACAGGTAAGTCCATCATAACTGCATGGGCAGCAGAAATTGCGCATTAGAAATGCTGGGGTCGGTGATGCGGAGGACGGCCTTAGGCCCCCGGCTCCCGGCGGGTGCGCTCAGCTGATCAAAGCCCAAGTCAGGGGTAATATTTCTCACTTTATTACCGGAGTCACGGCAGAGTCTGCACGGCCAACGATCACAAACTGAGCTACCCACTCTCACTTGCAGTGGTAAGGTCACGTACCAATACAGAAAAATAGGCTGGATATAGCCTATCCTCAGCTGGCTGGTGAAAACATTTTTGACAACTAGAAAACATTTCTCAGTCATTAAATTATTTCGCACACTATCAAAATGGCCTATATCTCCATCTATAAAATAATTTTACAATTATAATGTTTATATAACATATTTTAGAATTGTATTTAGGCTAGACAAGTCATGTCTACCACCTTCGCCTGAGAATTAAAGACAAAAAATCTGAACAAAAATCTTTCAGTGTTAACTGATGAAAGTTTAATACATTTCTATTCTATTCTTTTAGTGGCATAATGGATTAAAAGTGTATGTATTGGCTCTCTATATAGGCTAAATAAATTACTATATTTTCCGTTTATGACTGTGTATGGATTTTGTTGAACATTATTAGGAGCTGAACTTGAACTTAAACATAAGATCATCATTGCCACAGTCGATTCTTTCTCGTCTCCTTGCCTATTATGTGTCTCAAATGTTATAACCAGTTTTCTCAACTAAGGGCAATTAAACACAATTCTATGTTGAAAATAATATTCGTAGGCTATGTTACAGGGCCAGCAAATCTAGGTAGATGCATTATCATTCCTTGAAATGGTTAACTCTAGCAAATCTGAAGATAGTAACTTGCATCAAGAGAAAAAGAGAGGATGTACGCTAAGACGTTCGAGGGTGTGAATCTGGCAGGGAATTCTTGGTGCTGCCCATTTCTCGATCGATAGCTCCCTCTAGCATTGCCATCGCCCCCTTTTTTCCCATTCCGTAAATGCATAGGAAATGCCGTTTAGTTTCCTCTCTGTGAATGCGGTTGAGACAATCTTCATCCACTCAAAGTTTGAAAATATAGGCTATTTTTAATGTCTGTCAGGTTTCAAGCACATTTTTTAGACATTGAAAATAGTACAGCATTCTTGGTAATGATGTTACGCATTTCAAACTTCCACTGAGGGCTAACCAAGGGAACAAGTTTTTCACATGGATGATATTTTCCGTGTTATTATAGCCTTAGCCATTTTTTTCTATTTCGGGAATCCAGGGCTTCTCATAATTGAAAAAATATAAGATGATAAAAAGCAAGGAACTCAACCGACGGTGCAACTCGTTAATGCAACAGTAGATTCGAATATTTTTTGCCAGCAAGCATCCTGTAAACTATCCTTACAATGGGTAGCCTATTTAGGATTTAGAAAAATTATGTATCAAAAATGTATGCTACATATTAAATTATAAAGATGCAGCTATCTCAGAAAAAAAACAACAAATATTTCAATGGGTAACCATGAAATAATGCCAGCCTCTTGACACTTGAGGTGTCATGTGTTGTCCACTTCTGTCGCCAAACTGCCAAAATTCTTCCCAAAACGACCTCTGCCGTTCTCTCCACCCATGACTCTGTCCTTCCCTCTGAAGCCGGTGGAAATAAACCCAGCTGCTAGCACGTGAATTAAAAGCTCTCACGCGCACACTTCCCAAACAGACACGAAAGCTCATCTGGGAGGTTGACCCAGCAAGCAGGGTCTAACAAAAGAGAGAGAAAGACAGCGATGCACAGGCGCAAATATGCTGCATGTTCATCTCTCTTATCTGGTATTATTCACGAAACACATGTCATCTAAGGGTCTTGCAGTCAAAGAAAGCACTCCCCAGACGCTCTTTGGCAGCTGTCACGGCTAGGACTATCTACGGCCTGTCCGGACCCACTTCTGCGTTTTATATCAGAAGCACCCACATACACGTTCAAGGTGGTATTGATTCCAGATTATGGCGTT
Organism: Sardinella longiceps; assembly: GCA_027497455.2. Taxonomy (NCBI): domain Eukaryota; kingdom Metazoa; phylum Chordata; class Actinopteri; order Clupeiformes; family Clupeidae; genus Sardinella; species Sardinella longiceps. The sequence continues at coordinate 15,651,580 of JAODXP020000021.1, read as the reverse complement.
TGGACAACACATATGGGCAAAATATGAACAGAAAAGGTCGTGTTATGCTCATCATTAAAGGAAACAATGTGTGTGTGTTTGTATTGCTGGGTGTTGTGGGTGTGTGTGTGTGTGTGTGTGTGTGTGTGTGTGTGTGTGTGTGTGTGTGTGTGTGTGAGCCGTACAAGTGTACCATATAATTAGTGATGTATGTGGTGATGTAAGAAGACGTTTAGTGGAGAAACGTTCAGCCCTTTATGATCACATGGTTTAGAGCACCAGTCAATGCCATAAGGCACAACCTGTTTTAAACTTTCCAGTTATTCAAAATCCCCTTTCAGAACAGCCTGTTACTAGCCTACTAATGTCTCAAGGAAACATCAGAACATCACTACTAGCCCAATCGAAAATTCTTCTTTAAAGTCATTCCCCCATTGCTTTTTAAAATAAAAGATGTTAGCCTATCTATTCCACTTTTTTGCAGAGATGTTGTGTTCAGCAGCCGTCTGTGGTAGCTAATACAAGAGTGTGTGAAATTATGTGACGCAATACCATAATAATTAATCTCTACCTACAATACATAAATAATGTCTTAAGTATCTCTTGCCTAGTTAATACATCACTTCTTGTGCTCACGAATCATGTGCTTATGATGCCAATTTACTTGTCTTACTTGCACTACACAGAATGAAACAAATATGGAGGTGTTCGATACACAACACTTTAATGTATATTGCTCATCTTAATTAAACATCCAAAGGTGTCTGGGCCATCAAAAACCGTCAAGGCGATCTGCGCAACTGTAAACTTTAGAGCCTCTTCGTCTTTCACTTTCTCCCATTAGACAAAAGACCAAAGGGAGAGGAATCACTAAGGTTACGATGATGGAGCACCGATAGGATAATAGAAATCAATGTAATTTAGGCTCCTCTATAATCCCCTTAATAGAAGCTTGGATTGAAGTTTTAGTATGTATTAGAACATTTAGTAGTTTACAGAACAAACCGGTCGTTGTTTTGTTAGAGCATAGCATCTTGATATCTTAACAGGAAAAATGCAAAAGCTTGTAGCCTAAATAGTTCACCAAGTATCCCAGGAATAATTGGCAATCCAACTTACCTCCCCATGTTCCCTGGCGACCGTATGCCGGTAATCAACGTGAATACTTTTTTTCCCCCCTGTACGGTTGTTTCAATAGAAATGACCGTACACGTTTCTACATGGAATTAGATTTACGACTTGTAGGGCGCCTGCGAAATGGCAAGTGCCGCTATCATTCACCTTTCAAGAAGTTGAGCAGTCCCACTAATTTAGTCTGTTGACGTTGCTTTAGCAAGCTTAGAAAGACTAATATTAATTCAACGTCGATACACCATTGTTGTTTCACAGATGCTGTCTTCTCGTAAATCCTTCCCTCAGCTTCAGTCATCAGGCCAGATGAACGACATAATTAGATTGTAATACCTAAACCTGGGCCCTACTTATGCAAAAGTGACAGTCACCACTTCTCTGCAAAATAAAAATGAAGCGGCATAGCTACCTTGTTGAGTGTATCTTGAAGTCCGTTCCTCCATGGAAAGACGACCACCAGATAATTACGCGTTTTACTTTGTGAGACTATATCTTTTCTGCCTGCTGTCCACATTAACAAAGATATGACAGTTTCTGGATTTTTTTGACAATTGGTTTCTTCTGTTCCCTATAAATAGTACAGACTGCGCCTGTAAAGCTTTGAGGGGCTAGCTAATGGTTACTTGAACAGAAAGGTGCTGATTGGCCTCAGCCTCGCATGACGTCACGGGGCTGTGAATAAGGATGGCTCGTGTGCTTTCAAGAACATGCAGAATACTGAGGGCTGTGCAAGGAGCGTCAATCCCACATTGAGATGTCACACGAATCCTGCACTCCATAACCTCGCTTTTCTAAAACGGAAGGAAATTTGAAACGCAGAGGAGAAGCGCAGTTTTCACCGACATTGCTGCCTTTTAACGTTCTGTCTCATCGATGGTGTTCAACAGTGTGGATACGCGGTGATGTCTAAGTGCGTTCATGTGTTTTGGGGCACGCGTGTCTTGTCTGTTAGCCTTGCCGTGTAAGCTGTAAAATTTGATGCCATACAAGACTGACTTAGACACATCATTTTCTCATCACTGTCCCACTTTGATGACCACGTTGACGTATTGCTGTGAAATGATGCTTACATTTTAGGCGACGTGGAGACTTGATTTTTCGCGCGCACTGGCTTGCTTTTTCCCCTTGAATTGCTTTTTTTCCTATCACAGGAGGATCTTTGGTACTACCTCATCTCCGAGAACTATTCAGCTGGTGACCCCTCATCCTCTTCTCAATTTTGGACCTTTACATATAATCCTACCGAGTGCTGGCAGTGACAGGAGAGACACCGACGCATATAGCTCTGCTCGCTCAGCCTGACCCGGACTTCCAAGCGAAAAGGAACCCCAAAACCCCCTACCCACGCGTACGACATCTTTCTTCTCTTGATTGGTGTTTTGAGAGAAAAAAACGTGAATGAACAGATACTCGCGTTGTCCAGACAACGGTAGAGTTGTGGGAGCACAGCCAAAGACGATGGTCCACTGTGCTGGGTGCGAAAGGCCTATATTGGACAGGTTTCTCCTCAATGTATTGGACAGAGCATGGCACGTCAAGTGCGTACAATGCTGCGAGTGTAAATGTAATCTAACCGAGAAATGCTTTTCTCGAGAGGGGAAACTCTACTGCAAAAATGACTTTTTTAGGTAAGCCCTCACACTTTACCATTTATTTTGTAATTCTTCTTGATTGTTTCAGTGGCAATCTCCACCTGCTGTGTTGTGCTTTTGAGTGCGTCCCACATTCTTGTAATTCTTGTTATGGCACCATTCTATTAATCCCGGGGAATGGTGTAAGGTGGACAGGCCTTTTTGTCCTACCCATAGAATATTTCTCTTGTATGGGGAAATATAATTATGTCCTAATGGTAAGGTTTTAATATTAGTCTAACACGTATCGTTCAAACAGAAAAATACACAATCATGGATGTTATGGACATAGGCATGGGCATATTATAGACATAAATCATCAAAGTCATTTCTTAATTCGCTATTTTCTTGACAGTGATTATGGCCTATATAGTCTCTCCATTGGGTTGTATTTTTCTATCATTTAAAATGCAATTTTCCATAAAAGTAATCAGTCATATTCACCATTCTCTAGTCAGTTATTGAGCATAGGCCCATTCAAAACTGTTGTACTGAAATCCAAAACGTTTAGGCCAAATACACAGCTGTCCATCCTGTATAACACTCTGCGAAGGAAAGTCCATGCAAACACGAGGTGTGAAATAGAGACTCAGGGGTTCGATCGGAGAATCTTTGATCAAGGCAGTCCCTAATTAAAAGCTTGTTAATTTGAATTGTCATGTTAAACAAAAGACCACATACATTAAGCGTCTCTGTGTACTCGTGCACTCGTTCGCAGTGAGGGTCTTAAGGAAATCACACTTTGTTTACAAGAATCGCCAGCCAGGGAAGCCGCAGGGATCAATACTTTGCCAAGCTTCTTGAGGGAAGTGTAACCTGGCCCGGTGGCAAGCTGTCTGTACAAACCCGTGTTTGCCGGGGTTCGAGTGAAGATGTGATAAGTGGATTTGAATAATAAACCAATTTGGAGAGGAAACACAGACAATACAATCACAGACTTGGAATCAACAATCGCCTTGCAGAATCAGAATACACACCATTAGAGAATGCGATCAACATTATGCTCCTTTCAGGTAGGCCCATAATTTGTATGGGCTATTGTATCTTACATTATTTATTAGAATATTTCCAAAAATTAAATTATCTGTAAAGCCGTCGCTTATAGCAAACCTTAATACTGTGGATTCTAGGTCACCACTAAAAAATCTTCTTGTCATTTTTGTAGATTTTCTAGTCTCATGTTTGAAATCTCGGATTTGTAGATTTCATATTAGGCTAGGCTTCTTAGAAATGAGCCACTTGTGGGTCATAGTCAATTTAAATCTAAGAGTCACTGTTAAAAACAACCCTGCATTTTGCATTATTTTGAAGATTTACTAATACATTACATCTACGTTATTCCAGTTACAATGTCTAGAGTCACATCAACAAAATGTTTACAAATCTTATTTCAGAGGCCTAAAGGTAGCTTTCTTCCACCTTCCTGTCCAAGAAAGAAAAATAAATCATCCCTTATTTTCTTTTACAGACGGTTTGGGACGAAGTGCGCCGGCTGTGCTCAGGGGATCTCGCCAAATGACTTGGTCCGAAGGGCACGGAGCAAGGTGTTTCACCTGAACTGTTTCACCTGCATGATGTGCAACAAGCAGCTTTCCACGGGAGAGGAACTGTACATCATAGACGAGAACAAATTTGTCTGCAAAGAAGATTATTTAAGCAACACTAGTGGAAAAGACACCAACCTCTTATCAGGTGAGACCTAGGTAGACAGAAGCAAGAACTTCCTCGAATGTAGGGGGTAGAGCAGGGGATGGCGTCGCCATTTTGAAAAGGAACATTAGTAGCTCACAATTAAGGGGGTGGACGCAACCATTTATTATTGGCACTTTACATTTTCCTGGACAGAATTACATCACTCAGCAACGTTTATTTCGGGATGGCAGTGCCTCGCTAAAAACAATAAAAGGTCACTAGTCCACGAGGGTCTTTTGCTTTATTACTTGGCCTAAATAATATTTGGATTTTGCGCACGACTTAGTGCAGAGCAGATTTCTTCTTTTCTTTTAGAATTAATTTTGATTACGCACAAAACAAGTTTGTTTTTCTACACAGAAAAGCATTAAGAGGAATATCTTGGTTAATTTAAATTATTAATTTGAAAAAGTGTGTAACTCAACCTCTAAATATGAACATATTTTACGTTTATAGTTTCCATTAATACTGTGTTGTTTATCCTGAATTTGCACTGCACATTTAATGTAAAATGTTAAATGTGTATTGTCTGCCTTGTCCTGATTTTTACTGACCCGTATGGCCTACACAGTAAAGCGGTCCTTATGTGCCTGGTTTGGTCTACATAGCCGAGGCTACAACTAATTTGCATTTTCTTCTCTTTTTTTGTGCAGTAACCGCTTGCAGTGATCCAAGTTTATCTCCAGATTCTCAAGACCAGCTACAAGACGATGTTAAAGACTCTGAAATTGCCAATTTGTCAGACAAAGAAACGGTTAATAACGAGAATGACGACCAGAATCTCGGAGGGAAAAGACGAGGACCACGCACCACAATTAAAGCCAAGCAACTGGAGACTCTTAAAGCGGCGTTCGCGGCAACACCCAAACCAACAAGACACATCAGGGAGCAGCTAGCGCAAGAGACTGGCCTCAATATGCGAGTCATTCAGGTACAGTCATTATTCAATGCATTCAAGTATCAATCGCGTTTGCCATAGCTAGTGGGCCTTGGAGTTATTTTCATGGGTTGTTATGGTGCCATAGGCTATCTATTCGCCCTGATTGGGGTAAGGTTTGAGTCACTTAATTCAATCGAAAGACAGACGTCTTCTTCTTCTTCTTCTTCTTCTTCTTCTTCTTCTTCTTCTTCTTCTTCTTCTTCCCAAAACACCCCTTTTCATTCTGGACATTTGAATTCCGAATTTGAAACAACAATTGTGATTACGAAGACATAATCTTTAAAGAAATGATTTATGCGGGTATCTCTCTCAGCTTGGCCTAAGCAGTGGTAGGAGATGCCAACTGGCGTGAGTGTGGTAAAAAACGATGGGTGTCTTGGCAGTGCCCTGCCATCACGTTTTGCGACCACATTTAGCCATGCTGGGACCGCACTCAGTCAAGTGGAAACGCGTATGTGCCTCTGTAGTGTCAGTCCTCTCTCTTCAGCGAGAGACAGAAATTATTAGCAAATTATTATATGAACTATTAATATGATATTTTATTATTAACATATTATTATCAACATATTATTATCAACATATTATTATTATTATTATTATTATTATTATTATTATTATTATATCAATGTTGTTGTTGTGCCCTTGCTTTGTTGACCACTTAGTCCGTCTGTGGGAGTGATGGCTAATGATAAGTGCGCCAACAACTGGATGCATATAGGCTGGAACTAAATGTTAAAAATAATCCACTAAACACATCTGGTGTATCAGCCATTAATTGCATTTAAGACAATACCCGGTATTTATGTCCATACATGAAACTAGATCAAGAGTTTAGCCTACATGATGTTTGAGATTAATTGAGCGTCTATTTTTTCTCTCTGATATTGTAAAATAATCCAAGGATGAGTGTATAGATTACTAAATAATAACCTTACGGAGCTAGTTAATATGTCGGTAACAACAGACCTATTAGGTAGCCTATTAATTGAAGATTTTAAGTTCCTGCTGCTGGCCCTCAGTCGGGGTAAATGGAGGGTTAAAAGATCATTAAAGAGAGGTTAGATCCGAGACTCTTGGAGTGACGATAATTAGGAGTAATCTTGTCACTAGGCTACTATACGAATTCGCTCAGTCACATCTGCAGTCACTGGTTAACACTGGAGCATTAAGACCTTCGTTTATAAACAAAGATATAGGCTACAGATCTTGAAAAAATATCTATACAATTGTACTTTTTGTTCGTTATGTCTTGCAAAAATGTCCATTAACGAAATCTTTCACTGGACATTAATCTTCTTGCATCAGAGTTTACTGGACATTAATCTTCCCGCATATTAAGCGCTCCTCACCAATAATTCAGAAAGCTTTCCATAGACCTAGGCCCTCTTTGGCACAAAACATGTTATTATTTTGCTATTGTTGAATTATTTTCACTCAATTATACCATATCATATATTATTTTGACAATATTATTGTTAATGTGTTATTATTATTATTATTATTATTATTATTATTATTATTATTATTATTATTATGTAAGCAACATTTTTAGTGTTAATGTTTTGAAAAGGCTAACATTTGCACTAGGCTATTTTCATGTCTCTTCATATCAACAAATATGTTATGACTTGAACGCAGTTTTTTGTTGTTGTTGTTGTTATGTTTTCTTCCCCATTAAAACTTCGGTCAAAACTCGAAATAGCTCGTTATTATGTTGCATAATCGCAGTTTAGCCTAGCCCTACTGTAGATTTTCATAGACGTTGTAGGCCTAACATTTTTTTCGTTTTTATGGCGCAGGTATGGTTCCAGAACCGACGGTCCAAAGAGAGGAGAATGAAGCAGCTGAGTGCTCTTGGCGCAAGGAGGCACGCTTTCTTCCGAAGTCCGAGAAGAATGAGGACGCTAGTGGACAGGCTTGAACCCGGAGAGCTTATTCCCAACGGCCCATTTTCTTACTACGGAGGTAGGAATGAATTCACATCTGCTGGTTTATTCCCTTCATTCAGTGTCCTGAAAGGTTATTTTACATGTCATTGCCAAGCTTTGTTTCCATTTTGTCGCGTTACTCCAGGAAACCTTTTAAACTTTGAAAAGCGTAATGTCTTATCAGACAAGTTGACGTGTAATGTTGATATAGGAGGGGTGTGAACCAACTCTGGCACGTTATTGTACAACTTAAATAAGGGACGTATAATAAGTTTTCTTGGCCACCCAACTGGTGTTTTCAGACGGTCAATAATTGCATCTTGAATAGAATGCTTCTTCTAGGCTACTTGAGCTGATGGTGTAAAAGTGCCGTAAAACAGCATTTAAATAGCGCATTTGTTCACTACTTAAATGAAGACTTCAGCTCTTTGCGCAACCATGAGTATAGCGAGATGATCGGCGTCTATAATGAGCATCTAATGCAGTGTCATTAACAAGTAAGCCATTTACTTAGTAGAGGTTAGAGGGTATTGGGACCTCATGCTTAAACATTTAAGAGTTTTTTTTTCTGCCGCACCTGAGTTGTAGCTGAGAGGAAATAATTAGGATATCCCGGTTGTTATTGTTGTGACATTTTAAATTGTGTAGTATGGCTAGCCTATGCGCAATACAAAAATACATTGTTTTTTTTTTGTTGTTGTTTTTTGTTTTTTTTTGTAAATATTTCACCGGTTTGTTTATTTTATTTAACCCATTTAATAACCGCCGTTTGTTCTGTCTCACTATTTATTTCATTACAAATATGGGTTTTTTAAAGGTATATGACCTAAATGGCGTGTTTGGATAATAAACAAACAATGAAACTGGTTAATTCAAGCTAACTGTAATTAATGAATATATGATTTTAAACTACTGGGAAATAATTCCAATGAGCTCCCTTTCCTTTTATGGAAGCATTTAATTATAGCCTATCTAGTGTCCTTTATAGTCTGCTATGGAGCAGAGCTTAACCCTTAGAAAATACTGTGTGGCTTTGCTTGGAAATGATGTCTCAGAAGGTAAAATCACTGATAAAATGTTCTGGTTTTAATTAATTTCTTGCCAGCGTTGTTCCTCCTGCCCAAATACAGTTTCCATTTAAGTCTTACATGGTGTGTGACTAATTTGAGACAGAGAGGCCTTGTTTCAGTGGAACTCCAGGCACTATGTTTTTAACAGCTCCTGGAATTTTCTATTCCTGCTTTTTTGCATTGTATTAATTCTCTCTCTCTCTCTCTCTCTCTCTCTCTCTCTCTCTCTCTCTCTCTCTCTCTCTCTCTCTACATCTGTTAATCTCCAGATTATCAGAGTGACTACTATGGTCCTGGTGGGAACTATGACTTCTTCCCACAAGGGCCCCCATCCTCCCAGGCCCAGACCCCAGTAGACCTCCCATTCGTGCCATCGTCGGGCCCAACTGGGACTCCCCTCGGGGGTATGGACCATCCCATCCCAGGACACCATCCGTCCAGTGAAGTCCAGCGCTTTTCCGACATCATGTCTCACCACCCGGGAGACTCGCCTAGCCCCGAACCCGGCATCCCGGGCCCGCTGCACAGCATGTCGTCAGACGTGTTCGGTCCCAGCCCGTCCTTTACCTCGCTCTCGCTCAATGGAAGCGGATACAACAACCACCTGTCACACCCCCCCTCAGAAATGAATGAAGGAACTGTTTGGTAGCTGTGTCCCCTTCTCCCTATCAAAAACAAATATGGACAAACCCAGTGGAGGGATAAAGGAGTCAGGGACATCTGAAAAACAAAAAAGCGAGGGGGGGAGGGAGAGATAGCAGGGATGTCACAGTTTCTTTTGGGCATCCGTATTTATTGTTTTTCCAATTTAAAAATATTATTTTCATTTTTTGATTATTTTGGTCTTTTGTCGTTTCTTTTTTATTTTTGTTTTGTTTTTGTTTTTTGTTTTTTTGGCCAGAGATATAAGAAGTGAAGTCAAGAGACGCTTGTCTGTGGTCGATGGACGCTGTGTGGTCATAAACGTTTGTCTCAATATTGTGTTTATATCCAGTTGCTTCATACATATAAATATATTTTTTCCTTTTTGTTGATCAGAACATGGACTTAACCACAGAAAGGACTGATTTGTGACTGTTTGTTGACCCCCTCTGGGGGCTCTCGTCCCCCCAGCTTTGTTGTGGTAAAGACCCCAGCACAAGGCCTAACAGCATTGTCCCTCCTGTAACACTCCATGCATCAACAGGAAAAAAAAAATAACAACATCACTTGGAGAACAACACTCTGGACTCGAGAAAAAAAAAAGAAAAAGAAAAAAAAAACAACACCACACCATTAGCTTCTGTCAAAGACTCGACAGCTTTACGGAGAAACTCCTACAATGGTCGGCGTTTTGCTCACTGGTGATGTAGGCCCCCAAGATAGAAGGAAGCCGTCAGACTTAGTGTACTTATTTGAAAACTCCTCAGACCTCTAAGCCTCCTAAGGCTCTGCCATATTGACACTTAAACAATCTTTTTTGACGCTAAATATGTTTCTGAAGGCCGGGTGGGGGAGGGGAGGGTGGAAGCATTTTTTTTTCTCTGCTTTCTCTTTATCTGGATAATTTTGTTTTGTTTGTGTTTAAGAAATCCACCAAATCCGACAAAGTTGGCCTTTAAAAGGCAAACGCTAAAAAAATGTATGGAGTGTGAACCCTTTATTTAATGGAAGAGAACTTGAAATGTTGCTAAAATGAAGTCTACCTTCTAAAAGTATTTTAACAAGGGTCTGAAAGGGACTTAGAACAGTCAACTGTTTACGTAATATATTTAATTCAGGAGTTAAAAAGTATCAACCATGTTTTAGAACCTCTTGATCCAGATAAAAATGTTCCAAGCAACCAACCAAACTTTTGTATTGATTTTATTTATATTGTATGAAGAAAAAAAAACAAGTTTGCTGGGGTTGTGGTTCACTGTGCTAGTTTGTACAAGATGTTGTTTACAAAAAATGTAAAAGAAAAAAAAAATACAAGTTAAGTAGACAGTTGCCAAATAAAAACATAGCACAAATACTGTAAAAGTGCTTTGCACCATAATCTGCAGTGTTGAAACAAAGTGTAAGTGTTAAAAAATGCTAAGAAGTATTTACTTCTTAATTTTTTAGTCTGCTGAAAAACACATTCATAAAATTGTTAATATAACATACTTAGACCTACAAGTTTTATTTTTGTGTCTTAAAAAAGGAAAATCCAAACTATTAAAATTGATGGTCAAATATGCGGCAAGCAGCTGCTAACTTTCTTTAAATATCAAACCCTCATGATATGTCTTTTATTGTCCTAATAAATCTAAGCATATGTGACCTCCAGTGCATATTAGACCATTCACTGTATAAAGACAACATGTTTAACAAATTTGTGAGTTTTTAATAAAATTAGAAAATATGACATTTTGATTATAAATGTTTTTCATTGGGCAAAATTAGTTACGGATTTCCTCCTTGCCTATAGGTAATATGAGTATTTCATTCTCTTAAGAATTCTTCATCAATTCTTCATATTTTTGCTGTGCATGATGACTGGATCTTGAACCAAAGATTTCTGTAGAGAGACTACATATCCATATCGGGCTCTTCAGTAGTCTCTCTCACCCCGTCCAGTCAACAGCGTATCCGCACTCTTCCGTTTTGCTTTTTCCCTTTTTCCCATTTTTTTTTTTTATACAGCACAGTTAAAAGACATTTTCGAGTGTGCTTGAACGGAACATCGAAATTGAATTTATGAGGTATTATTCAGCACTCCGCAAATAGAGGGCCATAAGCCCAATTACGAAAGAAGATGATACAAATCAAATGGTTGGAAGCTCGTCGGAATCTGCCTCCCCTCATGATTTCCAGTGCACTCATAAGAGTATCAGTGGTGACCCATTTTCACAATGATTGGGATGGTGTGTGTGTGTGTGTGTGGAGGGCTACAGTAGACTGTCCTTCATAACAATGGAAACTATCGATATGTCATGGTAATTGCTCAAGAGCCTCAATGTTTTTTCAGATTTTTTTTTTTTTTTTCTGTCTGCACTACCAGACCTTGATTTTGGGTCTACCAGAATTGTTTTTTTATTCCGTTAAGTGAATGTTATTTGTTTATTTAATTATACATAATAATACAGTGTCTTAAAGGTCACTTTCTTCTATAGTCATATTTTTCCTAAAGAACCCTATTGGATCTTCAGGGTCACGATTGTTCTTTACCTACCCTTGGACTCCGCATACCCACTGTGTTGCCAAAGGCATACAAAACAACCTGCAAATGCAAAAATATAAAGTCTTTTGCAGACTGTGGTCAAGTTCAGAGGTCAAAAACAAGGGACTTTTGTTTGACATTTGTACGTTCTATGTCAATGTCCACATCTGTATTGATCAAACTCATTGGTTTGGATTAGATGGATGGTTTAGAAAAAGCAAACCACCCCCAGTTCCTCCTCCTAAACCTAGTCGACAAAGACAGCTCAAGCCAACTCCAAAACCTCAGTGAGAAACACTAGCCCATCTCTCTGGTCCTCCCTAGAAATAAAAACACCTCTGGTGAGGTGAGGGTGAGAGAGAGAGAGAGAGAGAGAGAGAGAGAGACTAGGCATAAAATAGAGCCTCCTAGCTTACAGGAGGAAAAAAAGAGAGAGAGAGAGAGAGAGAGAGAGAGAGAGAGAGAGAGAGTAGGCGAGAGAAACCATCTTTATCTCCCTGGCAGCACTACACTACGTGGTGCAGTCTGAGCGCGGCTAGCTAGGCGTCCCTCTACCACAAGGCCAGCCGCGCCGCCCGGCCACCTAATCCACTATGAATTAATCATGCTTGTGTGCGTTAAACAGGCCTGCCGGGGATCTCCCGTGCCCCCGGGCTTAGCCGCGGTGCTGACTCCATGCACCATGACCCAAGAGGCCGCAGCTCTTTAAATTCAAATTCCATATTGATTGGAGATTGAGTATTGGTTCAGACTGACCTTGTCGTCATGTTAAATATAAATGGGGCCTTAAGAGTATTGAATGTTTTTAAATGACGGTTTAAAATCTGAGTGAGGGAATTTAAATAGATCACACACACACTCACACAACACACACAGCACGTACTGTATTATACAACACACACACACACACACACACACACACACACACACACACACACACACACACACACACACACATTTTCTCCAAGGTGGATGTTGTTTACATTGGGAGGCAAGATGGGGGGATGGAAGGTCTAGGTAAAATAATTTCAGATGCCTGAAATAAATCTTATCTTTGTTAGCATTTGAAAAAATCGAAATTGAAAAATGTGCATGGTTTGCATACAAATAGAACGCTATGAACAATATAAATAATATTCACCAAAAATGAAAAAAATCTACTGACAGTCAAAATATCCACCTTTTCCCCTTAGAAAAAAAAATCTATCCATCCATCCAACATTCCTATATTTTGTAAAATAAATTATCACAATGCCACCAAATGTAATAAATAGGTTATGTTCTTCATCCAGCTTGTTTACAATAATAAGAAGATATTCTCTAACTCCTTGGATATAGCAGTAGCTGGGAACAGCAAGTGTCTTAACGGCAGAAATGGAATTTTATGCATCTTTACTAAACACACTTTAGTGTCACATACATCCATTTGGCAGGTTAGCCACAGAAATGATATGGTCAACCAGTTCTGCACATTCCATGCGTGCATCAGCGTGCATGTTAAATCTAAACCATTTATCTCAGCAAAGCAGGGCACTTAAACAACACTAATAGCTAGCATGCAGGATAACATGCTGGACAGAGACACCTCCACCAGGCAGCTAGGCAGGCTGTGTGTGTGTGTGCATTGGTTATGATTTTTGGCCTGAGGGCGTGTTAAAAAGGCATCCTATCAGAGGCATACAGATAAATAGGGAAGCTGAATGTATGCCATGTGGGGAAAAAAGGTCACATACTCTGACTGTCTCTGTTTCTGACTGTACAGCGAAGGAAATGCAGATACAGTGTACGCAGAGATACACACACACAGACACACACACACACACACACACACACACACACACACACACACATGCATTTAAACACACATGCGTATACACACACACACACACACACACACACACACACACACACACACACACAGAAAACATGCACATTTGCAAGCACACACACAGCTGGATTGGATATATTGGACAGGTATTTTCACTGATAAGAAACTGTTAATGAATCACCATTCATTCATTGAATTCATACATCCTATGCTTAATAGCACCTAACATTATAGCAAAGCAAATGGCACAAAAAGGATCCTTTTTTACTGATGTAAAAATAATGCAATATCATATAACAACACCCATTTAAAGACAAACATCAGCTTATAGCAATAGTAGTTGTGATAGGCAGATACATATGTATGCCTGTTGTCAAAAGAGAATAATAATTGGTAAAAGTGAATTAAGCAGGACTACTGGTGATAAGTAATCAAAACTAAACAAGAATGGCAGCACATTGTGCACACAAGTGTCCATTAATGCTACTTCTGGGCTTTTACTGTATGTCCACAGAGGACTGGGCTCGATTCACACCAGTGGTCATTCCTCATGTCTCTCTTCACATTTCCTGTCAATCTCGACTGTTCTAATAGATATAAGACAAATTCCAATAAATTAAATATTATTATTAATAATAATAAATAATAATAAAAATGACCTAGATAGAAACAATGTAAAGCTGAAGATGTACCTCCATCAATCCATATAACATGTTTACACTGATTTGGACAGCTTGGACTTAACCTTTCCATGACCAATGACACATCCTGCTGTCTCAGTCCTTGTAATACATACCATAGCGTCTAGGGCACTTCTTCTGTCTATGCAGAGAGGAATATCCCATATTGTAAATTAATAATTTATACACAGCAGTGTAACAGTGTAAACCAGTGTGTCCACGTATGTTACCGTCTCTGATTCATTTGGATGTGTGTTCACATCTGTATATTAAACCACATAGGTTTTGTGTGTCTTTTGGTGCATTTCCTCAGGTGGGCTTTCATGATGACAAAATGTGAAAATAATCATGCTGAAATAGTCAGACTAATTTGCCACTTACTGTACCATACCAACCAAGCCTAATCTTCCATAGAGTTTGATGGCATGTGTGTGTGTTTTCCCTCTGCTTTGATGTATGCCACTGGAGCTGTGTTATCTCTGCTATCTTATCAGCTGATGTGCGTGGACAAAACCTATGGACTTGTTCCCCTTTTTTATAAGGCACTGTTTTGAAAGAGCAGAACGATAACAGCAGATGCTCAGCTGGAGGGGCGAATCCAGTCGGGAGATCGGGAGAGGTCCTCTCAGTAGTGGAGGAAGTGTGTCATCACTTTGTCACTCTGTCATCAGCATGCACACTGTCATAGGGCGCTAATGGGGCTATGGCTATGGTAATGACTTCAATAGCCGCCGTCGCTAGGACTTAGCACCCAAACTATTCCTATGGACTGGAGGAAGCAAAGCCTTAAAGGAAAATACCGGAGTGAATTCAAGCATAGCCCTGTTGAAAGAGCTTGCTAAATGCGATAGCTAGTGAGTGGAACAAAATAATTTGGTATAGCACAGATCGAACCCGAACGCAGAAGCGAACAGGCACTTTACACTGAATCAATGGGACCTGACTGTTGGAAACCGAAAGTAAGATCTGAGGTTACATTGACTCAATGTAAAGTGTTTTGCGTTTGCGTTAGGCCTATGCTGTTCAAAATTCTTTCATTTCATGTGAAATATATTGCTGTTAGAAGGCTCGTGCAGCAGGGCTATGCTTAAACTTACTCCGGTATATTCCTTTAATGTGAGTGTAAGAGTGTTTTATATCTATAGTTTATGTATACATTTTATGCATAAAGTATGTAGTTCCATTTGGATTTTCTTTTTAATATTTAGTAGCCTATGTTGTAGGATCACATAATTCTATTTATTCATGAATGATTATTTATGGAACACCATGATTCCTGCTCTCAGACCCAAAGCAGATGTTGAATACATAATCTAGAATAAAAATTTAGAGCGCTGAAAGACCCTTACATTTCTTAAGGTATTGGGTTCTGGCCTGGGATGTGTTTTATGTATTGTAGGCCTATTGCTTAGTCTTTGGAAACATTGACTTGTGCAACTCTACTTCACAAAGTGTCCATTATTTTACAGTTGCGTGGCTATTCCACTGAAAAATTCCATTGATAACCGTTTATGCCTTATAGCAGCCAGTGTGTGTGTGTGTGTGTGTGTGTGTGTGTGTGTGTGTGTGTGTGTGTGTGTGTGTGTGCGTGTGTGCGTGCGTGCGCTTGTGCGTGTGTATTTGTATGTTGCTGTTAATCAAAGAAATCCCAGATTATCCAGGGGGAAATGTCTGGATCAAAGCAGAGATTTATTGCAAGAACTTGGATCATGGTTAATCAATTTAAATTCATTAGATGAATTTGTTGTGAGGGTGCATGACTGTTGTGTTTATTGGCTCCTGCTTACAGTCAGCTGGTAATTAGGACATTACAAATGGTGGTGTGACTGTGACTACAATCCAAGGGGTTGTGCCAGGATGACCATAGTCAAACTCATATGGAAATCAGTACTAAATAGATATAGTGATCGGAAAAAAAATCTTTTCACAGGCTGTATGCTTTCACAGAGTTTTGGTTCACTTCAGGACCAGGTTATATTCAATTTACGCTATCAATGTCATTTCCATGTTAGTGCTAATTAAGCATTTAGACTCTTTGATGGACTTTTCTTCTTTGTAGCCACAAAAAACTTTTCTTTTTAAGTTCAGACATTCTTTATGTTTGTTATTTAGTGGTTGAGATATTTGTTTTAAGTCATCCTTATCTGCATCATACTACTAAATTGCATTACTTATTCTCCTTTTTTCTGTCCACTTGGTCGATAAGTCTATCATGTTTTTAGCTCATAGGGAGTTTGTTATATATATTTTATTAAAGAAAAAAAGGCAACTTGGCAACTTAAGAACAAAATGACAGACATTTGATCAATTATAAGGTCCCTTGTTAGAAAAATATCCAAATGAGTTTCACACTCACCTTATATCTTGTTCTGTGTATTGATCAAAGAATTTAACACAATATAGCCAAGAGCTTCGGAAGGCAGTGGGCTTCTGTAATATCGCGCAGCTGGAAGGGCATCCAGATTTCACTTAACAGTTAGTAGATCCTGAGATTTGTGCTCATGACCATGCTTCTCTTTGTCCCTCACACACACATTATAGCCCCAATGTTGAGCGTGTTAGTACTTAAGAGTTAATTCCCTATAAGCTACACTTATTCTCCATACAGGCAGTGATCCTCAAGAAAGATGCTAATATGAAAGATGTTGTACTGGAAGTATTGTTAGGTTTTTGACATAAGCCACATATTGGAGATAACATATCTTGTGACTTAGTGTAGTCTAACATCAACATTTAGAGATGGAATTGTTTTGCTCAAGAAAAAAAAAAAATAAACATTAACCAATACAAATGCACTTTTTGGTTTTGATAACAATAGCATAACCTGAAAGCTAATAATGAACTTTCCCTTTAATTTTACCATCCAGCATGCCAAAGAAAAGAGAAGCTTCCTGTCTGAGAGTCAGGGGCCGGTTCTAGGCATAGACACCAAATATCGGGGGGGCATCACAATAGATTTCTTA
This sequence comes from Sardinella longiceps, assembly GCA_027497455.2. NCBI lineage: Eukaryota > Metazoa > Chordata > Actinopteri > Clupeiformes > Clupeidae > Sardinella > Sardinella longiceps. The sequence continues at coordinate 15,634,572 of JAODXP020000021.1, read as the reverse complement.
CGTTTTTTTCTTCAGTTTTTCTCTTATAATTTTAGAAAAGAGGGGGCAAAACTCAAATCTGGTCTAGGGCGCCAAAAAGGCTAGAACCGATCCTGCTGAGAGTGCTGCTATGCCACTGCTGCAGGATAGAGGGGACAGACAGAGCCTATGGGCATGACGGGAGCAATGCACATCCATGGAGGATCCATGCCATGCAGCAGCCAGAGATAGGAAGCCATGGTGAAGCCTTGCTGATCCTGCAACCTTCCTTAAGTATAAGCTACCATAGGCACCCCACAGTGTGGGCCTTTTCCCTCAGAAAAAAATGAGACTCAATATTTAAGTACTCTTTTTTAAATAAAAAAAAGAAGAAAGAAAAAGAAAAAGAAAAAAAAAACATTCATGGCAATTAAAGCAGGCTTGTGCAGAGGCAGCCAAGCAGTGCAGCTATTCAATTCCATTAAAATGAATGAAGCAACCGCATGCAACGGTGCAGTTAACAGGAATTAAAACTAGAGGCAAGATGACAGATTACATAGGAAATTGAGTGAGGTGTGTGTGTGTGTGTGTGTGTGTGTGTGTGTGTGTGTGTGTGTGTGTGAGGGTCTACTGTATGTGAGGCTGTGCTGTGTGTATCCCTGAAGACATTTTTGTGTTTTGATTCATGCTTTTGTCCTTCAACTTAACCAAAATGATCGCTATATTTTAAACCTGCCATAGTGCAACTTCACCATCACTATCAGTGGAAGACAAGTCATAACAGTATGAGAACTTTTGAGAAAAAACAAAACACCCATACCTCTTCATCACTAACCATAACTACTCTTCCTCATTCTAAAACTGGTCCTTTGAGCACCCTTGCACAAACTTCCTACTAACGACCACCAAAGTGAGAGAAACTCGCAAAAGTAAAGGTGTCGGCTAAAACGCTCGTCTACCTGGATTATTATTTTCTACACAGAGCAGGCCTGATTATCCGCCAGGTGCTTATGAGTCCCTCAAGAAGCTCAAATCCTCAAAGCCACTCGGGGTCAAAAGCCATGTCAGCACTATCGTCCGCACCGCACCGCACAGCATAGCGTAGCGTAGCGTAGCACACCGTAGTGTCTGTCCCAGTCCTTCCCTCCCAGCAGCACACCTGTCACATAAACACACCACACACACACACACACACACACACACAAACTGTGAGCCTGGATAAGCTGAAAAGTTGCACAGGGAAAAAACTGGATCATCTGAACCCAACATAGCCTAAAGACAGCTTACTGGGTACTGTTTTTTTTTTTTTTTTTTTTTCTGTCATGCTGCTTGCAATTATTTAAGCAGCCAG
>JAODXP020000021.1:15620763-15623263 GCA_027497455.2 Sardinella longiceps | reverse complement strand
AAACGCACATAGCAGTAAGGTGCGGTTTTGAAAATGCAAGCATCATCATGCCCTACGTACACAGTCAGTGCAAAATGCTGAAATTTTTCTGAAGCAGTGGACATCGGTGGCCAAAACACCAAACCCATGACTTTGGTTTCACCATGCTTTTTTCTCAGCCACTCCCCAGAACTGTGAACAGAGCCGTGGCAGAATTGGCCAGCTATCAGAAGCCCCCAGTGGAGGACTCACGGCAGGGAGGTGTCTGTGATAGAGAGGGGTAGTGGGGGGGCTGTGGTTGGAGGAGAAGAGAAGGGGGGGGGGGGACTGAGGGGGGGCGATTCAGCTGGAGGCCAGTGCAAATTTGCATGGAACAAGTCTGACTACTTAATTCCACTTTGATCTTTATTTCCTGAAGAGGGGATTGTCTGTGCGTACCATCCTGTGTGTGTGTGTGTGTGTGTGTGTGTGTGTGTGTGTGTGTGTGTGTGTGTGTGTGTGCGTGTGTGTGTGTGTATGTGTGTGTGTGCGTGTGTGTGTGTGTGTATGTGTGACTGTGTGTGTGTGTGTGTGAGAGAGAGAGAGAGAGAGAGAGAGAGAGTAAGAGATAGAGTGAGAGAGAGAAGGAGACAGAGAGAGAGAGAGTTTGAGAAAGAGTCCACTGAGTGAATCATCCTTCATGCAAAGAAATATCACACTGCTCTTTTACTATTCACTATCAGTCGTTCCCTCTCTGCCTCTGTATTCCAGACTCAAACACACACACACACACACACACACACACACACACACACACACACACACACACACACATACACCAACACACACCCACTGACTGTGACAGCATGATATTTTTTTCAAGGCATCTACAGTCAACTGAATTAGACTTTGAATCACAGATTTAAGTAAATAGTTAACATTACCAATGTTAATAGTAAGTACCAATAATGCAATATCCTGTCCTGTCATGTTCAAGACAATCACACACACACACACACACACACACACACACACACACACACACACACACACACACACACACACCACAGGATGCATAGGCTCCCACTGGGGCGCTGTGGTTAAGCATTCCCAAGAGGATTGTCTCGTTTTAAATGAATTCAAAAACAGCATGCGCGGACTACAGGGGACGATTCTGACATAAGATGTCAAGTCGATGTCAGATCGAGGAGGGAACACAGTGAATGTAAATTGCTCAGATGCTTCCGTGATTTATATTATTAACTAACTATCCAAGGTTGCTTTTCCCAAAACCATATTTGCTTATACACAAGTTAGCAACTTGGCTAACAGACAATAAGACAGTTTTGGGAGGGTGGGTGGGTGTGGTGGGCTGGGGATTGGGTATGGGTTATAATTCCTCATTCTTAATCATTTCATTTCAGATCATTTCATTCTTAAGTGAAACTATGTTTTTTTGGGGAAGGGAACCCAACTCATGTCATTCTTAAGTGGACAACATCATCATCATCATTAAAATACCAACTGCTATATCAGGGATGACCTTTGAACTTCAAATGGTTCAATGCAGTTAGAGAATTTCCCAGGGGTGATCATTCTTTCAGCCAATGGAAATGCATTTTAAAAAAAACCTAATCTTTCTAATGTTGCTATAATCTTACTTTAGCTGTGAAGAACATGTCTCACTGCACTTTCCTACAATCTCAGCCACCTCTGCCTATCTACCTGAGTCACAGCCAATATCACAATATAGTCACAATATCTCTAAACACTCCGAACTAAACCATCCTCTCAGTCCGTTTTCTCCACAGTCCACAGAAATTCCCACTTCCCATTTTCCCTCTTCCTGACTCAGGCATATCCAACCCACAAACATGCTCCCAGCCTTCTGCTTGTAAACTAAACAGCCACAGCTCCAGTAGCAAAAGTAGAAGTAGCCGGAGGAAAAGATCTCATTCTCCAGTGCTGTGCAGAAGAGGGGGGTCCCTGGCTAGCCAGTTAGCCTTACAGGAGCAGTAGTAGTAGCAGCAGTACTGTCACAGGCAGCCCTACCCTCCTCCTCCTCCACCACCTCCTCCTCTTCCTCTTCCTCCTCCTCTTCCTCCTCCTTCTCCGTGCCCCTGGGCCAGATTCATTACCACGCCGAGCAGAAGTATTAAGATATGGCTGCATTAACAAAGTTGTCCTGTATCTTAATTGAATCTAGCCCACAAGTGAACGGCATCTGGATTATGTTTACCTGAAATATAAGCAGCTCGGTGGCGGCGGCTGCTGTGGAACATGGGCCCACTGATAAAACACTGGGTTATTCATCCCAATCCTAATCCTGACTGTAATTTGGTCCCGATGGATGTATCTGTGCGATGTAAGCTCCCGATTGGTTTTTAAAAACGTTGGGGCATTTGCAGGTAGGTTAATGCATTACAAGGTGCTCGGGCTCCCAGGCTGGGTTTTTGCAGGTTCATTTTTTTCCCCCCTTGTCCCCAGCGCCACACACATGGACACACACACACACACACACACACACACACACACACACATA
>JAODXP020000021.1:15608263-15610763 GCA_027497455.2 Sardinella longiceps | reverse complement strand
ATGGTGTGTCCCCCACCGGCTGCAACATGGGATCACTTGCTACAGATGATGTCATTTGTGTGTGTGTGTGTGTGTGTGTGTGTGTGTGTGTGTGTGTTGGGGGGGGGGGGTGTATCAAATGCCACTGATTGACTGCCTCATCTCTTCCAAACAGGAGAGTAGAGGGGGGGTAGGGAAGTGTCATCAAGCCGCTTGTGTCCAGTCATCAAATCTATTTGTGTGTGTGTGTGTGTGTGTGTGTGTGTGTCTTTTCAAGTCGGCACAGATCACAGGGCTAGTCCTGCCTGAAGCGGCTATCTGTCTTCTAATGATAATAACACATTTAGATCATTTCTGCCAGAGAAATAACAGACTCGGAGGTCAATTTTCTTCTCATTCTTATTTATTTATTTATTTATTTATTTATTTATTTTTGTCACTGCACCTGTGAGGTCCTCATTTTGGCCTTATTGTTCACAAGAAGACATAAATATCACATCAAAATGTTTGTACTGCCAATAATCAGCCTGCTGCACCTCATCAAATGTGTGTGTGTGTGTGTGTGTGTGTGTGTGTGTGTGTGTGTGTGTGTGTGTGTGTGTGTGTGTGTGAGGTTCGTGACCACGCATATTTTTGCACATTTTTGGTTTTGTGGCTACTCACTGCTAGAGATCCATTCAATTACATAAAAATCAGCTGACCCTCCTTTTCCAAAGAAAAGCAATGAAGCCTTTCAGTAAAACTGGGATACGTTGGTCGCCTGTACATTTTTACTTTTAAATCTCAAACTAAAAAACAAAAACAAAACAATTGATTATGTCTCTAGCGTATATTGTTTTTGATAAGAATGTCTACCACCATCTCTTTCTTTGCTTACTCTCTCTCTCTCTGTCTCCTCGTCTTAACTCCACCTCCCTCTCTTCCCACCTCTCTCTCTCTCTCTCTCTATCGCTCTCCCTCTGCCCCTTTCCCTCTGCTTACTCTCTCTCTCTCGGTCTCCTCATCTTAACTCCACCTCCCTCTCTTCCCAAATCTCTCTCTCTCTCTCTCTCTCTCTCTCTCTCTCTCTCTCTCTCTCTCTCTCTCTCGGTGCTCTGCCCTTGTATGTGAGTGTGGCTAGTGTTGGGGAGGCTGCTGGTGAGTTTGGTGGCACCTATTGACCAGCGCTGGAGTGAATGATGACGGCTGAAGAGGAGCAGATTAATAATGTTCATCAGGCCTCCCCTCCCCTCCCTCCTCCCCCCCGACCCCCCGCTGCTATTGACCCCCTCGCTCCTCAACCCTCCATCTCCTCTTATCAGATCCCCATCCGTCAGGGGCACCCGTGCCAGGCCTCTCTTTCTCTCTTACTCTCTCTCTCTCTCTCTCTCTCTCTCTCTCTCTCTCTCTCTCGCTCTCCCTCTCTCTCTCTTCTCTCTACTCTCTCTCTCTCTCTCTCTCTCTCTCTCTCTCTCTCTCTCTCTCTCTCTCTCTCTCTCTCCTCTCTCTTACTCATTCTTACTCTCTCTCTCTCTCTCTCTCCTCTCTCTCTCTCTCTCTCTCTCTCTCTCTCTCTCTCTCCCTCTCTCTCTCTCTCTCGCTCGCTCCCCCTCTCTCTATCTCTCTCTCGCTCCCCCTCTCTCTCTCTCTTGCTCCCTCTTTCACTCTCTCTCTCCCTCTCTCTCTATCACACACACTCTCGCACTCTCCTTTTGAACAACTATAATTGCTAAACCTAAAGTGTGTGTGTGTGTGTGTGTGTGTGTGTGTGTGTGTGTGTGTGTGTGTGTGTGTGTGTGTGTGTGTGTTCACATTTGTGTGCCACTCCACTATTCCTCTCCCCTCTACGCACTAAAAAGCAAACTCTTTACTCCAGTTCCTAAGGTCACGTTCCAGCATACGGCCGAAATGTATCCACTTAGAGAGAGCCCGCATCCCACTCCATCAGGACGCAATCAGAACACATCCACTGAACACATCCCAGTCTCCACTTCAGCATATGTCTATTTCTATATCATTAATTCCATTAGCATCCATACTAATACCGTGGCTGTTATATCATTAAAGGAATATACCGGTGTTACGCCCCACACTAAAGTGGCCCTACTGGGGCGAACAAACCCACTACTGACCCAAATAATCATACATGAAACAAACACCTTTAAAAGTAACCCAACCAGTGGGATTTCTTAACACTAATACATAACTGAACAGACAATAAATTAACATTGACAATACACAAAATAATCCCCGGCTGAGAGGCAGCAAGACAGCCAGCAGTCCCAGACCAAAAGCCTCTCCTGCAACAGGAACATGGGAGCTTTTAAGCACATCTTGATCAGGTGACTCAGGTGTTCCCAATCAGAGTAATTGGCCCACAGGCACCTGAGTAGAGGTAGGAACAAACAGCACAGGGAACAATACAGACAGCCGTAACAACCGGAGTGAATTCAAGCATAGCCCTGTTGAAAGAGCTTGCTAAATGCGCTAGTTAGCGAGTGAAACAAAATAATTTGGTACAGCACAGACCGAACGCGAACGC
>JAODXP020000021.1:15585763-15595763 GCA_027497455.2 Sardinella longiceps | reverse complement strand
ACTTAGTATGACTTACCGGTACTTTTGTTTCAACGTGTTTCTATTGGAATGAAATAGCAGATGCAGAACAAGCCTCTAATAGGAATGTCCAATGAGAGGGGCTCATGATTGGGCCCCGTGCAGTGCACCCAGCGTTCCTTCCTGCTACCTCACTTCCTCCCTGAGGGCTGTAGGGGGGCTGGGGAGCCGGTGACGATGGCGTGACTGTGCAGGGCGATTCAGGATAAAATAGAAAACAGAAATCAATTTTATTCTGCCGTATGAGTGACCAGTGGAGCAGACACAGACAGACGATCCAGACACACTCATCACACACACACACACACACACTCGGACTTGATGGACACACAGACACGGCAGTATTAATATGTATGAAGCCAAAATCGTCCCTGCTTCTACTTTGACTGCCAGGATAATATACCATTATCGTTCTCAGGCCCTTGCTGTGTATGTGTGTGTGTGTGTGTGTGTGTGGGTGTGTGTGTGTGTGTGTGTGTGTGTGTGTGTGTGTGTGTGTGTGTGTGTGTGTGTGTGTGTGTGTGTGTCTGCAGACTAGTTATTATGATTGGACAGCACATCATCTGTTGGTGCCACCAAAATCTCAGTCTGAATTCAAAACTTTGGTTTGGAGATGCGGAAAAACTTATGGAAGATTCATAGCTTCAAACCATCATGGACAGACAGACAGACAGACAGACAGATAGACAGACAGAATCCAATACACTACATACCTAACACAGAGACTCATTGCCTGTCTTTATTTATATACAGTAGCTTAAAAGAAATAAAATCAAATCTCTTTTTTTTTTTTGCTTTTCTTCATGCAAATAAATAAGCATGAAAGTTCAGCATATTGGCCAAAATAAGTTAGAATTAAATTCAAACTGCCTGGTGGAAGAAAAAAAAAAAAAAATGTCCTCTGCAGCCAGACTGCGAGACCTTATTTCATATGGAGGCTAAAATCTTAAAGTACCCTATCCCATAATTCACTGGGAGAGGAAGACAATTAAACACTTCTGTGGCGATAGTCCCAGTGCAACTGAACTCACCTTCATGTGCTGTATTTACATTTTCCCATTATGTCCAGCCGATGAAAAATCGTGCTTACTATCCAAGAGTCTCTTTTATGGCCCCGTAATAAAATTAGACATTTATAATGCCACTCTTACATTGCATTACCAGTCTCCTTGTTTTATGGAGGTGAGTCAAAGCCATCGCAGGCAACCTGCCGTGTGTCCTCTCCACTGCAGACAGATGGACGGGTTGCACACACACACACACACACACACACACACACACACACACACACACACACACACACACACACACACAAACAGTTTTCTGCCTGGCTTTCGCCTATCTCTCCTCGACATTGGAAAATTTCCCCTTGATTAAAAATAACTTTTTTGCAGAGTGTGTGTGTGTGAGTGTGTGTGTGTGTGTGTGTGTGTGTGTGTGTGTGTGTGTGTTGGGTAGGGGGGGGTGGGCTAGAGAGTTGGCAGGGCTGGTGGTGGTGTATAGTAGAGGTATTTAGAAATAAATATTCCCGGGCGAAATGCGGCGGCGCGGGCGCAGCTGTGGCCCCTGCGAACGAACGAACGAACGCCTTATCTGCCGCCCCTATTTTCCCTCGCTCTTTATCACGGACTGACACTTGTGGTGAACTGGCAATCAGAGGGCGCCGGCCCGGCCCGGCCCCCACCATAAAGGGAAGCAGCTCGCTCTGCTCGGCGGGTCTAATCTCAACTGTTGCATATCTAATGCTAATTGGAATCCTGCAACTGGGTCACTGTCATTGTTTTTCAAGTACTGTCAAGTCGGGGGGGAAACATATGAAACCGAAATTATACGGGGTGGCGTTGGGGGAAGAGGTGGCGGGTGTGGGGGGGGTGGGGTTGGGGGTCCGCCTGATTGAATCCTCTCCCAGCCACTGATGTGCTCTCATCCATCCTATTAAAATATTCAATCTGCCGTCCCCTCGGTCTGAAGGGGCTGAGCGGAGGGAAAGGGGAAGGGCAGCTGTGTCGGGGTCCCAGTGTGCTCCTCCATCCATCCATCCATCCATCCATCCATCCATCCATCCATCCATCTATCCCTTACTCCCTCCCTCGTTCTCTTTTTTTATTTCATCCCTTCTCTATTTCCAACTCCTTCTCCCTCTCTTCTTCTCTTACTCTCTCTCTCTCTCTCTCAGACTCATTCTTATCCAGAAGACCTCTTTGTCTGTCTGTCTTTCTTATTCTCTCTCTCTCTCTCTCTCTCTCTCTCTCTCTCTCTCTCTCTCTTTCCATTTCAATCACACAGTCCAAACATTCCACTTGGGGAGCAAAATCAGCAGCAGCAGCAGTAGGCAGAGGCAGCTTCTTGGTTGCATCTCTGGACTGCGTCTTACTTAATTGCCATTCCGCTCCTTGCGCAGACAGTTTGGGGTCGACGTGTTTGTTTGTGTGCGAGCGCTGAGTCTCCCGACCGGCCGCATCTCTTCCCCCCCAAGCAATCAGATTAGGAAATCCTCTCGCTTCAGCTTCTGTCATCCTGCGCATATGCACACACACACACACACACACACACACACACACACACACACACTGCATCTATATGTTCAATTCTAATGTCAGAGCTGGGCCCGCGTGTCTAAGCAGGCTAATGCAGAAGAGGGATGAGTTTTCAGCAGGCATCAGATATATGTTCAGCCCTGATGAGATGCCGCGGGGGATAAATGGAGATGATGGGGCGGGGGGATTAAACAGTGACACGTCCTCCTGAAATTAATAATTAATATTCGCTCCAAATGAGAGTGTCTCTGATTGGGTTTCTCTCTCTCTCTCTCTCTCTCTCTCTCTCTCTCTTTCTCTCGTATTTGCTTTGAGGGCGACAGAGGCCCGGGCGAGCCTTGGGGTGCTCTCTTTCAACGTGACATGTCTGACTGGCAGAATGTTGAGAGGGAAGGGAAGCGCTCGGGCGAATTGGCCACTAATTCTTGTCTCGGCGAACGGCGGGGCTGTGATGTCAGATTGTGTTTTGGTTCTCTCTGTCAGATTAGGTTCATTCACAGGGCCCACATACGGCTGTATCAGTGTAATCGTGTCATCAACGCATTCCCTCGCTCCATTACGTGTTCTTTACCACCATCATATTTCATTTAACTAGGGGGGGACATGGTCTTCTGTCTACTACTCCTCTCTCTCTCTCTCTCTCTCTCTCTCTCTCTCTCCACACACACACACACACACACACACACACACACACACACACACACACACACACACACACACACAGACACACACACAAAACACATGAAATATACACCACACACATGAAACACACACACACACACACACACACATGAAACACATACACACACACACACACACACACACACAACACACATGAAACACACACCACACACACACACACACACACACACACACACACACACACACACACACACACACACACACACACACATACAGTAAAGCACCCTCCCCATGTTTTCATTCCTCTCTGTCATTACTAGTCTAATGGAGGAGGCTAATACTACATATCAGGCATTGTTGCTTTTATGGTGAACTATTATTCTCCTGGGGACCATTACTCTCCAAAGGACGTCTAGCAGAGAGAGACTACTCAAATATGGCCTCCTCAGACCGCAGCAGTTGTCCTGAGGTGCAGTTCCCACCTACAGTACCTCCTAGCTCAGTCCCCTTCTCACTCACTGTATTGATCTCAGGCAAGAGGAGGGAGTACATAACTATGAAAGGTCACCAGATCCAGAGTCTCTAAGCTTCTCTCTGTATAGAATAACAACAAATCAAGAGGACAAAGGTCAAGATTTCCAGGCTACAGTACATACATTTCTTCTCTGTTTATGTCAGATTATTTGAAATGTTTTTTTTTTTTTTTTTGAAGGTGTAGGAGGTCTATTTAAAGGAATATGCCATTGTTTCGGCCAATATACTGAGGATATGCTAGTGGGATATGTAACTAAAGGTAAATGTTCCTTGAAACCATGACAATGAAGATGTCTGCCATGTTAATGTTACAGTAGAACAGATTTAAATATTGTTTTACTATTGAGTGCAGGACTGAATTATTCATTTAAACTCATTCTGATTAAAGGAATATGCCACTTCTCGTCCAATTCACCTGTCCCAAACTTAAACAATTGAGTTTTACCTTTCTTCAGTTCGTCGAGCCATTGTCTAAGCGTAACAGTAGCGTTTTAAGCTTCAGGTTAGCATATATCACTCTTTTGTTAATCAATCCTTTGGAGTCACCTGGCATCTCACCCATAGCATCAAGTGTATTGATGATATTTTTCCTGTTTAAAACTTGACTTTTTGACTCACAAATACACAGTGTACAAAGACTGAAGGAAATTAAATGAGGCAGTTTTCTAAACTGATACCATATGGAGCAATACTCTCATTCTGCAGTAATGATCAAGTAGTGCAAGTAATTCAAGACATTGATCAAGTAGTCCAAGCGTATGTTCCTTGACCATTACGCCAGAATGAGTCAAGTTTTAAAAAGGAGTTGTATGGACATTTTAAGCAAGATGCTATGGGTGCGTTGCTAGGTGACTCCAAAGGCTTTAGTGATGATGATGAGAAACTAAAAACACTAGCGATAGAATGAGACAATGGCTGGATGAACTAAAGAAAGGTAAAACTCAAATGCTTAACTCTGAGGAAGGTGGGAAATGATATGTGAAACTAAAAACACTAGCGATAGAATGAGACAATGGCTGGATGAACTAAAGAAAGGTAAAACTCAAATGCTTAACTCTGAGGAAGGTGGGAAATGATATGCGAAACTAAACACACTAGCGATAGACTGAGACAATGGCTGGATGAACTAAAGAAAGGTAAAACTCAAATGTTTAGCTCTGCGGAAGGTGGCAAATGAGTAAATTGGACCAAAAAGTAGCACATTCCTTTAAACAGTTATTTAAATCTACTCTACTGTAATTTCTTTTCCATAACATCTACATGACAGAAATCTTCATTGCTGTGCTTTCAAGGAACATTTACCTTTAATTACATATTCCTTAAGGATGCTAAAACAGCATAAAGTTTATTTCTTACAAATTGTTTTGTTAGGCCTTCAGAGATTACTCTTTCTCAGTTAAGCGCATTCAATCTTGCTTTGCACGGCAGGAAGTCTTCACTGCTTGCCTATTTTGGAGGTGCTTTTGTCAGGAATAAATATGTTGAACTTAACGTGCCGGTTGTTCATTCTTCTTAGTGGCATTATGAGACACTAATCGCTGCTTGTTCAGAACTTGCAAAACAGCCACTTACATTATGCCAGCAAAGTGCTTTTTGCTTCACAAGACATTCCGAGTCGTCCTGTGAATACTGAAATTCATAATTACCCGCATGCTGTTTGTAAGATGTTTTTTTTTTTTTCTCATTTGTGATTTATAAATTCCACTTGGGAGAGAGCTTTTCAAAATGGGTGCCAAGGTTTTTATTGTTGTTTAGTTGGTGTTCAGATCATCCTTACATGCTAGCTGATTTTTTTCTGGTCTAGCACTCAGGACGTTTAACTCCTAGTAGTAATCATCAGGTGGAGAGGGAAACTGCAGTGTGGAGACACCAAACAAGAGTTGATGTTGTGTTTTGTATTTCCACATCCCAGTGCTGATTCACCTGACGCCTGGGACATATACCTGCTCAAAATAAACTCCTTCCAGCAGCACACACCTTCCTGGGAACCTCCATGTCCACGGCACCTCTTTTCTTCTTTTTCTTATTCTTCTTTTTCTTCTTCTTCTTCTCTTTCACTCTCTCTCTCATACACAAACACCTTCTCTGTGGCTTATACATATACTGTACTTCTTTCACTGACTGACATCTGTACAAAAAAAAACAAAACAAAACAAAAAACAAAACACATTAAGTTAACATGAAACCACAAAAACAGCAAACACACACACACACACACACACACACACACACACACACACAAACACAAACACACTCAAACAAACAAACAAAAACCACCACCTCTAAACAAAACATTCCTACACACTTCCATCATCCATGTACATTCTTTTTGTCTAGCTCAGCAGCATCAGCATCAGCAGTAGCAGTAGCAGCATAAGCAGCAGCAGCTCAGCAGCAGTTGAGCAGCTCAGCTCTCCCCTGTTCTTCCCCAGTGCTGGAAATGGTATTTGGAGACAAACAACTTCATTCTGCGGCGCGTCTGTAATTAGCTATGGAATTAGCGCGCCTGACGTGCCTCCATAGATCAGCAGGGCCCTCCGGGGAGGCAGCCGGGCCCCGCGCAAGCCGCATTTCCAATTATTGTGTTGGATTGCTAATTTAGTTATTGTGCCGCGCGTAATTGTGATGGGTATTGGGTGTGCGATTCAATTTGTTTTAAATATTTGTGGGCTGGCGGATTGGTAATAGAGCTGACCTATCTAGCGGCCCAGTATGAAAGTGGGGGAGACGAAAAAACAAAGGGAACAGACTACAAAGATGTTCTCTCTTTCTTTTTTTTTTCACGCCCCCCAACACACCCACCCCTCCCCTCAAACACACACACACACACACACACACACCCTCTCTCATCCACCAGCACCAGCACCATCATCACCACCACCACTGCTGCAGCCGCCGACGACTTAGTTTGATCTGCCTCATCCCTCTTAAGACTGTTGAAGTTAAAAAGCTTGAAATTTAGAAAATAGCACTTTGATCATCAGCGGGCGGAGAGCATCGTGCATTAGACGGCAGAACGTTGAGGGCTTTGGTGGGGAGATAAGGGGGGAGGGAGGGGGGGGGGTTGTGGATGGAAAGTGGGGGTAAGGGAGGGGATGCCTGTCCCCCCAAAATATTGCGGCAGGAGTATTGTGTGTGTGTGTGCAGCGTACGGCGCCAAAGTTACCTAGTGGCCGGGGCAGGATTTAGGCAGACATTTTAAAGAGCTGATGAGCCAGGTGCCATCCTTGAACACACACACACTAAAAAAACCACTCTCAACACACACACACACACACACACACACACACACACCCTTAAACACTACGCTCGGTCCCAGAACACACAGACACAAACACAGACACGCACACACACTAAAAGACTTCACTCTGTCCCTGAGCACACAAACACACACACACACACAAACACTGCACTCACAATGCCATAAGCCATACCATCACTTCAGCTCAGGAAAATGGATCCTCACAGTTCCACACAGCGCCATAGCAACATTAGAGTAAATATAAGCATCACATGTCAAATCAAATAAAAAACAAACAATAAATGCCATTACAATTATCTCCACTCCCCCTGGGCTAAGTCAATGGCATGGCATGCATTAATATATGCAATGTAATGAATTAATCCCCACCCACAGGCATTCATTTCTAGCTAGACATGTACTTTTCAGTCTGATTTCAGAGCACCAATTAATTTCTCAGTCCAAGCAGTGAGAGGAGTCCTGACCATCATTAAGAGCAGAATATGCTGCTGCTGCTAATCAGAAAAACAGATCAATAGCAGGCAGTGGAGAAAGGCAAGCTACAACAGGCCCTCCGAAACTGCCAAATTTACACATAAAGACTCCTATCAACACCCCCCCCCCCCCGCCAACACACGCACGCACACAGACACACACGAGCACACACACGCGCACACACACACACACACACACACACACACACACATATATATATATACACGCACGCAAACTCTCTCTTTCTCTCTCTCTCTCTCTCTCACACACACACACACACACACACACACACACACACACACACACACACACACACACACACACACACACACACACACACAATCTTTCTCCTCCTCCCCACCCAACCCCTACAGATCCATTTTCAGTCAAATAATCAGTTGTGGCAAAGTCACTGGATGGAACAGATTGAGACATGAAAAAAATACACAGTAATTTTTATTCTTTCATTCTTATATGAAGGACAGTCCCTCTTGTGAAATGAGTGGAAAAATAAATATATTTGTGCTGTAGTAACCGTATTATAGATCATTGCACTGTTGAAACATACTTGAAAGACTCTCTTCGCAAAAATGTTTCTTCCATGTTAATTAAAAAAAAAAAATTCTTTCAGAAAAAAGGTGAAAACGAAACTCAATTCTCTGGTGAAAATACTGAAGCAAACACAGGAAAGAACCAGAGAGGAAATCTCAAGGGCATACACCTGTACACATCTGCTTGCACTGAACTGGTCTGCAACATTGGAAGCATCATCCACCCACCCACCCACCCACACACCCACCCACACACCACCCACCCACACACCACACACACACACACACACACACACACACACACACACACACACACACACACACACACACACACACACACACACACACACACACACAAAGCCTCACACACACACAAAGTCTCTCTCACACACACACACACACAAACACCTACCTGACAATAGAGAGGCTGAAAGTAAAGTGAATGGAGTAGTTTTTGAGTCCAAACCACTCCACACAGACAAACAAGTGTTTGTCAGGAGACTGGAATCAACATCTGAGAGGAAGGTGTTGGTGAAGTGGGATTCCATGGGCAGCTCCTATTTAAAAGAAATCCAAAGCAGCACCTGTATTTGAAAGCAAATAGGAAATATAAAAAAATGGGGCACAATGTAGTGTAACCAATAGTAGATTTGAGCAGCCAGTGAATAATATCTCTACTATACTTACTATAGTGAAGGACCTGGCGAGGCAGGAGTTCCTTTTACAACTATTAGCTGTTAGTGCACTACTGCACACTGCTGCATACTGGAGGGCTTAAATACATCTGCTTTGTGTACTTCATTCTCCTCTAACAAGTTTAGAAGTTTTTCACTGTGGTCAGCTTCAGTGTCTTTGGTTTTCTAGAAAAATGAACTTCATCTGCATAATTTTCTGGGTTAAAAGGGAAAAGTCGCTGATGGAAATGAAGGCGGCAAAGTCAATTTCACAGAGATAAGAATTAGAGCGAGCTCGATACTTTTTAATATTCACACAGCACACAATGCCTTCTGCAATTTCACATTCAAGACTTCTTTATTAGAATTAAATACATGTCCATACAGGTCATAGACAAAATTCTGACTCCTTCTATCAAAAAACACAGTCATACTGTAGGACAAACATATTATAGCTTATAGGACAACACAACAAAGTGATATAAAATTACAACACACTTCTTTCAGGCAGAATCTTCCGTACCTAAATGGGAGTAAGAAGCATTCTGGGTAAAAAATATATTTAGATATTTGTTTGACAATCACAATGAGCTCTTCCTATTCCAGTACATATATACTATGTGTGTGTGTATGTATGTGTGTGTATGAATGTATGTGTGTCTGTTAGTTGCTTGTATGTACAGTACATGTACCATAGGTTTCACAGCTTATTGTCCTTGCCGAAAAGTGTGTTTTTGTCTATGTGCTTTCATGTGTGACATGGCTTGTGTGTGTGTGTCTAGGTGTGTGTGTGTGTCTGTGTGTGTGTGTGTGTGTGTGTCGGTGTGTGTGTGTGTGTGTGTGTGTGTGTGTGTCTCGGTGTGTGTGTGTGTGTGTGTGTGTGTGTGTGTGTCCATGGCTGACCCTGAGGTCAGTATGAAAGGGGTTTGTGCTGAATGGAGGGGGGGCTCTTGAGCCCCTCCACCAGGCTTTGAAAACCCTCCTCCAGCTCTCCTACCCCCCTCACACCTCACACCTCTGCTCCAGCAGCCAGACGCACACACACACACACACACACACACACACACACACACACACACACACACACACACACACCTAACACACCACACACACATGTGCACAAGCTATTTACACCTGCCCCGTTTGATCATCAATTAAGCGCTCCTTCTGAGGCCGTTTAATCTCCCAATCCACACACACACACACACACACACACACACACACACACACACACACACACACACACACACACACACACACACACACACACACACCTTCACACCTCTCAATCAATACACTGCACTTACT
>JAODXP020000021.1:15570763-15580763 GCA_027497455.2 Sardinella longiceps | reverse complement strand
ACTTAAAGAGACTCACTCATAAACACACCCACACACACACACACACACACACACACACACACACAGTTTCCGCCTCTTGTTCAGGCACCCGGCCAGGAACAGGTTAACACACCAGGCGGTGGCACAAAGGGACCGGGAAATGTCTGAATCAAAAGTCAACAAGTTACGCGGCTACCCAACACCACGCCGATGCCTTTTGGACTAAACTTGATAGGGGCAGAAATGCATATTCATGAGGTAAGCAACTTTTGATCCCAAACAAAGTAAAGCTCTGGCTTATGAAGATTGCGCGTGCGTTAATGACTTCTTCGTTTTAAGCCCGCATAAGAAAGCCAGATTCCCTGTGCTTGTAGTCCATGAGAATATTTAATACCGTTATTAATCATTTTTAATCCGTTTGCTTTTAATTAAGAAACAGCATGTTGCTGTCCTATCAGCGCGTGCCAGGGTGCAGATTAATTGTAGCTTAAGATAGCTCGCCTTGATTGGTGTAATGTATTAGCTAACAAGACGCCGGCTTCTAAAGATACTTGTACACTACCTTGGGAACTTGGCTCCACTCCAGGGCCTCTCTCTCTCTCTCCTTCCCTCCCTCCCTCCCCGCCCCCTCCCACACCTCCACTCCCCACTTCCCACTCCCCAGCTCTCCTTTCTCTGCTGCCCCTCCTCTCCTCTCCTCTCCACTCCTCCTCCTCCTCCACCTCCTCTCCCCTGTTCGCCTCTCGCCTTTCTTGTATTGGCTCCCATCTGAAGGGGAGTCAGGAGAGCGAGGGGCATTTCTATCATCTCAGTGGAGGGGTTTATTTGCGCCTTCATTACTGAGCCAAAGGGACTGGGCTCCGAGCTCTGTGTTTGTGTGTGTGTGTGTGTGTGTGTGTGTGTGTGTGTGTGTGTGTGTGTGTGTGTGTGACTACACAGCGTGTGTGTGCATATGTGTTTGTGTGTGTGCATGTTTGTGTATGAATATGTGACTTCACAGTGTGTGTGTGTGTGTGTGTGTGTGTGTGCATGCTTGTGTGTATAGGCTATACGTGACTACACAGTGTGTGTGTGCATATGTGTGTGCTGCTCTGAGCTTCTTTTCCCCTGACACAGGTCCCTGGTATATGAGACAGGCTGCCCAACTCGCCTCGGCTTTGCCTGTGGAGGGACACTGGGGCATTGGCATCAGTAACCCTCATGTGTAGGTTTCAGCGACTAAGCAACTACACACACACACACACACACACACACACACACACACACACACACACACACACACACACACACACATGCACACACACACACACGCACGCACGCACACACGCACACACACACCGACACATCGACAGAGACTAAACACAAGTTAACATTTAGCAGGGAGCAAACACACACACATATCCACCTGAGGGGACGGAGAAGAGGGGAGGAGATATTAAATGTAATGAGAAGAATTTGAGGTAGTCGGCGTACAGATGGAGAGAGAACATGGCCACTGTGCCGTGGATGATGGATGTGCGCTCGCTGGCTAATATAGATAATAAAACAGTGATGTATGTTGTTGGCTGCTGTGTTGTCCTCACGTGTGTTGTGTATATATGCACTTAAATAAATACATTTTTAAAAATGAAAAAAATAAATAAATAAATAAATAGAACAAAAGTTATGTTTTTGGTACTTCTGATTTTTGATTGACTTTAGTTAAAAAATAATAATCTACTGTGTGTTTGATGCATTTTGGGGGAAAGTGAAAAAAAAATACTGTTAGAAACCTATTGATGTTAGTTCAGCTTATGTGTGAGTTATAGAATACAGTGTGTCTCCAGGCTGGATAAATAGTAAATAGTTTTGTTAGTTATAAGACCTTATTGTTGATGAATGAGGACAGGCCCATTTTGGTCTGGAACTGAATTGTTCAATCTCTGTCAATATTTCTACCTTATTCAATTATAATAAATAAAAAATAAAATATGCTAGTTCGAAAATACTTGAACATCATAGATTTAAGGGATTTCCCACTGTTAGAAAGATACTGAAATCAAGTGTAGCCTTTTGTGTCAGAGTCATCAGGTGTTTCCCCCTCACCTGTACGGCACCCTCCGCCTCCACGAACCAGCGGCGCAGCATAGCCTGCATCTGACCGTCGGTCAGCTCACCGCCGCTCACCTCCCGTATCCGCCTCTTCACTTCCGACTCCAGCAGCAGACGCCGCAGACGCCAGTAGAAGAACTGCCGTGAGCTCGCCCACTCTAGGATGTCCTGGAAAACACACACACGCACACACAATTGACATGAAAAAAAGGGTAGCATCCAATGTATTCATTTGTGCATAAAATGTGCAACTCACATTCTCAAAAAACACAACAAAAACAAACTTAAATACACCATATAAGTCACAACACACACACACACACACACACACACACACACACACACACACACACACACCACTAGATAGACACAGTGTACACACACACACACACACACACACACACACACACACACACACACACACACACACACACACAAGCAGCGGCTTCACACATGTAAGGCCATCTCAGAAGGGCTTAGCTAGAAGATGAGGCTCCCTGCTGCTCCAGATACTCCAGATCACACACTGACACAGTGGCACTTCAAGAGGAGAACAAGGGAAAGAGGGATAGAGGGAGAAATGAGAAAAGACAGCTAAAGGAAGAGGAGGAGGAAGAAGAAGAAAGGGAGGAAGAGGAAGAGGGAGAAGAAGAAGAAGAAGAAGAAGAAGAAGAAGGCTGGGAGTCAGGAGAGCTCTAAGGATGACTGCAGACTGCTGGTCTCTTTGCTGGCTGAAGTAGAGTGAAGGAGCCTCTTCTACTTGGCCCATCGCAAGGGTGCTTATTCACACTGCAACCCTCTCTCTCTCTCTCTCTCTCTCTCTCTCTCTCTCTCTCTCTCTCTCTCTCTCTCTCTCTCTCTCTCTCTCCACACACACACACACACACACACACACACACACACACACACACACACACACACATTTTCTCCTTATTCCCACCTATTTCTCTCTGTACTTCTCTTTTCCTTCTGTTCCTTTCCATCTCTCTGCAGGCCCTCCCATCTCTCATCCCTCTCTCTCTCTCCTTCCCTCTCTCTCTCCCTCCCTCTTTCCTGTGATGGATAGAGTAATGGCCCCCAAGCCCATCTAGACGTCTAGCTGCACAATCTCCCCGATCCGATACCAATCTGTGGGCTTGTCCCCAGACTGAGTCCTATTGGTTGGGGCTGACGATATATCCCATATCATCCCGATCAATCACAAAGTAAAGAGGAGACTCTGAGACACTGTTGTGTCTGTATTCATGGTGGGTGAGGGATGGGCGGTGGGGGCTCCTTTTTTTTTGAGGGGTGGGGGGAGGGGTGTAATTTAGTGTATGAATGAATAAATAGATGGATATTTCCAGGCGCTAATCTTTCAGATGACTAAAATACTTCTCTCCTGTGAAGCAGCCCATTGTGGGAGATGAGAGTTAGATTGGATGCCTCCCCTGGGGTGCGCTCTCCATTAACCAAGGTGATATAACAGGTAATCAGAAGATAATTAAAAGGCTTCACTTCTTGCGAGTGGCGCCGAGGTAGGTTGGTGGGTGGGGAGTGAGGGGTGGAGGTGATGGTGGTGGTGGAGGGGGGGGGGGGGGTGGGGGGCTGGGGGTTGGCTTGGGTGAGGGTGGTGGTGGTATTGGAGTACGGTTTGGGGGGGGGGGGGGGTGTACTGCGTGGGTGTGGGAGGCACAGCATCGTGCATTCACCGAGGCAGTGTGATTGTGATCTTGAAAAAAGAAAGAGAGAGGAAAAAAAAAGACAGAAAGAAAGAAAGAAAGAAAGAACTTCTGAGGGTTCACTGGTGCGTGCTACAGGTAGGTTATCAGATCCGACGCTACGCATCTTCCATTTTAAATTAGCTAGCTGACAGAGAGTGCTACAGCAGCATGAGGGCAGACAGCTGCTGCCATACACTTTAAAGGGGGAGATACGCTATGCTAACCATTAGCTACAGTATTAGCATTAGCTGCTATTTTCCAGCATGGCAGGTCAAGTCAAGTGAGTGATTTTTGTTGTTATTTCAGCGATATAAATGTACTCTATATAATGTGAGATGAAATACCGTTTCACCATGGATCATGTGGTGTAACATTTTAATCTTAAACTAAATAAAAAGATAATCCAGACAAGGAAACATATGTATATTGTAGCCTATAGGTATGCGCGAGGTAAACATACTGTAAAGTGTAGTGACTACTTAAGGAAGTGCATTACGGTTAGACAAGGGACAGGACAGACAACACAAGACAAGACAGGGCAGAAGTAGATTTGTACTACAGCAGTGGCTATACTAATTTAAGAAAATAAAGTGAGGTGGAGGTAGAATATATAAATTAAAAATTAGCAGCAGAAAATCCACAAAAAAGTGAAAGAGTGGATTCCAGTTCAGTTTGAGAGGCGTTGCATCATGTCTCATTATTCCAGAGAAGATCTTCCCCATTTTGAAGCTGTGGAAAGTTCTGGCAAAACAAAACAAACAAACAGCTTACCGTGATAACGCCTTTTTCCTGCATGCGGCCAGGCGTGTCGTGGAGGTCAGCGAACTGTACCGCCACCTGGTGGTAGATGGGTAATAGGAAGTCTTCACGTTCTTTCAGGGCGCTCTCCAAATCCTTCCGCTGAGAGTCGCTGATGTCTGAGGAGCCTAGTGATGAGAGAGACGGCCATGTTAGAGGAGAACGCAAACTGAATAGATAGAAAGCAGAGGTAAGGGGGATAAACATCATGATTCACCATGATATTGGTAAACAAAATGTTAACTTAGATTAGGGAGTGTTGGAACCTCAGCAGAATTTTGTTAAAAAATGATAGACATGTAGGTGTGGTGTGAATCCATCATGAACTAAAGAAAAAAAAAAAAAAAAAAAAAAAAAGACCTGAGGGCAAAAATTCCCATATCTCATCTTCGGAAACAAAATGTGTATGTAATGCATGAATAAATAAACAGGAAAATAAAAAAACAAACAAACAAACAAAAAAAAGAACTCTGCAAAACCACACCATTTACCGGGACAAAGAGTTATTTCAATAGTACAGCGTGGACCACTAGCTCTAGTAGCGATGGTCAAGTTCACTCCATTAGTTTTGAGTTTCATCTCCAAATGCCGATAGCCATTAGCTTTTGTGATGATGTTTGCACACAGTGCCACGTCTCTGTATCGACAGAGCCAATGTCTGCCGCTATGCGCACTTACACATACAGAACAGCATATTCCCAGACAGGCTCATACATGCAGAAGGAACACACACACACACACACACACACACACACACACACACACACACACACCTACAGTACCTACAGTGAGAGAGAGGGAAGCACATTCAGACACAGAAGCACGCACACACACACACACACAGACACACACACACACACACACACACACACACACACACACACACACACACACACACACACACACACACACACTGAAGGCCAAGCATGAAGCATTTGCCCGCAATGAGGGCTCGCTCAGTAGACTTGGCCAAACACTTTGAACTGCCAGCACGGACAGCGATTAAGATGACATTAACAAATATGTCAATGTCTATTTTCTGCTCAATTTAAAGCCTCACCGCTGTAAAGATTGCCTCGCTCTCCCAGGGAGAATTCACAGAAAGCACACCAAATGAACAGATGAAAAAAACAGTACAGAGAGAGAGAGAGAGAGAAAGAAAGAGAGAGAAAGCGAGAGAGAGAGAGAGAGAGAGAGAGAGAGAGAGAGAGAGAGAGAGAGAGAGAAAGAGAAAAAAGAAAGAAAGAAAGCGTGCATAGTGTGTGTGTGTGTGTGTGTGTGTGTGTGTGTGTGTGTGTGTGTGTGTGTGTGTGTGTGTCTACAAGAGTGAGCGATGTATGCTTGTGTGTGGGGGAGCATTTGTCTGTCTGTCTGCGAGGGCAAAGGGGACTGGAGACAGACCAATCGATACGTGTGAGTGGGATGAGCTGATAAGCACAAAGTGTTTCTGCACAGACACACAGACAGTCAAGACAGACAGACAGACAGATAGTTAAGACAGACAGACAGACAGCTGAGACAGACACATAGGCAAGTCAGCTAGACAAAAGAAGAAATCAACCATACAACTTCATCTTCAAAATAAATCACAATTTAAACACACAACACACACTCTTGTTATCAAATATACTAATGGCACACGTGAGGTAAACCCCACAGCTCGAACATCGCACTTCACAAAACTGTTCCAATTCTGTTGCCGTGGAAATGAAGTTGATAAACAGAAGCAGCAAGCATAAAAAAAGAGACAAGGAAGAGACTCTGGCTTGATGAAGCAACCCGGCACTTTAAACGCCACATTTGCCCAGACCTTGTTAGTCCATCTAAACACATTCCCGTGGGTCCGGGGCTTGCCGAGAGACTGATCCTAAATGCCCTTTAAGCGTTTAATCGGCTCAGTAATTACTTAAATGACCTCGGGCCTGAGGATCACTTGAAATAATTATGAATTAGGAAGGCAGGGAGAAAAGGACCTTTCCATTTGGGAAAATCAAGCGGGAAATCTCCTTGTTGAAGGCAGTCCTCTACAGAGGGCCCACAGGGGCCACGAGGAGTCAAGAGCAGAGAGGGAAAGAGAGACAGACAGCGAGAGAAAGCGAGAGTGAGAGAGAGAGCGAAAGAGAGGAAAGAGGAAAGGAAAACGAAGATGACCGCTAGGCATTTGGCCACTTGATTGCAAAGGACCGAGTATAAAACACTAACTGTTCTACATTCACACCAGCTGTGAGGCACTATTTGTGCAGCTTTCCTTACTTCTTTGCGTGTGTGTGTGTGGGAGGGAGGGAGGGAGAGAGAGAGAGAGAGAGAGAGAGAGAGAGAGAGAGAGAGAGAGAGAGAGAGAGAGAGAGAGAGAGAGAGTATGATTCTCAGGTAAGTGTTAGCAGATCCTGGTATTATTACCATTAGCATTATGCCTATGGTCACTTTGTCAACATGAGGATGGGTTTGAGAGTGCAGATCAAATTTTTGAACATTTAAAAATATTTCAAATAAAAATTTTTGTCTGTGTTAAGGCGAATATACACAGGTTACAATTCCCCTGACAGGTATGCGTGTGTTTGCGTGTGTGTGTGTGTGTGTGTGTGTGTGTGTGTGTGTGTGTGTGTGTGTGTTTGGGGTTTCTAACACAATTGCTGTACCACACATGTGTTTATCAGAGACAGGAAAGGAGATTGGCATGGGTTCAGTGATTGGTTGATATTGTGTCCATCAGTGTGTCTGACTCTGCCTATGTGCATTGGATTGGGCATACGGTTCTGTGTACGAGTACTGTGTGTGTGTGTGTGTGTGTGTGTGTGTGTGTGTGTGTGTGTGTGTGTGTGGAGGGGGGGACATATGTGTGTACATGTGGCTCAATTTGTGTGTCCCCCCCAGAGCATCTGTGCCTGTGTGTGAGAGTGTGTGTGTGTGTGTGTGTGTGTATGTGCGCCTGTATTTGAGAGTCAGTAAGTGTGTGTCTGTATTTCTGTATGTGTGTGCCTGTCTGTCAGTAATGCAGTACTGGCTGCCTGCTCCCTGCCCCCCCCTTTGCCCATCAGCTGTGAGATTGATCTCTGTCAAAAGCAATCTGTCAGCCGGGCTGAGCTGGAGCGCCGCGGCGCCGCTGACAGCAGATGCCTATTTTCAGCCGCGAATAAAATCAATTGCGGCAGAATGAAGAGCATAATCAGCTGCTGATTGATCTGCGGGCCCACAGATTGACACATTTCCCCGGGGAGGGCGGCCTGCAAAGGGTTACCCCCGCGCTGATGCTGCTGCTGCTGCCGCCGCCACCGCCACCGAGAAAGAGATAATACAGTTTGAGTACTGGCACAGACGTGGACGTACGTGTGTGCACATATACACACACACACACACACACACACACACACACACACACACACACACACGCTCATAAACGGATATACATTACACAGATGGACACAGACTGACATGGATGCTTGTTCTCCCGCACACAAACACAAACACACTGCGCGCGCACACACACACACACACACACACACACACACACACACACACACACACACACACACACACACACACACACACAGAGGGAGAGAGGGGGGGAGCAAGAGAGGAAAAAAGAGACCACACAATGAGAGTGAAGTGCAAGACTTCTCCAAAATTCAAGATCACTAATCTGCAGTAGAAGAGAGCCTGCACTAGTCTGGAGCATCAATACAATGAATGTAGCCCAAGCAAATTAAATGCGGTATGAGCCAGTATATGGGCAGCCGTACAATCTGCCAATGATAGTCCTCTTAACCAGCTAATGAAATCCGGGATGGAACACATGGTGCTATTAGCATTCTATGAGTCACACAGCCACACATGCTATTTAGAGAATAAATATTATATCTAAAAAAATGAATTAAATTTAAAAATAAATTAAATAAATAAATGTCGCATAATAGATATGGTCCTTTTATAGATATAAAAACATTATTGTAGGAATTATTTTAGCTTAAGACATTAGATGAAAAAGGCTGTTCTTATTTAACTTCTTAAACTGTACATTTTGCAGCCTTATTTCGGCCTTATCTAGCGCTAATATACTCTTATCACTAACAAAAGGCCGGCGCATCTTTGTTTACTGCCAACAAAGACAAACTCCAAACACACTGTAATTAAAAGCTAATTGACCATCATGCAGGAACACAAATGCTACAAATATGAAACTCGTTTAATATCACTCAGGAAAAAGCTAGCATTCTATGACCGAGCCTGAACAATTAATAGGAATTCTTCACAAAGAGAGAAAAGAAAAAAAAGGAGAAATTTGTTGTTTTATAAAATGAAATGGTGGTGTGAAATAGAGTTCTCTTGAACAAGTTCGCATCATACAGAAAATTGTTTAAAACCATTGTCTGTTTAGAATAGAATAGCTTTCTCAGACTTGTTTCTTTTGAGACGGAAAAAAAAATCCACTCTATTTTGAGCAGAATACAACTATAGTTGTATTTCTTTGTGCATTGCTTATGTGCTTCACTTCATGTGTACTGTATGTCAGAAGATAAATAAAACATTGCAGCAAGATTCAAAAACAGAAAAGAAAAGTAAAGAAAAGAAAAGTAAAGAGAAGAAAAGAAAAGAAAAGAAAACAAAACAAAATAAAACAAAATAAAACAACAAACAAACAAAAAAAACATGTGTAAAATCCAATCCTATTGTATTTCTGCATAGATCTCCCATACAAAACAATAATAACTAAAGGGAGAAGAGTGAAAGGCTGTCATGGTGACTGTGACCAGTGCACTGCAGTATGGGCAGGCAGCTCTGGGTGTGTGACAGCTGGCCAGGGCCATGAGAGCTCAGAGATGTGCTGTGCTGGGCTGTGTTGTGCTGGCCAGGGGAGAGCTTGGAGCTGGAGTGGAGCAGGCAGTGTATGTGAGCACACACACACAAGCACATTCATTTCTGAGCTATTCAGCCTTGATGTGGAGCAGACTGATGGTTTTGGGTACTCCAGTGATCACCAAGCAGTTCACTCGTCTGTGTGCGTCTCAGTGTCTGTGTGTATATTTGTGGGGTGTTTTTTTTTTTTTTGCCTACGCGTGTGTATGCGTGCATGAATGTGTGTGTGTGTGTATATCTGTGTGCATGCACGCGTATGCAACACCCCAGTGAGGGCATGTTAGGGAGGAAGTGTGTGCACTCATGTGAGGACATGAACACACAATACCTCAAGTGTGTGTGTGTGTGTGTGTGTGTGTCTGTATGTACATAATGACAGTGTTTGTCATGTGTATCTCTGTGTGTGTTAGTGTGTGTGTTAGTGTGTGTGTGTGTGTGTGTGTGTGTGTGTGTGTGTGCCCAGATGCTGGCGGGGCAGCAGCAGCAGACGTGTGGAGCGGCGGGGGTTAACCTGCGGAGAGTAGTACCCCCCCCAACCCAACCCCACCCCCCTCTAATGAGTAAGCATTCAGCGG
>JAODXP020000021.1:15563263-15565763 GCA_027497455.2 Sardinella longiceps | reverse complement strand
TAACCTTTGCAGGGGAGACTGAGTGAGGGACACGGATAGAGAGCGAGGGGTGTGTGTGTGTGTGTGTGTGTGTGTGTGTGTGTGTGTGTGTGTGTGTGTGTGTGTGTGTGTGTGTGTATATGTGTGTGGAGGGGGGCGAGAGGAGATGAAGGGGCCGGGACATAATGGTGGCGGTGGCTTTCTGGCCCAATCCTAAATTCCTTTCCACCCCAACCCCAACTCACCCCCTATTTTTTTCTTTCTTTCTCTCTCCCTCCTTTTACTGTCTAAATTAGACTGCCTAGACCGCCTAGTAAGGAGTTTTCTTTTTTACTAATGTCAATTTACAGCCTAGCAAGAGCTGCCTCTAATCTTTTCCTACTCATTACACACAATTTCCAAGTCGTTTGCCCGACGCAGCGATTGGCTCCTCGCGGTGTGTGCAGTGAGGGGTGTGCTGATTGTTTATTATTTATATATTTATTTATTTATTTACTTATTTACATCGTTCCGCCGCCCCTTTTCTCCTTTCCTCTCCCCTAGACCCCGCTCTGCTCCTGCATTTTCCCGATGAATAATCAAAGTCCCACCGGAGCGAGTGGAGCGGGCGGGCGGGCGTGTAGGTTATATAGTCGGACGGGCGAATGAACGAATGAACGAACGAACGAACGAGCTAACCTGTTTTCCCCCCGGTCCTCGCTGCAGCATATGTGCAGGATTGTATGCAAACACGGCACGTACACCTCCGCAAATGCAATGTGGCCCAGCCAACTCATATAGCTGGGGGATAAGGGGCTGTGGCCCACCACATACTGAATACAAAAGCGGCCTAAATAAATAAATAAATAAATAAATAAATAAAATAAACTGACGGAGGCCACACACAATGCAGATCCGACCACAAAAACCTCTACATATGTGTCTGCAACTGCCTGCTTATTTCTGATTAAGTTACATATATGATAACACAAAAATAATTCAATAAATAAAAATAAATCAAACTATCAACAACTAAAACTTTGATACCCCGTCATGATCATAAATTCAAAACCAGTCTGAGATCTTTCCCTGGTTATCAAAAGCACAGGCCCACTTGTCTTATTACTAGAAACATCTCTGATCAGAGGAACTGGAAAAGATACACCCCAGTGTTCACACACAGCTCTGAATACCCACCACAGACTTCACCACACACACACACACACACACACACACACACACACACACACACACACACACACACAAACAAATCAAATATGCACACAGACACACACACAAAGTCAATTCCCACCCCTCGTCAGGTTACCGACGCACTAGACGGGCACTCCCAGAATGCACTGCTCTCACCTCTCCTTTTGTTTTGCTGGCTGACTACAGGGAAGCCCAGCAGCCCATGACTATCAAAAGCGGAGCAGGACAAACAAAATTAATTAAACAGCGGCGTGTTTGACACCTAGCTGTCTCCGTTTAAAAAGCTATTAAAGCGCGCGCTGACACGCTGTCTCCAAACAGACACAACCCCAAACACACACAGACACACACACACACACACACACACACACACACACACACACACACACACACACACACACACACACACACACACACACACACACACACATTCTTCCGCCCTGAACAATCATGCCAGAACTAGCTGAGAGAGGGGATGAAGTGCAGGGGAGACAATACCCATGGCCAACTCATTTACATATTTCAAGCCTGGCCAGCCTGGCACTACTGTACACACTGTCATGCCCACTTTAGACTGAAAAATGAAGGCCCTGAAACCAGGCCTTGATGGACACCTAGTCTTACTGCAGCAGAGAGGATAGGAGGCTGCTGCTGCTGGTGGAAAATACAGAGGAGGGAAAAAAAGAGCAGCTTCACTTTTCAGAAATAATAATAATAAAAAAGTCCCTTCATGTATTTGTTTTAACCACCCACTTAATCAACTGATTCTACATATCATAGGAGTGGCCAAACATTTTTGGGTGTGGGCCATATGCTGAAAAGATGCCAAGGGCCATTGGAAAATTAAAGGCACCAATTGTGAATCATTCTTCGTGGACTGTTAGCTAACATTAATATTAGATTATGTCACAACAGGCCACATTACCTTTTTTTCGAGGCAGGCCAAATGAATGAGAGCCAAGGGCCGCCATTGGCCCCCAGGCCCACTAAGCAGGCTGAATCTGGTCAACGAGCCGTATGATGCCTTTACCTGGATTAGGGCTTAGTGCACAGGGAGGCCATTTAAACTCAGCCATGGATGGATCCATAACATAGACCTGATATGGGACTTTTTTCTTTGAAAAGACCTTACTGTTTCACCTTTGTTTTTGTTTCACCTACTGTAGCCTACTGTCCAATGCTACTGTAAGTGAAACAAAGATCACTGAATACTGACCGAGATAAGAGCAGCATAACAGCATAATGTTACAATGGGAGCAAATGTGAATAGTCTCTGTCAGTATTCTGTCACATTGAATGTTTTTCAATGATCTTTTATGTAAAGTTACAG
>JAODXP020000021.1:15530763-15543263 GCA_027497455.2 Sardinella longiceps | reverse complement strand
AAGAAAAGAAAAGAAAAGAAAGGGAGATTGACTGGAGGACCAGAGACACGGGAGGAGCATAGTGCATAGTCGCTTCCCTGTCAGCCATGTACACGCGTCGCAGCTGTGGCGGAACGTTCCAGCAAACTGCAACCCTCACCTCTGTGTGAACCTCACCGCCAGCCTTCAGCTCTCCGATTCACCGTTATTAAAAATACCTCCAAAACAGTGACTGAGAAAAATTGCCACCATTTCTCAGTGTGCTGGCTACCTTTACTAAACATGAGGTGAAGGTAACTCAGCATATATCAACCTCAATCAAATAGGGTGATATTTGAATATGACGATAATGTTAGCATAAAACCAAATTGATGGTTCAAAATGCACCCATTCGGTAAAACATTTATCTGCTAATCCAAATATCAGCAGCTATCAAAGGCATAAACAATCATTCTATATCTACTAACCATATCATTCCATATGAACTAAAAAAAAAGCACATAGCACTAAACCAAATGCAAAAAAACACCGGAGCCAAACTTAGGAACTACAAGCTAGCGCTAACTGTATGGGGCACACCCTCACTTTCAGTTCAATTGTCAATTTTGTTCAGCTAGCATTAGCTGACAGTTCTCTATTTGGTCTATGCTGTTCCCAATGTTATCACTCGTTCTCATAACCAACAGCACACAGTGACCTTGCAAGACAGGGGTTTAGGTTGAAAAGTTCTGGAATGTTCTAATATGTATGTGGATAATGTGTACTGAGCATGGTACACACCAGTGCAGGCTGCAGCAAGAGTATCTACTGTATGTGATGAGGAGAGTCAGAGCAGGATGTGTAGGGTGGCGTGATGCTGTGTGGTGTGGAGTGGTGTGTGTGTGTGTGTGTGTGTGTGTGTGTGTGTGTGTGTGTGTGTGTGTGTGTGTGTGTGTGTGTGTGTGTGTGTGTGTGTGTGTGTGTGTGTGTGTGTGAGAGAGAGATGCGGTGCTGAGTGGGCGAGCAGGTGTCTGACCTTGTTGAGAGCTCCGGCCCCGGTGAGGATGATGTGGGAGTTCTCCACCTGGATGGTCCTTTGGCCCAGCCGCACCACGTAGGCGCCGATACCAATGGCCCGACACGTCACCTGAAGGGCAGGTGAGAAAAGAAAGAGTAAGTGTGTGTGTGTGTGTGTGTGTGTGTGTGTGTGTGTGTGTGTGTGTGTGTGTGTGTGTGTGTGTGTGTGAGTGAGTGTGTGAGAGAAAAGGCACTCTTTTTTTGTGTGAGAAAAAGCACTCTCCCTTTTTTTCTTTTATTGTCACACTCCTCAGCACTAAAAGAAGTGTGACAATAAAAAAACTGAACAAAATAGTTACTACTATTAATACTAAAGTACTAATTGTGCAATGTAATAAGCAAAGTTACAAAATATACTAAAAATGTTACAAAAGATGTTACAAAATATTATCAAATATGTCAAGATCTACAATGGATGAATTGAGTCATGTACTGTAATGTACTGTGTGTGTCTGTGTCCACATAGGTGTATATGCATGCATGTGTGTTTGCGTGTGTTTGTGAGGACACACATCGTAGACATTGCATTGTGCGCCCTCACCAGGTTCATGGTGATGACCTCCTCATAGGCCTGTGAGGACTCGCCGGCGATCATTCCGGAACCCCGCAGGTTCTCCACCCCCAGTCCCTCCTCCTTGCCGATGATGTCTGTGATCTTGTACCTGCCAAGCGTCATGCCGGGGTGAGCAACAGCGGGTCTTCCAACGTGCACACACACACACACACACACACACACACACACACACACACACACACACACACACACACACACACACACACACACACACACACACACACACACACATACACACACACACACATGCAAACACGCACACACACAAACACACACACACTCATACACACACACACACTGATGGACAACCACACGCAGGCCTAGGCAGCCCCGTCTATGACAACACCGGGGCCGTGCCTGATGTCTCTCGCTAGTGGCTTCACTCCCCTGCAGTCTGGCTATATGGCTGCACAGAGCCTACCACTGGGAGCCATACTGTACTCTTTGGGGGGAGAAAGTTCCAATGGTCTCTCTATGGAGCCATACACACCTCCATTGTTCCTGAATCTTGATCAAGGATGGAAGAACCATTACAGAAACTGAGCCACATATAGTCTACATTATTATAGTATATCTAACTGAGGTGGATTTCAGGAGGGGAAAAAAATGAAATAACAAAAAACAAAAAAACAAAAAAAATATATAAATAATTAGCAACAAATAAATAAAGTTTTTCGAAGTCTTGAGCAAGGACTCGATAAGAAAAAAAATAAAAATCTTCAAAACATTGTCCAACCGAACAGAACCCGCTAAGTCATTGTTGTGAAGAGCTGTGTTAAAAGTCCAACTACCCAACACTGGAGGCTAGAGGCACTCCACCCCCAACCCCACCACCCCAACCCCCAACCCCACCCCACCCCACCCCTCCTCACCTTGACTCGCCCTCATCCTCTACATGCTCACAGTGCACCGAGTTCAGCGCCGACACCTTCTTGTAGTCCTGGGGGGTGAGATACAGGTACCTGAAGCCCTGGTGGGAGAGATGGACAGATAGAGAGAGGTGGAGCGAAAGAGTAAGGGTGAGAAGCACAGAATGGAGGGAGGGAGAGAGAGCG
Organism: Sardinella longiceps; assembly: GCA_027497455.2. NCBI lineage: Eukaryota > Metazoa > Chordata > Actinopteri > Clupeiformes > Clupeidae > Sardinella > Sardinella longiceps. Next base: position 15,540,599 of record JAODXP020000021.1, on the reverse strand, counting down.
GGAGTAAAAAAAGGGAGTGTGTAAGGGAGAGGGAGAGAGAGAGAGAGAGAGAGAGAGAGAGAGAGAGAGAGAGAGAGAGAGAGAGAGAGAGAGAGAGAGAGAGAGAGAGAGAGAGAGAGAGAGTGAGATGAAGAACACAAATGCAGCAAGGCTTGGTAAATCTCTTGCCAAAGGCTAGTCTTCGGGGGGGGGGGGCACAATGGTGGCAGTGGTCCATGGCTCCCTCTGCAACTCTGTTCTCCCATAAATCCACTTGGGGGGGTTGGGGGGGGGGTGGAATGGGCTTGAGGAGATGAGAGATAGAGTCCCTGTCCTCTCTCAAAGATGAGGTGAGGTGAGGTGAGGTGAGTAAAAGAGGGAGGACAGGAGAGGAGAGGAGGGAAAGGAGAAAAGGGAAGGGAGAAGAGAGAGGAATAGAGAGACAGAGACAGAGAGAGAGAGAGAGAGAGAGAGAGAGAGAGAGAGAGAGAGCAGAAAGATGGAGGAGAGGTGAGAGAGGTGAGAGAGGTGAAGAAAGGAGAGGAGTGAGTGGGGAGGAGTGGAATGGAGAGGAGAGGAGAGATGAGGAGAGGAGAGGAGAGGAGAGGAGAGGAGAGTAGAGGAGAGGAGAGGAGAGGAGAGAGGAGAGGAGAGGAGAGGAGAGGAGAGGAGAGGAGAGGAGAGGAGAGAGAAGAGGAGAGGAGAGAGAAGAGGAGAGGGGAGAGGAGAGGAGAGGAGAGGAGAGGAGAGGAGAGGAGAGGAGAGGAGAGGAGAGGAGAGGAGAGGAGAGAGAGAGAGAAGAGGAGAGGAGAGGCATTGGGCCGTTTCCAGGGGCCTGAGGGGCTTTGGGGCTGTTGGGCTAAACCTGCCGGCCCTGTCTGCTGGCGCAATTTAAAAACTGGCTGAGAGAGAGAGAGCAAGGGGGGGGGGGGGAGAGAGAGAGAGAGAAGAGGGAGGGAGAGAGGGCGAGAGAGAGAGAGAGAGAGAGAGAGAGAGAGAGAGAGAGAGAGAGAGAGAGAGAGAGAGACGGGGGAACCTGCTGGCGATAATTCAGCCTCATTTCACGCTTTCCGAGAGCAGAGAGTTTCTCCTGCACTGCCTCAGTTCCAATCACAGCTACTACACTACAGCAGCTCCCCCCTCAACACCCCCCACCACCACACACACACACACACACACACACACACACACACACACCCCACCACACCTACTCCCTACTGCACCTCGCTGCAATTCTCTCCCTCCCTTTAGAGGGCGCCCTCCTCTCCCCCCACCCAGAGTCGTTTATATAGAGAGTTCGGCCAACTCCAGCCAAGGGCGCCATGTTGTGACCCACCATCCTGAGGGTTCAACAATATAACTCTACATTCTGATGTTACAGGGAGCTAAAAGTGGTTAGAAAAATGGCAAGATAAGCATTTAACTTACACACTGCATCATGGCCCCATCAAATTACGTTTTAGAATCCTCAGATGGAGGGTTACAATATGGCGGAGTTGGCCAAACTCTCTCTACATACGGCTCTCCCCCCACCCTCCGTACCAACCCAGTACCATCTCTACCCATGCCCCTGTCCCATCCTACCTTGTAGGGGTCACTGAGGTCATGCCAGGCCACTTGGAACATCTGGCGAATCTCCTCGGCCAGGCCGATGCGGGCGCCGCTGTTGGCGGAGATGTAGAGACGCGGTACGCCGCGCTGGCGGGCGAGGGCCGAGGCCTGCTGGAAGAGCACGTCCTCCTGGGGCCCGAAGGAGCCGATGCGGTGCGTGATGTCATTGCAGATGACCACCACCTCGCGGCCCTGCGGATACTCGGGGGAGCGCAGGGTCATGAGCCAGGCCACCATGCCAATCTTCAGCCGAGGACGAGGAAGAGGATGAGGAAGAGGAACAAGTTTTAGGAGAGTACATGGAGGGAATTCTGAGCAGATTCTCTCTCAACATTACTTTCTTACGTGAAGAGAGTTCAAAAGGCATCATCAAGGCGTCAAGTGCAGAATCCACTGAAATTCTGTATTGTTTTTTTTTTTTTTTTTTTTTTAATTGAAAATATAACAACTATGAAATTCATGAAAATCATATTAACTGCACAACTATGTGTGCATTCCTGGTATGTACAGTGGTGCTCTATTTAAATAAGACCAATTTTCTCGGATATTCATTTAAACCCTGAGATGTCCTATCCTATTGGCTGCAGGCACTGTATGATGCTGTATTTCTTCCACCCTAAGAGGTGATCCATAGAATGGATGTTATTTACTCTCAACTCTACTGTCCACTCAAATGCAGGGGATTAACCTAGATGTCTTCCACCTCTCACCTTACTCCTATTAATGTTAAATACCACCATGGAAAAAAAATACAAATTACCATGCAATCAATTTGACACCTTCCTCCACCTTTGGCGTGTGTGTGTGTGTGTGTGTGTGTGTGTGTGTGTGTGTGTGTGTGTGTGTGTGTGTGTGTGTGTGTGTGTGTGTGTGTGTGTGTGTGTGTGTGAGTCAGATGCACGCATATGGACTGCATTACACTATAGGCCTGTCTATGACCGGCACTGATGACGGCACCTGCAATCAGCGTCAGAGTGAATGCCTCACCAAACATTACCAGCAGACTCTAATGGTCAACCAATCATGACCTGCAGGGGGATGATGCTGCTCCCCAGACAATGGGGGGGGGGGACTCACTAGCATTAATAGTGCTGGTCTCATTCAATACAGTGCAAACAATCCCGGTGACATCTGTCATGCAGGGGTTATTTGGACGCTTCCTGTTTGTGAGTTTGCTTGTGCCTTAGTTATTACCTTACCTCCGTGAGGGTTACTGTGGGATCATTGCTGGGTGATATCACACACACACACACACACACACACACACACACACACACACACACACACACACAGGGTTTTCTAAGATTGCCTTTGGCTCTGAGTGTAACACAATGCAGATGAGGGCTTCTCTACAGTCCAACAAGACTACTGAAGAAAAAGAGAGACCCCCATGGGCCAAACTCTGGTACTGCACCCTACAGTCTTCCCACTACTCTCCCTCCACCTCTTCCCAGGGTGGGAACAGCGGCGGGTGCCAAGAGGGTGATGCCTCATGACGCTGCTGCTGCTGCTTCTGCCACACAGGGCTAAACACACAGCAGGACAAACAAAGATGCTAGCACGTAGCATGCTGACACAGACAGAAAACGCTTACTGCTTGTTTCTATGTTGGTCACGGCACTCATAAAACAACGGTAGCATCACAGTGCCTGACACCTTCAATGAGACACCTATAGTAGCACACATGGCAATGAGTACCTAGTGACAGGGGGGATTTGCTCTTTGTTTTCCCTGCTTAGATGCCAACATGCGGCTTATAGCCAGTGCCATGCTAATTAATCCAAACGCTAATAGGCTTTGTGACTGTTGGTGTTGTTCTTGGTGTGTGTGTGTGTGTGTGTGTGTGTGTGTGTGTGTGTGTGTGTGTATGTGTGTGTGTGTGTGTGTGTGTGTGTGTGTGTGTGTGTGTGTGTGTGTGTGTGTGTATGTATGTGTGTGTTTGTGTGTGTTTTGTTCCAGGTCACTCTGGCTTCTAAGCCCCTCGCTCTCACCTCGTTGCCTCCTGGCAGTCGGTTTAGCTGCTGCAGTTGGCCTTGGGCATCCAGCACCAGCTCTGTGAACGTCAGGACCTCGGAGGGCGCCGGGCATTCTGGGAGATTGGCCTGAGTCTTCATATAGCTCCACAGCTTCAGTAAGGCCTGATAGACACAATGGGTGGGTAGGTAAGGGAAGAGAAACAAAACAACAGCTTACTAAATAATCATAATTATACATTTTACTATTAAAGCATACTATCATTACACCATTATGATTTAAGATCTCAGAATGCAAATGTTAATTTGGACCAATTTATACCCAATATGAAAGTTTTTTTTAATCTTAATATTAGTAATTAAAATAAATTGCATTATTATAGCAATATAATCAATAACAAAAGGATTACCGTCACCAAATGACTAGAATGTGATCATCTGTTGTGCATCACCTTGTCATGCACCTATGATGAGGCACTCACCTGTCTAAACATTTCAGGGAAGTCATAGACGTAGGTGGTGCCCAGAGTCTGGGCCTGGAAGCGCTTGGACTGCAGCAGGTCTTTGGTGACGTAGGGCGTGTTGATGAGCATGCCGTGCAGCGGGCCCTGCTTATCCCCATACGCCTGGAACATGACCTGGAGGGAGGGAGGGAGGGATGGGAGAGAGGGAGGGAGTGGGGGAAAGAGGGAAAGAGGGAGGAAGGGAGAGAAAGAAAAGGCCAGTCAGAGGGGTTACATGAGTGACCCACTCTGTCATTCTATCCATCATCTTGCTTCAGTCGGCCCCAGTGGACACACGCACACACACACACACACACACACACATATACACACACACACGTACACACACACACACACACACACACACACACACACACACACACACACACACCTCAAATAGAAATGCTTTAAGTCACTTGCATGTCCTGGACACTGAAATCAAGAGGCAACTGGTAAATATGACCAAACCCTGTCTCTGATGTGGTCTAAACCCCAAAGTAGAACCTAACAAAAGAAAGGACTGTAATGGTTGGAGTTTCAAGAGAACCTTACTAGAGACACTTACCAGTTGCCCCTTGATTTCAGTGTTCAGAGCAAGAGTAGCTGACTAAGTGACATAGCTTCTTAAATCATTTCTATTAGGTGTGTGTGTGTGTGTGTGTGTGTGTGTGTGTGTGTGTGTGTGTGTGTGTGTAACCTAACAAAAGAGAAAGGACTGTAATGGTTGGAGTTTCAAGAGATCCCTTCTAACTTGTCTGCATGTCTGTCTGTCTCTCTTTCTCCCTCTCTCACACACACAGAATTTCCCAAGTCATAATGCTCCATGCACTCCCCCCGAAAAAGTTTCTTTTCCTTCCTGAAGTGCCCCCCTTATAGGGCATAAATCCTGAAACTGTAATGATTCCATTATTCCAAGGCAAGAATGAACTTGCCTCACAGCTACAGTGCGGTAGTAAGTGTTAATTGAGATGGCGGAATACAAAGCGCTGCAACAGGAATCCTTAGTTAATGCTGTCTGGCAAGTCTAAATAAGAGAGAAAATGAAAATCTCGCCCTTGCCTCCGCACACTTCATGTGCCGCAACCACTCTGCTGTTTATGGGCAAAGTAATAAGACTGACATTACTTTTTCCCACTTTAAAATAAAGTCGAGAAGCGAATATGAACGTTGGTCAGATGACTGGGATGATAAGCGTAGCTGGAAAAAGCGCACAGCTTATACACAGTAATTCTGAAGGCTGGAGAGGTGATCTAGAGCTAATTTGACTGCAGCCACTAATGAAATGCTGAATACAGCACTTTAAACAGCAATAAAGACCTCATAAATGTCTGATTGATCATTTGCTCGGAGCAATTAAAAAATATCTCTGCGGTTCGCTCGGAGCCCATGCTACATGCAGAGAGAGGCAGCTTAGCGGAGCGGCACGTACTGCCTCTTTTACAGTTGGAGGGGACGCAGTCGCAGCCGCCTAATGGAGGGACAGCACAATGACAAAACTGAAGGCTGGGGACTTAATGACCGGACATTCCTTATAAACCAGCCAAACACGGCTTAGTTGAAAGGTTAAAAGGCCTGAGTACAGGTAGCTAACCCCATGGTTTGTGCTTGTGGAGACTGGAGGGGCCAAAGATGAACGAACACAATTAAGACATCTATTGCAAGTTTGTTTGTTTTTTTATTCAGCTGCACAGCGCCTTACTGGGGACATGGTGGTTAACGTGTTTTAGACAGAATTTTTGCCTTCCTTTGCAATAGTTTTACATTCCCTTGCAACAGTTTTGCCTTTAACTATTTTGACAGAACACAAAACTATTGCAAGCTACCTTAGGGAACCTATTGCAATCTACCCCAATTCAAAAGATCATATTAACAGGTCAACTCATTGCACCACATCTAAAGGCGCAGACAAAAGAGTTTATGCTAGACCATACACGATATTCCTGTAATAATCAACTGCAAGCAGAAGTGCATTTACTGTACCTGTGGGTCTTTGTGACCTTCCTGTTCAATGCAGGTGGCTGTGACCTCCTTGTAGAGGCTGATGTCCAGGTAGTAGCCGGACTCGTTGGTGAGGAAGATGCGGATGGGGACGGTGTCACCGGAGGGCGTGAGGCGGATGTTGATCTTCAGCTCGGCCTGCAAGACACGCAGACGCCAAAGCCTGCTCCCGTAACGGATCACCATCAGACGCACAGCCTCCTTGATCTGCCACAGGAGAGGGAAAGACAAAACAAGATGAAAACACACACACACACACACACACACACACACACACACACACACACACACACACACACACACACACACACAACAAGCACTGTAATCTAACTGTACGTTTAGATTATGTAGTTTTCTAAATATAGTCATTAAGTGTACTTTTTCAATTCAATAGCTTTGTTTATAACCTCACATTTGGGCTAGAAACAGCACTCAGTAAACACACGACACATGAGCATGAAACTAACCTTTGAAGGGTCCATGATGACAGTGGGGACGAAGTTGAGGAAGATGTGGTTGCAGTCAGTGCGGACGGTGGTGTTACTGAAGGCCACTTCCAGCTCATCCATAGCCTCCAGCAGCAGTCTCTCCCCCTCATTCTGCAGGTACTCAAACGACGCCTCCTACAGCCAGAGGAACACAGAACACAGAACACAGAATCAGCTGCATACTTTATCACTGTGCTACAGTAACAATAGCTCACTGTAGCGAAGGAACAGTGACCCCACCCGGTCTCGAGCCCGGGCCTCTGAAGTGCTAAACGTGCAACTTGACCGCAATGCCAAAGAGCCAGGCTCGTTGGTATGGCAGTCAGAGCGCATACTCAACTGTAGTGATGGTACTCCGTCACACTCACTTTCACATAACTAGGTGTCGAGATTTCCATCCATATCATAAGTGGATTTTTCTCTATTGATCTTTCTGTACATCTACCTACTGACCCTTGGTGTTGAAACTGGCTGAAACTATACTTCATGATCAGGGGGAGAACTAGCATAGGACTTCCATGTGACCCAAAGCTTACCTTGGTGACCAGGTCAGAGTGGCGGATGATGGCCCGTACGAAGAAGCGATAGTCCGTCACCTCTGCGCCCACCTCCACGCGGGCTGCGCCCAGGTACAGGTGCATCTTGTGGTTGGCGCAGGGGATGGCAGTCAGGGCGAAGTTGCGCATGCGGTTGAGCTCCAGCTGAAAGGCCAAGGCTGGCTCCAGGTGTCTGTATATACGATCCTCCTCAAACTGTCAGGAAAATAAAAATTACCTAATGACCTCTTTTTTGCACTGAGGAAGGTCTGAGGACCGAAACATTTGTAACACTTCACCTGGTAGAACTTTAATCTCATCCAAATGAATAAAATTAAAAGTAAACACTTTTTTTTCCCCCATCACTTGAAACGGCAAATCTTGGTGTGCGAGTGCATTCTTAATTGACTCAAAAATGACCTAAACATTGTGAACAAAATACCATTTTTAATGTAAAGTCAAAAATGCCCATGGCCTGTGTTGATATGTAATCCACTACAGCTTGCACACAAACCAGCACACAGGATTTTTTCTTTAATAGTTCTTTAATACCCCCTATGGTGTTGTATTAAATGTAACACAATTAAATAAAAGAACGTATATTTACATCCTAAAGCAATGCCCACACATTAGCCCTTAAAGGACTGGCACTAGGGGCCATCTAACTCAAGGCCTCTGCTCAGGATTAAGCTAAGCATGACCTGGGACAAGAAATACAGGCGTCCCTAAACTAGAGCCAGAAGCTGACGCCGACTTCCTTTCATCCCATAACAGTGAGGAACCTTGCTGGTGTCTAATGATGGGAGATATTGACTGCTTGAGGGATACAGAGTTTATTGAGGTGGAAAATGGCCACAAGTGAAAGTGGGGTTGGGATTGGGGTTGGAGGGGGGGGTTGCTAGGCTAAGTAAATGAAATAAAAGCCAATCTCGGGACATTAAATGGGCTCCATTCCTTCCAGTGCTGGGAAATAATTATTAAGTTCATTAGCGTAATGAGACGAGCGCTTTTCAAGAAGGGGGCAAACTACAGGCAATGCTAGGCTGGGAATGTGTGTGTGTGTGTGTGTGTGTGTGTGTGGGGGGGGGGGGGGGTTCTCCATTGATCACAAACATCAAGTCAGTGAGATGGGGAGGAATGGGTGGACGATGAGGTCATTGTGGAGAGGAATGCTCATCTCCCGTCCCCTCGCTGTGGGTTAAGAGTCCTGGGGAGAGTCATTACCAGAGGGGCGATGCTATGGAGGGCCTTTAAACACCTCTCACGTCTCCATGCCTGCTGGACACCTTTAACAGCCTCTCCTTTTAAATGGCATGTAAAAAGGCAAGGCAGCGGGGGGAGAAAGGAAAGGAAGGAATCTAGCCACTCGTGAATCTTTTTGCAGCCAACCTTGCTGTGCTGTTTCTTTGTCTCCTCTGAAGTAGTTACTATAGCCTCTCTGCCTGCCTGAGCCACTAAACATCCTGGGTTTGGAAAGAGCTTTGTGTGTGTGTGTGTGTGTGTGTGTGTGTGTGTGTGTGTGTGTGTGTGTGTGTGTGTGTGTGTGTGTGTGTGTGTGTGTGTGTGTGTGTGTGTGTGTGTGTGTTTTCTTCCCCAAGGTTTTTGTTGGTAAATAAGAAAGAAAAGACATTGGTCTGTACAAATAGGTGGAAAGAACTCAACTCGGGAGCAGTGTTCGAGCCATCTCATACACTGTGGCCTTCCCAAACAATAGCCAAAGAGAGGCAGAGGAGCGGAGTGAAGAGACATATAATATGAGGGCTACAAATACACAGAGAGAGAGAGAGAGAGAGAGAGAGAGAGAGAGAGAGAGAGAGAGAGAGAGAGAGAGAGAGTTAAAGAGAAAGAGAGAGAGAGAATTAAGAGAGAGAGAGAGAGAGAGAGAGAGAGAGAGAGAGAGAGAGAGAGAGAGAGAGAGAGAGAGAGAGAGAGGTACTAGAGTACTAAGAAAGGAGAGTGCAGAAACAGAATAGAAACAAAAAAAGAGCATTTGAAAGAAAGAAAAAAAAGAAAAAAAAGGACAAGGACACAAGGGATCTGCTTTCATTCACTCACCGAATCTCTGGAACGGAAGGTGAAGAACTTGGGGAACTCTCGCTGCATCAGCCGAGCAGATGACACAATACAAACAAACAAACAAACAAACAAACAAACAAACAAGAAAAAAAACACACACAAAACAAACAACAAACAATTTAGAACTCAGAGAAACAACACCACCAAAGACACCATCGATCGCCATCAACACCAACCTTAGTCCCCGCCATCACCACACACACACACACACACACACCAGCTTCCCACACACACCACCAGTATACCAAAACGCCAATAAAAAACACCACAAAAACCAAGCAGGGGAGTTCAGCAAGTTCATCTAGAAGTTTCTGTGAAAAGAGCACCAGAGGATGCTGAGCAAGGAGGGAGAGGAGAAGTTGCAAAACTATCCCTCGCCCCTCCTCTCTCTCGCGCTCTCTCTCACACTCACACACACACACACACACACACACACACACACACACACACACACACACACACACACACACGCACACACACAGACACACATGCACACACACACCCTCAGGGCCTTTGCTTTCTCTTTGGCTTTTCCTCCTTCCCCTTCGGAGAGAGCACACATGAAAGCGAGAGGGAGGCTGGGGCTGGCTGCGGCGGGGGCAAGTGGTCCCCGCTGGGCCATAATCTGATCAACGTTATGGAAACAATCACAATAATTCCCTTAAATTAGCT
>JAODXP020000021.1:15523263-15525763 GCA_027497455.2 Sardinella longiceps | reverse complement strand
CACACACACACACACACACTCACACTCACACTCACACACCACATACACTTCCATGCACACAAGCACATACACACACACACACACACACACACACACACACACACACACACACACACACACACACACACACACACACACACACACACACACACACACACCCCTCTCTGTGACTGATGGGGCCAGTAGACAGGACCCACTCACCTTGGACTGGATGAACTCATGGAACATGGAGGCCAGACTGCTGTCGTCAATGTTGCCCTCAGTCTTAATGGCCACATTAAGGATCTGGATGGGCTCTTCCGGGACACTCTGTTAAAGGCACGACAACACCGCGGTCAAGCACATGTGAGCACAAAGGACCAGAGCCATTTTCGCTGAGGTGACATTACTAACAAAATGAGCTTTTTGGAGGGGGTTAGGGATGGTTTGGGGAGAGGGGGGAAGGGGGGGTGGGTGTAGACGAGTAGGTGATATTATGGGATGGTTGTATTGAGGCTGGTTGAAGGTTAAGGACCTCCATGTGTGTGTGACATGGTGTCATTACATTACTGGTCAAATGTCTCTTTTTGCCTCCTCATCAAGCATCACATCAACTCTCCTTTCGCCTGACTACCAAATCTGTCTGAATGAATCTATTTCGAAAAAAGGAACAAGCTAAATACTGAATTTAAGCCCATCTGACTTCGCAAGTTGAGTTTTCTTTTCTTCTTCTTTTTTTCTTTTTTTTTTTTTGTCTCCCACACTTGCCTTTTCCACCAAATTGCCTTCCCACAATTTGAAGTCCTCTGCAATTTAGTCAATTTAGGACGGGGGGAAATTACCATTGTTAAATGTTTCATTTCCTTTTTGGTGTTCTCGAGGAAAGTTGATTCAATTTCCATCTCGGAAATTCATTACGCCTCCTGAACAAGGCGGAAAAAAAACTCCCCCAAATTGCAACCAAACTATATGGAGAGGGTAATTGACTTCTTATACAGACCTCCTTATCAGCTAGACTTATAGGGCAAGATGGGGTGTGGTGGGGCGTTGGGCATGGGTAGAGGGGGATTTAAGAGGAAAAAAATGGAGAGAATAGTTCGCACAGTGAAGGTGAAAGATCTCTTTACCTTCCCTTCATCCTCCTCATAGAGAGACAGCTTCACTCCATCCGTGAAGGTAGGACTAGCGGGTGGGGAGTTGGATACACTCCTCAGCACTTCCTCAATGTTTCTGCTCCAGGGAAAGGAGGGAGAGGCACATAAACAATTAGAGGGAGGAAAACATAGACAATTAGAAAGGAGGTAAACATAAACAATTAGAGGCAGCAGGGAAATATAAACACTGACGGCTAAGACTACAGCAAGCAGCGACTCACTCGGGGCTGCCACTGCCACTGCCACTGCCAGCCTCAACAGGAGCTGCTGAGAGCAGCAAGCCCTGGTAAAGTCACGTCTCCCTCCCCCTGTGCAGCAGGCACTGACTGGGCATGCAGTAGTGTGTGTGTGTGTGTGTGTGTGTGTGTGTGTGTGTGTGTGTGTGTGTGTGTGTGTGTGTGTGTGTGTGTGAGTGAGTGAGTGAGTGAGTGAGTGAGTGAGTGAGTGAGTGAGTGATTGTGTGTGTGTGTGTGTGTGTATGTGGTGGGGTCTTGCCTGTTGAAGTCCTGGAAGGACCCAAAGGCTACCATAGCTCCGCGTCGCTGACAGGGCGGCCTGAAGGACTCCAGCACCAGGTCACTCATGCTGGCCGTGGGCACCACGCCATATTGGTCGGAGCTCGAGGGGAAGCTTGACCTGTGAACACACACACACACACACACACACACACACACACACACACACACACACACACACACACACACACACACACACACACACACACACACACACACACACACACACACAGAGAGACTGTTTGAAAAAGGTATTCTGAAGGGAATGAAAAGATGTCGCCTTCAACCTTACACAGATTTAGGTCACCCAACAACAAACACCCCAAACAACCTACATTCAACAACAGAAATTTCACCACTAGTTGTGAGGAGTAACAACTCTGGCCAAACAACATTCTTAACACACTGCCACATTCCTCAATGGCACATTCCATATTGATCGCTTGCTGGAATGTCCAAATGCGAAATGCTCCACACACACACACACACACACACACACACACACACACACACACACACACACACACACACACACACACACTAACAATCAAACCTCGATAAAAAAGAAAGATCTTGCAACTTCTCTCAGTCCAAATTCACAGGACAAGGTTGAGGTCAAGGGAGAAGACCAGCAGAAGTATTTGAACTGACTGAGATTCAGCACTGAAGGAACACCAAGGAGGAAGCAAGAGGAAAACAACCTGTCCACTAACTGCTTACCAAAGAGGCTTTTCAAATCTCTTTGGGTATATTTGTCTTTGTGTGTGTGTGTGTGTGTGTGTGTGTGTGTGTGAGTGAGTGAGTGAGTGAGTGAGAGAGAGAGAGAGTGTATATGTGTGTGTGTGTGTGTGT
>JAODXP020000021.1:15480763-15513263 GCA_027497455.2 Sardinella longiceps | reverse complement strand
GGAAAACATGCAATTTAGCTTAGTCAACACCATCAAATCTGTAGCCTGGTGTAGAGATGAGATGGGGTGAATAGTGTGTCAGAGTGAGTGTGTATATAAGTGTGTGTGTGTGTGTGTGTGTGTGTGTGTGTGTGTGTGTGTGTGTGTGTGTGTGTGTGTGTGTGTACACGGGAGCTTGTTAGCGGGCAAACCTGCTGGCTGGGGAATTGGCAAAGGACTGAGGTGATGTTGCTGGCGTACTGTGCCATCTCCCTCCTGATGGCCTTCTCCACGGCGGGGGGCACGCGGCCCGACACGCTGGTCATGATGTCCTGCAGCTCCAGCAGCGGGAGTGAGGGGTCCCGCAACATCCGCATCAGACGCTCCACCCACTCACGGAGCTGCACACACATACACATAACACACATCAAATACAAATATCATAACACATACACACACACAAACACAGATATCGTAAGCACAAAGTATAACATATACAAAACCCCCCACAAATACTCAAACTAAAAAACCCACAAGTACACAAGCTAGTAAATCCTGTACATAGTTTTTGATTCCCAGTTCCCACTGCTACAATCTTCCCACTGAAAAGCTGAACAACAATCCTAATACTGTTATTTACCAATTATTTACCAAGGTTCATGCATTGATTTTGAAACTCACAAGGTAATGTAAACTTTAGGTTAACTAAGGTTAATACATGAGCGAGTGTAATTACAGTATACAGTAGGGTGAGGTCAATACATGGCTTCGTTTTTCTATAGAGAGCACATATTACTTATAGCCTATTAGTCTTTTTCAATAGATTGTGCGTGTGAGAATGTGTGTGTGTGTGCGTTTGTGTGTCAGTAGGAGAAAGAGAGTGTCCCTGAGTCAGTCACATTTACACACGCATTGTGTGTGTGTGTGTGTGTGTGTGTGTGTGTGTGTGTGTGTGTGTGTGTGTGTGTGTGTGTGTGTGTGTGTGTGTGTGTGTGTGTGTGCATGCGTGCACGCGCCCTCGTGTGTGTGTGTGTGTGTGTGTGTGTGTGTGTAACACACCCGGATGCTGAAGAAAGGCTCGGGCAGGCAGAATCCGTTCATGATGTTGGAGAGGTGGTCCAGCGTGTGGTGGAAGACCCGGTGCAGCTTCTCCCCCTGCAGCGCTGCAGACTGGATCTGAGGGAGAGAGCCTGTGAACAGCTCCGCCTGAGGGACACACACACACATGCAGGATCAGTGCTGAGGAACACAACAGACACAGGCTACAGACACACACACACACACACACACACACACACACACACACACACACACACACACACACACACACACACACACACACACACACAGGGTAGACACAGACCACATACAACATAGACCACATTCACAAACAAGTTCAAGTTCAAGGGTTTATTTGTCACATACAATGAAATACTTTCGTAAAACATGTAGTGAGATGTGTTTTCAAAGAGAGAGAGAGAGAGAGAGAGAGAGAGAGAGAGAGAGAGAGAGAGAGAAGTAAAATAAAATTATAAAATAAAATAATAATAAAATCATAAAATAAAATTAAGTAATAAAAGCATCAAATAATGACAATAAAAGAATAGTCCATTTTGATCAGTCCATCAGATCCATCCAAACAGACCTGGACATACAGTATATGCATTGACAGGTACAGTTATGTACAGTACACACACACACACACACACACACACACACACACACACACACACACACATAATTTACAGAATTTACCCGTTGAACTCTGCTGGGATCGTCCAGCTGCAGTCGGGCGATTATACAGCCAGGCTCCAGCACAGCACCGGCACGTTTGACGTAGTAGACATTGCCTGGGTCAGCCGTGTTCAGAGACATAACCATCTTCATAACCTAGACCAGGATTCACACACACACACACACACACACACACACACACACACACACACACACACACACACACACACACACACACCAAAAAAAATCATCATTTCATCTTTTGAGTCAGTAGAGCAGAGAACAATGTGTTCAAACACACCACACACACACACACACACACACACACACACAAACACACAGAGTCACATTACAATACTGGGGCTCACACACCCACACATACAGTACATGGACATTGACTTATACAAAGTCTGCCCCCTCCCTCTACACACACGTGCGGGCACGCACACACACACACACACACACACACACACACACACACACACACGCACACACAGCTCTCACCTCTATCTCGGCATAGCACTGTCCAGCACTGACATGGCCTCCGTCCTCCACCATGTACTTGATGAGTTTCCCAGCGGAGGGCGAGCGCAGCAGCGTCGGGTCGTTCTCCTTCTCGAACACACACGTCTTGTTATCGATGGTGATGCGGTACCTGGGGAGACGGGGGAGTGGGACACACAGCAGGGGGCCGTGCTGCTCAAAGGGTTCTGTCGCTCAGCGAGTCAGATTTACAGTACACAAGGTGCCGTGTGTGTGTGTGTGTGTGTGTGTGTGTGTGTGTGTGTGTGTGTGTGTGTGTGTGTGTGTGTGTGTGTGTGTGTGTGTGTGTGTGTGTGCTTACAGTCTGATTTCAGGTCAGCTAGCCAAACACACACACATAAACACACACACATAAACACAAACACACACACACAGACTTGATGTAATCCTGTTAAGCACTCGGGCCAGCGTGAATCAAAAGGATGTAATATCAGTTGGAGTCTATCAAATACATCAGTGACTCCAAATGGAATGCATACCTTTTCCCCCAAACAAACATGTTTACCTATTTTTGGCCATTTCACATTTCAAATATATTTTTGAAAACAACCCCTCCACACACACACACACACACACACACACACACACACACACACACACACACACACACACACACACACACACACACACACACACACACACACAATTCTTTAAAGCAACTTTTTCTTGCAGTCTTCAACTCTTGCAGACTTCAACAGTAGCTCTGTATGCCTGTCCACCTTCTCCATCATGTAGCTGATGTGTGTGTGTGTGTATATGTATATGTGTGTGTGAGTGTGTGTGTGTGTGTGTGTGTGTTTATGTAGGTGGTGTGACTGAGTGTGTGCGTGTGTGTGTGTGTACCTGTCCACCTCCTCCTTCATGTGTGTGTGCGTGTGTGTGTGTGTGTGTGTGTGTGTGTGTGTGTGTGTGTGTGTGTGTGTGTGTGTGTGTGTGTGTGTGTGTGTGTGTACCTGTCCACCTCCTCCTTCATGTGGTGTGTGTGTGTGTGTGTATATGTATATGTGTGTGTGAGTGTGTGTGTGTGTGTGTGTGTGTGTTTATGTAGGTGGTGTGACTGAGTGTGTGCGTGTGTGTGTGTGTGTACCTGTCCACCTCCTCCTTCATGTGGTGTGTGTGTGTGTGTGTGTGTGTGTGTGTGTGTGTGTGTGTGTGTGTGTGTGTGTGTGTGTGTGTGTGTGTACCTGTCCACCTCCTCCTTCATGTGGTGTGTGTGTGTGTGTGTGTGTGTGTGTGTGTGTGTGTGTGTGTGTGTGTGTGTGACCTGTCCACCTCCTCCTTCATGTGTGTGTGTGTGTGTGTGTGTGTGTGTGTGTGTGTGTGTGTGTGTGTGTGTGTGTGTGTGTACCTGTCCACCTCCTCCTTCATGTATGTGGTGTAGCTGGAGCCGTCGTAGGAGAGCAGCAGGCCTCCGTCGCTGAGGCGGTGCACGTCCACCTCCACACAGGAGCCGTTCATCAGCAGCACGTAGGAGCTGGACGACTGCCGCGTCACCTTCAGCACGTACTTGGAGCCCTCGTAGATCAGCTCCACGTCCACCGTGTTCAACAGTGTGTGTGCCGGAAGAACTTGACCTCTGAGGAACGCACACACACATACACACACACACACACACACACACACACACACACACACACACAGAGACACAGACACAGACACAGACACACACACACACACATACAAATACACATAATGCAAAATAAGTAAATATACACAGGCGTTCATACATAAACACTCATGATGATGCTCACTGGAAATGACTGGCAACCATCGGGAATAATGAACAGCTGCCATGCATAAGAAATAATAACAGGTCCATGGATATTTCCATATTGTAAAGGGTTGTGGGTGTAGTGGGTGATTGTCTGCCCCTTTATTGCCTTGCTAACAGGCTGGCTCAAGAGACCAATTCAGTAAAATGCACGCAAATAAATAAACCCACAGCTTCCCAGTCAACCATATTCACCAATATTAACATGAAGCCCTTTTCCAATCTTGCTGGTTGGAAAATAAGGGCATAAAATAATCATTACATTCAAATCAAGAGAAGTGTGTGTGTGGGTAGATTCTGGCCCAGCATACAGTACAGTACAGTACCTCTCCAGAGAATGCAGGAAGGCAGAGACACTGTTCTTCAGGCTGGAGTCAGCCACGTGCAGGGCTCCGCTCACCACGCCCAGCATGGTGTCAGGACGTTCAGCCTGCAGACACACACACACACACACACACACACACACACACACACACAGACACACACACACAGACACACAGACACACTGACACAGACACAGACACAGACACAGACACAGACACAGACACAGACACACACACAGACACAGACACAGACACAGACACAGACACAGACACAGACACAGACACAGACACAGACACAGACACACACACACACACAGACACAGACACAGACACACAGACACACAGACACAGACACAGACACAGACACAGACACAGACACAGTCACACACACACACACACACACACACACACACACACACACACACACACACACAGACCCTTGTGTTATACTTGGAAAAGGATTAAAAGTGTATAAATGCAGGTACACAAATCTTATTATTTTGCCAAGAAAAAGTCTGACAAGTTACACACACACACACACACACACACACACACACACACACACACACACACACACACACACACCAACTGTGGAAATATGTTGTAGTGTTGTAGTGACCTGCATCTTCTCAGAGATGAGCCTATCCAGCCAGCCTGTGTCAATGCGGTTCTGCTGGAAGGTGTCAGTCTCCAGTAGTTTGATGAGGTACTCCACTGTAGTCCGGAAGTCTCCACGGATAGACAGCTCTTTCAGAGCCACCACCATGTTCCTGACCAAGACACACAACAATCAAGATAAGCCACCATGACAAAGAGATATTTAAATATGCTCACCAATGAGTGTAATTAACCACAACATTATACTTTAAGGGTGTATGTTAGTCAATATCCTTTAAGTGTGTTCAACAGTGTCCAGTACAGTAAGGCTAATGAAAAATATGCTGGTGGGAATAGAAGACTATTTTTTGTTCATGTATATAGTGCCATAATACTACACCAATTCAAAGCAAGACTAAAATGAGTCTTTGAAATGAATACAGTATATCATAATTTTCTTAAATCTTCCTATGATTATGCAAGTAAATGATAACTGGGCAGGTATATTAGTTTAATTATTTGTAAATAATGGCTGGTTAATGGTTGTAGAATCGTTATCCAGATTATCCCAGCTGTGTCAGTCATTGCTGTGTACATGTACGTACGAGATGGCTTCTTCTCGATTCTCTCCCCAGGAGAAGCAGTGTCCAAACTGGGAGTCCGCAAACTCGTGCAGCCCCCCTGTGGCCGCCACGCTGAAGTAGCCCCACACGTTCTTACTGCTGCGGAAGTTCAGCTCCTGCACCGTCCCAGAGCTTGGCTTGAACCCCTGAAAAGAGACGCATATCATCAGAGCCATTCAAAATTTTCCAAGGGGGTATTCCAAGAAGGTGGTTAAGTGATAAACCTGGCTAAGTTAACCTAGAGGAAGTCGTAAACCAGCTAATAGAGGAGCCTGCAAGCTTTGTTTAGTTAAGAGAACAAGGAATCAAGGCTCCTCTATTATGAGGTTTACCACTACTTCCAGCTTAATTTAACACAGGTTTGTCTATTAACTTCCTTCTTGGAATACTCCCCAGGACTCCATGAAAAGACACAAATAAGAGCAGAATCCTGAGAGTCTGGATATCGTCCCATTCCCCCTCTCCTCACCTCGTCAGGATTCTCGCTGGTGATGCGCGTGGCGATGACGTGGCCGCGGGGACAGGGCAGAGAGGACAAGCCGTCAAAGTCGATGGGGGAGTCGCCCCAGGGCTGCATCCCGTACATCATGCGGATGTCCTTGATTCGGTGCAGAGGGATACCCATGGCAATCTGCTTAGCACAAACAAAAAACACAAACAAAAAAAAACAAAAAACAAATCAAGGTCACTGTGATCCACGTTGTGATTTCTATCCCCTTGAAGATACAGTATTTGTAGTCTCCCTCATTCGCTCAAAGCAGGTCCTCTAGATTACAGTGACATTTGCTGGCTAGAGTAGGGGCCTGTTGACAGAGGTGGGAGATCACAGAGGCAGAACATCTACCCCCGGTGCAGCTGCAACAGCATCCAACAGCATCCAAGCCTTTGGAAATGAGGTTTAGTCTCCCCTGCAGCATGTTAATGTCGTTAATCCTGGGATTACGGGAACACTTTCAAGGTGCAATTACATCACCGAGTATGGGAAAGGATCAGCAGCATAATAATAGAGTTAGCACGGCTCTTCAGCATAATCCTGTCATATTCATTACCAGGGCAGGTGGTCCGAATGCTATGCCATCTAATTAAAAAAAGGCATGATGCATCGCGGCTATAGGACTATTACAAAAAATAACGATGGGTTCTTCAAGGGCCGGCTGTGGACAAATCCACATGGCGTAGTCACGTGGTAGCGACGAGTCACACTGTTTCCCGTCCTGTCGCCCGTGCCTTCCAGCCTTTGGGTTACCGTGACAACCCGACCTGTCAGCATGATGGTGCCGACAATGCTTCTCAGGGGAAACAGTGGTACCAGATGCTCACTCAGACTGCCCTCCACTTTCCTGACTTTAACCCTCTCTACAAAACACACACACACACTCACACACTCACAAACACACACACACACACCATGAGAGGGAAGTAAATACTTGCCTGAAGCTGAGCGGCGGGCAGGTTGTTGTCGGCGACCATCTCAGTGCAGGGGTGCTCCACTTGCAGACGTGGGTTTAGCTCCAGAAAGTAAAAACTGCCGTCTTGGCCATAGAGGTACTCCACTGTGCCTGCACTTACGTACCCCACCATCTTGGCTAATGTCACCGCACACTGACAGATAAAACACATGCCGCAGTATTGCAACAACGATAAACATTCAGATATAGATCAATAGATAAATAAATTAATAACCTATTTTACAGGTTCATCAGAGTGCTGCCAGGAATATAACGCCAAGCTTTTCATATGGAACTATTTATTTTGTAAATGTTTCTTATATTTGCATTAAATTAGAGGATCTTAGACCATAGAATGCCTTCACTGTGACCATGAGATTAAACTGACTTCTAGCAAGATAAAGCAACTTTGCAAGCATACCTTCTCCATGTGTTCAAAAACATCTGATGTAGCAATGGTGGCCGGAGCTTCCTCTATGATCTTCTGGTGTCTGCGCTGGACGGAGCAGTCGCGGCCGAAGAGAGAGATGGCGTTACCATACTGATCTGCCAAAAGCTGCACCTCCAAGTGGCGAGACTGTTTGGCCAACTGCATGACAAAGATGGGCGAACCAGGGACCTCGGCCTGAACCTGAAGTTTGTGACAAGAAAAACATAAACAAGGACAGTCAGCTGCTTTGGCAAAGTGGTACAGCTCAGGAATATTAATTTAGCATCAAATACATGATTTACCGTAAACCATCACTACTTTTTCATTTTTAATATGATGTATTAGTAATGAATATGTGTGAATAATAAATAAATAAATAAATAAATATGTTTCTGATCCATCCTTCCAACAAGCACAGTTTGTTTTCCACCCCATAAATAAATCACTAAAGTGGAAGATTTTTTCCCCCCTTTATCTCTATTTTTATTTTTTCATTTTTTTTAACACTGTAGCACTTTGAGATTGCCTTAATATAAAGTGCATTACAAATAAAATGTATTATTATTATTATTATAAGATAGTTCCTCGGGTGTGTTTGGTTCAGCTGTTAGAACAGCCCATACCTGTCTGAAGAGGTTGGGGAAGTCCTCAGCACAGGTGACTTTACGAATGCCCTTGCCCCCACCACCCTCAGAGGCCTTCACCATCACAGGGTAGCCGACTGTCTCTGCAGCCTGAGGGAAGCAACAGGAAGGACAGGAATGACAAACTGTTCCAAAGTGCTCTGTGTTATGCAAAACCAATTTGAAGAAAAAACCACAACAACCCAGAAATACTTTGTCATTAGAACTGTACACTAGGAGTCACTAGGAGTTGCTGCTATAGCTAACCTTCAATCCTTCCTCAACGTCCTGGACGCAGGCCTGCTCGTAGAGATCGGGCGGAACGCTGATGATCTTGTTCTTCTGGTCATTTTCTGACCACTCCACAGTCAAACCTGTGATTATAATAGGAAGAAATGGCCATATACCAGTTAGAACATGGTAAACGGACCACACATCTCAACTAGTGTGTGCGTTTTTTTTTTTTTTTTTTTCGAGGCGCAGCCAAACCTGTTCCGCTCCATGGGAGAGTTGGGATGCCAGCGGTCTGTGCGACTATGGATGAAGCAATCTTATCTCCCAGAGCCCACATGGCCTGACTGGGAGGACCTGAACAAGAGCAGGAAGTAATATTAGTAATTTAGAAAGTATCCCTACAACTCTATCCTGAAGTACAAGCCGACGAGGACACAATGGCGCAGAGTGTTTCCTCACCCATGAAGGCAATGTCATTCTTGCTGAGCAGCTCAGGGAGTTTGGGATTCTCTGATGCGTGACCCCAACCAGCCCAAACAGCCTAGAAAGAGGCACAGAATTAACTGAGCATCAACTAAAACAGCAACAAGCTATAAGTTTTAGAGGTTTCGTTGTGTGTATTTTTTACCTGGACAGGTATACGCTTTGCTATGTCCAATATGAGCTCCACGTTAGCATAATTGTTGTTGTTTGCTCCTCCAGGTACAGGTACATAGTGGTCTGCCATCCTGATGTATTCTGCACACAAGAACACAAAATGTCTGAGAGGAAGACAACAAAAACACTAACTAAAAACACACTACAAACCCCTTCAACTTCACAAGTATTAAAATACTGGCCTGTCTTCACTATCTGCAGATTATATTCACATCCAAAAAAAAGTCAATCATAACTTCTGCAGCCAACTTTCTCATACAAAGTTACACATACAAAGATGGCAGTGAACGTCAGAAGCCTTTTTGTCAGAAGTAGGAGATAACCATGTATCGATCCCTGTTCTTACAAGCATAGACCTCCAAGGCAAGTTCATGCTTTCTTTGACACATGGTAGTTTCATTCACCCTCTCGTGCCCTCACCAGCGTTAGCCTTCAGATCCTCTGGGGTAACCATGACAACAAATCGGATAGCGCGTTCATTCCGGAACATTTCATAGGACCATCGGCGGATTGAACGCATGCACTTGACGGCAGCAATCCCATTGTTGGCAATGAGCACCTGAAATTGTGTGCAGAAATCAATAATGAGGTTTACCATCACAGTATCTAACCACATACACTGCCAACAAACCACAGACAAAAGTGAAAAGGGAGAGAGAAAAGAACCATAAGGCTGTGTTCTAAAAGTGACCTCAACCCCCAAGACCCCTCAGTATCGGCAGTATTCTCTCTCTCTCTCTCTCTCTCTCTCTCTCTCTCTCTCTCTCTCTCTCTCTCTGGCCTTGCCTTTTCAATGACTTTGTTGCCTCCAAAGCGTGTGACAAACTCGGCAGGAGAGGCAACGGTGAAGTCTCTGTGCAGGTCCATGCGCTGGCGGTCCCTGCCCAGCTTGACCAGATGCAGACCTGTCATGCCTTGCCTAGAGAGAGTGGGACAAACACATTTAGTACACACACACACACACACACACACACACACACACACACACACACACACACACACACACACACACACACACACACACACACACACACACACACACACACACACACACACACACACACACACACACACACACACACACACACACACACACACGGCAAGAGAAAGCAATGGCATTCTGTTTAGGGGTCAATATCACCATTCCTAATTCAGTACTTGTACAAAAAAAAAAACTTTCAGAAGTTTACTATTAGTATGGGTATAGGTGGCACCACACAGTAATACACAGAAAGAAAAATGCAGAAAGAGTGACAGCCCAACTGCAGTTCTTTCAAATCATAATCTAAATCCATGTGCTTTTTTATTAGCCAGAAAAGTTCAATGTTTCATTCTGTAAATTTACCATTCTGAAGAATCATACGTAGCTTCAGGAAGTGAATCTGCCTCTTGTGTCTCCATTACAACATCAACATCTCACAAGCATGCCTGAGAGAAACTCACTACTGCCCAAATCCTACTTTCTTTCTTTCGTTCCTTCTTTCTTTTTTAACACCCCTCCTTCTCATGGACTCAGTGAACCAGTGAGATCGCAGAGATTCAGGGGGAAGGCGGGCAACCCTACCTCTGTACGAGGGTGGAACCTAAACCGCTTCTCCTGTTTGGCCAGATGCCTTGACTAGCCCAAGAAGCCTTGCATTGCATTGCATTACATTACAAAGACAGGGCTGGCAAGAGCAGGTAAGACCAGATTGCCAGGTCAAAGATAATGATGACGCGAGACAGCAAGAGCAAGAACTTGCTTGAAGTCTTTTCGTTTTTGAGTCTTACTACACTAACAATGTCCTTCACTCTTTGACACTGTGAGTGCATGAGTTTGTGGGTCAGATAGGCTGCTATACAGTACAGTATGTAGTGGATCTATGTAGTCAGGTCAGAAGGTCAGAAGGTCATAAGACACTGCTCTGTACATCAACTGTCTGCATCAGTTATTATTATTAATGGAAAATCACAGTGTTTCTTTTCATTTACATATTGCAGAATTCTCCTCTTCTACTGACAGTGGGTGCAGAATAATTGAGAAAGGGCTTAGAGATTCAAGGATGTCATGAATACAAAGACACAGGTTGTAGCATGTAAAACAAAACTTTATGCTACATAATAATGACTAAATAATAATAAATTTCAAGTAAAAAGCCGCACTCTCAAGTGTACTTTCTTAATTTATTTTAAGGGGTTTAACATGACAGAAAAGGTCATAATAAATAATAAATAATAATAAACACATATGCACACACACACACACACACACACACACACACACACACACACCTTGTGTTAGGTAAAGGCCATTCCATGGTATCAAAGCCAAGTTCAGACAAGCTGTCAGAGCTGTTTGAAGATGGTGACAAGGACCTTTCTCTCACTTCCATCTCTGTATCAGCTGGGCCTGTGCTTTGGTCCTGAAGAAATTCCTCTGAAGTGCACTGTGGATCCAGCTCAAGGCTGTCAGATGGCCCTGGGTTGTTCACCTCCTCTGCCATAGCTGGAAAGGTCTGATCCACTCCAGAAACTACAGGTGGAAAAAAGTAAAGTTTTGTCACTCACGGGTATGATGGCAACTGAACTTGGTAACTGAAGAGGAAATCTTTCACATTGTAGCCTATCTTCAGTCTCTCCAAAATGAAGATGGTAGGGGAAGAGATTAAAACTCCCTCCCTTGGTGTAATGTTTAATAATTGCACCACAATGGTTTCACAAACCAGCTGACCGTGACCCCATCTGGAACTGGCAGCACTAGATCATCAACCCTAGAATTTTTGCACAATGTCTGAGCATGATGATCAGGCTATGGATGTGTACCAACAGCAGCACACAGACAAAGGGGGGAAAAAAGCAGAGAAACCTGGCAATAATTTCAATAGACTAAAAAAAAAAATCGAATTATTGGTCCAGCTCCGTTCAATAATTTCAGACATAGCCTACACTATCTAAAAGTCTGGTTTGCTATACGTCCAAGATGGGTTCTTACAGTAGCCTATTTCCATCCAGGGCAGAACAAGAGCTGGCATGCTCTGACTGTTATGAAATAGTAAACATGTCCAGCTGCACGTGTCTAGCCCATGGTGTCACAGTTTGTATTCGCCTTTGGGAACTCGGCTGTAGGTCTTGTACAGGCTATATTTTAAAGGCTTTTAACGTTGGACATAGGCTGTGTTACTATAAACGCAAACATCCGTGCAACAATCTATCTACCACCATACGCATGCAAATGGACGACTCCCCTTACCAATGTTCTTTCGACGGCTCCGTTTTGTTAAGCAAGACAATGACACATTTGATTTTTACTGAAACTTTACAACAAAGTGTAGTGCAGCCATTGAAACTCTACATCCCCGACAGTTCCGTCCCGGAGGGTGTTTTAAACCTTGACCCTGCCACAGCTTCGTATGACAGTACACATTCTGTAATATGTAAACTGATTGGGCAATGACTTGGGGGCTGGAACAGTATCAAACTTTGGAAACTGTGTCCACGGACTGTGCTCAGCTGAGAATAACCAGATATCCAACTATCCATAACTTTTGAAATGACCCAGCGCGAACTTCAGACAGACGAGATCATAGACTACAGACTTCAGCTATGTGACAATCAGTATGTGGCAATATCGAACAGCAGCATTTTGCAAACTTGAGGGCTATTACGTGGGGACATGGCAGAGACTGAACGCAAACTTTAGTAGGTCTAGGCTAGGCCCCAAATTAATCATAAATAAATTGATTCAATATCGTGGCGTAAGGTGGATTGCTCCATGACAACCTATTGCATTGCACTCGGACTAAGCGTAGAGCTAATTGGTGTCTGTAATTTAGACACTATGCCAAAGATAAACTATAAAATTATGTGCGGATAATTTAGGCTCTCATTAATAAACATTTTTTTTAAAAAAAATCTGAGTCAGGTCATTTGCTATTGGTCGAAAAATACCTGACGCTTATGTTGCATGGAGTCTGATTGGCTCAGACAATTTCTGAGCAGGGCGGGAATTTGTGGCGTTCTTGTATTCGGACATGGAAGTGTTTAACTAAACTCGCGGACAAATATGGCATATTTATGGTGTGATATTAAATAGCCTCTCTACATTCTTCCCTTCACAATTACAAAAGGTAAAAAGACTGCTGACCACAACGGTGTGTGTTTTTCAAAGCAATCGTCTTTAACTGCTAGCCTACATGACATTAGGCAGCTGCCCCTGTTAGCTAATCAACAACGTTAGCTATCGTTAATGTTATGTTCACAGAGCTACTTGGATTAGCTTGGTCATGAAGGTACTTCAATTTATCGCATGTAAATTGTTAAAATGCACGTGCTTACGCGGGAGTAAAGACAGCAGGTAACACTATCTTAAACGACGACGATAACGTTACCTGTAACTGATGTCATGTAACTTATCATAACGTTACATACATGCTGGTAACTTCAGATTTCTGATACAGATAAAGCAGATCTTTGCGCTTTAACATTTGATCAACGTGATCTAATGAACATTTTTGAAAATGTAATCTCCTGGACGTAACGTTATCCTGGCGTTAGCTGCCATGTCCAGGAGAATGCAGATCAATGACTGACTGTAACGTTAGCCTAAATTATGCAGACCAGGCTATGGCTTGAAGCCGAACTTCAGAACATTAACGTTACTGACAAGGTAACGTTACGCGTGACCCCTTGACTAGATCTTGACAGAGAAGGCCAGAAGCTTCTCGTTCATAGTATAAGAAATGATATGCATTATTGGGCTTGGGGAAGTTGTGGTGTTGGTCAGTAACTGTTGTTGTTGTTGTTTTTGTCAGGGCATCATGGCAACTTCATCAGCTGTGGAGTACACCATAGGTGGGGTGAAAATCAATTTCCCCTGCAAGGCCTATCCATCTCAGCTGGCGATGATGAACTCGGTGAGAGTGCATGCCATACAGTAACGTTAGACATGACATATAACGTTACTGTATGTACAGAGCTGTCAAACACTTGATAATAGGCCTAATTGGTGTGTCGAAGGTAAAATAATGTAGATTCACTGTAAATGTCTCCCGAATCTCTGTTTGACTTGTACTCTTTCTATTGTTCATGCTCTGATTGTTACTTCCCACTCAGATTGTCCGTGGTCTCAACCACAGCCAACACTGTCTCCTGGAGAGTCCAACTGGGAGTGGCAAGAGTCTGGCGTTACTGTGTTCTGCACTGGCCTGGCAGCAGGCGCAGTTTGGTAGGCATCCACTCATCCTTGTTTGTATTGTTACACAATAGATTCTGTTTGGCTGTGGAAACTTTAGTGGTTCATACTAAGTCCACCTCAAAGCAGCTGCAGTTCTCACTGTCTTTCCATGCTTTCCATACTGTACTGAGATATTACTGTACTTCCAAACAATGTGAAGAAAAGTCAAGTTGATTTGTATTTAGCAAACAACTGTATCCAAAGCAACACAGGCTGGCAACGTGGGGTTTGGGAATCAGTCCCAGGTCACCCACTGGTCAGTCTAGCAATGTTGCTCAAACACATCTGCTCATCAACATATTTTGTCAATGCCAGTTGGAGCATCACATTCTTAAAGCTAGAGGCCCATTCAGATTTGGAAACTCAGGCAAACATTCACACACCTTTTCTGCCAGCTTTTAAGTCTCAAACATGCATTTGTGCACAGTAGATGCTCTGGGTAGGAAGGTAGGAAAACTGTACCTGGTTCTGATAAGTGTAGTTCTAAGCACACACAATAGAAAGATGAGTTGATGCTTACTGTTGTAATGTTGTAATGAACTATTGACATGAAAATCATATTTGCAGTGAAGGATAAAATTATGATGTTCCACAATGTACCACTGTTTGTAAAACTTGAATGCTTGAAACCAGCAATACTCATATTCAGTTTGCTTGCAGATTTTTTTTTTTTTTTTTTTTTTTTTGCCTCTCCAGTTCTCTGTTATTAATGTATAAGTCCGGAGTAAGTTTAAGCATAGCCCTGCTGCACGAGCCTTCTAACAGCAATATATCTCGCATGAAATGAAAAAAATTCGAAGAGCATAGACCTAACGCGAACGCGAAACACTTTACATTGAGTCAATGTAACCTCAGATCTTACTTTTGGTTTCCAATAGTCAGGTCCCATTGATTAGTGTAAAGTGCCTGTTCGCTTCTGCGTTCGCGTTCGGTCTATGCTATACCAAATTATTTTGTTCCACTCTCTAACTAGTGCTTTTAGCAAGCTCTTTCAACAGGGCTATGCTTGAATTCACTCCGGTACATTCCTTTAAGTGTTTGTTTATTAATCTGTTGTGTGTCCACAGCTAAGGTGGACAAGAACAGTGGGAGCTCCTCTGAAGACTGTAAGAAGCCAGCTGTAGTAACACCATGCCAGTGTGCCTGTCATAGCAGGTCAGGAAGGACTACAACTCCCACCCGCACATCGCCAGCAAACCAGGCTATAGTAGACCTGACGGGCCCAGACTCAGAAGTAGCTTCATGTAGTTCTCATTCAGCAGAGAAAGGTACTGTGAATTAGATAATGTTGGAAAAAAAAGACTTGATATGCTATAAGAGAATAAATCTGTCTGAATGGCAATGTGCTGTTAATATGATTGTGGTAGGTTAATATGTCTGTGTTGGAAGTTCTTTATCAGTTGAGCAAACAATCGTATAATTGTTAGTTTGGGTAATTGCATGGCTTGCTTTCTGTCTCTCAGAGAAAGAAAACCAGTACAAGAAAACATCACTTGCCTCTAAGGTCTCCAACAAGCTACAAGACTCCCTTAACACCAGTGAGGACAAGGATGATGACTTCCAAGCTGATAAGAAACGCCTTCGTACTCCAGCTCTAGACCAGAGGGTAAGATGCACTCTATATACTCTCTTGTTTGTTCTAGAATGTGCTGTGTTCTACTATGGTCTTTAGAAGCTCTGCTAACTAGCACTGCTAGGCCACTCTCAGGAGGAGCTCGTCACCACAAATGAAATATTGTTTGTGTGGAGTGATTCATTTGCCACTGAAGGCTGCTGATTGTCATGTGACGGGGCTAAAATTGACACCACTCTGTCTGTCTGTAAACATGTGGTTTGCCTGAAACCAGGCAAGTAGTCCGGTAGTCAGGCTCTTGGAGCTACAGTGTCCAAATTATAATCATGATAAGACATTGGAGGCCGATCATTTATTCACAGTGTTTGTTTGCCAGGAATAATACACTAATTGGGGGACTTCATTTATGAGACGATCATATGAACATAAAATGACAGTGAGCTAGAATGAGCGGTATTTGCGATCAAATCCATGTAAGTCAGGACTTTCAAGTCTCAAGTTAGGAATGCTGCCCTGTGCTTTGATCTCCTGTCAGAGAGTTGTGAGGTTATGAATTCACTTCATGAAATATAGCCTGTTTTTGGGCGTGACATTTCAATTATGTTTGTTTCTTCCGCTGCATTTAACAACACTTGTTCTTTTTTATGCTGATATTTGAGCAACAAGAACAGCTTCATAAATCACACATGAGCGCTGTTGTAAGATCCTTCCTGCATTCAAACTTGCACTGGTTTCCTCGTTCATTTGATAAATGAGGGGCCATTATGTTGTTCTGTAATTTCAAAATGGCCGTCACCAGTGACCCCTTGTTTACTGTCCCTTCCCTTATGTGTTTACAGAGTAGTAAGCGGAGGTGTGTGGAGCGCGGCGCGGAGCGTGGAGTGATCTTCATCGATGACGATGCTGACGAGGCAGAGAGACAGGTGCCCGGGGCCCAGAGCTGGACCATGGAGCTCAGCTCCCAGGCACGAGCACACGGGGCACTGCCTTCTCCAGAGTGCTGTGTGAGTAGTCTAGTCAAGTCAAGTAGCTTTATTTGTCCCAGCTTGGGCAATTGTTTTGCAGCAGTAGCACACACACATACACTAACACACTTCTACATACACATACACCAACACGCTTCCACAGGACATTATAATGAGTGTTTCTCAAAGTCGAGGAAGCATGCTTGGAAGGCTGCTTTTTCAAGAATTTCACGTCATTGTCAGCATCCTTCTAAATTCTGGCAAGGACAGAGGCCTTTGTTCATAGATTTTTCAAGGATGCACTGATGGAACCTCGTTTTTGAAGTGTACGGCTTCCAAGGCTAGTGTGCTACCAAGGAAGCATTCTCGAGAAACACTCAATGTAAGTACCTTGCAAGTGCCTTGCTCATGATGGTGTCAATGCACAGTGATAGGGAGGTTTAGCAATTGTTTCATATATGACATAATTTAATTTTATTTGTTTGGACTATATGGTTTATTGCTTATTAAAATGTTGGATGCATTGCAAATGGTGACGACAGTGGTAGGTTTTGATTGGCTTCTTGAGCTGTTGTGGAAACAGATGTCCAGTAGATGGCAGCAGAGTCCACTCTTTCTTTTCTCCAAATGGGCCTGCATGATGGGCATTTCTTTGACAAGAGAGAAACATAGAGTATTGTGTTTTAATGGCATCTTGGCTTGACTGTCCATGATTATACTGCTAAACCAGTTTGTTATTGAAAAGTTTTCATATTTACAAGCTTTCAGTGTTAGATTTTAGTAAACATTTGCTAAACCTCCCTATCACTGTGCATTGACACCATCATTGACACCATTATAATGTCCTGTGGAAGCGTGTTGGTGTATGTGTATGTGGAAGTGTGTTAGTGTATGTGTGTGTGCTACTGCTGCAAAACAATTACCCAAGCTGGGACAAATAAAGTTGTTTTTTTTTCATACTTCCCTATGAGGCAGCAAAGAATCTAATTAAAGGCATTTAAAGCCTCTCATTAATCTGCTGCAGAATGTGTGAATGATCCAAAGCTTTGGGCCTCTTAAGTCAGCCGAGACCGAGACGGTGATGATGGCAGCAGCTTGTCATATCATACCTGTGGAAAACGGGGCTGAACCCTCCCCCCTACCCCCCTACCCCCTTATGATCCCTATCGGCCAGCGCGAGAGGGCCAGGGGCTCAATCAGACGCGCTGTAACAAACACCCCAGGTATGGAGGGGAGGCCGCGCTGAAAGGAATCTGTGTCAATGTGCTCGCCCCAGCACACTGGAGAACATATTGCTTACAACAGCCACAAAAGGAGCCCGCAGTGACTAGTGTTACACGTTCCTGCGGATTGGCAGACTGTTACAAAAGGGTTGGGGGTGGGACGGGGTGGGGTGGGGGGGTGGATTCTAGCAGGTTGAACGAGATGAGTATGGGGTGGGGTGGGGTGGGGGGGGACTTTGGCTTTGCTGGCTACAGAGAGGTGATGGAAAAAGAGAAAAGAGGAAAAAAGGAACGAGGGAGAGATAGAAGGTGAGAGAGACGGAGAGGGAGAGTGAGTGAGAGAGTGAGAAGGCGAGCGGGTCGGGTCGGCCTCGGGTTTCACTCTCTCACCCGACACCGCGTCTCCCTCCTGCCGAGCGCTGACTGACATCGTCAATGGGCCCTTTGAAGCGAGCTCCAGTTTAATTAAGAGGTTTGCCTTGCTTCGCAGTGATCTGTGAAAGCCCGGGATAAATATTGAATGGAACTTCACCCACTGGTGACCACGCTGCTCAGGGGGGACAAACAGGTGCTCTATGGGATGGTGAAGGGTCTTTTTTGGGGGAGTAAGCAGCGGGGGAAGTGTGTGTGTGTTGGGGGGGGTGAGTCTCTTTGGAGCTCCAGAGGTCTTTGGGGGCAACCATGGAAGAAAAGTAGAGAGGTTCCTCGGCCCCTTTTGCACCCCTCCGTCTCCCTCCGTCTCCTGGGAAGCTCATTCAGCAGGTAGAGGAGTGAGGAGGTGGTGCGGAGCCCAGCTGCGACAGTGTGAGATTTCACTCGCTTTCTGTGGCGTCCTGGCACAGCCGGTGCCAGGCTTTCAGAGGCCTCTCTCTCTCCTCACACCTGCACACACACACACACACACACACACACACACACACACACCCCCTCTCTCGCCTGCCTGCCTGCCTGCCTGTCTGCCCACACTGGCCGTTGAAAGCCAAGCCTTTTGTTGGCGCTGAGACCCGAGAAGCCACTCACCCGACTGCTCGCCCCACACACACACACACACACTCTCACTCACACACACCCTCATCATCACCAACGGCCCCTGTATCCCAGTGCCACGCCACCGGAGCTGGCTCGCAGCGGTGGTGGTGGTGTTGGTGACGGCTCGGTTGCCGATGCAACCCAACACAGGTCCTGCTCTCTCTACACCTCAGCTGTGTGAAAACTGCATTTCTCACAGCCACACCGGCACTCTGTACCGTCCAGAGGGCCCCTCTGTGTGTGTGTGTGTGTGTGTGTGTGTGTGTGTTTATGCACCCTACCCATCCAGAGGGGAGAAACACTGATCCCACTATCCCCCCCAACCTCTCTAGAGAAGAGACCAAGAGGGAGAGAGAACCTGGCATAGGCCCTGGCAGTGTAGCTATCTCGGCCCATCTATACCTTTTAAGAGAAACTAATACGGAGGGCCGCGCCTTGAAAGATGTCTAGAAGACGTGGATGGCTGCATGGTGCTCTGGCAGGTCCCATGAAGCACCACTGGCCCCCTTCATTCAGCATGGCGGCCTGACACGTTAAGGCTGACACTCCTGCACAAAGCACCCCACTGTTGGCCCCTCGTGAGATCTGATTGAAGTAGCTGCGGCTGTGGGGGCGATATGGCGTTTAGGGCCTGGCTGGAGGAGGAGGCGGCAGCAGCAGCGGCAGAGGGGCTGAAGAATGCTGTGTTCAGTGGAGGATGTGTCCAGGGTGACGGGGCCGGCCAGCGGCATCCGTTATCTGCATTCCAGGGGTGTCTCCTGGCCGCTTTCGGAGGGCGAGGGGGGGGCGGGGCAAAACGGTGGCAGGGAACGCGTAAGCGGATAGCCTTGTGTCAGCTGTTTCCTGCACCGCCGCTGACAAGGGCTCCCATTCACAAGCCGAGCCGTTCTCTCCCCCATCATCACTGAGCCGCTCCGCACCGTCGCCCAACCCTCCACCCTTCCACCTCTCCGATGAATAAGTAATTATTCGCCACAGAAGGCAGGATATTTGGACCGGCTATTTAATGTGGCAGCAGCAGGTAAGGCGATCCATCTTTTTCTGTCCCTTCTTTTTTTTTTTTTTTTTCTTTTTTTTTCCAGGTGGGGCTGTGCGAAGTTGGGGTGTGGGTGCGCAACTCTTCCACAGAGGCCGTAACCCTAACCTCTCTTTCTTTCTCTCCCTCTCCCTCTCTCCCTCTCTCTCTGTCTCCATTCATCGGTCTCTGTTTATTTGGAAAATCAACATTGCCTTTATCCTTAGGCACATCACAACGGACTAGACAAAGGGAAGTAATACAAAGAAAGAGTGAAGAGAGCGAATGAAGCACTGAGTGAAAAGCATGCGATCCGCTCAGCTTCTTATCACGTATTGTAATATTTAATGGCGAACAACACCTGAGAAAGAAGTTCGGGTAACCAGAACCCCCACCCCACCCCACCTCACCTCACCCCCCAGCAGCGAGGGCTAAGAGACAGCTTGATCCTCGCTATTGAGGTGTAACACATGCCTCTGACTCGGCCCATTGTTTATAAGGGCTAATCTTGCTGCCGCGGCTTTGGCTGAGAGCTGGCAAAGTGGTGGAAAAAAAGAGCAACAGGCTGAGGGTGTCAGTGGTTTGTTATTGTGGGGCCGACTGAAGCAGCACTAAGCCTATGGAGGCTTGTCAGCAGGCACCAATTATATTAATCAGCTGCCGATCAGTTTTCATAAGTGTGAAATTGCAACACCAAAATGAACAGCACGCAGCATTACAAAAACTTAAAATGAACTTCTATACAACAAGGAAAGAAGAGAAATGGGCCTTTCATTTAATTGTTTTGCCCCGAGGAATGATATCACATTTTTGGTACCACAAGCATACATCGCTATTATGTTAAATCAAAAAGAAATGAGCCCCACTTTCACCAAAATCAAACCCATACACTTCAGAAACTTGTCAAGAGCAGTCTGTGAGTTCTTGATCTATCATGATTGAGTCTGTTGTGTATCAGTACTCTGGCCAGTTCTTTGCATTGTCAGTCTTGACACAGTCTTGTTCAATGGTGCGGTGAATGCTGTCATAGTACTCCAGTGTGCTGTGTGTCAACAGTGCAGTTTGGGGCTGTGAAGGCAGCGTGCCCGCTTGGCAGTTGGCACAGCCCCGGGCCCCGAGCGAGCCCCAGACATGAGTGGCTGAGGTGTGTTTGTCATGCTGCTCAATGGGCAGAAAGTGGCCCACTTAAAGCCTCTCCTACAGGATGAGGGATTGGTTACAGCCCAGCCTCTGGGCTCTTTCAATCTGTGTGTGTGTGTGTGTGTGTGTGTGTGTGTGTGTGAGAGAGAGAGAGAGAGTGTGTGTGTGTGTGCATCATCCACCTCCACTGCAATTATGGCCAACCAATCAGAGGCTTCGGCCCTTTGCCCCCCAACAATGGCCACGTCTAAGCTTTCAGCCTGAGCAGAGGTCATCCGACCCGACCACAGCGTCCATCTCTTACCCTCTTTGTTTCTTGTTTATCCATACGTTCACCCCACTCAAAGGGCCTGACTCACAAAGCCCCCAAGCCAGGTAGCACCTCTTACCCCCACCCCACCCCCAACAACAGTTTCTCTCTTAGGAAGAGTGGCAAACAAGCAGCCATCTTTCATTGTCCTTACGAAGGCCTTTGAGGCCGTAAAGCGTTGGCAATTTTTGTAGCCCAATAAAACTTTTTTATACTGCATCCTGAGTGCCTCGGAACCGACTTCTTTTAAAACTATTTCTGAAATCCCTGCACTGAAGAGTACTAGGTTTCAGTTATATCCTGCAGCACTCCAGAGATACCTTTTCCTACACTAAACAGTTTGTTTGGCTTTATACTGTCTGTGTCCTAACGTCCATGTCCTTGTGTTTGTGTCCTGCAGTCCCCTGTGCCCTGTGCTCTCTGTCCCTGCGCGAGCGCCAAGGGCGGCCCGAAAGCGGCGTGCGGCGGAGGAGGAGGAGAGAAGAATCAGAAGGGCGAGGAGAAGAAGAAGGTGCCCAAGATCTTCTTCGGCACGCGCACGCACAAGCAGATCACGCAGGTGGCACGCGAGCTGAAGCGCACGCTGTACTCCAGCACGCCCATGACCATCCTGTCCAGCCGCGACCACACCTGCGTGCACCCGGACGTGGCTCCGCACGCCAACCGCAACGAGCGATGCAAGGAGCTGCTGGAGTCCAAAGACGTGAGTTTGTCAGAAACTTGATCAAAAGACACCCAGAAAAGTACCGTAGTGGGTATACCAGTAGCTGCACCTTTTTATTTTATTATTCACATTGTTTTGACAGTCTGTAGATAAAAGAAACCATTGATTAATTGAGGAAATGATTGATGTAACTTAGCCCCCCCCAACCACCTACCCACAAACACACGCACACACATAGGGTTTTTTTTTTTTTTTTTTTTTTTTTAAACATTTTCAGACCTTTTGTCTGCGTGTGTCTGTCAGCATGTGGAGACCCTCAGTGGAGATAAAAGGATGAGAGCAAAAGGCTCTCCCAGATTGGGATGCCTACAGGCCTACTTGGTTCACTGAGTTCACTAAGGATTCATGCACAGGTCATACATACCACACATGACTGACTGGGATGAGCTATAGGTCAGTCAGAAATGCTTTACAGATCTGAGCTTCCCTATGAAATTAGACAATTAGACAGAGAACTCTTAAATGCCACAATTAAGGAACTTAATAGCATTCCTTATTATCTACTTGGAAAGGTTCTTTTATGAATAGCAGCCAAGGATGACCGCTTGCTGTCTGCTTCACATGCATGTCTGCACGTTTTATTAATCACTTATGCTCAGTTCAGACCGAAGATCCGCAACGAGATGAAATGGTTTTAGAATGGAGTTGCTGCGGTGTGAATGAATCATCGCAGGCTGTTGCAAGCAGTTGCAAGCCGTCGCAAAAGATTTAATATTATCAAATTGCAGTTTCAGAGTTTTAGAATGTTGCAGGTTTTTAGAACGCCGCAGCCCGTCTCGTCACTGATCTTTGGTCTGTAGCCACCTTTACTTGTACCATGATCAGATAAATCCAATCCAGTATTGAGTCTTGCCCATATACACACACACCCTCTAATGTTACTTTAATAAGGACACTGGAGCGCTTCCTTCTAGGAGCACACTGACCCTCTTCTCTGGTTGCTCTCTCTCAGATTTCTCACTGCCCATTCTCTGGTCATTAGCACCATACAGTTACACCATTAGTGCCAATGGAGAAGGGCTTGTCCAGCGAGGCTCGAGAGTGACCTTTCCCCCTTTCTCTAAGCCAGGGGTCGAAGTCAGATTACGTCCAGCCAATTCAGCCTCGCCCCCACCCTTCAATGTAGTTTGTTTTTGGTTGGAGTTGCTAAGAGTTAGCAGCCTTTTGAACTGAGATTGACCTCCGCCCTTCAACCACTTCAGAAACAGACACCCTGTTTCCTGTAAATGCCCGGAGGGCGAACGCGACACTAAACTCCCGACCCTCCCCTCCTCCTCCACCGCACTGGCTTCCCTTTTAAGCTCTTTCTTTCTCTTTCTCTTTCTCTTTCGCTCTCTCTCTTTCTTTCTTTCTTTCTTTCTTTCTTTCTTTCTTTCTTTCTTTCT
This sequence comes from Sardinella longiceps, assembly GCA_027497455.2. Classification (NCBI taxonomy): domain Eukaryota; kingdom Metazoa; phylum Chordata; class Actinopteri; order Clupeiformes; family Clupeidae; genus Sardinella; species Sardinella longiceps. The sequence goes on along the minus strand of JAODXP020000021.1, from coordinate 15,489,725 downwards.
TTCTTTCTCTCTCTCTCTCTCTCTCTCTCTCTCTCTCTCTCTCTCTCTCTCTCTCTCTCTCTCTCTCTCTCTCTCTCTCGCTCCCATTCTCTGCTCTCTTGTCTCCCATCTCGCTCGTGCTTTGACGAGACGCGTAAGGGGAAGAAGACAGGTTGCCAGTGGATTAGAGCGAGGCGGTAACACTAAACCCCGCAGTTTAAGTGTCGGGAAAATGAAATCCCTGTCACCCCCCTGAGCTGCGGGCGGCAATTAGAAAACGATAATGCTCACAGACACCCACCCCACCCCCGGCTCGGCTCGGCTCACCTCACCCCACACCCTGAGCTGTCACCTCACAAGCTCTCTGTCACTTTCTCCTCCTCTGGCGGGCGGGCAGGCGGCCTTCAAACGCACTTTGTTTCCAGTCGGAGAGGGAGAGACTGATAGTCTTCTTTCTTTCTTTCTTTTTTTTTTTTTGTTCTGTAATGGTTTGCGGTGGCTGAGCTTTGCTGGAGGCAGGCAGATGATCATGGCTTGCATAATAACAAGCCGCTCATTAGGCTGTCAGTGGAGGTGTCTTCCCGCCACAATTGCAGCGTGTCGCACATCTCGTGACATGGAAACTAAAGGGCCGAGGCTTAGGTGACGGGAGAGCCAGGATATTCTGCCTCGCTGAACCCAGCTTCACCCCCTCCTCTCCCCCACCCCCCCACCCCCTCCTGCAGTGAACTGATGTACACCCACTCCACCCAAACTGCAACCCTTAGCTGACCTTACAACCCCTCCACCCCCACCACACCCACCCATCCCACCCATCCCTGATGACCTCACTACTCTACTCTGTGGTGCCTCATTGACTGTAAAGCCCTTCCAGTAGGGTTGTGCGATATCGTTATCGTATATCGTCAAAAAAAAATCCCACAATAGGAATTTTTGTCATATCGGGAAATACGATAGTCAGAAAATGTTTTGTTAGCATTTATATTCCCACCGAATAGACTACACAAACAACTCTGACAGGTGAATATTTGTTGTCAACAATTAATTTACAATTGATTACCTTTACACAATTTTCAAGAAGTGTCTTTCTAAACCTTGAAACGCAACATTTAAAACCCAAGCATTTTCAGGCACCTGTATGAACCCTGTATGTTAAACTGTTGTCCTAATACCTAATACCTGTATGTTAAACTGTAGACCTAATATACTTTTTTATCGTCAGTTATCGATATCGTGATCAAACAGAAAATATCGTGATATAAGTCCATATCGCCCAACCCTGCCTTCCAGAGCCTTCAGTGGCTGCAGTCATTGCCCAGAGAGCAGTGACGTTCTGTAGGCCATTTGCTTGTCCACTTGTTCCGCTGGCTTCCCCCATCCCTGGCTGCTGGCTGCATCACCTCCCCGAGGAGAGTGACAGTCATTGGGGTTAATCCTGCTCTTGGGCCCCTGAGCTGTAGCCCAGCACTGGGTGCAGACAGCCAAAGCAAGCTCTTAAGCAGAGATAAACGCCTGTACTGAGAGAGGCTTCAGGAATACCAGCACGATGGTCACTCCTTATTACTGCAGCTGTATAAAAACAAAGTCTAATCCTAGGAGATAAACACATCCAGCAGTTTTCTCAGTCTGACATTAGCGCTTTTAGTTCTAGCTTATAAGTCAGGTGGGTTAATGCCATCTCACACATTTCCATCTTTCTCAGACCGAATTTTGATTTTCTAAGCTAATAGTGTCAGTGTAATCAGTGTCTTGCACTACTTGACTTGGAGACATGGAGGGACAGATGTGGTAGCAAATTTTACTTGAATAAATTAATAAATATAGCTGTTATTTATTGCTATGTACTTTTAACATGTGAACATGTGAATTCATTTAGCCAGTTAAGGGTTTTTTGTGTACTGGTAGGTACATAGAAATGTTTGTGTGTTCTGTGTATGAACACGTGTGTGTGTGTGTGTGTGTGTGTGTGTGTGTGTGTGTGTGTGTACGTGTGTGTGTGTACGTGTGTGTACGTGTGTGTACGTGTGTGTACGTGTGTGTACGTGTATGTGCGTGCGTGTGTGTACGTGTGTGTTGACAGGGCCGTAGCTGCAGGTACTACCACAACGTGCACAAGATGCGTGAGCAGAGCACACTGCAGTGGGTGCACGGGCTGCACCAGGCCTGGGACATTGAGGAGCTGGTCAAGCTGGGCACCAAGATCCGCTCCTGCTCTTACTACGCCGCCCGCGAGCTCATGGCGGAGGCCTGCATCATCTTCTGCCCCTACAACTACCTGCTGGACCCCCTCATCCGCGAGAGTGTGAGTGTCTGTCTCCATGTGTAGTGGTGGTCAAGTGGATTGGATGAGAAATGAGTCTTCATAGTCTCAAGAGGAGCGGATTTGTTTACAACAGTTAACCCCACCAATAGACGTTTCAAGAGAGTTTGATTGTTTGTATCATAGCCTTTCCCACAAGGTTTCTGTTATAACATTCTATATATTATCTTAACATAGTGGAATTAATTTGGGTTATACATAATTTTTATTTATTCTTTTATTTATTTTTTTTATGCTCAGACAGTCTCCAGAAATTTGACAAAAATTGGCAAGTATAATGCATGACGAAAGAGAGGCAGGCAAACCCAATGTATACAGGGGGCCTCTTTTAGGTGATGGAAGGAGAGGGGCAACCGTGGCTTGTCTTGCAAGGGTTAATCTTTGAGGAATTCCTTTGCTTATGAGAGGAGATGGCAGATGGTATTGTTCTTAGTAATGTATATCTCCTCCCTGCTCTGCCTTCAGACAGACAGACAGTTAGACATGAGGTATTCAGGGATGTGTTTGATGTCCAGCAGTCTCAGCTTACCTCTGGGCCTCCTCCTTAGTTGTACCTTTCAAAATATTTATGCTGTGTAATGTCTAATCGTTTTTTTTTTATGTTATTTTTAAACGATAGTAACAAAATGGCCGAAGCAATTTATATTTTGATTTTATAAGTGTTCTCTAGAGTTGTTGCAGTGTTCTCTACTTATTCAGTTCAAAACTAGAAAAACGCTCAGAGAGCGCAGACCTCCGCCAAAGCAATGTGGTCACAGACACAATATAAATTGCAGATCATGTTCTGGATCAGCGATTGCCACCAAAATCGAATCAGTTCTTGCTTGTCCCAATATACACATTGTCCGAAAATTTCATCCAAATCCGTGCAGTACTTCTTATCCTGCTGACAAACAGAGAAAGAAACAAACAACAGACAAACCAACGTGACAGAAAACATAACCTCCTTGGCGGAGGTAATAATAATTATATAGACCTTTTAGGGGGTTAGATTTTTTGCACAAATGTGCAGCAGATGTCATAATTTACATCCACACTACTATACATGATCATGACCTCAGAATTACTCAAAGTGAACTTTGAACTCTTTTTTTTTTTTTCTCTCTCTCTCTCTCCTCCTTCTTTCCTTCCTTGAATCTTCCATTCTCAGATGGAGATCAACCTGAAGGATCAGATCGTGGTGCTGGACGAGGCCCACAATATCGAGGACTGTGCCCGCGAGAGCGCCAGCTATACGGTCAATCAGACGGAGCTGCTAAACGCCCGCGAGGAGCTGGAGGCCATGGTCAGGCACGGCATCCGCCCCACCCACCACCACCCGCTGCTGGCCTTCTGCCTCAGCCTTACCAAGTACGCAGCAGCTGATTGGTTCAAAATCAACATTGATGTTTGTCATTGGTTCTTACATCTGTATTTTATCTCTGTTCCAAGTTACTGTGCAACTTTTGTTTTTTTTTTGTTTGATGATTCTGACTTATGTAATGTGTGTGTGTCTGTGTGTGTGTGTGTGTGTGTGTGTGTGTGTGTGTGTCAGCTGGGTGAAGGAGAGCTCTGGTGCCCTAAAGGAGCGGGGCTATGAGAGCTCCTGCAAGGTGTGGACGGGGAGGGAGGTGCTGGGAATCTTCCACCAGATGGGCATCACTGCTGCCACCTTCAGCATGCTGCAGGTCAGACAACAACAACAACAACAACAACAACAACAATAACAACAACAAAGCACTCCTTTCTCTCTGTCTCTCTCTCTAACTCCTTACCCTGGTCTGCTCATTGTGCCTGGCAGACTGTCTGTAAGTTGTCCAAAAGCATTAAAGCCATAGTCCATAATGTGGAGTAGTGACAACCATAACCAAACTCGTAGAGTACTGTTAGTAGGAAGGGGAAGGAGAGAATCCCATTCAGTTCTAAGTAGTGCTGTCAAACGATTAAAAAAATTAATCTGATTAATCACAAAATTTTGCAATGATTAATCATGATTAATCACTTTTAATCACAACTCATTTCCTCCAGTAAGAATTCGGATACTAGGGTATATTGGATCCTTATTTTGCCCTGTAAAGGCCCTGATACTAAATAGTTGGCTTTGTTCTTCTCAAATGGGGCAATTCACGCCTGTCCCCTACCCCCAAGGATTCCCCAAACATGTTGTTGGACAGTCAGGAGCTAGGCCATAATCTTTGTATGGTTTGACTTGATAGCCAAGCCATTTTCTATCTGGAATTGAACATAACACATGCCATGAAAGTGGAACCATATCCATATTTTTTTTATCTGAGTTATTTTTTTTTGATTAATCACATGATAAATCAGTTAATTTTTGCCAGCACTAGTTCTTAGTCGAATTTGCAGGTGTGCTGTTCATTCTACATTGTATCAAATTCTCGAACAACACTCTGTGAGTTTGTACAACAGGGGTGAGTTTGAAAGTACTCCAGATTATAGTGTGTAAAGAGTGTGTAAGAGTGTGTGTGCTAATGTTGGAGTGCAGAAGCACCTGGCTGCGGTGATGGAGAAAGAGGAGCGCGTGGGACTCGTCAACGGCAGAGAAGACACCGTCACCGTGCCGACTGTCAGTTCTCCGACCCTCTCCGTCCTCAAGAGCCTCTTCATGGTCCTCGAGTACCTCTACAGACAGGAGTGCAGGTGTGTGTGTGTGTGTGTGTGTGTGCGTTTGTATGAGATAGAGATAATGGACAAAACAGAACTAAGAGATGTGTACATGCTCTTCATGCAAAAGTACTTTGCATCATGGAAATAAATATTATATTAACATTATTATATAAAATATATATAAAAAAGCCTGATTGAGTTGAGTTACCTTAAGATATTTGCAAGCTTCATAATATACTGTAATCTTATTTAATTAAATTACTTATTTTATCTGTCATTTTATTTCTTCAGTTTTAATATGGATATTGTGAGCATTTTGCCACAATGTCTAGCCATAGCCATGTAGGCATGCTGGCATGATGGCCTTAAACTAAAAGATGGACTGCTGCTCTTTGTGTCCTGTGCCCACAGGTTTGCGGAGGACTACCGGGTGGCGCTGCAGCAGACCTATGCCTGGACGGTCCAGGCTGATGTGCCCGACGCCCACGGCTTCTTCGCCAGGCCAAACCGTCGCCGCAACAGTGCCCGCACCAAAACCCTCGTGCACACACTTAGTTTCTGGTGCCTCAATCCTGCAGTGGTGAGACACACACAAACACATAACACACACACACACACACACACATACACACACACACACACACACACACACATACACATCCTTGTATGGAAGAATAGAAGCGTTATAAAAGGATTTTCCGTAATTTGGCATTTAAAAATTGCACAGCAACTTTAGTACTTGTGAATATTAGTAGCAGCTTGTATCACATAGCAATTAGGATGGATTACAACTTCAGACAAGGAACACAATCATCAGGTAAGAGTATGCAGCATAAATAAAAGTGTGTGTGTGTGTGTGTGTGTGTGCGTGTGTGTGTGTGTGCGTGTGTGTCTGTGCGTGTCTGTGTGTGTGTGTGTGCGTGTGTGCGCGTGTGTGTGTGTGTCTGTGTGTTGGTGTGTGTGTGCGTGTGGGTGTGTGCGCGCGCGTGCGTGTGTGTGTTTGTGTGTGTGTGTCTGTGTGTGTGTGTGTGTGTGTGTGTGTGTGTGTGTGTGTGTGTGTTCCATAAGGCCTTCTCTGACCTGAGTGGCTCGGTGCGGAGCATTGTGCTGACCTCAGGCACCCTCTCCCCCATGGACTCCTTCTCCTCTGAGCTGGGCATCAGCTTCCCCATCCAGCTGGAGGCCAGCCACGTCATCGGCAGATCCCAGGTCAGTCAGCCCACGCACAAGGAACATCTTCTTAGCTACTTAGTTTACTTTATGTAAATGTATGAAAAGATGGTCTCCCCCATAGCTCGTATCTTATTATGTTACAATAATACGATAGCAATGTATAGATGTGTTTATTAAAGAGCGAGAGAAAGTGTGTGTGTGTGTGTGTGTGTGTGTGTGTGTGTGTGTGTGTGTGTGTGTGTGTGTTACAATAATACGATAACAATGTATAGATGTGTTCATTAAAGAGCGAGAGAAAGTGTGTGTGTGTGTGTGTGTGTGTGTGTGTGTGTGTGTGTGTGTGTGTGTGTGTGTGTGTGTGTGTGTGTGTGTGTGGAGCCAAGTGTCTGTGTGGCCATTTATCACCTAAGTATCGCTGTCTGCCACAGGTGTGGGTTGGCACCATTGGCATGGGCCCCCAGGGCCGGAAGCTGTGTGCCACCTTCCAGCATGCGGAGACGTTTGCCTTCCAGGACGAGGTGGGAGCGCTGCTGCTGCACGTGTGCCAGACTATGGCCCGCGGTGTACTCTGCTTCCTGCCCTCCTACAAGGTAGGACCACTCTCTCTCTCTCTCTCTCTCTCTCTCTCTCTCTCTCTCTCTCTCTCTCTCTCTCTCTCTCTCTCTCTCTCTCTCTCTCTCTCTCTCTCTCTCTCTCTCTCTCTCTCTCTCTCTCTCTCTCTCTCTCTCTCTCTCTCTGTTATTCTATCTCCTTGCGCTTGTGTCAAGTGTTGACCAAACTAGATCCCGGTATTTCGGGAATGCAACAATTCCAGTCCATCTCTTTGTAAGATCTGTTGGTTTTTCCATGTTGATTAAATTGAGGAGACACACTCAAAGGCTCATGCATGTATGTTTTGTAAGCCCAAACATTCTGTTTTGACTTTCATCCTTTGGAGTTAGAATGATTTCATAAACACTTGCATGAATATCTGCCCAGTCCTAGAGGATCAGAAATGATTTACACATTACAAGATGCCGTTAACAAGACACAAGCTACACTATATCCACCCTTTAATGGAAAGTACTTAAGAAAAAAAAAGTAAAGTGCTGGGTGTTAGCAAGGATTTAGTGGTCAGATTTGAGAATGATTGAATGAAAGAATGTATTAAATCTAACCTCAACTTTACTTCTTTACAACTTCACAATATAATTTTGCCTTGTACTGTTCTCTGATAAATATACACACTACACTATCAATGTTTTGGAAACACCTTTGAGCCTCCCCTCACTAAAGGAATCATTGTAGTTTCAGCAGCCATTCAGGAATCCCAAATAACTGCCTCTATGCAGTACATACAGCTGACCACCAGAGGGCCCTCAAGACCACAGTTTAATCATTATTATCTCTCCTGCCAATGGAGGATCTGAAAGTTCATACACACACTCACACGCACACACACTCTCTCTCACACACACACACACTCACACACACACACACACACACTGTATGCATTGTAAACCCTTTTCTGGTGCTCACCTTGTAGAATTTGAGCGAATTTTGGCCTGAGGTGCTGAGGTTCTTAATTGATCTCCTATTAAGACAACATCCTCTCCTGTGGCTGCAGATAGTCTGTTATGGATTCCCTGTAAGTAGCTGCTGTAAATGTGGCTGCAGGCAGTATTTTGTGGATACCCAACAGTCCTCCTTTTTATGAAAATGGATTATTCACCCCCTAAGCCTGAAGTTACATATGTGAGTAAAAGCGTTTTGGTCTCAGTGCATGCATTTCCTTAGTCTGGCAACCCCAAATTTGTCATATTCTTAGCTTTAGCTTAGCATTGGCGCTGGAATGTAAAGTAGCCATGTAGCAAGCCTTTGGCTACATTACATTCCAGCATCTATGCTAAGCTAAAGCTAAAATTTGGATTGCCAGAATAGGAAAAGACAAGCACTAAGAGCAAAATGCTTGTACCCAAATATGTAACTCTACGGAAAAAGGTGAATAACCAAATTTTCATAAAGGGATGGACTATTCCTTTAAGTAGGTACTGCAACTGTGGCTGCAGGCAGTCTGTTACGGATACCCCTTAAGCAGGTGCTTTAATGCAAAGTGGCCAAACCTCGAAACCCAGGCTGATATTTCCCCCTCCTGTCCTGTATTGTCTTTCTCCTGAAGAGCCCACTTATGGACCGCCATTGATAAACACTTTGTCCCCCTTTTGTTTGTTATGCTTTTGCCCATGAATAATTGATCCCCAGTTCAAGAGGCTTATCGCTGGGGCTTCTCCAAGGGGTGATAACTTTCTCAAATGTCCCTTTTGTCTGTGTGTGTGTGTGTGTGTGTGTGTGTGTGTGTGTGTGTGTGTGTGTGAAAGATTAAGAGGGAGGGTGAGAGAGGAGGAGAGAGGGATGAAATCAACAGAGAAGTGTGTGCGTGCAAAATCATGTTTAAATCTGCCCTCCTCATTAGTAACTTTATGTCTCCTTTTGACATGCAAAGGGTGATTTCAATTACAACTTCCACTGTTCCAATAACATGCCATGTAAGCACCCCATGACATGGACATGGCGCAGATGAGTTCTTTGAATGTTGTGTATAGGTCCTCCATAGCATAAGGGTACTACCATGAGTGTGTGTGTGTGTGTGTGTGTGTGTGTGTGTGTGTGTGTGTGTGTGTGTGTGTGCGCGTGTGCTGTGTGTGTGTGCGTGTGCGCGTGTGTATGTTTGTGTGTGTTGTCTGTGTATGATCTTTTCATTATTGATGCCCATGTAAGACTCCCACATGGCTGGATTAATATTTAATCTGCCTCGCCGCCCTAAAAGCCGCCTCAGATTGGGGATTAATTGGAGCCAGTGGAACGGCAGGAGCCAGAGAGTCCCGTCTGAGGTGTGTGTGTGTG
>JAODXP020000021.1:15453263-15463263 GCA_027497455.2 Sardinella longiceps | reverse complement strand
AACCAGCCCATAAAGTCTTCTAAAGTAACCTAGTAACCTAAACATATTTTATCTGTTGACAATATCATGCCTGATTGGGGAAAAAAATGATAGGAAATCATGCTTTACATAGCCATGTCTCAATTAAATCAACTGCCTTGACGCATTGTCCCTACTCCCTCTTTTGCTTTGAATTTTTTTTTTTTTTTTTTTTTGTCTTTCAGCTTCTTTGTGAGATTGACTGTTTTATCTGTTTTCTGTCTGTCTGTCTGTCTGTCTCTGTCTGTTTGCTCTCTCCTTCCCCACCGCCTCTTCTCTGCTGTGTCCTGCACTCCAGTTTACATACAGTGGGGATATTTCTGGCAGTGAAGCAAATGGTGTCAACACCCCCAGCCCCCTGTCCAAATCACACACACAGACACACACACACAAACACACACACACACACACATGCGTGCGCACGCACACACACATTCAAACAGTCCAGGCACACACATTCAAACAGTCCAGGCTTTTCTTAAAACAAACCCTATAAATAATTCCAGTGCACTTTGATCATTGTCATAGTGTGAAAGTGTCGAAGTGAGAGAGCACTTTACATAGTACTTTAAATGTCTTTGAGTCTTACGTTACCCATAGTGTCTCCTATCATTCGGTCTGTCTGTCTGTCAGGGTGTTTGTGTGTGTGTGTGTGTGTGTGTGTGCGCATGTGCGTGTGTGAGTGAGTGTGAGTGTCTCTTATTATTTTTGTTGTCCTCAGCTGTTGGATGTGGCGGTGGGTCATGAGCTCTTTGCATAATCGCAGCCCCGGAAAACATTTGCTTGGAGCTGGTGTTTTATTTATGATGGGAGGATGTTAGTGAGACATTCCTGTAGCACGGAGCCTTGGAAGCTCTGGGATGGGATGGGATGGGGAAGTGTGTGTGTGTGTGTGTGTGTGTGTGTGTGTGTGGGGGGGTTACAATCTGGGATGTTTTTGGAAAACAACACTGATGAATTAGTAAAGGGCCACAAGAAGAGGCCTCCTCTCCTGGGCACTGCACTTTTTGTTTATTCTCGGGGGTTACACACACACACACACACACACACACACACACACACACAGAGCGACAGACACACACACACACACACACACAACATACACACACACAGACACACACACACACACACACACACACACACACACACAAATACTTTCTCGCTTACAACAACACACAATGTAGCCTTGGTTTTGGGTGTGTTCTTTGTGTGGCATATTTTGTGTGATGTGGCTTTTTCTCAACTCCAAAGTACCAAATATTTGATGACGTGGTTGCATGACGCTGCTTTTGATCTTACAAAGGTGATTTCCTCTTTGGACTACCTAGCAACTCTCAACACGTCCTCCCAGAGCACTTCTGTTCTGTTCTGTCTGAATCCCAGGTAGCAGTCGGTAGAGGTGGAGGCCTGCCACTTCGGCTCGTCACCAGCACCCGCTAGCACATCCAGAGCAGGGCTGTCAGCAACACACCCTTGCCTCCCTGTCGCCACTTTGTACTTAACACTTGGCCCTCCAGCAGACAGTTTAATCCAGAATCACTTGAGCACGCCACTTTGAATGCGCATGGAATGCCTTGTTGAATTTTTCATCACCGAGACTCCCCGTTGTCTCTCTCTCTCGCTCTCTCATTCACCCCCCACACTCCACACCCCCCTTAGGATTTTAGCATTTTCAGCCTTAGCAATCAAGCCAATTATGAAGTGAGGACCTTTGGGAAGCTCAGTCTCCCGTGTGTGTGTGTGTGTGTGTGTGTGTGTTTGTGTGTGTGAATGGGGTTCTAGATAAGGGGCTCAAATAAGATATTTGCATGATGATGCTCGAGCCCCAAACGAGGCAGTGATTCCCTCGCCACGGTGGGTGATGAAGAGGATGTCGAAGATCACAGTGATTATGATGGCAAAGATTATGATTAGGAAGATGATGATAAAGATGTTGATGTTGAGGGTGCTGATGATTTGGGGGTGAAAGGGGGGGCGCGGGGGGGGGGGGGGGTGATGTAGAGGAGTGCAGGGTTAGGTCGGGTTCATTACTCCTCTTGAGGGAGCCTGCTTGACTGAGCAGTGGTGGGCCCAGCAGATGTTGGACTGTTGCTTTTAATTAAATCCTCTTGACCTTTATTTACGGTAGATTGAGCAGAAGCGCTGCCGGTCGGGACCTTTGGGGGAGGGGGTGATAGAGGGGGGGGTTAAAGGGTGAGGCACGAAGGAGGCCTCACACACAACACACACACACGCACACACACACACACACACACACACACACACACACACACACACACACACACACACACACACACACACACACTTTACTCCACTCCAATCTACACCCCAGCCCCAAAACATGAACTCCTCACCTGGTAGAGGAGCCTGATGCTGCTGTTGTTGTGTTTATTTTGTGTTCCATTGTGCTTCAGTATCACTCCACCAAAGAATGAAAAGATCCCAATGGGTGTGATTGGGTAATGGCATTGCCACACTGGCATTTTTGTCTGTCTGGGTGTGATTCTTGAGGCAGCGGTTGCCACTTTTGGTTGAAGATATTTACTTTAAAGGGGATTTTTTTTTTTTTTTTTTTTTTAAATAAAATATATAAATACAAAACCTGAACTTCAAGTGCTTTGTGGTATTTGACATCACATGAAGGCTTTGATTTTGTAAGTTCAGGTGGTCACAACCATGTCTCATGTTCTTGATATTTTTTTTGTCCATGCACAACCTCTTCTAATTGATCAAAAATATTACATTAAATGTCTCCTTTAAACAAAAACTTTTAAGCAGCAATTGTTTTATACCTACATATATACAATATATACAAACATAACATCCATCCATACATACATACATGTCACATACAGAGATTCATTCACTTGAATAAACTGATTTGGGGATGCATATGTGTGGCAGAGATGTCATTTACTTGTATGGATACTGACTTGATTGTGTGTGTGTGTGTGTGTGTGTGTGTGTGTGTGTGTGTGTTTTGGCAGGTGAACAGAAAATCCTGCGCCCTCCATTGGTGCCGCTGTCAATAGGTGAGAGGTCCAATCCTGAGACCCAAAGGCAGGTGACCCCAAAGCCCATCCACCATCTCTTCACTTCAACCCCCATCAGCACTCGCTTCAAGAGCCCCATCTTTCAGCCCAAGGACTCCGAAGAGAACAGCAGTAATCCCAAAACCAATCCCATAGTTCTACCCAGTGCTACCTCCAGTATGGAGAAAGTGACTTCGCCTCCACCCAGCACACCACAGGCACAGTTCAAATGCCGTAACCCTCTTCCCATTTGGGGGGCAGGTTTAACAATGCGTTGGGAAGAATTGATCATTGAAAAAAATCCCCCTCCATGCCCATGTCCCCTACCAGTAGAGGCTGAGAGCCTTACAGAACCTACTGTGGATAGAGATGGACAGGCGGAGGAGGAGGAGGAGGTGGGGGAGGAGGAGGAGGAAGATCAGACCATTTTCTTCACCCCTGAGCTGTTTGGAGATGATGAAGAGGATGAGGAAGAGGAAGATGTTGATGAGGATTGTGCAGTGGTGGTGGAGGAGGACAAACCTCCCCAGAGGACTAAAGAGAACGCTATCCCAGAATTCACTGGGGCAGTCACAGCCAGTCACACCCTAGCTGTACCTGCAACCACAACAACTGTCGGACTCTCAGAGAAGGTTTTCAATACGGGAGAGCTCAAAGAGAGCATGTGTACTACTGTTGGTGGCCAGCAGGGCGGTGATGTGCTCGCAGTCAAAGAGCACACAGGAACAGGGCAAGGTCAGACAGAGGAGGCTCAGAACGCAAACAGCAGGAAAAGAGCAGGTGACAAGGAGGACACCAAAGAGCAGACCCCAGAGCAGAGGCAACAAGCCCAGCAGCAGGCAGCACAGGGTGAGCCAGTGGAAGCACAGGTCCAGGAACAGACGCAGATTCAGACCCAAACCCAGGGCAGACAGACAGGCAGCAGGTCACGCAGGCTCTCCCGGTCTAGGCAAAGAGAACCACCCTCCTCAGGTAAACTAACCAGCTACTTCTCCCCAATAACCCAGATCACAGAGGTCATCAGCATAGACGACTAGGAGCAGAACAGTCTGAGGCTGGAGTCATTTTTACTGTCAATGGGAGTGATATACAAAACACTTCACACAATAGATCTGGGAATGACTGAGAGGAGGAGTCGATGCATGGGTAACACTAAATGAGGTTGTTACATGTATGTGATATGACGGAACGTCAGAGTGTGCACACCGCTAACGAATACGTTTTAACAGCACCCTTAACCACCCACACACCCATCTATAAGGAAGTGCCCCTCCCAAAACTGTTTGCACAGTATACACAGTAGTGATAACCCCTTTTTCTAAATCATTAAAACAAACAGAGAGGCGCTCGGCTTCGTTAAACTTTCCTCGAAAGGCGAGGAAAGGAGGCCTGATTTGTGGTTTTAATGAGCTGTGTTGTTATGTGGCTTATATGCGCGGGGGGATTTGAGGGGTGGGGTGCTGTAGCACGGCTGGCTTCACATCACTACATTGAGACCCTATGCTTTTTCTCTCCCTCTCTCTGCTTTTCTCACACAAATTCTTTTTTCTTTTTCTTTTTTTAAATCCAAAAATTATAACCATATAAAGTTTTAATTATGTGTTCTTTTCAGTGTATGTAAAGGGTAGCACGCCACCAAAAGCTGGAAATTGGATGCGTGTGAGTTTGTGTGTGGTGTGTGGTGTGTGGTGTGTGGTGTGTGTGTGTGTGTGTGTGTGTGTGTGTGTGTGTGTGTGTGTGCGTGCGTGCATGTTGAGAGCACAGTGCCAAGCCATAAACGCTCGCAGGAAGTCTCCCACCATCTATCTTGCCAGCGCTGAGAGTGTGTAGCCCATCGTGTGTGTGTGTGTGTGTGTGTGTAGCCCATCTCACTGATTGCATTCAGGCCCTCCAGTAATTGTAAATTTTTGCTTATAAATCCACTCGAATGGATGGTCGTCGTCGTTTGGCAGCCCAGTCCCCATCTGTGCAGCCGCGGCAACGACTCGAGCGCCCGCCGCTTGTGTTTGGTGATTAAGGCAGAGGGCATAGGAAGGTGACAGGCAGGTCCCTGTTGTTTGGCAGAGCAACATCTGGGCGAAGAATCCACACTGATGTCTCTCTGGCCTAGCCCCCCCCCCCCAAGCTCCTGAGCTGACACTGACGCAGTGTATTTACGTTTTCTGGAACCCCGTTTTCCCCTCTGTTAGGATTGGGAAGATGATTACGATCTGTAGGAATAGGAGCGAGAGGGAAAAGAACAGAGATCGAGGAGAACGGTTTAAGTCCCTAAAAAAAAAAAAAATCAGCAGTTGCGACTCAGATATGGTGTGTTTTTTTGAGGTGGTGTTTTGAAGAGGCCAAAAGACTGTCAAAATTTGTCCTAGCTGAAGGAAAAGGCCTTTTAAAATACTGTGTGAAGTACTCACAGTGCAGGATCATGTGTGCCTACGCTTTTCTTTTGTGTGGTTTATCATCAAGGTTTCTGTTGTTTGTAAAAAATGATGCGTGTATTGTGTGTTTTATACAACACTGTTCCAGGTTGTTTTGAATAAATAATGTCATCAGCACTTTGTCTCCAAAACCCTTAACCCTGTAGAGGAGCCTGCTAATGGCTTTCATTACCAATAAACAAAATAGAACGTGTGTGTGTGTGTGTGTGTGTGTGTGTGTGTGTGTGTGTGTGTGTGTGTGTGTGTGTGTGTGTGTGTGTGTGTGTGTGTGTGCGTGTGTACGTGCATGTGGTGTGTGTGTGTGTGTGTGTGTGTGCATGTGTGTGCATGCACGTGTGTATGCACGTGTACATCATGTATGTATGTGTGTGTGTGTGTGTGTGAGTGAGTGTTAGGTTAGCCCGATCTGCATTAGCATGATTTTTTAAGGGGGTTTTGTGCACTCATTGTCGGGAGTAGTTGCTCTCCCCTGGCTGATCTAATTTACGGTAGAGAGGAGGAGGAGGAGGGCCCGGGCAAATTAAGCACCATTAGCCTGACAAGATTTGTCTCGTTAGAGCGGGGGCTCTCTAAAGCTGATAGCGTCGCTAATGTTTGGGCCACTGAAGGGGGTTTGGAGAAGGCGCACATTCAATTAAAGCTCATCCCTCTTCATCTACCCCCCCCCCCCACACACACACACACACACACATCCCACTCTCACACACACACAGAGTCTGATTGTACACATTGCTCCAATATAAGATGAGGGAAGAGCATTCGTTACTGTAATTGCGCCGGCCATTAATATCAATATGACGATGCGGCGCCAGTGGAAGTGGAAGCGGTGCTTGTCCCGTCTTTAAAGAGTCCTAACAAGCTGCTGCCATGCAAGATGGCGGGTGAAAGAGGGGTTTGGGGGTCGAGGGGGTTGCGTGCATGTGTGTATGTGTATGTATGTATGTGTTGGGAGGGGAGGGGGAAGGTGGGTGGTGAAATAAAACAGCTGGAACACGTCCCAGTAAAATTCCATTTGTCCCCACCCCCCACCCCCACAGCCTAATCAAATTAGCTTAATGTTGACCCCATGTTTACCCTTGTGGTTTTAGCGACACTAATGCGAATGTTTACCTCCTCTGCCTCCTGTCTGCGGCTGTCTCATCAGGTCAGAGCCTCTCTGTTGTGTGACTTATCTGGGTTTGGGGATGCTAATCCTGATGAACGAGGTGATGCTACTCTATCGGGCCTCCTTCTCTCTCTCTCTCTCTCTCCACAGGTTACGGTGCTGGAGAGAGCGCAGGCACGACAAACGCCACCAAGGCGCCGAGCCAGAATAGACGCCGGGGTCGTGGCCGAGGTAGAGGCGCTGGCATAGCAACGCACTCTGTGGCGGCCCCACACACACTCACCCCGACCTCGCCAGCGAGGGGCAAGACGGTGCCCGGCGCGTCTACGTCTACATCCACTGCCAGGTGTGAGAGTCAGGGAGAGACAGCGAGCCAGCAGGGTGAAGGTGTTAGACCAGGGAGAAGGCAAGGTGCTAAAGCACCAACCAAAGGCGGACAGCCAAATGTTTTCTGTCAACAGTACAGCAGGGGCCGGCCCAAGGTGGCAGCACCAGCAGTGCCAAACACCTCCACCTCCACTTCCAGGAGGAAGAAAGCAGGGAAGGCCTCTGCTATGTCCATCTTACCTGTTCAGGTAGAGGTCGAGATGGCCTCACTGAATGGACGAGGGGGACCAGAAGGGGCCCCTGCTGTCCTATCTGTAGTTGGGTTTGAGATTGTCACCCCTCCTGCTCCACAAAGTAGGCTTCGTTCCCTTGCCCAGACCTCTGAGGGAAACGGTAACAAACCTCAGGAGAGGGAAAGGAAAACTGCAGTGTCTAAACACACAGGTAGGAATGTCAGAGGAGCACCTATTGCGTAATCAGGTGTAGTGTCATTTACTGTAACAGAGCGCTTTCTCTGACATGGATTAGCTAGGCCTATAGTCTGACAATGAGGAGTTCAGACCAAATGAAGGTTTCAGAGAAAGTTTTAGGATGGCTTTGTAAACGCACAGTCCTTGGGCAGTGGTAGCATAGTGGTTAAGGAGCTATTACAGTCTAGAGCCCTGGTCCCCAAATGGCGGCCCGTGGACCAGATCCGGCCCGCAACAACCAAATGAGTGGCCCGCAGCAGCATTTGACTTATGAATTATTCTCCATAAACATGCTTACAGACCTCATAGTAGGCCTACAGGCAATCATAGGCTACTATGTATGCTGTTTATTGAGGTGTATTAAAGAAAGCAGACGGCTAAAAGACTACTTTGTGATGTTCTAACTAGCATCCTTTCAACTTTTTTTTTTTTTTTTTTCAATTTTAATGTTAGCGGGGTTGGCCCTTGGCTTGGTACGCTTGACAAAATTCGGCCCTTGAGGAAAAATAGTTGGGGACCACTGGTCTAGAGCAAGGCACTTAACCCTAAGTTGCTTTGGATGAAAGCGTCTGCTAAATGCATAAATGTAAATGTAATGAACTATGATTGCATAATCTCAACATGCCCCATGATGCATAAGAATGTGATTGGAGACCTTTATCTGCACTGATGTTCTATACAATACAGTATAATGGTGTAACATACTCAACCAGCCTTGGTTACTTTATGTTCATGAAGTAATTATAAGCTGTGCAAATATTAAACCATTGGTGGAAATTGATTAGATTTGTTGCAGACAGCTGAATTATATGGCGTCACTCATATCTAGATATATTAACCTTATCCTTCAATCGATGTAGATTGAGTAAATAAAAAAAATTATGAATGATATTTCAAGTCTCAACATTTAGTGAAACTGAAGTCCAGTCCGTTTCAGCATGTTTAGCATTTGTGCACAACTAAAATTCAAGGCTATGCCTCTGAGCTTGTGTGTGTGTGTTAGGATGTGTTGCTGATTGTGTACATGTGAATCCTTTAAGAGAGTGTGGATGGGTGGGTGTCTGATGGGTGGGTGTCTGTGGGAGGCTGACATACTCATGTACTTATGTACACGCACACAGCATTGTGAGGGGTGTCAGAACTGACTGTCGAACTAAACAGATGTTTTGATATTGTCAATGTCATGTGTAGAGTCGTTAGGAATTAAAGTTCAGAGGTCACACAGGACTCGCAGGGGAACTAAGACTGGAAGATGCAGTTTTCAGCCAGAGACTGAGGTAAGTCATAAGCGGTGTATGTACAGCAGACTTCCAAGTTCCTCACGCTACCATGCCCCACTAAATAACCCACTCAATTCCACACTATACCCTACCCTACATCATTCTGCCATACCCTACCTCACCCCAGCCTGACATAGCCCGCCCATAATACGAATGTTCATCCGTATCCATGGTCTGGGAACGGTCTTCTGGGGCTTCTGTTTACATTGATAGAGAGTCTACCGGCCAATAAGCGAAGCTGATTAGACGAGCTGTCCAATCGTTTCAAACCAAAAGTGAATGCCCTCCCCCCCGCAGTATAATCGCGTCAGGTTAAAGAACCTCCATACCATGAATACGGATGAACAGCAGTATTATGGTCGGGTTATGTCAGGCTAACCTCACCCCACCATACCCCATCCTACCTCACTGTCACATGATTATGCTGGGAAGAGGACGGGACCTTAAAAAGACTAAAAAAATAAAACAAAATAAAAAATTATGAAAGAGTAGCACTTTATAATAACCGTCTTATTTAAATGGTTATCAAATGGTTTATTAACATTAATAAGTAGTTATTTAACTGTTAATAGATAACATTTAACGGTTAGGTAACAGAAATTAACAGGAATTTTACAGCATAGTTAATTAGTAAGTTAACAGCTAGTTTATAGTTTGTTATGGCTAAATGATGAAAATGGAAAAACTTAATGAAATTTAATCATCTTACTGAATGGAACCTCAAACTTTCAATTTAACTTCTTACTAATGTTAGAGCATTTAAGTCTCGGTGCATGCATTGTCCTAGTCTGGCAACCCCAATTTTACGTTTAGCTTAGCATAGGCACTGGAAAGTAAAGTTGCCAAAGAGTTGCTATCTGGCAACTTTGCATTCCAGCGCCTATGCTAAGCTAAAGCTAAAAAATGGGGAAAATTGGTGATGCCATACTAGGAAAACATAGGCACTGAGACCAAAATGCTTTTACCCACATATTTAACTCAGAGTAA
The DNA here is from genome assembly GCA_027497455.2 of Sardinella longiceps. Classification (NCBI taxonomy): domain Eukaryota; kingdom Metazoa; phylum Chordata; class Actinopteri; order Clupeiformes; family Clupeidae; genus Sardinella; species Sardinella longiceps. Next base: position 15,453,612 of record JAODXP020000021.1, on the reverse strand, counting down.
GGAGGTGAATAACCAATTTTCAGAAAGAGGTGGACTATTCCTTTAATAAGCTATTTAATAACCATTTATAGAAGACGGTTATTATGAAGTGGTACCGAAAAAAGTTTTCTCGCTAAATGAGGTCACCTTGGATCATTGTTCATCCCCAGGCTCCTTGTACGAGCGGCCTGCACTGTGCTGTTTGCCATCAGGAGCTGCTCTCGCTTGCGAAAGGTAAACTCACTTCTTCACCACACCTACAGTACAGTACCGACACGCAGAGAGCCTCTCGCTCTGGTGAGATGAGATGTGTGGACTAGGCTAATCCTCGCTGTCAAGCGCCTTTTCTGGAAGGCCCTGGAGTGTGACG
>JAODXP020000021.1:15358263-15448263 GCA_027497455.2 Sardinella longiceps | reverse complement strand
CACGCATGGCGTGGCTCAGACTTCTTGTGCCTGGGCATAATGTATGTGCAAGCTTGCATGTGTATGAGAGAGTGTGTGTGTGTGTGTGTGTGTGTGTGTGTGTGTGTGTGCATGTGTGTGTGCTCACATGTTGTCCACACCAAAGGCGTGAGTATTGGCAGGAGAGCCCAAGGCAGATGGATACCACTCTGACTGGCTCGACTCTCGGCACTCTGTTAGTTAAAAGAGGCCCCCCTTTGCCCCTGACCTGCACTGGCCCAGTGTTTGTTTTGCTCTTCCACCATCATCAGCTTCACCTCTATTACCCTCTGAAAAGAGCTTGCTGCCATTGGTTATTGGATGTCCCCAAGCCCAACTGCTTTGGGAAAACTGAATGTCCCTTGTCATTCTGGTGTTTTTTGTTAATATATAAAGCTTTGCTCACCCTCCCCTGCCCCCACCCATCACATACACACACACACACGTTTGTTTTGACTGATGCAGTATGGAGATCAACGCTATAGACGCTGTCCAACGCTTCTATCTGTCACCCCACGCATGCAGATTGTCCCCCAATGTGGCGCAAAGCACACATGTCCCCCAATGTGGCGCAAAGGACACATGAAATAATTACTCAGCTTTAAAAGGCGCCTCTCTCTCTCTCTCTCTCTCTCTCTCTCTCTCTCTCTCTCTCTCTCTCTCTCTCTCTCTCTCTCCTCTGTATACTGGCCCCATTATAAAAAAGGGGAGCCGTGAGGGGTGAGCCGAATCCATAATTACAAAAGGATCATTTCCTCGCATGAAAAAAAGCAGACATCTTCACGCTTGGCTAAATATTGAATGTGATCACGCATTTTAGAGGTTTTAATTTGAACGCTTTACTTGGATTAAACAAAAGAAGGCTTCAAGACGCGCGCCTGTCATTGGGCTGACACAGAGTTCATGAATAAGTGGGTCTGAATACAGACGTACAGTAATGCTAGCCTTGCAGTCTGGTGTCTCACAATAAATCAGTTTAATCGGTTAAGATAGTAAAAACACCATAACCATTTTTTTTCATATATATCTTTCATAATTCAAACTATAAAAGAACTCAAATAAAAGGTCTATTGTGTGATGTGTGGCACTAAATCAGAAAATGGCGATTATATAAATTATTTTGGTTATTTCTATGACTACCATAATAAGAGTACTGTCTTGTGAACACAACCATTATGGGTCAAAAAAAAAATTGTGAGTTGTGATGTTTTATTTTTCCGAAAAGAATATTGTTCATGAGTTGTTTATAAGCCTATAGGCAGAGAGGGAATACAACTTTCAATGTAAAAAAACTGGGTAGCTTCATTTCAAGATTCAAAAGTTATCTGACTGCAGATTGGCCTTGTTGTATATTTTTACGTATTCTAACTGGAGACTTGGCAGGCGTATGGCAACATTGCTTTGCCCCAGTGCTCTGACCTCAAGCCTTCGGTCCACACCCCTGACCACCTGCCCCCCAATCACTCCTCCGCTTGGAAGCTGTGAACTGGACAACGGGGCCTGCTTTGTCGTTGGCAGCAGGGGTTTGTTTTTGTGATGCAGCCGAGTTGTTTTGGGTTGAACTCAGGGCAGGGCCACCTCCTGCAAGAATGGCATTGGTGGCAGCGGTGTTGGCGGACGGGGTTACAAGATGTCAGAGAGAGAGGGCATGACAGCCGGTAAAGCAACAACCGGTGCTGGCTTATGGGACGGGCGGGCGGGGTTTTTCCGAAGTGAGGAGAGAGAGGGAGGAGCAGAAGGTCAGGGCAGTTTGCACACGGCTGACAAAGTGGCACGCGCAGAGTCACAAGCTGTGGAAGGGTTTTTTTTTGTAAGATCAGGTGATGAGCTACTGTCTAATTAAATGTCGCTAATCTTTGTGGCGTGTAATCTGTCTGTTATACTTCCCATCCCGTCTTGGCATGGACATAGGTTTTTGCACCCTGAGAGGAGGGTTTTAGAGGAAGGGGAAAAAAACACAGTTATCGATTAAGGAATCCCACCCACCCCCCCATACCCCCCAAACCTTTTAGATTTAAACCCTTTAATCTGGCATTAGGCGATTCATGAGCAGACAATCGTTTTAGTTGGATAATATGTAGGATTCCATGTTCATCTCTTTGTTTAGCCTGAGTAGTGTAGTATATTTATTTGTACATGTATATTTATACAAATTTGTGATAATGTTGAACGTTGTTATATTAGGCTTTGTCCACAAGTGACACAACAGCATTCTGCCTGATATGGCAAGTTTTTTGTTTTGTTTTGTTTTTAATTGTCGACAACAACAGTGACTCTTTTCTCCAAACAACGATATGGGTTGAATAACTACTGTAAGTGGCCCAGGATTAAAGAGGGACTGATCGCCTTAAGTTGCTCAAAATCTCTGGCTATCTGTCTATGTGCACAGCTGCTAGATCTTGGCTTGGGTTATAGTTTTGGAGCTCCTTGGACAATAAACCCAGATTTCTTTCATGGGTTTATTAGGAATTAGACACCTAATCTGCCTATCTGTCTCAGTTAAGTAGGCTACTTGAAGTTTAGGCATTCCCCTGTTGGGGCTCATCTTTGGCTGTTTTACCCAAAGCCTTTAAGAAGGTGGTCGTCACTAAATGGTGAGCCTCCTCTCAGCCAGCCAACCTTATGCTGCTAAGCTTCTATAGGTTTGCAGTATGTCCGTCAAGTAATGGCTTTGATCACGATTACAGGTTTTTACGAGTATTTGTGTCATGATCAGTTAAGGCTGTGGGCCTGTGACGGCTGTTGTTGATTCGCCTGGCTGTCAAGGAATTATCTCTTGTAACTCTTTTCATCCACAACTTGTGAAATGCCTACACTTATGCAAATCATAGGTACCTTAACTGTTCATCTAAATAAGTGTGCATCAAACAAGAATATCAAGGGCTGAGAGCCTTGAAAGCTTCAGTGACCTTTTGGTTGTGATAGAATTATACTGTATACTGCATATCACCTAAAAATGTCTTTATGAGCTCTTCCCAATGACACAATTATAGATAGGTAAAATATTAATACATTAATACATAAAATCCAAAAGTCTTGAACATACTGCAGTTGGAGCCAGAGGGTCTACCTGCATTTTGTCTACTATTATTATTCATTGAGTAATACCATCCACCTGTGTAAGTAAATGTGCATTAAATCTGTGAAATTAGTATAGAAAGTAGCATAACAGCAAACATTTTTATTTTTTCTCTCGTAAAACTGGTGAAATGTTACTTACTTAGGTTACTTAGGTTCACAGTCCTCAATATTTCTTCTCAGTAACTCACCTCATATTCCATATTTCACCACAACAATCCTTTACATAAACGTAATGCCAGGAGACTATTTGAGTCTTTTCTAATCAATAATAACTGCTGAGTTTTAATGCGTCTCAAGTGTTTGCCGTAGGCGATCCTTTCGCTGATAGGCCAAGATTGGTTGGTTCGATAACTTCTTTCCCACCATGTCCATTTGGAAAGTAATTGATTTCCTTATTACGAGAGAGTCGTTATCCTGTACCAGATCGATTAATACAATTAAACAACCCTGACGACACGTTCCCTGAGTCACAGTAAACTCATCACTTCATATTATTCAATCAATATCATTGACTTTTTCGTAGATATGTGGCTTTGTTCACTCAATCACTTTCTTGGGACCTATGGCCCGTTGTTGGACAAATGGATTATGAGTTTTCCACAGACTCAGATCAATAGATCTTGAATCAATAACTTTCAGTGTTTCTTTTTGTAGTCTATCTTGCACTTGTGATTTTGTGTGTCTTCTGTGTCCGCTTTCTCACTGTTCATCACTTCAGCACTTCACTTCTGTGATTAATGCAAGGTGTAAGACGTGGCAGCGCAGAAGACATAATCATTAACTGACGCTGTCACCACCACCAGCAGCAGCAGCAGCCGCCAAGGAGGGACACGGCCTGTCTCACTCCTGTGGCTATTGCGAGTCTTCCCAGCATGTGACAGAATAGATCTATGATCCATCTGTGCAACACTATAGTTAGAAATGAATAAAAGTGGAACCGAGGGCTGCTTGATTATGGAAAAAATCTTTATCATAATTATTTATTTATTTAATAAGTTTTGAAATTATGATTATTCAAACTATTATGATGCAACTTGTAGTGACGCAAATTGCAGTGACGCTTCAGATGGGCAATGCCAGAATTGGCAAATACTTTGTAATCGTTTGAACTTGATTATTTGAGCTTGGGTATCATTTCATCAAAAATCGTGATCACAACTTAAATTCGACATATTACACAGCCATAGTGGAACCTTGCATTTTGTCAACACAGCACTCCTCATCTGGTGATTTGAATGAATGAGTCACTGAACTTGGTGGCAGAGTTCCAGATAAGACTCAGATAGAGTCCAGCTATTCAGCTGTACTGAGACACAAAGTTGTAAATGCATCCTGGACCCCAGTTCATTGTCTCCCACACATATGTTTTTTTATTTTATTTTTTTATTTTTTTTTTAAGGCAGGCTTTCTGTGCTTCACAGCCCAGCACATTAGAGCACTCTTGCATACACATGTGCTTTTGATTTCAAGGAGTAATTTTTTATCTTTTCTCTCTCTTGCCAATCTTTCTTGTTCTCTCTCTCTCTCTCTCTCTCTCTCTCTCTCTCTCTCTCTCTCTCTGGTCTCAAGGCCAGAGAAGTTCAGATCCAGGCAGTACCAAAGCCTCTTGCTCTGGACATCTATAACTGTGGCCTAGCCTACCACTGGTTAGATTAGCTGAAGAATGCCGTCCCGATGTGAACCCCATATCTCAAGCCTCTACGGCAGGAGTTGGGGATATTCCTTCGTCAGCGTACGACTCAGGGGTGGCAAAAAACCTGGCTTTTGCCACAAGGGTTCACGTTTGGCCACCACCCCCAACTTTTGGCCACCACCCACCCCCACCTTAAAGGATAGGAAGGGACTACCTGGGGGGTGTCAGTTGATGGCTTGGGGCAGATTATTCCTCTGAGCCAGTTGGTAAATCAGTCTTAGTGGGTGCTGTCTGCGGAGCTTCCAGACATCAGGCTTCGATCTGATTTGCTGCTGCCTGGACACTGCAGACAGCTTTGTAGATTCCGTGATGCACTGTTTCACTTACTGTACTGCACCGTAAATCCTGAAGGCGCCTCGATTCCACTTCCTCGTTCTTTCGTTCCTTCTTTACATCTCTGTTTTTTTTGTGTGTGTGTTGTTTGGCTATGTTGTCATCGCTGTACATGTTCTGATATTATGCTCTCTGTCGCCATCTCAACCCAACCATTTGGTCGTGGTTTCAAGTGATGTGCATGTCAGGCAAGGGTACTTTGTGTACGATCTCTTAAGTTTTGACGCAAAATTGTGCACTTTTCCCTCAGAAAGAAGGTCTGTTTACAGCACATCAGCTCAGGAAGAGACACATCCCAGGAAAACCACATTCAATGTTTGAGAACAGAAGAGGTCTTTTAACTTCAGCCCACACCAATTATCACTGTGAGAAGGCAGTAAGCTTCTCAATGAAGATGAACCGGTTTTAATATTGATTTGGACAGAAAGCTTCTATCTGAGTCACGCTTTTTGCAAAGGACTTGCCTTCTTTTCACTCTTGAGGTTGATGTTGAGGTGCAGACTCTGGCTCGGGGCTGAAAGCACAAAGTCTTGCCGTCAGGGCTGATTTGCAGTCCTAGACAGATTGACCAGGTCATGTACTGTATGCCTGCGTGCAGTTTTTTGTTCCTGTCATCCAAGTGTTTACAAAGTGCAGTGGGAACATATGTCCACATTCCTTACAAATGAATAAGCTGTTGGTCCCACTCTTGAAAGGAGGATTGTCTCTCACATACTTGACTTTCGTGTTACGTTCAGCATGCTGTGTAATTAGTGTGATGGGTGTAGCCACAACATTTCAAATGTAAACGGATGTGCTGCTCGAACAACAAGCACTATTAGGAGAATACTCAGCTGCTCCCCCTGCTGGCCAGCCTGCGGTGCACACTCTATACTGTGTACACATAATTGGGCAGACGTGTCAAGCAGTAAACATGGCGAGACTCTGAAACGTCCAAAACATTCCAGTCAGCCAGTCAGCATGCCACCCCTCGTCCATTCCAGCTTTAAGCCATGCTGGCACCCCTCCTGTCAGCCAGAGTACGATTTGAGAGACGTGCCCTCTGTCTGTGGACGCCTCCTTGCTGGATAAGACTCCCTGAGATACTGTAGGGCCAGCCCTCCTTACCCTCAGGGGTGCTGGTATGAGATCAACCTATCAATCAGGGAATATTATGTGGAAACAAAAAGCTGTGATATTAATGTGTGTGTGTGTGTGTGCCTGTGTGTGTGTGTGTGTGTGTGTGTGTGTGTGTGTGTGTGTGTCTGTGTGTGTGTGTGTGTGTGTCTGTGTGTGTGTGTGTGTGTGTGTGTGTGTGTGTGTGTGTGTGTCAGTCAGGGTGGTTTTTGCTGTGATGTAGGTGGTCCCTGCCTTTGTAAATATTAGAAGTGTTGAAATGCGTTGTGTCAAAACATACAGGGCTTGAGGAGCGGCGCTAATGAATGGGGGGCCACATGTGAGGTGCCATGATCGTTTGTTTAAGGAAATGAGTCCTGTTGACAGACAACAGCCTTAATGGGCAGGCCAGAACAATTCTGCCCTAGAGTATACACACACTCACATACACGTCGTACACACATACCCATGCTCTCTCTCTCTCTCACACACACACACATGTGGGCACACACACACACACACACACACACACACATATGCATATACATTTAACGTCGTACACACATAGCCATGCTTTCTCTCTCTCACACACACACACGCACACACACACACACACACACACACACACACACACACACACATATATATGCATATACATTTAACATCCAAGGAACATCTGTGTGTGTTTGTGTCTATGTATGTGTGTGTGTTTGAGAGCATGTGTTCCCTGAACAGGCCTTCCTCCATGCCCCCAGGGCTGTAGGGAAGCTGTTGGAGCTTCTCCAAGTGCCAGCCAAAAGAGCGTAGGCTTGTTGAGTGCTGACAGACAGGGCATGCTAAAGACAGGAGTTAAGTGAATAATACATGCCCCCCCACCCCCCAACACACACTCTCTCTCACACACACACACACACACACACACACACACACACACACACACACACACACACACACACACACACACACACACACACACACACACACACACACACACACACACACTCACTCTCACACACACAAACATACACATACACTCACACATACAGAGCACGCCTGCCCTGACTCATCACACACTCAACAACAGCCTGGCAGGTCCCGTCATGGGAAAGGCAGCTATTTATTCTGTCGTCTTTGTATGGCTTCATCTCCACAGCCTTTAATCCTTTTTGGAGATCAGCTCACATACTTAGCATCTACTGTATGCGTTCCACCTCTTACACACTTGAGTGTGCATATTAAAGTATAAGTACGAAGTAAGTTTAAGCATAGCCCTTCTGCACGAGCCTTCTAACAGCAATATATTTCGCGTGAAATGAAAGAATTTCGAACAGGATAGACCTAACGCGAACGCGAAACACTTTGCATTGAGTCAATGTAACCTCAGATTTTACTTTTGGTTTCCAATAGTCAGGTCCCAGTGCCTGTTCGCTTCTGCGCTCGCGTTCGGTCTATGCTGTACCAAATTATTTTGTTCCACTCGCTAACTAGCGCATTTAGCAAGCTCTTTCAACAGGGATATGCTTGAATTCACTCTGGTGCTTTCTTTTAATGAAGGCATTTTTCAGGTAATCGATTTTTGCTTTTTGTGTCCTTCGTATTTAAAGTAAAAGAAGAGTAAAATAGTTAGTCTTCATGCTCATCCAAGCTTCTTAGGTCGGGTGCAGGATCAAAAGATATGGATCACACACACACACACACACAAAAAAAGAATAACTATGAGATTAGCACACAGGAGCTCCCTTTTCCAATTGAATTTGTGTTGTAATGTTTCAGACAGTCCTGTCTGTCATGTATGAAGAAGAACCAAAACGTCCAAAACATTATAACACAACAAATACAATTGCAAAAGGGAGTTCTGGTGTGCGTATCTCATAGTTTATTCTGCATATTTGCACAGACATGATTGATACTGTAACATTGTTGCACAATGGAGAAGGTACACGTCGAAACGCGTCTGTGCACAAATAAAGGACGTTTGATGCAAGGTGAGCCCCTTTTTCTGTTTAATTTGAAGTTTTCATTTGGGCCAGCACCCTTAAAAGTAATACTGAACCCTGAGTGAAGCCTGCCCCCTGCTACAATTTACTCTGATGATTGATACTGTAACATGGATCAATGATCTCTGTCGCTATGATGGATTTCCGTCAGTTGCCTCTCATTACAAATGATGAACTGGGGAAACGAAAAGGAGAAAAACTAACTTATTATCTTATGTCTATTATTTGCATGAATAAAAACACAAGCTATTTGTCTAACCTTAAAAGAAATTGCCATCTGTTGGAATGTGTGCAGGTTTGTGAGCGCAGTGCAGATCCTCTTTGGCTTTACCACTAATGTAAGCAAGCGTGGAGCCTATGTTTCCGAACAGCCGCTAAATTAACCAAGCCAAATTGTGGTAGCCTAATGACACGCTGTTGGATTTAGTTAATGAAGAATAACGTTATCCACCACTTACAGTAAATGGGTATTCCACACTTTTCAGCAGTAACTGTAAACTCTCAGCTTTTGAGGTTATAGTCATTATTAAGTTCTATGATCTGAATCAAAACATGTAACCTATATGAAAACATGAAAAATATTAGGAGTCAGTGCACGACGTGTGCAAGAGATTTGAGAAAAATGTGCATAAGGGATGAGGCATTCAGTTGCCTAGATATTTCCGTGAATGGTATAGGATAGGCAGCAGCCTAAACGAGTCGGTGTCAGATCAGACAAGTTGATCTCAAATGTGCAACCTTGTGGGTATTTGTATCATAGATGTGATTCTTCCTGAAAAATCAGGATTTCCTGGTTTTCAGACCTAAAATATGACCCTTGTAAATTGTGCAGATTAATTAAAAAGAGGGGAAGGCAGGTTAAACTGTATTTTGTATTTAGGCCTATATCTACAGGTAATGGGTCAGTAGGTTGAAGTATGATAATTTGGGATACTTTTTTGAGATTTTGCTGATTCTCGCTATGAGCTATATATTTTCCTGCTTTTTTGCCCTTGGCCAATCACATCCCTGTTGTATGAATGAGGTTTAGGACATACCAGTATGGGTTATGCTTATGCTGCTGTGGAGGGGATGGTGGCTATAGCCAGGCCTTTGCCTTGACCTGCTCAGCAGAGGCTCCGTCGGCTCACCTGACTGCAGGTGAGGAGAGATGAGCCCCAGGCTCTTCACACTCACCTGAGCTCCCCTTTCAGTGAGCCATCAGTCAATCTGACAGACACACACAAACACACATACACAACAACAAACAAAACACACACACACACACACACACACACACACACACACACACACACACATACACATACACACACACACATTCACACATGCATACCAACAAACACAAACACATGCCCTTACATGCACCAATGTACACTTTCTCACATACACACAAAGACTCACACAATCACACTCAGACTGTCAGACTTATGTCTCACCATTTCACTTTCTGCCTAGAGACCAAGACTCACATGCATGTTACTTTCACTTGGTGGAATTTTGTTTTTTATTCTTAGAATTTGGTCACCACTACCCCCAACCCCCCTCCCCCACTTCTCCCTCTTTTCCTCCTAATTTATGCGCAGGCACTAGTGACCGTCATTGGTTCGCCTTTTTCGGGAAAGTGACATTTTAGAGTCACTTTATAATTGATGACAGCCATGAGACGTGGGCTGCGTTAAGGGGGAACGAATCCATTTTCACCCTTAATGTGCACAGATAGAGGGAGAAGGAGCGCGAGAGAGAGAGAGAGAGAGAGAGAGAGAGAGAGAGAGAGAGAGAGAGCATTACACACTCATTAGAGATGTCCTGCTTGCTCTCACACTGACAGATCAGGGACTCAGTGCAGTTTCAGAGGGACCCCTTGGCCCTGCTGTCACCTCTCTCTCTCTCTCTCTCTCTCTCTCTCTCTCTCTCTCTCTCTCTCTCTCTCTCTCTCTCTCTCTCTCTCTCTCTCTCTCTGTCTTGCTAGAGTCACATTTTGCCATACCAATAACAACTTGATCAAGCTACCACACTCACACATAAAATAAAAACCCCACTCTACCTCCCCCTCCCCCTGCGATAGATAGGGGAACAAAAGCAATTGACATTTGCGTGTCTCTCTCCCCCCTCATGTACTCCGGCAGCATAAAGGAGTTTGACTCCACTCTGTGGCTTGTGTGCCCTGCCAGGCAAGGGGATTAGGTGTGTGAAAAGCAGTGGGGGTGGGAGGGTGGCTAGTAGGGAGCAGGCAAGACTAGGGGTGTGTGTTGTCAGCGCAGGTGTCGCTCTGCAAACCGTGAGGACTTGCGCTTGGCAAGGCTCCAGTTTGCCACTCACGCACTCTCTCTCTCTCTCTCTCTGTCTACCTCTCTCTCTTTAATACACACACACACACACACACACACACACACATATCACACACACACACACACCTCAGCCCTAGCCCTGCGTGTCAGCAGACAATGGCCTGCAGGGGACACCTAGACAATGGTGAGCATGCAAAGGAACTGGGAGAACACCTCCAAAGCAAACAGTGAAGTTCCCGTTCTTGTGCCCGCCAGGGCCTCACCACAGAACACTTTCATAGCCCTTTTGTGTGTGTGTGTGTGTGTGTGTGTGTGTGTGTGTGTGTGTGTGTGTGTGTGTGTGTGTGTGTGTGTGTGTGTGTGTGTGTGTGTGTCACCCACTGCTCTGTTCTACCTCATATACGGCGGCAGAGACCGAATTGATTGAACACACCACCAGACATCCACCCACAACAGGTGTCACATGAAGCGCTCGTCTGATGTTTTGTCTGCTGTTGCGCCTCCTCGCAAGCATATTTATTTTTCTCTTTCATCCCTTCTTTTCTGTTCTTTCACTCTATTCTCACTCTTATCCTCCCATCCCCACCCCATGTTAGGCGACAGAAAGGAGTGTTTCCAATCACAGTCTCAGCAGAAGCAGTGTTTTAATATCCCCCAGGAAGGTCCTGATCGCTCTTTTGTCAGGGTGGCGTGTTTGTGTGTGTGTGTGTGTGTGTGTGTGTGTGTGTGTGTGTGTGTATGTCAGCCTGTGTGTGTGCGCGTGTACACGGATGGGATGGGGTTTCAGCCGTCTTTGTGTTGTTGGACAAATTGACACCACCCTGGTCTCTTCTGCATGTGTTTGCTTTCACTCAGCACTTACCAGTCTTTTATGTGCGGGACGTGCTTTGACTTTTTTTGTCCAGGCCTTGTGTATATTATGAATGAGTATTAAATTGGAGCTTAGGTCATTGTTTTTGACTGACGTTGAAGGAAAATTATACTGTACAGTGGAGTGGGATTTACCACCTTAAACCAGTAGATGGCAGTCTAAACTGTGGTACTACTAAAGACATCTGTGACTGGATCTGAATTTTTGTCTTGTCATCCTCTTTAAGCAAGTCCAAAGTTTTAGTCTGGTGTCATTAGGTTCTATTTTTCTCCTGTTCCAGTTTCTCTTTAGTATAGCTCAACCCAAAGATCATTAAAACACAACTCTCTCTGGTTCAAGTATTGCCTCGTCTGTTCAGCTTATGTCTGCTGTCGGCTATTCACCGTTAAAACAGCATCAGTAATCCTCCCCAGGCTTTTAGCTCATGTGTGTCATGCATGAAAAAGTGCCCATTAGGTCATGCCTCTGTCTGGTTTCTACTTAAGTCTATCATTGTGAACAGAGTCATCAGCTGCTTGGGATATTATCGCTGGGTTGAAATGCATTAACACAAGCTTCATGATGAGGAAACCATTTCCTGAACTCTCAGTTCTATTGGTATTCCTTCATAATTTAATTACTACCTTCCATTTTTTAGTTGTACTTCACAGTCCTGTCCTGAATGGTAAACATCCATCATTTGTCTATTGTGTCAGTCGCAACTATGCTTACGTAGCCTGTAATATTATGGACAGTGCTTCTCTACCACTTCTCTACCACTGTTTATATTTTTATTGCACTCTGTATATCTGCAAACAAAAAGGTGGTGCGCACATCCAAAATGTAGGTGCAGGACAAAAAGGTCAAAGCATAAAAATGAAATTGAATGTCCGCACACTCGCTCCCGTTTAGCTTCTTTTTATTTTAAGTGAACGTTTTCGAGCTTTCCGCTCTTCATCAGACTTGAATCAAAATAGACACACATCATACTTATAGGTAAGAGGGGTCACATGATACCACAGTCAAATTCCAATTGGAAGGCAGAGCCCATACAGAGAAGTGCATCCCAAGATATTTACAATTATTATACAAAAGACTTTGCCCAATATACAAACATATAGGAAGTACGAGTATTTACAAAACATTTACATTAAAATATCAGAATACACTGATTTTTTATGGTCAGCCAAAGAGACTCTGTATATCTGCTACATATATTTCTCCATACCACATAATATATTGGCCCTTTGTATATTAATGTATATTAATGTAGGACATCTGTATAGATTACAGTATATTAATGCCATTTATTTATTCCCACCTCTTACTTTGCCCTTAATCTGTACGTACAGTAACTGCTCTTTACAGCACGTATGATAAGATGATTAACTGCATTTTGTCGCCTTGTGTTTATACATGTGTAATAACAATGTAGTTGAATCTAATATAATCTAGACTGTTGTGTTAGTTTAACTTAAACCAGACTTGTAAAGTTGATGTAAACATATTCATATGACTGAAAGTATACACTATTGAAGTTCTCAAGGGGGGGGCTGGCGTTTGAAAAGCTACCGTTGAAAAGCTTGGCTTGGACTTGCCCTGCTTGATCCATACTGACAATTTTGCATTTGACTTAACATAAAACAAATATCCTGCCAGCTTGGCAGGGTTGCCAACACTCACGCATCTCGAGTGACCGTCACTCTATCAACGTCAATCTCACGGTCTCACTCTGAAGAAAAAAATTTCACTCTAAATTTGACATTTTTCTGAGTATCATTTTTTTTTTTCACTCAAATGCAATGCATTCCAATTTAAAATGCACCAGATTGCAGGAAATGGCAACTAATTTTCAAAAATGAGTTACCCCCCACTACTTCTCTTTACAAATATCCATATTTTTAATTGATTGACAAGCCTTCACTGTTGTTGTGTTACATGTATTGTTCACAATACCAACAACACAAGGTCATGATGCTTTTTTTTTTTGAGCGATGGTGTTGGGTCCCTGTCGGACCATGTCTCACTTCAAGCAATTTTGAAAAGTTGGCAACCCTGGCTTGATTCTACTAAAAATACTGCAGCAATAGTAAAAGGTCAGCGCTAGTGGGGTCAAAGTTCAACAAACTTTGAACTTAGAGTGTTCCGTTAAAAACGCCAACACCGGCCACAACACAACGCCGAGACCAAGATGAAGTGCCAGTGGTCATCTGGAAGTGCCTTAAAACACCAAGATGAAGCCGTTTCAAGTTTAATAACCTATCATATTTGAATGTGGCAAGCTTATTCAATAATGCCATTCTCCTCTGGTGCTTGTATACATGAACTAATCAAGCCGACTAAGTGTGTACATAATCATGCTGATACCATCACAGCACCAGATTTGTCACCCCACCAGGTTTCTTAGACATTCCACTTAGTTCTCTCCCCTCTGTGTTTGCTGTTAAAGATAGATGACAATCAGCCAAGAAAGGGAGGATCCCATAAACCAGGGATCGTCGCAAGTGAAGGCAAACATGTCGGTAATTACTACTAAGTGTAACCTCTGCCACTGTGGAGAGGCGTACATCATGCCGCAGGCGACTTGGGACTGGAGCTTGGCGGCTGAGCAGTTGAGCAGAGGCCCTAAAAGTCGTTGATAATGAGACAGCAAACAGGATTATTGACACAGACACAAAAGAAGAAGCATTAGCGGGAGATTCTCAGCCAGCTGTGTGAACAGACAGAACATACATGCACTCACCTACAAGCGAGCTGGGCTGGGAGGTGCTCTATAGAGACGGACGGCAGACGCCAGAGAGGGGAAGAATGGGGCTCCTTGACCCTGTCTAAGGGCTCCCAGACAGGGCCTCCTCTTAACATACCAGCCTACTGGACCGAGCACAAATGCCCTCTTAACAGCCATGTAATGTACAACTGACTCCTGTTGTTGTGACTATAGGAAGCTATAGGAAGCGATCACCAAAGAATGACAACGGAAATAAGTCCTAGACCTATTGTTTCATGCCTGACATGAATGTAATATTTGTTGCAATATCTTTCATGTTGAGTCAATCACTCAATCAAATGTGTGCCTTTTCTCACATTGCAATGACTCACAGAATATACTGTAGCTCTACCCATGTTTTAGACCCAATTAGATCGATTTTACATCAAGGTGAAATGTGATGAGAGTGTAAACAATAAGATAGATTATGTTCCTCGTTCCTCGAGTACCATATAGCCTCTTTAAAGTAGTTATATTGAAAGTGTCTGAATGACTATGACTATATATATATTTTTGCCTATGCTGATTAGTAGTCATAGCCCTGTGTTTTAAATGCTGCTTTAAAAAAAGAAAGAAGAAGTTCACTGTGTCATGGCAGTCGGTTAATTGGCTTTTCATCCGTGACCCACTTTTTTTCGGGGGGCCGGCAACTCAAACCTGGACTCCCCCGTTGTGCTCCTCTGGTCATGTGTCCAATTACCAACTGGAGCCAGGGACCTTAGTGGGGGGATGGGCAAGAGCAATGTCCTCTGATTGCGGTGCTGTGTCTAATTGCCCCCCCAGCCCCAACCTCCTACTCCTCCTCACGAGCTAGCGACGAGGTGCCGAGGTGTGGGTGACGTGCTCGTCCTGCCCCGTCGAGCCCTGTCCACTCTGTTGAGTATCATAGGCGCCACTCGCTGACCCATCATAATCTGCACCTTCCACAGTCACAGACAGAGGGCGATGTCTTCCTACATACACAAACATGCACACACACTCACACACGCCATGCTTCGGACCAATTCCAACTCTGTGGGTGTTAGCTTGCAAACAGTCCCTGAGTTTTTTTTTTTTTTTTTTTTTGGTTTAATTTCTGACTGGGTGGCATTTAATTGCGCTCACAATTTTTAACAAAATGTGAAGCAACAGATCTTTTTTGGAGTTGTGCATGTTTCGATCTGCTGAACGCAGAGCTGTTGAGACTGCTATTAGCTCTCTTTTTGTTTCTCTCTCTCTCTCTCTCTCTCTCTCTCTCTCTCTCTTTCTAGACATTAGCAGTTTATTCAGACGGGGTGTCTCAGGTCATCCCAGTGGAGCTGGCAAGCTTGTTATTTCAATGTTAATCTTAACCACTCAATAGCACAGACTGACTCCACATACTCTACTCACTCACAGTAAAAGCCCAGACACTAATGCTCTTCTGGGTCCCCAGAGATGACAGAGCGACATAACTTGCCTACGTGAACCAACAAATAGCCAGTCAGCACCCAGTGATCTACGCGTGGCCTTAGACAGATGGCTTGGACCACAGAAAGGTCAAGGTTTGTTACTCTGACCTATAACCCGTTATTTCTCCGGACAGTGAGGGAAATACTTGGAAAAGTGGCATCCAAAGCGTGCAACCCATCGACCAGTGTCACAAGGCTTGTTGCTTTGTTTGGCAGAGGCGTCAGTGACCCGTCGTGGCGCACCCCCCTCTTTCACACACTTAGTCATGTTTACATGTTTCTAGCGATTTTCATTGAGCGGCCCGCATTGTTCGCCCACCTCGGACAAAAGGGATAATAAAAATGATGGCGAGTCACGCAAAGGCACGGCCATTAGCCGTGCTTATGCAGCTTCTGGTTGGCCACCGCCAAGCTCCCTTTGGTCTCCGCGTAATCCATGTGTGTATTGATGGTTCAATTACCACAGGTCAATATTTACCCGAAGCCACATCTGAGCTCTACTCCTCACCTAGGCGGCCGGAGGGAATTGTTTTATATACGGCAACAGCCGAACTCGCCCCAACTGCCAAACGCAGGATGGGTGTTAACTCCGCACCGATTGAAAGCCATGGGATTCCCCATACACACGCACACACAGGCTATCACCTGAACAAAAGGAGCTCTGCGTTCTCAGCCTTGTGCACACATCTCTTTTTCTTTCACACACACACACACACACACACTCAGACACAAACATAGGTACACACACGCAGAGACACACACCTTCATACACTACGTGTACACAAATACAGGCAGAAGCCATGAGAATAATCTGTTGAGCAAACAAGGGAGTGGAGCAGCCAGGCTTTATTGCAATGCAGAGCCGTGAGGCCCTGTCTGCACCTCTCTTTACAAAGTTGTGTGCGTTAGTGTGTGTATGCATCACAGGTTTGTATGCTTAGCTGTGTATTTCCCCATCAATAGATTGCCCACACTAAGTGTTCATTTTTGTTTTGCCAAATGCGGTTCTATAATTGCTTTGAAAAGTCACTAAGAAGTCTCAGCAGCGATGGGAATTTTTGTTACTCTGAAGGTTGCGCTTTTGACAAGCGGGTTGAACACAATAGTTAGCTATCCATTTTCTTAAAAAAATGATGAGCTAAACACAGAATTCTTTGTTCTCTTACAATTGAAGCATCATACGTCTCTTAAAACGTAATTAATTTTTGCTAGAGCTTAGTTCAGTCATGTGGCGTCATAATTTGATCACCATTTCAGTGTTACGCAACACAATGATGAATGCTGTTTGTCACCCCAAAGGGCTCTAGAGAGTGCAGTGTATTTGTTTGCCTCAAGGGGTCACTGCATGTCCTTCAGGCGCTGCCCCAGCACATTACTCAGGGTTGGGAATGTGCGCTGGGAAAACTGGCCCCACTCTGGGGGATAAACAACCAAGGCACACGCTTGAGACGAATGGTCCTCCGAGAGCCATCCTTCATCTCAGTGGGTTCTGGATTTAATAGATTTTGTTTTGTTGTCTTTATTTCTGTCTTTGTCATTCACACGCAAGTACACTTGAAAACACCACTGGGGTTGTTGGGAAGAGTGTATTCGCCAAAGCAAGGGATTTGGCAGCATCGTTGTCTCATCTGATGGATGCGATGTTTCTGCTCGATTCTCAAGTCTTCTAGAATTGTAGCCTAATTCCGTATGATGGAGAACAGATCCTAGCTCTGAAAACCATGTCAACTGAGCCATTTTTTCTGAGGAGATGCAAGGGGTTGTTTCGGAGGTCACACAATCACCTCTGACAGTGGCGATGCCCTCCTGTCCTGTCCGGTCCTATCCTGCTTTGCCCTCCTCTCACGGAACAGGGATGTGCAGCATACCAGTGCTGGAGGTGGCTAATGTGAAGAGACAAGAGCCTTGCATTCAGACACACAGGCTCACCTGAGAAGCCCAGACTCTCTCAAAGCTCATTTAATCAAGGCCTTCTGTCCAGGTCCCCGGGCTGTTGCACAACTGTTCCGCTTCCTACATGTGACAGTGCTTATGGTGTGCGTCTGTTTGTGCGTTTGTGTTTGTTTGTATTCGTAAACGTGTTTTTGTTTGTGTGTGTGTGTGTGTGTGTGTGTGTGTGTGTGTGTGTGTGTGTGTGTGTGTGTGTGTGTGTTGGAAGCAGGGTGGGGTTCAGCATGGGGATGTAGCCAGTGACTTGCTGCATTTTGTCTAGTTTGTCTGTAAGTGTGTGTTTGTGTGTTGCGGTTTGATTGCTGATTGCCTTGTGTTATTAAGGTCGCTGGGCTGAGCTGAGATAGTTGGATTGTTTGAGTTGGGTGAGTTCCTTCCTCTGTAGATTACAGTACATGCACACACACACACACACACACACTCACCCCACCCCATCTGTTTCTCTCATGCCACACCTCAGGCAATCTTGGCGATCTCTTACAATCTGGTGACACCGCCACCATGGTCTCTCCCCATACAGTACTTACAACGTTATTAATGGACAAGATCAGCGCTCTGCTTGATCATGAAAAGGAGCATGTGGGATCAGCTGTCATCTTGTCCCCTGGGCATGTGGTGTTCTTAGTGCCAGCCTAGCCACACTTTGTCACCCTCTTTTTATCTCCACATTCCAGCCCCATCAGATTCCATCCTCCTTGAAGAGGCCAGAAGACACAGGGAGGGGAGAGGGAGGGGAGCGTGATGCAGATGCAGATTAAGAATAAGAGAGCGACCAAAAGGTCACTGAGTAACACTTTGTAAGATGGTGCCACAATAAATAGAAAAGTAGCAAGGCAGATTTATTCATAGTTTGGCTATTGATGGTTAATAACACATATGTAGTGTATATTATTACTAAATCATTTGACTTCTATTATTTCGAATAAAGTGTTTATTAGTAAACCATTTGTATGCCTAGAAACAATAACAATAAAACATGTAGTAACTAAGGACTCGGAGAGTGCAAACCTCCGCCAAGGCCATGGGTCACTGATGCCATAACATCTACACACTGTGGAATCCTGCGTCTTGTTTAAGCCGGATCGTGATCCGGATCACCACCAAAATGTAATCACTTGTTCCTTGTGCCATTTCCAACAACTCCACAAAATTTAATCAAAATCCGTTCATAACTTTTGGACAAATAAACAAACAGACAAACCAACGTGACCGGAAATATAACCTCCTTGGTGGAGGTAACTATGTAGTAACACAGATCATAAAAGGCTATTCATTCATGTTTGTATCCATGAATGATACATTGTTAATACATTATAAAGCATTATTAATTTTTAGGCTCCTTCAGTGTTATAGTTGTGTATGCTTTTCAATGCTTTTCAAGGCTTCTCACCTCTACAGAAAGGTAGTGGACAACAATACTGACATGACAGAGAGAGAGAGAGAAAAAAAAAAATAGTATTTTTACGTAGGTTGTAAAGCCTTAAACTACAACATTGTGGTGTACAATAGGAGTAGCTATAACAATTTATAAAAGATTACAAAAATAAATAGTTTTATAAACCCTTTATTATCACTAATGAATGGATTACTCGCTAATTGCTGTGGGGCCTAGAAAGCATTGCTGATTATGATCGGCTCTACTTGCAGGAAAAGGGGTCTAGAGCCAGTCTAGCAGCATCATAATGAAACACAATGAAAGGCCTGAAGCACAGTGTGTGTGTGTACTCAGGTGCGGTGTGCACATGTGTCTTATTGTGTTGGTGAATTTGTTTGAATGAGTGTGTGTGCATTATTTATGTGTATGTATGTGTGCGTATGTGTATGCATGTTTGTGTATGCATGATTGTGCGGACACGCATAGGTGAATGTGTGTGTATGTGTGTGTGTGTGTGAGTGTGTGGAGAGAGAGAGAGAGAGAGAGAGAGAAGCTGACTGTGGGTCCGTGGGGAGAGGGAGGGCAGACAGAGGGGTGGGCTGGATGAGATTAGAGGTCTTGGTGGGACTCTAGTGGCAGCAGCAGCAGCACCGATAACCATCTTCCCCAGCCAGACAGCCGCAGCAGCCCGGCACCAACACAACAGGGCAGCAGGGGACTTGTCATGTGTCCTACAGGGGCGACAGAACAGAGACACAGAGAGAGGGAGATCTGTAAACATGCTCGATGTCTCGATCAAGTCGATACTAAAGTGAGAGAGAGAGAGAGAGAGAGAGAGAGATGGAACATGTTAGCTTTGGCAACTGTGTTTCATTGAGGCATGCCAATAAAACTCCTTTGAATTGAATTGAAACGGAAGAGATGGAGAGAGAGAGAGAGAGAGAGCAACATGCTAGATGTCTTCTGAAGATTACCTGTATCTTTATTCCTCCTCTCTTCCGCTACTGTACACCATATGCTTTATTACTCGCTAATATTATTAGCCTTCCAGCAGTTGCTCAAGCCCCTCTTGTGTTGATCCATTATTAAAGTAATAGCCCAGGACATCAGTAATTGGATCGTGTATCTCCTTTGAAGCGGCTTGACTTGTTTCCGGCCTCCTTCTTTGTTTCTAGCCTCTTTCCCAATGCAAACTGGACAGTGAACCTAATAGAAGAGACAGGGAAGAAAGCACTGATTTGAATTTACTATAATCACTCGAGTTGTTTGTTTACTAAGTTTGTGCCGTGGTTTAAAGCTGGGTTGATGATGAACAAAGAGCTGTGTTGCGTTTAGCCCCTTGTCTACCCTGATAGTGCTCGAGCAGGTGCATGGGGCAATGACAATACAAGCTTAAAGCCACAATAACATGCAAGCAAAGGCTTACAATTGGTTTGTTTGTGTGTGTGTGTGTGTGTGTGTGTGTGTGTGTGTGTGTGTGTGTGTGTGTGTGTGTGAGTTTGTATGGGTAGTGTAGGTTTGTCTTTTTGTTTGTGTGTGTGCGTGCTTGCACATACAGTTCAGTTGTCATGTCTGCCTTTGCCGGTTATCCATTGTGCCATCACCTCTGCCTGGCAGACAGTGCTATCAGTGTGATCACAGAGAGAGAGAGAGAGAGAGAGAGAGAGAGAGAGAGAGAGAGAGAGAGAGAGAGGCCTGGAGACTGGTACCTCAGGCCCCTCCAGCACTGCCCCTTGAGTGCCCACATTCCCTCTTCCTCTCTTCCCCCTCTCTCTTAATCTCTCCTCCCTCTTTTTGTTTACTTCATCCCTTTTTCTCTCTCTCTCTTCCTTCCCGTCAGCACGCTCCCCTTCACAGGCGGACACGTAGGCTTGCTAATTTCCTGATTCTTTAATTATGTTATGTTGGTTGTTTGTGCCATCTCAGAGATTTGCAGCTCATTGTCTGTGTGTGTGTGTGTTTATGGGTGATGAGGGTTGGTGATAACGCTGCCGTCTCAGTCATGGCCCTGTCACTGATGACAGATTAGAGCTTCGCTACCCACATGCTGACAAGAAAAGAGAGGCTTCACACAACACCACTCAGGCTCCTGCAGCCAGGGCTTGTTTTGAAGCAGTTTTTTTTTCTCTCTTTCTTGTATTGTTTGTTTGTTTGTGTAGCCTTATAAAATGTCAGAGAGACAGATTTATAGATGTTCTGGTGGTTTCAAGCTGCGTTCCATTAACAACTTGTTTCTCATTTGTTTGCAAGGTTTAAATTTCACCCTGAATACATGTTTAGCATCTGATGTGGATTTGTATGTAAAAACATTAATTAGCTCAAAGTTTTTGTGTTTTTGTGTTTTTTGCATGTGTATGTGTTATGTGGGGGGGGCGGTGTTGAGTTAGGCAGGATGTTTTCTTCCTGTCAGTCTCTGACTGTGTGTATGTGTCTGTGTGTGTGATGGTATCTGGCCAATTAGCTGTAATAGTGCTCATTAAGTCTATCTTGTACAGCAGTGTGTGTGTGTGTGTGTGTGTGTGTGTGTGTGTGTGTGTGTGTGTGTGTGTGTGTGTGTGTATTTGGGCAGAGAGGAAGGGGAGGTGTCACACTCTCACATCAGCACAGACAGGGGCCACCACAGATTGCCTCAGCCATCCAGACACACCCTGCTTTTTTTTTTACTCTGATTACCATCTATCCTGTGTGTGTGTGTGTGTGTGTGTGTGTGTGTGTGTGTGTCTGTGTCTGTGTCTGTGTGTGTGTGTGTGTGTGTGTGTGTGTGTGTGTGTGTGTCTGTGTGTGTGTGTGTGTGTGTGTGTGTGTGTGTGTGTGTGTGTGTGTCTGTGTGTGTGTGTGTGTGTGTGTGTGTGTGTGTGTGTGTGTGTGTGTGTGTGTGTGTGTGTGTCTGTGTTTATTTTTGCCAGTAATGCTCTCTTATTCTCCTCCATCTCCTCCTCCTCTTCCACCTCTTTCTCCACATGCTGTTACAGAGTGATTACAGGCTAGAGTTGCTTAAACACTTGGGGGTGGTCAAGAGCTGCTGTTTAGGCAGCTTCTAACTAGTAAATAGACAGTTTTAGAAAATCACTGTTTTGAGTTTTGATCCCTTAAGTGTGCCACTGAGTTGTGCCATTTTTCTACTTATAGCATGAGGATATAGGATAGATCAGAATTCAATTCAATTCAATTCAATTCAATTTTATTTGTAGAGTGCTCAAATACAGTGCATTGTCTCACTGCGCTTTACAGACAGTACGGGAAGCATCAATGAGTGACAGGGGCAAGGAAAAACTCTCTTGGCTTTACTAATAATTTGTTTTTAGGAAGAAACCTTAGGCAGATCCACCCCTCATGGACTCGGCCTACCTGCCTGGGGCCTAATAAAATATCCGTAGAGTCAGTAGTCTGATGCATAGATTATCCATGACATGTACAGTGTTCACACACAGGTAGTTTTCCAAGAAGTTCAAATGTTCATACACAAGCGTAAATTATTAGAAAGGTCATACCTGCCTAATTTACCTGCTTAACCAAATTTACCTGCCTAGTCCACACATACACATACACACACACACACACACACACTCACACAGGACATGGAAAACTGTGCCTCAAGCTGCGTCCTCAAATCCTCTCTGAGCTACTGACCCCAAAGCGTGTCATCTGATAGGATGATGTAAGAGACACCTGAGGCAGTCAGTCGGGAACTGGGACTGACATCACATCCTCCTCACAGCCATCAAAGCATCATGATACCTGCTCAGCATGGCTACCATTCTCCTCATGCCCTGTTGGTGTTCAAGCGTAACACAGATAAGGGGGGTTAGGGTTAGGGGGGGATCGCTGACGGTCATCATCTGCTCTGCCATCTTACAATCTGGCTCCTCCTGTCTTGTAAGCCTCTCACCCCTGCAGCTGCCTATCTCTTGTCAGTGCCGCTCGGTTGCGTGGGCGCTGCAAAGTGGTTAGTGTCACGCTTATTCGCCATCTCGTTTCCCCTTACCACTGATATCCGCCTGTCTACTCGGGGCATGTTTTCCAAGTAGACAAAACAATTATGCGAGGGAGAAAGACAACGAATGCACCAACAAAAAGGACAGTTGTTTGCTTCATGGTGGCCAGGCTATACACAACCTGGTTACACTTTTATTTGAAGGTACCGTCATAAGACTGACACGACACTGTCATTAACTATGACATGACATTGTCATGAATCTGTCATGAACTTTATACACCTGTCGTGACTTCTGTCATTAAGTGTCACCCAGTATTTGTTATGGTTAGGGTAAGAGTATGTCAGAAGTCATGACAGGTTTATAAAGTTTATGACAGATTCTTGACAACATCATGTCATAGAATGTGTCATGTCATTCTTATGACGGTACCTTCAAATAAAGTGTTACCCACAACTTTCCTTGTGTGCCATGTTCATTTATTTCATTTCACCATGCCCTGTTTTGATAGTCGCACCGAAGTGGACCTTTCAACACCTGTAAGAATGACCTTGCAGCCAACAGTGTTGGGGATTGGCATTGTGGACTAGTTATGGTAATCAGCTCAGGGTAACAGCACAGGTTCTGGGAAAAGCCCTCCCATGAATTCCCATTGCTGTTCAGAGAGGTGAAGCGCACACCTGAACTGACCAAAAGGTTCAAAAGAGCTTTACCTAAGTCAGCAAAAGGGATGAGCTCCTGATCACCTGCTTAAGAGCCTTAACTACCTGAGACTGCCTGAGACTGAGAGTCTAAATCCTCCAGTTTGCTCTCCTTCCCGGGCTTAGAGCACTTAGTGTGCGGCAGGCTGACATGACATGGAGGCTTTTGGCTTCGGAGAAAAAGCCTCTCTGCTACAGTGCCACCACAGGTGATCGAGCGCAAGCCTGCTGACACTCTTACGAGCTTAGAAGGGGAATCCTCTCTCCCTCACAGGCTGCCATGTGCTTTGCTTGCGCACAGACATGAACATGAAGTAGGGCTTGTTTTTGTTGTTTTTTTTTTCTTCCTGAGAAAAGAGCTTACCCCAAGGGCTTGTTGAGTAATGAAATGTCTCAATTTCGCTGGCTTGGCAAGACACAAGTAAAAAAGTATTCACATTTTGCTATAGCTAGGTTTTCAGTTGGTGGTCATTTCAGTAAGTGGTATGTTTTAAAAGAGATGTTCTGAGCTCACACAAAGAAGTGGGTGGGTGGGGGGGGAATGAAAGCATTTGGTTTGTGGTTCAAAATACTTTGGTTGTTGAGCCAGAGTGAAACATCACTCGAAAGACCGTTCTCACAGTCACACAATATTGACTGCTGAGCGGAATGTGGAACCAATAAATGTTATTTATTATCAAATTATTTGGACTGACACTGAGTAAGAATGGCCTCTTCCAAAAACTCCTCTTAATCACTATAATTCTTTTTTTTTTTAAGGTGAGATATGGGTGAACACACAACTGAACTATTTCAAACTTGAAATCTTGCTTGATAGCAAGCTGTGCATGACAATGGAATATCTTGACAGTGAGCTCTGTCGGAACCCTGACTGCGGTTGGCTAAACTTTATTTCCCCTGCACTTCTCAGCTGATGATTTGTTATGCTCATGGCCACTTCCTTAACACCATCCTTGTCCTCCTCCTGTTGGTTTCACAACCCTGAGGATGGGGTCAGTGACTTGCGTCGTCCCCTAACTTAGACCTATCCTACTAATCTCACAAGTGGACGTGGCAGTTAAACAGCTTTGTCTCAATCTTCTTTTGTTTTATTTTTATTTGCTCAGTGGATCTGACCAATTACAGACGGGGGCTCTGCTTGACTGAGCGTGCAAAGTGACAAACAAGGTTTCCCAGATCACATCCTGGTCCCTCTTTAGTCAGGTAATCACCCGTAGAGGGTCTGATCCCCTTTAACTGGCCCGTCAGTCACTGGTACCCTGATCCTCTCCTGTAAGCCGTATTTGTCAAAGGAAACACTTGATCTGAAAGAGGCATCAGCCTTGGGTGAAGTCTCGGGAGCCAGAAGAGAGCCTCAACTTCGGATTTAAGGAGGACAAACATATTAGGTAGAGATTTGCGGTCACTTTTTCGGAGCTAATCCTATGAGGTGGCTGCCCTTCCCGTTATCCCACAGGCACCGCAGTGGACGCCTATAGAGCAACTGAGAATGTACTTAGGCCAACTGAGAGGAACTTTAGTGGCAGGTGGCGGTGCCAAAACGGCTGTGCTGGCACAGTGGGGGTATCTGGGAGGGCAAGCCTAGCAACTTTCAGTTGAGGTTTTATGATTACTGGCGGTCCACCGAAAGTAAATCACATGACTGTACGTTGGCAACCGTGGCAAAAGACAAATTGTAGTCGTTAAGTGATATGACTGCTCGAGATGACATGCCAGCACAGGTGCACCACGCTGGCGTATGACCCAATTTGGCAACACTTGACTCTCACCCATAGTGTTGCCAGGGCACAGAGGACTCCAACACCATTACTGGCAACAGTCAGTGTAAAGGGAGAAGGTACAGATGGTCATGTGTGTCTTCACCACCATGCTTATATCATTAAGCGGTTTACCACAATGTAGGTCCAAGGATTATCTGTACCGACGATCACGCTTATATCCTGGTGTCATAGAAGTTCTAATTTTACCTTACACGGTCGCAAACCCTTTAAGTGAAACAGTAGAGCTCCGGTCATGTAAGGTAGCATGTCAGCAGTTCCTTTGTTTGACCAGTAGAGGGGTTTCATACTCCAACTCCTGAAAGCTAATGTCTGGCATAGTTCACTCCCACTCTCACTACAGATCTATGTCACAAACTCCCTACACTGTCTCTCCTGTTTTGTTTTTTTATCCCTACAGACTTTTCCCTCCGCCAAAAGCTCATTTGTTATTTCATTAAATAAACTGCACCAAGACTGTTGTCAAGAGTACTGTCTTTATAACAAAAGCATAACCACCAGAGCCTCGATCTGAAATAAATTGTTTTTCCACATGCTTGCAAGAGGGGTGCCTTTTACAGTACCGGCAAAGTATTTGGCGCTCTTGCAGCACTGCATTCTTTACCCATCACTGGCACCCATGGAAAGAAAGAAAGAAAAAAAAGACTGAGAGAAAGATGAGGGGGCGAATGGGGGACTGCGAGGAAACGTAGTGTAGCGTGACATAGCTTTGGACTAGATGTCCGTTTAAGGTCAAACTGGATTGCAGAGACCAGGTGAATGTGGCTAGATATTTAGTGATGGGTCTCTCTGTGTGTGTGGGTACAGGAGACACAGTTAGTGTCCAGAGAAATGGGCTGAATGATCTGAATGACCGCAGATCTTGAGGTGCCTTTGTCACTCAGCCAGCCACTGTGCTTTTGTGCTGGTCTCCTGGGGTGTCATTGTAGGAGGCGCTGTCGTGACGGAGAGAGGCTGCCTGATGTAACAACTCCTGATTGGCTGTGTGGAGAGCTGAGGAGGAACTAGAGAACCAGTAGCAGAGGCTCCAGGAAATAGAAAGAGGGAGACGGGACACAAAAATGAGATTAGTGTATAAACATGGCTACTCTTATTTCACAGATGCGTGCACAGGCACAAACAGTCACGCACAGCCAATGGCTGGATTTAATAACCGCAATCGACATGACGCAACAGTGAACTCACAGGCCGACTATGCCTCCGCAGTCATCAAAGTACACCACAAAAGCTTTTGTAACGATATCCTGTTTTTCCCCCCAAACATGTGCATAGTTCAGTGAGGTATGATGTTGGACAACAATCTACTTTTTTCACATAGAAGAGCTGTGTGCTGATTGGTCCCAGGGCCAATTATAGGAACACGGCTCAAATGCCTTTTTATTCTTCAAGTTAAACTTGTTTGTTGGTCAATGTCCCACGGCCATTACTGCACATTGTACATCAATCTTTTGGGCATGCATTTAATCTTATGGATAAAAAGTTAATCCGCCCGACCATTTCCTTAGCAACCCCTAATCCATGCAGCTCTCACAGTATAATTATTAATTTTTTTTTATTGACGCTTTCATCCAGCGCCACTCAGTGTAGCTGGACCCCAGCTTTATGCGATGGGG
This sequence comes from Sardinella longiceps, assembly GCA_027497455.2. Classification (NCBI taxonomy): domain Eukaryota; kingdom Metazoa; phylum Chordata; class Actinopteri; order Clupeiformes; family Clupeidae; genus Sardinella; species Sardinella longiceps. Next base: position 15,421,359 of record JAODXP020000021.1, on the reverse strand, counting down.
CTTATGTCTTAATGGAGCCAACCAGATGTAGCCTTTGATCAAGGGACACAGCCGTCGTTAAGTGTCCCTCCACTGCAGGGCTGAATTCCCTGGCCCGAAAGAGCCCATTCCCGCAAAGACCAGCGCCTGATCTTACGCCAAGAATGTACCCACATTACACCCTCGGTCTTCTTCAGTAGTCATAGTCAGTGTCATTATGTTTTTTTTTTCCTTTAGTCTTGATGCTATTCTTAGTCCTTAGAGGACATTTTGAGTAGGTATAATTGTAACTGCTAAAGGACGGAAGGGTGGGAGGCTAGGTGAGAGAGTGAAATGTGAGAAAGCCACTTACCCACAAACAACACCCTTCCTCCTCCTCATCAGAGCCAAGGCCACCGCATGTCACAGCTTAGCCAGCCCTGCAGTCATGCAAACGCCAAGCAGAGGCCTCGGCGAGATCTGGCTACATGTGGATCAAATCAGAATTATCCGCTAATTGACTATTTACTAGGCACCAGAAAGGCCCGTAATGGACTTGATATTAAATCCTTCTCAAGTATTTAAAGCGTGTTTCTGAGTGCTCCTGCAAAGACACTGAGCCTCGCTCTTGCTCTTACTTCTTTATTTATTTATTTTTTACAAGGAGGGGCGAATCAAAGCCCCATGGGTCAAAGAGTGCCCAGCCAAGGCAGCTCTCAGACGGAATTTAGGGACGACAGTGGGAAGCAGCTCAAGGAGGGCAAGTTGCGGAGCAGGAGAGAGGCACGGGGAGATCTGCTCCAATGAGTTCCAGATGCCCCACGGCCCCGGCCCCTCTCCAAGAGATACTCCGGGCTATAGTGTGCTACAAGGGGCTTAGACCTGGCTTCCCTTTAATAGAGATAGACTGCTTTTTATGTGGAAAGTTGAATCGCGTAAATTTCAAGTTGTCCGCTCTGTCTTTTGCTTTATATGCTACTAAAGCTTCAGTTGAAGAAAGGTCAGTCAAGTTTTGATCAAATGAAACCAAGCCCCTTTTTTTTCTTCTTTTTGAGGCTTAAAAAGCATCGGAAATGGATCTGAGATACAGAAGATGCCCTTTTTAAAAAGACAGATTAAAGACCCACGTGACATTTCCTTTGACCCTCTCTCAACCTCCCACAGAAATGCAACCTTTGGTTGTCCTAGCCATATATGTCCGGAATGCAATAATTAACTGGGGCACACCTACATTCACATTCATAGTATCTTAGGACAGTGTGATGCCTATATATTGCTGTCTTATGTGTATTTATGTCTGCCTTCAGCATATTGTTGTTTGAGTTTTTTGGTTTTTTTTTATCTCAATCTAGCTAGTTGCTTAATCTGTTAACTGATGTGTGGTATTTTTATTCTGCTCCCCATTTAGATGTGGCTGATCCCAGCAGCTGTGAGGTTCTGCTCCAGGATGCTAAGTTAAGGGGCCTTTTCCGGAGATCCTGCAGTGTCATTGAATGAGCAACAGTAAGCAGTGGTGTATGTCTGTGTTAGAATTCAGACCTGTGGAATTCTCATTTGCGTGCACCTGTGGCTGTGTGTGTGTGTGTGTATTTGTGTGTGCTAATTGTGTGTAAATATGTTTATTTTTTAGCACATGTGAACCCTCACATGCAAAAACAATTGGGTAGAGATTTGTTTTATTGTCACTTCAGGTCTAACTTTGCCTAATTGAACAAACAGAACCACCTAATGTCCATCTGTGTGCAATTGTAGTAAATCAATTAAGACAAAAATTCCAAAGAGCAGGAGTCTGTTTTATGACTGGCATTGTCGTCATTGCTGTTTATGATGTCATGGTTCATAAAAGTTTCCTTTGCATGAAAAGGCTAAAAGGTTACTACAGTTCACAAAAAAAAATGCATTGTGTAGCATTAGTATGAAATGAAAGCAAATACGTTTTTGTTAGAAAGCTGTGGAGGGTTGCATTGCTTTGAATATAACAATTTGATGAAAGTATTTGTGCTCCTATCAAGCTGAGGGCCTCTCTCTCTCCACCATAATCTGTCAAGGGGATTGGGGTTTGTGCACAGAGAGCCATCTGCTTCAACTCCACAGCAGCTCATCTGCCGGCCCGAGCTCCCCAAAGTTCCTGTTGATTTGTTAGAGCGGTAGGTACTTCCTCCAGTACAGAGACCCCAGTGCCTCAGATGGCTTAACGGAGGAGCAGGAGCGCCAACAAGATCCAGTACAGACTGGCGGCCGTAACTCACTGCCCTAATGACTGTGGTCTGTAGGATGGTGAGAAGAGCAAAAACCCTGGCCCCCACGACACAGTCGCACCCTCCACTTTTTAAAACTCACACTTGCCGAGGCTGAACTAAACTCTCAGGCGAGTTGGCCATTTGAGATGCAGCTCCACATAAATCACCCACATCAGACATGTCTGGGCCTCCCACCTCTTCAAGATCTCTAGCCTCCCCATCAGCTATACTATCACTCCTCCCCAGATCTCTCCACCTCCACCAGTTGTTCGTTCCCATGCTAGCCAGTGCTAATGTTGCATCTCAGACCACTGTTTCAGAACTGATTCAGCCCCTGAATGTCAAACATACTACTATCAACGTAGTCTGTATTTCATAATGGCTAGTCCTTTCTCCGCCAAAATATCAGATTTACTCTTAATCTAAAATCCCACTTAGGATTTAAATTATTTTAACTGGCAATTTGATCTCCAAAGTGTTAAAACTTGCACAGGTAAGTTTGTATTGTGACAAACGACAAAGGTGTTGCCTAACAGCCAAGTAACACCTGCAGGGAGGTTAAGTAGAGTCATGAATCCACATAAACACATCCTGAGTGTGCCAGAGAGCAAGAGAAAAGAAGAAGAAAAAAAAAATCTGGCCTGAGCAGATTTCCAAATGATAGATCAGCGATGTATCTGAAGTGCAGCCAACACCAATGTCTGAGACTGAGCAGCCTCACAAGGGTACTAATGAACCCTAATGACTTCCCCCTGTTGCCTACAGACTAGGTCCAGCATACCCCCTTCAAAGACAAAACCCCATCCAGAACTGAGAACTGGGAGACAAAAAATACAATTTATTCAACAAATGTGTGCAAAAAAACACTGAAATAGTCAAAGAAAGTAATCCCATACACACTGGGTCAAAAGACTGCCATGTATTTTATATTCTTTCTTCTCCCCCAGAAATCCTTAATGTTTTCAAGGCTAGTGCAGGCTTTACTTCATTTTGTCTGCTACACTTGCTTTGTGGCTTTTCTGCTGGCTGGATTTTATCCAACGCAGTCGTTTGGATCAGGGATTTCAGCTGAGAGCTCTCTGTTCTGCTCGCCTCGGCTCTTCTCGTGGCTTAAGAGCAGCCCCTATGCCCCCATCTGGTTGCAAGGGGTTCCTCTGATGTCCCTCGCTCCGAAGCCCACAAGCTCTGGACTGCGTCAGCCCAGAGCCCGGGATGCAGATCAGATGGGTCCACTAGAGCACCGTCCAACTCCAGAATGGAGGTGGTGGTAGTGATGGGACAGGGTGCACCTAAAGCCCACTGTGGACTTCCCAGGAGCAGCAGACTGTTGTTAGTTAGTGCCGACCTTTGCCAGAAATGACCCGGTTAAGTCTATCCTCAGCTTCTCTGAGCTGTTCTTGTTTACAGCCTTAATGGTTAATGCACAAATCACTGCAGTTTGCTTTCAGTCTTTCTGCATGAGTATCCTTAAGGTAAATGCACATGTCACTTTAATAGATGGATTCTTTTCTTTATCCAAAAAAAAAAAAAAAATCTAAGCTTTAAGCACAGATTTTGCATAAATACACTGATGGTGAGGCATAGTCGACATAGGCCCAGAGAAAGATTAATTGACACAAAACAGTCTCTGCAACCCTATACTTTAAGGGTTGCTTATATAATCTAAAAACTATTATCTAATAATATTATGTTACCTTTATTTATGAGCTGCTGATAAATCTGATTATCTGCTTGTAAATAATAATGGTATTCCTTCTTGGTTTAGTGCAACATTAGGTACTGCATAAGGAAAACTTCAAATCAAGTATCAAATTTTAATTCTGAGCCAGGACCTGTATCAAATCCTTGTCCCACAGACACTGATATTACCTAGAATGGCACTTATGTTTGCACCTGCATAAACCAACCAGCTTATTTAGTCCACTCAAACTTTCAACATTTCACTTACATAAAATATAAATTCACATGTATATCATATAGGCCATACAAATTGATACGTTTCTGGCTGTAGACATTTTCAATCCCAGCATGACACTAGCATAATTTGTACATTTTGTGCTTGCTTTTTTTCTGAGCTGGCAAAAAAATACAATGAGCCATCCACTGCTTTACTATGTCTTGATGCTCTACTTCAAAATGCACAATTTCTTCATCCTCTGTAAAATAGGGTCATTACTGTCATCCACCATCTGAAATAAATGTTAAATCACGCAGACACTGCATGGGTTGGATGACTCTCCCTCGCTAACTATGGCTTCTATGTGCAATTTCGCACCAACACTATGGCTGTCTAGAACTGTAATCTCAATTGCAAATTCTTATAGGGGCAACATCAAGGTACTACACAGAGGTACATCGGCACATCTGACAGATAAGGCGGACAAGTGATGGAATTTTTCCCCCGTGTGTGTACACACAGGTGCCTCTCTTTAGCTTTCTGCCCAATGCGCTCCAACCCCAGACAGCCCCATCTGATACTGATAGGCTGAGTCACGTGTGGACGGGCTCTGGCCCGCGAAGCCAGAAAATTCCCTGTGGGTCCGGAGTGGCGAATCAGGTTTCCGGTGGTGGTACAGAGAAGCATGGCCCAACCGATCTCGAGAGCTAGCTCCGGGAGGAGAGGAGGAAGAGGATGAAGATGAGTAAGAAGGACCAGGAGGAAGAGCACGTTGTGTGCCAAAGACCAGGTCGGGAGGCGCGGGTTGTGGCCGCTGCATTGATGGCGAATGGTGCGACACCACTGGGGCTGAGCTGGTGAAGTGGGCTGCGAAGGGCTGGTAGGGCACAGTGTCCACAGTCTGTACACCATAACGTGGGTACGGCTGCACCGATGCCCACATGTTGCAGTTTAGTGAGGGTGGAGGCAAGTCCTCCCCACCCACGGCTCCAGGTCCTGGGCCTGCTTCTCCCTCCACTCCCCCATACATGCAGGCTTCCCTCGAGCTCAACGCCTCCCCACAGTAAGGGTGTGAGAGAAGGGGTGGCTCGTAGGAGGACGATGGCCGGAAGTAGTGCTCCTCCGACACGCCCTGAGGTGTGGTCTCCAGATAAGGCCGCTTGCATCCCAGCTCCAGATGTCTGCTGCTGTTATCTGTAAGAAATGGAGATCCTGTCACTTAAGGAGAAGTGAGCAAACCTAATGTGTTTTGGATGCCAAATTTTCCATCTATTGAATTTTCTGTTTTATAGACAGATACCACATTGATAATATAAAGCAATCTGACTATCAAGACTGCTCAACATGTCTCTCTCCTCCCTTGCTCAGAAGGGGAAGGAAAATGAATAAAGATATGATACTCAACCAAAACCAACCAAACCTTTTTTTATTTTATTTTTTTCAGATATGCACAGCAACCCCAGCACTCATGAAAACATTTCTCTGAAAAGCTGTGTAAAAATGTGAATGCCCCAAATCAAATTGACTACACATGAAACAAAATCTGCCCTACTGGCTCCATAGTACAAAGTGATTCAAGAGAAACTTGAAACTTGTAGTTGATTGACAAGACGACAGCAAAACACGTAAGTACATATCTGTACAGTCCACAATTGCAGACATCTCTATGGTTGTAGCATTTTGTCAGCCTTTTCAGTTAGCCTGACACCAGCTTCCCACAAACTAGCAAACATCATTTATTTAGCTCTGTTACTTGGTAGCCACTAGGTCCTAGCACCAATTTATCCAAGTCACCACACAGACTAGTTAGTGGGATTCTCCTATTGTGCACTTAGTATGAGAGCAACTTATAACAATGTCCAGGCCTAGGAGTCCTCAGGCATTTAGGCGTAAAACATCCATTTTAATGTTGCAATATCTGTATTTAGAATATTACAGCAGAGTTTATGTTTTGGGATTTTTTTTACATGGTATGTAAAGACAAAGTAGCCTATTAAAAAAGAGATTATGTAGACTTTACAAAGATGTATAATGAAGACATTTATAGGCAGATGTCTTGTCACGTGGATGGCATCTTCAGGACAAAATAGTTTGGAAGGAAAAACTGAACTAATAGCACTTTCATTTAAAGAGGACAAAGCTGTAGAAGAAGAATCTATTTTGTACAAGAAAATGACCACTAACATAAAACTCCTTTTGTCAGACAATCTGCATAATACATAACCAAACTCCCTATTCATCAGAAGCTACTGCAAAAGCTTTTGATGTGATTCCGGCCACTGGTTTATGATGTCTTCAAATTAAAAATGCTCATTACTCTGGAAAATAAAAACAATATTGAGATGCTCCTTTGAAATTTCATCGGGGGTAATTATTTTATTTTTGTGGTTACAAGTAATCTCAGTGTTCCTCCAGCCTGACAGTCCGTTCAGATGTGTTTTTTATAGCCTCAAGTGAAGTCTGTATATTACAGTTGGAACAACTAGCTTTGATTGCCCACTCCATCTTCACTTGATATATTCTGCTTTATTCATGTTGAAGAAAAATTGCAGTCGTGTAACACTAGGAACAGTTACTTTTTTAACATCTAAACAGGATTTTGTTAGTCCAGAGGAGATTTACAACCACTTAAAGCTAGGGTATGAGATGCTTTTCTGAAACCAATTTGCTTAATTACTTGAAATATAAAGTAAACAAGTATAGTGCATTCAGGCAACGGAGGTCAAAAGGAAAAGGGATAGTAACCTTTTTTTAAAAATGACCCCATTAGCTACATATTTTTAATGCAGTTGAATCTATCATTTACATGTGAACAGAGGTTTCACTCACTCAAAGAGGCTACTTTTGAAAACTTGGCCAAAGTGGAGATCTCTAAAAAAACTCCGGCTGCAGACACTACAACCGTTACTGACTGTTTGTGTTATGTAAATGAAATTATTTTCTAATATGGATAAATGGCAGGTGTAAACGTAGCGTGAAGCGTCCTTTACCTTTTTGTTGTTGTTGTTGTTTTCAAAGCTTTGATATCTCTACTTTAATGAAGATCTGAATATAATAACCCTGAATACCTCTTAAGGTGTGCTTGCTGGTTGTCTCTAGGTTCTTTCTCTCTCTTACCTCTGTGCTTGAAGCAGTGGTAGAGCAGACTGGACTCTCGGTTGGTGGGGAAGTGGTTCCCCAGAGGCTCTTGGCCATCTGCGCCAGACAGAGGGACCCCACTCTCATACTGGTAGTGAGACAGAACCTGTGGGTGGCCGCCTAGCATCCCTGCGCCCAGCTTCCCTGTCAGGTGACCGTGCGAGGAGATGAGTCTCTGGCGCACCATGCTCTTGGAAATCACTGGGTAGTCTTTCCTGGCGAAGAGGGAAAGGAGGATGATTGGTAGAAGGAAACAATTGAGGCCAAACATGAGTAGTTTGTTTATTTGAGCCTGGCCTGGATTCTGCTTGGTGTGAGGAACATGGTGTTGGCCACTTACGGCCTTTGGTATTTTTTGCCCTCAACGGTGCCTTCCAGGCAGCGCTGCCTTCAAGGCACTACTCCCCTCAGTTTAGGGGTAGGATGATGGTTTAGGGGGTTAGGGTTAGGAATAGGGTACAGGTAGTGCCTTTTAGGCTGTGCTGCCTGGAAGGTGCCGTTGGGGACAATAAACACCACTGAGCCTTACCCTTGCAGCCTGGACACACGCAGATCCCCCTCGTCGCTGCCTCGGAAACCCTTGGCGAATGGGTTGTTTTCGATCTTCAGCTGGGTAATCTGTCAAGAGAATCAGCCATGTGATGTCTGAACCGCTAAGGGGATTCAGTCCAGTAAATTGCACATATCACGCCCATATTTGGCTTTCCTTAATTGAAAGCATGCAGCACATTCAGCATGTGTCGTAAGTAAGGCTTTGCATTTCGTGCAGTACTGGCACGCCATCTCCTGCGGTTTAAGATCAGTGTGCCAGAACGCTCATTAAGACAGGAAGTTTGATATTTTATTTGCCATGTATGAATCATCCTGTCCATCTGCAACATTACCAATGGGGGACCCATAGCGTAAAAATTGACCAGAATACCTTGTGGTTCTGGTAGGATGTCACAGAGATGAAGGATGTCTCGTGGAAGACGTGAGTGCAGTACGCTGTGTTCTTGGAGCCGAAAGCGTTGTTTTCATCCGCCTTGACAATATGCAACCTGGGCTGGTACTTGTGCATGGAGTTCAAAATGATCTGCAGGGAAACAGAAGCAGACGCATTGAGCTGGAGCCCAAAAAAAACCTTCCACACCTTACTCTGAAAGAGAGCCTGTGCTAGCATGTTTGCGTTCTCTCTTTTTTTTTTAAAAAAAAAAAAATCCATCTAGGTGACTCCTGGATTCTGCTGCCAGATGGTGTCACTGCCTGAATTTGAATAACCCCATAGTGTAAAAAAGCAAGTGGTCAGTTTTTCCACAAATCACTGCGCAGGTATTTTACTCTAACAAGTTACAACTCTAAATCCTGAAATTCCTAGCCAAATGTAGTAAATCTGTGTGATGTGATGTATTGCATGAATTTATGATTTTCCTAAATGTCGCAATCCATATTGTTTTTTCAGTGTTGCACACTAGAGAATAGCCTCTCTATCTGGGTCTGGTCAGCCTTAGGTTTGCATGTGGATGAGTATTAAAACTATTGCAGTATTCTAATCAATTTAAAGACACTGATTGAAATAACATGAAGTATCTACAATAATTTACACCTATTATATATGGAGAAGTTTATGTTTGGTGCACTACTAGGTCTTCAGGTTCTGTGCTCTGAGCAGCCTTGTGTTCGCAGCTCACTGGAGCGTTAGTCCAGGGTCATCCCCAGCACAGTTCTGTCAGGAGCAATGAGCATCAGCCCCTCCCCCCTAGGTCCCCTCAATCCGGCCAATGGAGCCGGCTCCTCAGCTAGAGAGTGCAGCAACTCTCCCCTAAGAGGAGTCAGGAGTGACAGGGCGCAGAGGGCATATGCAGGTTAACACAGAGGGCAAGCTGACCCAGAGTACTGTGTCAGACCCAGACAGAAGCCAGGGCAGGGAGGTGGTAGAAGGTTGGAATTGGGACGTGTGTGTGTATATGGGGGGGTGGGTTGAGTGGAGACACACATGTGACCTTTTGTCTGCTTGACTGTCTGGCGTCTTTTGAGATAATATTTATGGGGCAGGTGACGGCAAAGCAGACAGACTAATTGTATTGATCAGGAAGCTCCTAGACGTGTCAGTAGCAAGGAAGCAACACAGACGCTGCCTTTGATCTGACTTTTGTTTTGTGCTCTGGTACTGTTGATTTATTTTATTTTTTTTTTCAATTTCACTCTGATCCAACATCAACACCACTGGCTCAATTAAGCAGCAAGGCAGGCACCACCCCAGCTTGTACTAATTCACCCTTATCTCTCTACCCATCCTGAGTGAGCGTCAGACTGGCCCCACTCACTCAGCCTCCCACTAAGCTCGTAAAGGAGATGTCGAGGGGTGTGGAATATCAGTGCTGTCATCAGGCCAACAGTAGCAAAGGAGTCTGAGATCAGAGATAATATTTTTACTGCTGACGATGACCAGAGGACTAGTCTAGATGCCTGGAATTAAAAGGGGCTTGACGTCACCTAAGACACCAGCTAGTTTAGGGCATTTTGGATCCAATTTCACAAACAGACTTGTGTACTGAAAAAGGTTGACCGGAGTTGAAATGAAGTTTCATGTGATCCATGTGATGTCAAAAAAAGTGCAAAATAATGTTTTTTTTTTCTTTTTCTTTAAAATCAACTCGGACAGAACCTTTGATTTGACAAATTAAATACTAAAACTGCAGCTTCAGTATCCCAACACAAAAAGTAAGGCACTTACTAGCTTTACTTTACTTTGATTGGCTGCTGTACAGCTGCCTCTGTTCAGCGTACTGCATGTTCGTGCTTGTGCTTCTTTGCCTGGTGCTAGTGGGCCCACTGTGTGGCTGGTGTTGGGTGTAAAGGCTTGCCGTGGTGGCCTCGGTGCCGTGGTGTGGGGTGCCGGGCAGAGGCCCTGGCTCCCCTGCTGGGGTGGGCGTCAGCCTGGCTTAGCCGGCCCCGCTCCGGCCTCATTACTCGCCCTTATCACGTTCCAGGCGCTCGACTAATCCTGACAGCCAGACCCCGCGCTGATCCGACAGGTTATGAACCTAATGAGCTCCTCCTGACAGGATGACTTCAGACAAGCAATCCCAGGGTCCCTCTGGGCGGCACTGCCACGGTCACACTCTTCACCGAGCGCTAACCGAGTGCTCCCTCTCTTTCTCCCTCTGTTTCGTCTCTCCCTTTTCTTACCCAATTGCTGTTTCACTTGTTATAAGAGTCTTTAAAATGCTTGTAATTTCTTGGAAAGGATTATCTCAGCTTTTATTCCAAGTACTGTATGTCTGTGGTTCATCACACAATGATGCCACGCAGATCGGACCAATCCTAGAAAACTAGTAATAAAAATTTGTTGATTTGCTTGTCTATTGTTTTAAAAATCCCAACAGCTTCATCCTCATTTGTCCTCAATTTGGATTTCACTTTGTTAGCCTACATTATTGCATGGCATTCAATGTATGCTGTTGACTGCCTCTTGAAATTTTGCTAAGGTTGAGTGCAGCCATTGTTCCTAACCACGCAAGACACCATGACATATGGATGTGGCCATTCCATAAATCTGCTGATTCCTATTCCCAACACCATGCAGGGTAAAATTCAGGGGGTCAGGCTAGAAAATAGAGGGACATGCCAACAAACCACTTAGAGATCATTAAGCGTTTAATCTTCCAATAAAAGCCTTTTTTTTAACAAAAACAAAACCTCTTTGCCTGTTGTTTAAAAGTATTCTTTAACAAAGCCAAATTGGCTGTGGGACAGCACCTTTTGCTCTCCACAACGACTTGACCAAAATCTGAAAATGGCAATTGATTGAATATTATTACACAAAAATTTACACATCAGGGGACTTATGCACATTATTTTGTATTTTTGGATATGTAGCTTTCTGTTTTTGAACAAAACAATTGAAAATAATCAAATGAACTCATTTTACCCTGAGCACCCCGGTGCTTTCTCAGGCAAGTAATAATTGACTCCACTGGCAAACATGCCTGCTGCTTGAAATCAAGCATGGGAACGAGAACATGTCCATTCCCATGCTTGCATGCACAGCACAGTAATACACCTCAGCATGCATCTCAAGCCCCTCATCTGTGCACAACCACTGGAGCACATAAGTGGGTTGCGTCGTCACTCACGTGGCCAAAAGGGTCCAGGTGGTTGTTGGTGAGCTTCATCTTCTGGAAGGAAACCAGCTGCCGCATCCAGTGAGCGCCGGTGGCAGGGGAGTCAGGGTGCACGTACAGACGTCCAGGCATGGCTGGCTCAGCTTTTCCTGCCACCATCCTGGGAAAAAACACACAAAATGTGTGTGAGAGAGAAGGTGAGAGTCTTGATGACTTAAGCACTTAAAGCAATATACCGGAGTAAATTTAAGCATAGCCGTGCTGCACGAGCCTTCTAACAGCAATATATTTCGCATGAAATGAAAGATTTTCGAACAGCACAAACCTAACGAGAACGCAAAACACTTTACATTGAGTCAATGTAACCTCAGATCTTACTTTCGGTTTCCAACAGTTAGGTCCCATTGATTCAGTGTAAAGTGCCTGTTCGCTTCTGCGTTCGCGTTCGGTCTGTGCTGTACCGAATTATTTTGTTCCACTCGCTAACTAGCGCATTTAGCAAGCTCTTTCAACAGGGCTATGTTTGAATTCACTCCGGTACTCTCCTTTAAGCAATGCCAATGATGCCTAAAGATGTCAGATCCAGGGCCAAGGAAGCAATGTAGCCTTTCTCACGACCACTGCCACCAAGCACACAGGTCCAAACCGTGCTACTTGCACATGGTCACGAAACAACCATCAATTTCACTGCCTGGATGAGTGGTTTTACACCCATCATATGGATATTAATGGTATATACAGATTGTGTACTTTTTTTTTTTGCCACTCGCCCTATAAGAATAGCTCCTTCTGTGGCTGGGGGTGGCTGCTTTGAACGTAACATCACCGCTAATTATGTGCCTCCAAGGTGTTACTGAGAAACTCCAGGCCCCTTGCTGGCAATTGCAAAAATTCCAGGCCATCCCACAGATCTTTGGGGGGAGAAAAAATGGCCATAAAAAGCTGGTCCATTTTCAGAACTTTTTTGTTTAACCGAGAATTTTGTTGGCATTACTCTTTTATTTTGTTTGTAGTCTGGCCTGTAAAAAAAGTCTGCCTTTTCAATGTTTTTCTTTTATTATTTATTTTTAAACGAGTGCCCGCACAGCGCCGGCGCACAGTGCCCGTCTCTGGTGGTGTCGCTTGCGGTGAACGGTCACAGAGAGGACAACGCCGATCACCCAGCTGTTCTAAGCCCATTGGTTTTGACAGGCCGCTTGCCAGTATCCCGAAGTAATTAACTGCGTGCTAATGACAATCCACAGCCACAGCTAGCATAGCAAGAGGTTGTTTTGTGGCTGTCGTGGGAGGAGAGAAGTTGGGCTAATAAACATAAAGAGAAAAGCTTCATTGATTAGACAAGCCTGAGCTCCAAGACAGTTTTCCCAACTCTGGTACTCTAAATATGATATATTTGTCTTTCCCCCGTGCTTTAAAGTGATTTATTCCACTTTTCACTATGAGTTATCTGTACTAAACTCTTTAAGTTTGTTTTATTGTACGTTGTCTGAATGATAGATTTGACAGCAACCAGTCCCCAATGTTGAATCACAAAGAGCGAATTAGCAGAGAATTATGCCATTGCTCCTTCAATTGGCAGTGGATAAGGTGTGGGGAAATGGCTGTGCGTGAGAACGTATAAACTTGCATCACAGTGCACAGAATAAAAACACTACTCAAAACCATAATGAAGTCATAGCGTGTCTGTGTGTGTGAGAGAGAGAGAGAGAGAGCCAAAGAGAATTGTGAGCCCATATGCCTACAGGGATAAGTCAGCATCATCACTGATGGAGCCTGCATAATATCAGCCATACCCCCAGTGTACAGCCCACTCTTGCAAAATCTAGCTGTGAGCGATACACGTCCTTCTCATCTGCACTGAGGAGACTCTGTCATCTAGATAAACAGCGATCATTTTTGTGTGTCATTATTATCATGTTGCAGTGGGGCAACACTGGTTGGTGGTCACTGAAGGTGGTCATCTTCACAACCTCTCCCACAAGCATATGTATTAGACAGGGTAAGATTCTTCCAGTCAGCGATGCATTTGTAAGTTATGCTACGCTAAACTCTACCTTTCTTAGTCCACATGAGAGAAACTACAATATTATGGAGAAGTTGGGCTCAGTAACACAAATGTAATTTGCAGCCATGGAGATCTTTGTGGCTTGCGACCTGGAACCCCAATACTGTCTGGGCCAATCACACTGACAGCGTTTACATGGACATTAATATTTCAATATTATTCGGATTATGACCATATTCTGAATATGATAGTGCCATGTAAACACAATATTCTGATTACCTTAACCCGAATAAGGTCATATTCCGAATAAGTGTAATCAGAATAAGGTAGGTGGAGTATACGATCATATTCTGATTATTGAGGTGCGTTCTGCTCATGTAAACACCTTAATTGCATTATTCACCTTTTAGAATGTTTGCAGATGAGACGAATTGCAGATGGAACTTAAACAATAGTTGAAAAAGAGTCTTCAGAACTTTGGTGATCCGTCTCTACTCTGTTAAATCAGAATATGCCATGCTGCAAACAGGGAATATGATTCCCCGGGGAATATAATTGCAATATGGTCAAATTCAGAATATGAACAATAGTCAGAATATTGATGTCCATGTAAACACAGTCACTGTGAAGGCTAAAACAGTGGGGCTAAACAATGATACAACAATGATTATTCAGCAGAGGAATTATATGCTACTAAAAAAACAAAGACAATAGCCATCCTATTGCGCGCAGAGGGATTCAAAAGACAACTGTTCACCTGCCCCTAGAATTGACCCCTGCCAGTGGTGTGTTCCCATAACCACTGTCTTGATGTAGAAACCACTGGCAGTTATTATTATATATCCTGTACCAGGGCTGGACTGAGACCAAAAAATGGCCCGGGCGTTTTTGGCCATGGCGGCCAACCATGATTTTAGTCAATAATAATAATGCTGTGGCTAGCTGAAATAACACTGTAAGTTGGACATATTGCATAAATGTGAGAGATTTAATTCAACTAGCCCAATATCCTTTATGAAAATTATGAGAAAATAACAGCCCCGGCACAAAAATGACTGTCGGCCCACCGGGCTTTGCCCTGTATGCCCTATGGCCAGAGAGGATTCAAGCGGAGCGAGAGGTGTCAACGCTTGTTCAGTTCATGGTTCTATTTTTGCAAGGGGGGGGGGGGATCCCCCTTTATGCAGACTTAAAGAATCTTTTCTTCTTGTGATGTAATGATTTATGCAGACTTAAAGAATCTTTCTTATTGTGATGTAATGCATTTATGCAGACAGGAAGTATTCCAGTTTGCTCCACTGACCTCAAAAAAAGAAGTTCTTTTTTTGAGGTCAGTGGTTTGCTCCCATTGAAATGTATTATGATGCCTTATCTTGCTCACTATTCCATGATCTTTGCTATGGCCAGTCCATGCCTGTCCTGTACTCACCACTTATTGTCACAGAACTTGTAGCGGTGGTCATCAGCTGGAACAATGTCAGCAAGAAGGATGTACTTTGTTTTTGGGTTCATGCCAGTGACCTTCACCTTGTAGCTGGGGAACATCCTCCTAAGGCACATACAGTAAAGTAGCGTTAATACTGTAAGACCATGCATGCGTCAACAACCTTGGAGCTGTCTGATGATACAAAGCATTTCACATTCTGACAGTGTATGACCGTGTTTTTATTGTGTTCCTACAGTATGTAGGGTCAGCATGTTTTTGCACGTTCACTGCATATATTTCTTTTTAACAAACCAATAGAAAACAATCAAAAACTGAAAAACAAAAACTTCAACTAATATGTGCATGCATCCGTTTCTCAATAAGTGATGAAGGTCTAAGTTCTGGCTCGAGGTGTCCAGTCAACAGCTTGGACAATAACATTAAGACTGGATAAAACCCTCTTTAAAGGTCTTACTGGAGGTTTTAGCAGTACTCAAGTGTACAGACGTCGCAAGAAGTGTTTGTCGCAAGCAGATGAGCTCACGATTAGCGGCGAGATAGCGGCTCAACCTGTCCTTAGTCCCAGATAAGCCGCCTGAAGATGCACTACAAGTCACGTCATTGAATATCCAGAGCAAGAGTCCACGAAGGACATGAGTTATGCCGTGGGACTAGCCGCAGAGCATTTTGCTGTACTCCCTCTCTAAGCATCACCTGAGATGTATGATCCTGCACTGTAAGACTGAAACAGAAATTCTACTTCAACCCAGCGATAAGTATGCTGTATAAATGAAAAGCAGGTTTCCCAAAATATCTCTCAAGCAGCTCCATGTACGTATATATACCCAATGGAGAACTGCTTCATGCCTGGTACTAATTTGCTTGTAGTCAGACACATATTTTTAGGGATATACTCTATTTTGAGAGAGAGAGAAAGAGCGGCTCTGTAAAATGTGGGAATGCTGGATTTTACTCTTCTACAAGAAAGCCCAGGATGACAGGCAGAATATGCTAATATAGCAGACACACTCATAAAATACATCAATGGGGCTACCCTCTGCAACCTCTTCCCGAAAAACAGCTCTCCTCTTCTAGATTTTTCCACCCCATCTGCGTCAAAGCAAGTTGCAAAGGGAACCTGTGCCCTAATAAACTGTAAGTGCTTTTTAATGGCAGCAAGAATGCATAACGGCCAACTCATCATAGACCCTTGGGGCATTCCATTACAGCATACGGCTTTATCTGGGGGTGCTTTAGCCAATGGCTGTAGACAAAGAATACACAAGGTTGATGATCAACCATGACTGTATCTGAAAGCGCGCACTCACAAAGGAATTTTGTTTGGAAACAGGCATGCAAAGGGCACCCGAGGTAAGTTACACCTAATGCTGTGAGAGGGTAATCTCTACGTCTGTCCAATGTCTGAAATCCAATAACGGTGCGACAACACTCTCACAGACACAGGATAATCTGCAGAGAGCGCAGAAAGAAGGACCTTGTCCGTAAGCCTGATGCTAGCATACTGTTAGCGTGACAACAGCTACCTCCTCAGATCTTACGTGACGAGTCGGGATACAGTATCCACAGCTGCATTTTCCATTTGTTGCATTCGGAAAAGCCAGATTGTTAAAATAAAGTATGTATGGTAAATCCCTGGATTTGGACCCAAGTCAAATGTAGGTAGCTGGAGAAAAAGGCCAAAGAAACCCATCTAGTCTCATGCTTTTACATCGTAGATATTTATTTATTTATTTATTCGAAAAGATAATTTCAGAATGATCTGTGTAACTTGTTCAAGTATGTCTCATTCTGAATTTATGCTAACAATCAATCTTCCCTTTTAAAATGGAACAATGTATGCCTATGTGATAAATACCGGAGCTGTTTAACTGTAACATTTTTTAAGTCCATTTAAATAAATGCCAAGATGGTGAGTCCAAATGCAAAACACTTGGCCTTTTGTATCACTGCTGGATACGTACAACATGTCACAAATGCTTTTCAGAATTTTAATTCAAAGTCTTAGCAACGGTCCAAACAGACTTTGAAAAAGGTTTTTTTATCCTCCCTCCCATTGATTCCCACAATAAATTGGTTTCAAGACCCAGGTTTCACCCTTGTCTATTATATTGACTATGTTGCAGACTTTGTTATGTGACTGTAAAACTGCAAAATATATTGTGACTATTTTGTGTATTCTGTATTCTTGTGACTGTGCGCTTCTCATACATGTGTTTAGGCTAAGGAATAAGACAGGGGTGTTGCTGGACCTATAGAGCTACTGAGAACACAATGATCTAGTGGCACACATACAGTATTGTCTGATATGTACTATGAGTGTCAGTTGCATGTGTCCAATAAGGATCAAACAGCTCCCCTGGAATCTGGTAGTGTAGGCCTATATGTGCTATTGTGACCAGAAGCATGTTCTGCTGTATGAAAACTAAGATCCCCCTAGGGACAATGTAGACCATCCATCTATCTAACCTACCTCTGGGCTTATATTTAAACAAATAAAACAAAATCAAAATGATAACTACGCAGCAGAAGAGGCATGAAACCATTCTCCTGCACCAGGATGGAATGCCTATTCTTCATATAGAGGCCACTAGTGCACTTAGCGCTAGATCACATGGCATGTCTAATAGGGTCTCTTAGCGGCTCAGCCATCCTGACGCTTCCACACACAGGT
Organism: Sardinella longiceps; assembly: GCA_027497455.2. Taxonomy (NCBI): domain Eukaryota; kingdom Metazoa; phylum Chordata; class Actinopteri; order Clupeiformes; family Clupeidae; genus Sardinella; species Sardinella longiceps. The sequence goes on along the minus strand of JAODXP020000021.1, from coordinate 15,403,897 downwards.
CGCTCGCTCGCTCGCTCAGGAAGGAGTAGCCTCAGCAGGAGCAGCCTCAAGCGCTTGTCTTCCCTTAACGGCCAAGGCACTTCTGCTTGGTTTGCTAAAGACAGCTACTGTTACCTTCTCTGGGCACACTAGTAGATATACAGAGTTTGTGTAGATACGGTTGTATTGCTTTTCTTTGTTTTTGTCCCGTTTTTTTTACTATGTCCATTTTTGTTGTTATATATAGAAATCCACAAGGCTGTGTGTGTCTGAGAGAGAGACAGTGATTCTTTCACTTCAGCAAAAGTGAGGAGAGACTGGAGAATTAAAAAATGGGAATGTTGTATCATGGTTGGTGTACAGACACTCACACACACACACACACACATTAACACACACGCAGCACCAGCTGTTTCTCTTAGTTCTCTCTTCCCCCCCACCCCCCTCCTCGGCCCTGTGATTCATCCTGTCCGTGCGGAGCAGAGCCCCCCAGCCCAGCGGCAGGCAGATCAAACGGCCCAGTGTTGGATGATGGAGCTCCAGGAGCATGGGAGACGCCGCCAACGCCAGGCGCCATGCTGCACTCGTCACGAAACGCCACCGCCGAGGCGAGGCCTCACCGCCCGGCCACAAAGAAGGAGCGGCAGAAGAACGAGACGAGCACGAAGCGGCAGGATTAGAGGACGAGAGAGGAGGCAGCAGCCAAGGAGGGAGAGAGTCCTAAACAGTCTCCCTTATATACCGTAAACAAGCCAGTCAACCTTGATCATAACACACATATACACATATACACACGCACACACACACATACACAATACACTTCGCTTTGCTCCCATCACTCCACACCCTCCTCTCCCTGCACCCTCCCGTTGGTTTCCCACGTGCCACCCTAGAGGTACGGCGTGCACTCTCTCTGAACCTCTGACTGACACATTTCTGTTCTACACGGCGTGACCCATTTTTCCCCTCAACAGCCAGCCTGTGCAGAAAAACACAAGAGCCTTGCATCGCAACAACTCGCCTCGCCCACGGACATGTCCCATCAACATGCTTTTCCATATTATATTTTATTTTCTTTCTTTCTTTTTTTTTATCTACACTTGATTTTTACAAACCAGACATTGATTTTTACAAGCAAGCTTGTATATATAAAAATGTTTACAAGGAAATATTATCAATTACCAATTGTTATTATTTTAACTCGTAAAAAAAAATAATAATAATAACACAACCCAATTTTATTACTTTGTTACTGTTGATCATGATCAAGTTTTCTGCTCTGGCAAATTCATAAGCTCCATAAACAGCTTCACTTCTGTTTGCCGCTGGGACGAGAATAACAAGCGCCCGCCAATAAGGCCAACATTATATACACACACAGCGCAAGACACTGTGCAGCCAGTCGGCGTGGAAACCTGACTCCATGGAGCTGAGCTCTGACAAATACATCATCTTCCACTTTCACAGGAGCGGCCATGATGGCAACCTGCTGAGTTTTTGACAAATTGATGGCTGGATGGACCACATATTAATATCCATACTTATGTCATGCAAAATACCTCGGAAAGAGATCTCTCTCTCTCTTTCTCTCTCTCTCTCTCTCTCTTTTTGGCGTTCCACCTTTCAGATTGACATGAGCAACTTAAACGCTGATGACTTCAGCGGGCTGAAACATGGCTAACGCATGCAGAGGAAGTGTCCGGTTCTTGCTGCTCATATGCAGCTCAGCTAAGCTAAGCGCATGTCTCTCCCCTTGCCCCTTGTGCAGCTGTGCACCAGAGCGCTGCCTTGGCGCTTCAAAGGCATGAGAGTTGCCTCGACGCACTCTATCAGTCCGACAGGGAGAAGAGCCCATCTCTCACAGCGCGGCGGCGTTACAAGAAAAATGGCACTGACCTTTTTACATTGTGCACGGAAAGAGAGAGAGAGAGAAAGAGAGAGAGAGAGAGAGAGAGAGAGAGAGAGAGATAGCTTTGGGAACGGCAAGCCCAGGCTGGCAAAATGGACTGACTCATCTTCTGTTTAATGTCCAAGGTCCCAGGTCTAATCCACAGGCCGCATTAAATCTAACACACGGGGCAGCCGTTTGTGTTTCCAATTAAATATTCAGCGCTGCAGGAATTCAAACCCCCAGTCTGTTCTCAAGAGGACAGACTACCTCAGGCGTATTACCAGCTATGTAGCAATAAGTCTCAAGCAAATATTATAATTGCTGTCAGTGCTACTGCCGATGGGCCTGCTGAAAGAGACTGCTGGTTGTGATGGATATATTCGACACAAATGGCCATGGCTGTGGAGTTTTCTGTGCTTCCGCTGGCGATGGTGTGAGTTTCACATGAGGCGCTGTTGGAAAGCACACGCTCTGAGACACAATGCACACACACACTCTGGCCTAGCTCAACTCACCTCCCAGCTTTGGTTATGATCATCTCCGTCCCTGCTTCGTGGAACCGCTTCCACAGTTCTCGTTCATGCAGGACCACCTTGATATTCTCTATGCTCTAGAACCACAGGAGATAGAATACACAGAGAAGAGAGAGAGAAAAGAGAAAAATAAAAGTTATGACTTTTTGAAAGAGAAGGATAGTGGACTTCACATATCTATTTTCGATTCTTTCCCCCTCGCTAAGAGAGAAATAGATGACAGCCACAGATGAATTACATTTGGTATTGCATCTGATCATCCAGACTGAAACGAGTGCCAACAATCCTGCATTCCAATAGGGAACTCAAAGTTTGCTTGCTTCTCTGAGCAACAGAATATATTTCAGAAGCAGCTAGTGTAAAAAGCCGGTGTTTAATATACATTATAAATGTGTTGAAGGAGACTTATAACATGTTAATAACATATTATTATATGTCTTCCTTATATTTACAGCTGGACAATCATGTAGTTAAAAAAAGCTCTGTGACACAAAAACGTAATGCTGGTAAGGTAAGAATGCTTTATGATACTTTTAAAATACTTTAAGACAGAAGGCTACATACAATATATGTATCACAAAATGATAAACTACTTGTATAACATGTTTGTAAAGGCAAAAAAGGAATTCTATAGCATTATATGACATATAAATGACATAATTACTCACGTATATGAGCACAATGATACCCAAACCCTTTACTTTAAATCTCAAGCATAAAAGACATAAATATGATGTCCACTTGAAAATTGCCTCTATGAAAAATCTCAGGGCAAAAGAGTCATAAACTCAGAAAGCTTCCCTGAATAGCCTAAATAAATACTTACATAAAAACAACTACACTGGTCCAGGGCGACTTTTCTATACTGTTTTATTGAAATCTTCTAGAACCCTTGAAGCGGTGAATTCTGTGTTTATTACCTGATCAGGCTCACTGTTGCTGGGGATGCTGGGAGTTGTAGGCAACCCCATGTGTGAGGAGTCAGTGGTGAGCTCCGGAAGCCCACTTGGCTGGGCTGCATTCACAGCCTCATCCGTCACAGCTGCGGCTTTCTCCTGGAGCATCTCTGCAAATATTACAGCAGTCAGCATGTGCTGCTGTCAACACTAAAGCAATTAGATCACATAGATGTATGCATATCAGTTCTCACATATCCAACAATGTTAAAAGCACTTTGTTCTCTATGCAAATGAATAAAAACTAAATCAAAATAAAACTTAAAAAATAGCACACCTGGATTATTGTATTGGTTACGTGATACAATAGTCTGTCAACAGATACATGTGTTCTAAATCAAGGTGCAAGAGAACAAATAATCTTTATTATGAAGCTATATCTATGAATACAAATGAGCGTTTCAGGCTATCTCTTATTATTATAAATTTGTTGAATTAAAGGAACATTGTCATTCATAAGAAATATTCTAAATAAAGAAATAAAGGTAAACCAGGAGGGCAGTCCCCTACTAATACCACTGAGAATTTAACACTGTACTACACACGTACTGTATACTCTGAAATATTATGTTGACAAAAATTAATAATTATAAATCATATCACCACTGGTCAATAGGAAAGTTGTTCATTGGCGTATATCTACAGTATGAGTCCTTTCTTACTATTGTAGGGGGAAAACTGGAGAGATACTGGAGAATTTTGGACCTGTTTGTATCAAGATGTTGTGAAACATTGTTGTGGATTATTACAACAAGTACAACAAATTTCATATTAAAAAATGGATAAAATAAATAATATGAAAATTGTTGTTTGTTATTTCTCATCACTAATTTTTCTATACAATACTGAAAGGTTTGAAGTATTAATGCATTAATTCTCTCACTCATGCAATTTGAATTCAAAGCCGCATGAGCATTGAAATACTTTCAAGAAATCACAGCACAAAATCAAAAACAAGTGCTATTCTAAGCTGTGTATTTGCTGTTATTAAACATTACATGAAGTGATCATTTATTAAAATAAAGTGTCATTAACCTTTTCTGTGTGTCTTTTGTACTGCATTTTATAAACTGTTTACAAATATCAGAGGCTTTCCCTAACAATAACATTAAAAGGATATAACTAAACAGGAAAGCCCTTGGCCTATGAAGGTTCCATGATAAATGTGTGCATTTGTATATTTTCTTGATTAAAAGATGTCCCATGTGGTGCACATATGTTGGAAGCACATTACGGCTGATATGACAGTGAGGACTATTGAATTGAGATTTATATTTAAATTCCTCCAAGCATTGGGGAACTGAAGCAACCAGCCTCTGCATATAAAATACATAAATATATAAATAATGAGTTGCCGACAGGCAAATTTAATGTGACCTACATTATTGTTCACAACCCTGCATGGTACAAAATTCCGCCATGTTTTTTATTTTGCTACAGCCATAAGTGTGGATAAATCTTCACTACTGCTGTGTTGCCTTTTCTTTTTCCCAAAATACAGTCTGTTTTTAAAAAGTCTTACTATTCTAAGCTTTGCCCGCCTTTATAATTGTTACCCTTTCTCATATTTCTCAGACAGATAAGAAATATTACATGAAGTAAACATTTTTTGAAGTTAAGCTCATAGATCGTAAACATAACCTGACCTTGAAATTCAAGGGATTCCCATCCATTTGTTTGAACAAATTGTTTCATTAAATATTTAGACTACTAACATTACTGCACCCCAGTTTTATGTAACAAGGCTAAACAGTGGAGTCTCCATTAAGCGGGGTCAGCACCGAAGCCCCACTCTCACGGTTCTCCTTCCCACTCTCTCCATTTTGCCTTCTTCATTCTGCTCTCTCTCTCTCTCTCCCTCTCTCTCTCTCTCTCTCTCTCTCTCATCTCTCTCTACTCATCCCATGAAGAAGGTACTGAAGGCCAAGACCAGTGAGACCTCGATGTGCATGTTGTGCTGTCGTCCAAGACACCCACAAAACAACACTTTGGACTCCCACACTGATTGGACGTGGACCGGACCGCACCGCATTTTCCAGCTTGTGCCCAGTTATGTCTTAATCTCACGCCGCGTAAACAACGTGAGTGCACACTCTTGAGATAAAAGGCGGCGCGCGGCATTCCGTGTAAACTCACGCAGACATTTGCAAAAGCCTAATAAAGATAAGAGCTGACAGCTACAGTGAGGCTGTTGCAGATCAGCCATAGGCTTCTCCAGGCTCCAAAATGTGCCTTTCACTTGCTCTGTTTAACTAAGCACAGTGAGCCAGGACTGTGTTTACATCTCTGTCACTTTGGACATATAATCCGCTAAACTATGCATGGCAGACACTGGTCTGTGCACAGTGCTCTTGGAGTGGGGGAGTGGGGGGCTACAAGTCTGTGTGTTCAGTGTCCTCAGATGCCAAAAGATGGCCATGCTTCCAGACAGTGAGGTCTCAAAGATGATTAAATAATGATTTGGGTAAAGATAACAGTGGGTATGAGCCCTCTGGTTCAACACTGAAGGCACACAGTCTATAGTGTGTTTACTTTTACATGTACATGTAGGAAACGGGACTATACAGCTCTGTAGTAATTGACAGGGACAATGGGTCCATTTCAGTCCTTTTTTTTCACTTCTCCCATTTGGGGTTTTTCTGGCAGAAACGAGAAGGTATGATGCATGTTATTGAGACAGCTATCATAAATTTCACCCTGATCGGCCATTTTGTGCGGCGGCGCTCGCTTATGCATGTGGTGCTCTTTTGCAGAGACGCAGACCCCGGATGTCGAAGCAGACTGAATGTCAGACTTCACTTCTGAAGTGAGTAGAGGAAACTTTGCTATTAAGGTCCTCACTGCGGCCATTACTATGTGCCTTTAGAACCGTATTGCGGCCGTCCTCTCAGCTAGTCTACAGTAAATCCCCAAAGTCTGAGCTGACTTTAAAGAAGAAGGAATTTCTGGATGGTTTTTATAAACACTTAAGATACAAACACCAGACTTGCCATGTTTCATTTCCTTTTCAAAATATCAACAAATAAATCCCTGAATAGTGCTTTTCCTCTTTCATCCATCTGCATTATGCTGTGGCTGTACCCCATCTCAATATTACAGGGAAGTTCTAGTCTTGTATTAAGCCCTGATAATTGATTTCACTTTAAAAATATACCTAGCTTCCCTTGCTATTTAGTCTCTATTGACATGCTTTTGAATGAGTGAGATGGGCCTGCATAACTAATAAGGCCTATTTGGGAATAGCTCAGTTACACAGTCATTTATATATGTCTAAATGTATTGTGTTTTTTTATCATTATTATTATTCGAAAATGACATGTCTACTCATAGTCTTTGATAATGCAACATTGCTACATTTTCCTATTGCTACCTCAGGATAGGCTATGAAGTTCAAAAGCTCATGGCCAAAATTGCATAACATGGGTAGAGCAATTTTCAAATTATATAGCATACGATTTTACTGCCTTTTTAACAGCCAAAATTGTTGCCTATATTTATGTCTTAAACTAAGGTTAAACAAACATAAATAGTCACGTCAAAACAAATAAATAACATTACCAAATTTGCATTTCCATTGCGCCATGCAATAGCCTACGCATTTAACAGCCAGTAATGTTTAAGTATAGAAATGAAATGACAGATTTACTCAACATAATTGTAATGGCAAGGAAAAAATACACTGAAGTTCTGACCATCTGTATTAGTTCATTGACCGTGACCTTTCTAAGTGGTTTGTTGAAAGTAAGTGGGAAGTAAGCTATACACAGAACCACTTATTCGATACATCACTTACAGCAACCCAAAGAATACATGGCGTCAAATGCTACGTTAAGTAGAATGTTAAAGTGAAAATAGGACTGACCTAGGTTGCAACTAATACGTTAATTAAATTGAGAGTGATAAGATAAACTTTCCCCTTAATCGCATTAACACACAGCTTGTTAGCTTACGCAAATAATACGCGTGACTTCGTTTAGACTTAGACAGCATTCCAATTCCTTTCAAAGCTAAGAATATCGTATTAAAGTTACCTCATGAAATATTATGTGCGGAAATCCTCCATATTTTTCCCAGCAACAATATTCTATCCTTACCCAGGTTAGGGCAGGAAGTTACGTTCCAGTGCGTCGTGCGTCGTTAAGGGGCTGTTGGTTTGCTCAGCATCTTCTGTTAGTAGATTTGTTTATCTGCGCACTATAACGGTACTTCGGCGATCTCCCGTTACGCATGAACTCCTTAACGCATGAACTGTCGTATTAACCCTGGCGTAGATCTGATGACGAATAAGAACAATCCTCTGCTGGGTCCTCCTCACAGTGTGAGCTGAGGAAACACACAGCGTAATGTTTTCTAAGAAACGCAAAAAAACAGAGTATCTGTTCAACCCCTTGATTTGTTCAAACACCAGTACGCATTACTTGGCTCATTTCACCCAGCTCCCTCCTTCCTTCCTTTCCTTTCCTTTCTCATCTCCTTGCTGACGTTGCTCTCGAATAAAACACCTACACACTTCGATGCACACAGACGACCCTTTAAGAGCCCCAATATCGTGAACATGAGATTCACATCTCTTATGCAGAGCTAATATTAATCGTAGCGCAATGTATGACACGCACTCAATCCCATGTGTTCCCTCGGCCAAATACCTCAAGGCAGAGGCTGTATCTCGAACCCACAGACATCTGCACGTGTCTGTCAAGAAATGAACGTTTGGTTTTTTTTGTTTGAGACTAGGCTACATTTCGAATCATCCCTGATTATCTTGTTTAAAAGAGTGTATAGCCTAATTATTGACATTTTACATTCACTCATTCAGCACATTTTCTCAAGTCATTATTGCTTTTACCTCTTATTATATGTCGTCCTCACCATCAGCATTGAGTCCTGTGGGATGATTTGACTATTCTCCCATCTCCTATTTCCGTCAGTTGCATGGTCTTCCTTGTATATACCATGTGGTTGTTTTTTGAGGGGGGTCAAGCGGAATTGTGTTTAAACTCCTCTACATTTTCCTTGAAATATGGTTGTGGTTTTGCAGTAAATGGGTCGAAGCGTGAGGCTGAAAGACCAATAAATCACCTCAAGAATTTGGAGGGCCGGTGGGGCTTTGACTTATATCTGCTGGTGACATGACCAAATGAACGGTAACAGCCTAAACGTCTTTTTAGTAACCGTTTGTCATCCAAGGCAAGGTGTTTTCAGGGCCATTATTCAATCATATTTGTGACATGTTTTCTTGTGGTACCCAAGCAGGATAGGCTACTTCAAGGTGTGTCAGATGCCCATCGATTACAACAGGCCTGAAAGCACGGCCTAGCTTTATGATATGGCCTAGGCTACGCTGTTAAACACTACATCGTTATCATTTGTAGTAGACTATTAGCCATTTTGAAGTGTGCCCGGAGACACTGAGTTGTGGAAATGGTTCGAACTATATGAGCCATCAAACTTAGGAATATTGAACACAAGTTAGTTAAAAAAAAAAAAAAAAATGCTCAAATCACAATTTAATCATGCTTTGGGAATTATGTTTGTCATTTTTTTCTGTAAATGCTAAAAGTAATGGTCAGATTTTTGTCTTGTATTCGAACTAATTAGCAAACTAGGACGAATCTCACAATTTCCATCTAGTTTGGCATTTGATGTAGGATATACTTTCAAACACTGAACGAATATTTTTGTTGCATTATTATTATTATTATTATTATTATTATTATTATTATTATTATTATCATTATTATTATTATTATCATTGTTATTATTATTATTATTATTATTATTATTATTAATGCTGTTTTGTTGTTGTAGGGAATGAGAGAGTGATCTGTATCCAGTAGCCGAAAGTATCATTGGCGCCAAAAGTGTTTTCAGCGAGGCCTTTATGTGCCATCGAAGTTACCTATCCTCCAGGTTCCTCATCTGAAATTAGATAGTGGATAGCCCTAAGGGGTGTTAAGAGCGACTCTCACCAAACAGTAAAATATGATGTCTGTACTATGATCATGCCAAAGACTGTATAAATAAATAAGTGAACGACCAAAAAAGTTTCTTCAGCTGTTTAGTTCAACAGATAAATAAAGTTGTAGGCCTATACGAAGTATTGCGAGCAATAAGCCTGACATTCCATGGGTGTCCCATGTATTTCTCGGCTCGACTTCCATGATGGAGAAGGAGTGAAATGATTGCCCCAAGTTTTTCTCACGAGTTTACGCACAGGGCCATGGATGTATAAAAATAATTAATCAACTCTCCCTATACGCGTATAGGCTATCGCCTACACATTTAAACTTAAACAGCTCAACGTGTTAATCTTGTTTATGTCGTTGAGAGAAGGCTTTGTCCACGCCGCTTTTTGCATGCTTGGGTAATCACACATGATTAATAAAAAAAAAAAGTCGGCCTTACCTCAGCTTTATTGACGTGGTGTTACTCGCTCTCTTGGCCTCTGCACTGCACTCCCTAAAAGACAGGCGCCTTTCTGGGGATTCACAAGCAGACACGTTATACCTTAGAGTGGTACTATAGAAGATGCTGCTATAAAAGGGATGAATTTTTTATAGGGGCTGAATTGAGCTGGGTTTCTGAAAGGGAATTTAAACTTCATTCACTCCCACCGTCACGTGGTACTGAAATTAGGAACAGGAGCAGGGTTCACTTACTGTGACTCTAGCAGGCATGGGTGTTGCCCAATGGAGCCGGGACACGCTGAGCTTCCATTAAACCATATCATAACACACCAACTTATTTGCTTTTGTCGCATTTAGGCACGCATTTCGTTCCTTGGATTGTTATCTTCTTCATCTAGTTAAATTAACCAAAATGCAAAAGGTCACTAGGAATAAATATGTTAAAATAATGATTATAATTATGCTTGTTTGATTCATTTAGCTTTTGCACATCATTTCTGTCTTACCTATGCGAAATTTTAACGACATCCAGTCAAATTCCAGGGTATTAAGACAGCGCAGGAAGCATACATTAAACTTGACCTTTGTACTCGAAAAAAAGGAAGAGAAATTATTATTTAATAGGGTACGTGTTCTTTGACGTTCTACATCAACATAGCCTAATTAGTATGTTTACCCTGCAACAGAAATTTCTTCGGAATAAATGCACAAACGACGAAGAAGATTATGTACACATAGATTTAAACTTTAAACCAGAACTTTGTATTTTTCATAATATGGTAAGGTGAAAAATTATAAAATGATAGCGAAATGACTAGTTTATTTTATTTATTTATTTATTTGTTATTGTTGTTTTTTATAGCAGTTGCGTCACCTACACTTAAGTGCCACACTTTGACCTCTAAATATGTATTAAAAACTAGAGAAATTATTTTAAAAAATGATAATAATAATGGACAACCATTTACATATTTTAATTAGCCTATATTGCTACTATTACCTGCCTAAATTCTCAGAAAATGTTACTGACAACCGTTGTAGAGAGTGTGGTTAAGCTAATTAAACTGTATGATTATAATGTTGGTTTGTGATCATTAACACTTGCCTCAAAGTTTATTGCTTTTCAAACTGTATACCCTTGAACCGTTTTAATCTTCTTTTTTCCCACTCAGAACAGTTTTAACTTGTTATGAGAAATTCTTTAAAATAAAAAATAAAAAAATCAATGTATTATATTATTGCAAAGTCAAGTTCAGAACATGCAGTGTTTCTATGTGTCAGTCCACTTTTAATGGCTAACTTTCTTGAGGGTGGTACAAACTGACCAGCAGTGGATAAACGGCTGGTGCTTGACCTGGGGTCATCGCTTGGGCTAAATCATTCACTGGTGATTTACACTGGAGGAGAGTGGAGTTTTTCTTTCCCTGGAAAAACATTTTGCCTGTATAATTGGGCAGTGAGCAAAGGGGGACTCTTGGCTGATAAACAACAAAGAGAGAGGGATGGGTGTCATGGTGTGTGCGTCTCTCTCTATCTCTCTCTCTCTCTCTTAGTAACTCTCTCTCTCTCTCTCTCTCTCTCTGTCTTAATTCTCTGTCTTAATTCTCTCTCTCTCTCTCTCTCTCTCTCTCTCTCTCTCTCTCTCTCTCTCTCTCTCTCTCTCTCTCTCCCTTAGTGTTTCTTTTTCTGTTTACCCTATTCTCTGCAGCAGGCTGCCTTTGCTGTTTTTAAGCCTGTATAGCAGGGTCCTGTGTGCTCTCTCTCTCTCTCTCTCTCTCTCTCTCTCTCTCTCTCTCTTTCTGTCTCTCTCTGTCTCTCTCCCTTAGTGTTTCTTTTTCTATTTACCCTATTCTCTGCAGTATAGGCTGCCTGTGCTGTTTTTAAGCCTGTATGGCAGGGAGGGTCCTGTGCTGTGTGCTCTATGCTTTGTGCTCTCAGCATGAGTTGCTGGCTTTTCTCAGCTCCAATCCCAAGTGCCTGTGCTGAGCCGAGCGTCTGCTGATCCATATCCCAGCCCAGCATCACCCCCCTCAAGTCCTCAAAGAGCCTTTTGCCCCCTGTGTCACATGTGCTCCGTCATGCATGCATGCAATGCATCCTCCTCCTACACAGAGAAAAGGTGTAGCGATGCCGATGCACACGTGAAATGGCAATTTACACTACAGCTGCAGCTGGTAACACTGAAGCACATGATTGGAGCAGCCATGTCCCACCTTCCAACACACACACACACACACACACACACACACACACACAAACATGCAAGCCCCTTGTGAGTCTGGACTGGTGCATTATGGGTAGTGACTGCCAACAGTGTGTGTGTGGTGGCACTCGGTGTGTCGCTGCGTGGGAGAGATGGAGAAGAGAGGAGACGAGAGGAGAGAATGACTCCCACAGTGGTGACACAAAAACAGCAGCCATGGCTCTGATGCAAGCAGTTTCTTCACGCAAGAGAGAGAGAGAGAGAGAGAGAGAGAGAGAGCGCTATACTTACCATATCTCACATCTCTCTCCGCCCTGTTCACTGTGCCACCCGGGAACATGAATAATCAAGTCTGAGTAACAACAGCAGTCATCAGTTCAGCCAGGCATCTGTTATTGAGCAATAGCACCACCATTATCAACAACAACAACAACTACTACAACAACAACAACAACAACAACAACAGTGCTCTTAATGATGGCTGTTTTCCTTCTCTTTTCCCATTAGTCTTTGACTGACTCACACAGCTGATGTCTAATATAATAACATTGCCTTTTAGGAATACACGCTGCAGACTTCTGGACAGGCTTGGGAATTGGTGTTTTCTCTAGAGGGATAACAACACATATTATTTGTTTGTAATTGAAAAGACATACTCAACAATTTTCCCCTTAAAAACAATGAAAAGAAATTCTTTAAAGATTATTTTAGTAATGTCCTTTACAATGATATTCATAATCATATGTGATAATGGTTGCATAAAATTCTAGCAGTAAAATGTTTGACAAAGGAATTACATTTCTTCAACTGGAATTTATGGAGGTTATGGAGACAATTACCTGACACTTGATGGCCAAGTAATTAAGTATGACATAATGGCTATTACAGCAAAAATCAAGTGATTTTATAATCTCTGTTGACATATCGGTGATGAGGTACAGGATATCTCCCACAATTAATTTATTTGTATAATAAAACACTTTTCCATAAACACTATAAATCATATAGTCCATCGTCTTACACAAGTGGCATTTTTCAAAACAAGTCTTGCTCGTGAAGACGGGACATAAAATATGAACGACCAAATAGTCAAGTACAGTACACGTTTGTTTGTCACAAATACTTCTTCGATGAGAGGAACTGGCTTCAAATTGTGCAAGCTGCAAAACCAACACACCCAGTCACTCAGTCCATCCCACAGGCTAGCTTTCTGTACATATTTAGGCGGCCCAATTATAATTGAGCAGAGAGCCTCTATCCTGCAGAATGGCTCAAAGCCCTGAGCTAAAGAGTTGACTCAGTTGAGCCATGAGTGTGTGTGGTTTGGCCCTGCCTTTATATAACAACTTTGCACAAAGCATCACATTTTACTGCCACCATTTTTCTTTTTCGTTTGTTTAGCTCACGTTTTCCTAAGTAACGCGTAGAACAACAACTACGGTCGAGGAAAGTAAGAGTAAGACATTTTCAACACACACACACACACACACACATACAGCCAAATTGCTAGACCTACTGTACTCTACCTCGGTTTGGTTGTGCTGAGCAAAGTATATGATAGATGAAATTTAAGTATGGTCAGAAAACATTTCTGTGCTATCTTATCAGAGATAGTATTGGCAGCAATTATGGCATCATTGAACATTTGTCATCATGGCAACACCATCATTATCATACAATATAAACCGATAGGCCACCCAATATATTATACAAAGATCGATTCACTTTTGAACATACAGTATCTTCCCTGTAAGTCACAATACTGGGATGGCACAAAAAGTATCCAGACAAGTTGTCTATAGGACAGTATACAGTATATATAGGCACTAGTAGTCATCCATACCTTGAGTTTCACACAGTTACACCCAAGACAGCTAAATGGGACTTTGGCTAGCAGTAAATGGTGGTAAGGATCCTTTCACAGACATCACTGAAACAAGTCCTGAGCCACTGACTTCTAATTTTTCAACATGAGTCCTTATGACTAAAGGGACTGATGCAAGTTCAGAGTTTATTTCACTTCAAGAGCCAGGAAGAGAACCTTTTTTTTGTGACAGATTTGAGTGTCTGTCTTTAACGTCACAGTCCTTTGAAAAAAAGGTGCTGGCCCATCGCAAAGTTGCGTGCAATTCCTCTCCATCCAGTGTCAATGTAGGAGTATTTTTCTCAGAGAACCGAAACCACGGGATCATAACCCTTGATTTGGCGCTGACCAAACACGCCATTGTTTGCCTGCCTTTGCAGTGGTAGTATTTATTGTCAATGTCAAGTTAATTGCTGTTTTAGACATATTTAGTGCCTTAACTCAGACTATTAGCCATCACGTGCCTTGTGGTCGAGAAGGCGGTCAGTCCGAATGGCGGCATTTTGCAAGCGTCTCTGCCATGGCACCCTGATCCCTAACCATGTGACATACGACATGGGACACAGTTGAGCCGTGCAACATCAGAAGCTCATAAATGTGGTCCGCACGTTTTGCAATGTCGTAGGCCAAGACCTCCCAGGAGACTTTTTTTCGCTCCCTCTCTCTATCCCCCCTTTTTAAAATCCTCCGACATTATATTCCTCTCATGTCCGCTTTCGGGAAGAAGGGGGGGGGGGTAGAATTGCTTATCATTTAGAAAAACCTTAAACCTTTAAGTGGAAGCAAATCTTGCCAGTCTAGTTTAAAAGGCTCCATAAACCTTTTGGCTCCTGCTCAAATGGGTAGGTTGGCTTTGAGAGGGGCCAGATCTTTTTTTTCTGTTTTTTTTTTTTCACAGTACAGTCATACAAAGACACCATTATACCTTGGCGTAAAAGCCTTCATCAAGAAAAGAAGAAGAAAAAAAAGTGGGTTGTGGAGAAGTACCCCACTCTTAAAGTTAGACAATATTTTACCTTTTGAATCTTAATATGATATCTCTGTTAAAATTGTGGACTTTCATGTCTGTAAAGTGTGATTCTGTAGTCTCTACTGATGAGTTTTCTCATTCAATTCTCTTGGTATATGATTCATTTCAGTTCTTAAGGCAATAGTTAGCATTTATGATTATATAATACTTCTGAAATCCTTATAAGTAAACTGAAATCTTAGCAATTTATTTAAATTACTGATGTGGTTTCAGGCAAAGTAATAATAATATCTAGTCTAATTAATAATCAAATATCGATATTCATCATTCATGTACTGCACCATGCACTATTAAGTTATTTGGTGCAGGCATATAAGCATTGGCAGGAAGTTATAAGGTAGAAGTTATTGCTGTATGCCAGAGGTAGGGGACTTGAGTCACATGACTTGGCTGGACCGAGACTCGTTGCTGCTAGCCCTTTGAACCCAACCGATCTGACACACCCATTCTTTTTATCACACAGACAGACATCTCATGCATGTATATCTCATTACGACACAATGCATAGAATACTTAAACTTGATATAATTGACCTGTTCCTAACTTTACCAATCAAGCCAAATGCTTTTCCTCATTAAGATGGGATTTAAATGTAAAAAGCTGTAAAATACAGTCATACTGATTAATTGATTTTCTGACGTTAGCTATGCCTATGTTTCTGATATTTTAGTTACGCCAATGCTTCAGTTATTTTTTCAAGGTTATGAAGAAGTGTGTCATATCAAAATATTTGCATACATTCTAGTTTTTGTATAAGAACATAAGTTACAAAATGTGTGAAATATTACAGGACTCAATGAATCATACCTGTATCAAAAGTTACAAATTGCTAAATCATTATACTGTAAAGGTACCTTATTGCAATCAAACATAGTAGCCTATCTTCAGGTAGTCCCATGATATTGTGCATGTACCAAGAAAGCATAATGTCCAAGAGATTCTGTCTTCACTACTGGCCTATAGCTGACCACTGATAAGTCTGTGTAACATGTAGACCTAATAATCATTTGTTTGAGAGGTCGAAGCCAAACAGTACCACATATAACCGCATGTGTAAAGCAACACATTAACACCATATAACTGCCCCCTGTTTTAACCTCATGCGGAAGAAATTTGCTGTATAGTCATTATACAAATAGGAATAACTCATATTATGGTTGTATTGTAACAATGATAGTAGATGAAGTATGTCATGCAAGGAGGTCTCTGAAGTAGGGTGAGTAGGTAGTACTAAATACTAAGAAGAATCTTAGTATATTTAGAGGCAGAGGGCAAACAAATATGTGTCAGATCTACATTTATAATATATAATAAGCGTACAGTTTGATCAAGCACTGTACATTTCACACATTGTACATTTTAATCCTTGTGTGGTGTTCAGGTCAAATTGACAGATTTCTTTATATGTAGATGAAGAAAAAATATAGGCTACAAATAAATGTTTTCAGGCCTGATACACGTTATGGCATTAGCTTAATTTCAGTGAAAAAACAAATTCATTTAGGACCGTCCCCTCATATCCCTAGACTTAGGTGCTTCAGTAAGTGTTCAGGTCAAACTGACCCAAATACATGAAACACAGAAATATACCGCCAAAAGCTGAAAAAACCCATAGCAAGAAAGTAGAAGACCCACATAACGAGCCGAGATGATCCCCATAGCACACCACTGAAGGAATCTCATCACAAGCAAGTAGAGCCTCAATGGCAACACTTTCTATGAACCCAGTATTCATGAAGCATTATAAATGCATTCATAAAGGGTTATAATGCATTCATAAAGGCTTATAACTACTGATATTGGAATTCATAACTGTATATATGTCTTTACTCATAAGGCATTATAATGCTATCATATAAGCCTTTACAACTTAAAGTGACACAAAGCATTAAGCTTCTTTGGCCTTTTGATAGTAGGGAAACATACCACTTTACTGAGTGTCTGTAATGGTGCCTTATTGATTTTAACGAAAAATTATCAGTTCATCTTACTTACATAGGGTATGCACAGAGCGCTTGTAACTCATCATGTGGCATGAGCAATCAAAAAAGACAATTATCAAACTGAAGCATTAAAATGCTTTGTGACACTTCCAAGTTTTAAAAGCTTAAAAGTTCAACATTATAATACTTTATGAGTGCATGAATGCAATCATGAGAATGTATAAACAGTTATGAGCACTCATGTCATCAGTTATACAGTAAGACATTATGAATGTGTTAAAGGCCTTTATGAATGTTCTTATAGTGGTTTATAGATGCATACTTTAAGCAAAGTGTTAGGCTACCAAACTGTCTCTCTGGGTACATCTGCCTTATATCTGGTAGAGCTATCACTGTGTGCATGTTCATTTAAATTTTCCAAGACAAATATGTTTTTTTGGCCACCCAAGTTAGAGCATATTTTTTTTCAGAGAAATCACTTTTTCCATAAAAAAATGCCTGGTTTACACAATCTAACAATATAATGAATTGGTTTCATGCTAATTTTCATGATCTCACCATTGAACTACCGGTATATATATCGTGTTTGCTTTCTAACTAACAATCAGTTATCAACAAAATATTTAATTGCTTTGAATTAAATTTTGATTATTCCCATACAGGGTACATTTCTGTAAGTCTTTTATTTCATGCAGTGCATGTAGGCCTACAAATCTGTGTATTATATGTGTGTGTATGCACAGCACGGTTTTGATCTAGTCTAAACCTCATGCAAAAATATATCTATCTCTTCTCTATCTCCATGTATTACAGTGGACCTGTGTGCTGATGTGCCTGTGTGTGTGTGTGTGTGTGTGTGTGTGTGTGTGTGTGTGTGTGTGTGTGTGTGTGTGTGTGTGTGTCTTTGCCTGTGTGCTACATGTGTGTCTGTGTGCTGGATGTGTGTATGTACTGATACATATCTTGTGTATGTGCCTCTCTCTCTCTCTCTCTCTGTGTGTTTTTCTGTGTGTGTGTGTGTGTGTGTGTGTGTGTGTGTGTGTGTGCGTGCATATGTATTAGACCCCTTTCGTGTCAGACACAACTTGAGGCGCGAGGATATGCGATTGCCTTGCGTGTTTTTAGAAGAACCTGCGAGTTTAGTCTTCCACTCACCCTGGCTGTACAACGCTTCGTCCATCATGACAGAGACTGTTAGTCTTTGGTAATCTCCAGCGTTCATCTCACCAACCTGGGGATCAGCTGTGTCAGACCAGGCTGTGGCGGAGGAGGCTGAGGAGTTTGGCAGGGTGAGGAAGGGTCAAACGATTTCTCAAGGGTCAGACACAGCAGTCTATCTTCTTCCCTGTCCCCTCACTGGGCTGCTAGATTTTTTAAGAGCCTCATTTTACTTTGAAGTACGTACCTCAGTCAGATTGAGTTCTGTACATAAAGATACACTGAGGATGTGCCTTTTCATTGCCATTCTCTCAAGAGGGCTTGAAAGAAGAAAAAGAAGAAGATGAAAAAAAACCAACTGGTCCACATCACGTGACACTGAGTCATTTTGCCTTCTCAAGATGTGTTGTTGAAGCTTCTCCAAATGACTTGTCACGAAAACCTAATTTTTATCATGACTTTGTTTGATTTAGCTAGATTTATTTGACAGTATTTTCGTATGCGGTGCAGTGAACAGCTCTTGTTGAAAAGTATGAAAACTTGGGGGACCCATGGGTGTGGGTTTTTTGTGTTTTTTTTCTCCCTTTGTTGGCTGTTGGGCTGTCTGAAGAGTGGCATTCACACTCCAAACATCACCTTTGATCTGCGGTGATGAATTGCGCGGGCCAGCGTAGAATTGTCAGGCAGAGGGTGTGGAAAATGCGCCCCAACTTGCCTCTTCTCAAAACTACGAGTCTGTCAGAAATGGCCAAGAGTTCTACAACTCAGACTAACTGGCACAACCACCAAATTCTCATAACAAAACAGAAAATAGTATAATAAGGGCATAGAACTATTTCACGTCAACAGCCTGTCATTATATCCAACCACAAGCCTTGAGATTGACTTGCATGTCTGCTCACACAAGTTATGTTTGTAAACATTCAGAGGACATTTTCTTAAGTGTCTCATGATCAGTTTAATAAGTAAAATATTAGTTTAAGACCACTTTAGAGTCATTCTTAAATTAGAGACTACAATGTGTGTGGTACATGTTTTATTAAATGAGGTATTTTGAAATCTTTGAAGATGGGTAATAGTGTAATTGAAGATTTTGTGAATTTGTATGATTTTCATCAATGTAAATGCTTTAAAAATGCACAATATGCTGCGATAATAACATTTTAAAATTATTTTATCTTTTTAAGAAAAGAGAATCACTGTGACATCTAGTGGCCATTCTTTGCACTGCAAAAACATTTACTTTGTCCTCAGAGAACACAACTTCTAAAAGGGCACTCACTGTGTGACCTTAGTAAGTATTATAATGACTTGAGATACTTGTGAACAACATGACTATTATGTGCCTGTACAAAGGGAGACTGGATTCCTTCTATGCCCTGTTTTGGCAGCGCTCCCAAGGTGGTTTACACAGGTCTAAAGCACAATGACAGGTTGCCAGCGAACCCTGCAAATGTCAAAAGTGAATCATCCATCTCCGCCTTTCCTCACTACAAGACAAGGAACTGATTTGACTGAATCTTTGACTGCATTCATCTGTGTGTTGTTGTGTCCTTATGATGACTACATCTGTTCCCATGTCCAGGAGGTGGCGATGACTCTCTGTGCAGACATTCCTGGAGGTATTAGAACGAGAGATTCTGGAACTCAGGACACTGACAATTAAAGCACCATAATCCAACCTGATATATGCAGACTGTAAAATACCTTCACGGGGGAAAAAGAGCTGAATTACTTTTCCGGGAACTAACGTCTGCAGGTGAGCAGTGGCCCAGTACTCCTCAGACATACAGGCTGTCCTACCTTCCCACGTGTATAGTTGGAAAGAAAAATATTGTTGGTTACTTTGGATGTTCCTGCATTGTATTATACACTGTGGGACATCTCTCTTGCTTACTGAAGAGGACATGTTTAGTGTGGTTGTCTGTGAGAAGAGCGGTCGCCATTGGACACTGCTGATCTCTGTGTTGTGTTACCGTCACTCTCGGCAGACACAGATGCCTCACCTGCGCATGTTAGTCTCGTCTTACTATCAGTGTTTGCATCTCCAGCAGTGACACAGGAGACAGATGTTCCAAAATACATTTTGTTCATCTCAAGCATGTCGCTTAAAACAAATCCTTAGAGAAGGCCATTACACTGCATTTAGAGAGAATATAACTATTTGACTTACAGATACACAGATAAACACAATTTAAATGGTATCATTGAAAATTTAAATTTATATCATCCTGTTATTACCAGTGTAACAATATGTGAATATCACTGGAATCCATTTCTAGCAATTCCCACTTCTGGAGCACTGTTGTTATGTTCCCAAAGAGGGCAGTGCAGCTGCTCTTTTCCACCGGCCACATGTGTTCAGAGGGGCACAGAGTGAGTCTGTGTGGATGTGATGTACACACTGGGGGCTCGGCAGGGGTACAACCAGTCACGGCCACAGAAACACATCCCATTACTGTAGGGTGTACCCTACTGGCTCATGGGGGGTAAGACAGTGTTACATGTTTTTATGGTATACATGAACTGTTTTCATGTAACTTGCTCAATGTATTTTTTTTTTTTAATTTGTTTGTATGGTTGATTGTTTCCAACATGGAATAGACTATTATTTAAAAGCCTGTTTTGTTATTAGATGCATTTTTCATTTTTTGTAGACCTGATTTATGAGTTATATTTTAGTCTATGGTAAATGCATGGTAAAGTGGTAAAAGAGTTATGATAAAAAATATATGATTTTTTTTCCCAAAGTGTATTTTCAAGTGTGTCTGTATGGTTCTTTATTGTGGTTTTTGTTTTGTATATTCAATCATAACAGTTTGTGTAATTGCAATAATACAGTTTGTGAACAATACATCAGTGCTTTAACAATAAAATAAGATAAGAATCTGTTTATTCACGACTGACAAATGTATAAAACTGTTCCTGTTCGTCTGCCCACACACCAGAAAATGCATGCAAGGAATCGTGCGGAACATTGTGTTTGACACTGGTTGATGTTTTAGCAACAATAGAAAAATAACTGCACATTCTGATCATCGACGAAAAACGTAAACAGACTTGGCCTTTCTATCCACTACCATCACCAATAATTAAGCGTCATTGCAGCCTATTGATTTGTCAATGACTGATTCCTTTAGACAAACGGTGCAAGGTCGAGCAGCTCGCTCTGTTAATTGGAGATAACAGAGTGTAACAATGGCCCCTTAATAAAATGGAAGCTTGTGATTATGGCGAAAGAATGAAAAGAAAAGAAAAGAAACAAGAGGGAATCTCTAATTAGGAGCTGCAGCTCTCGGGATGTGCCTCAGCCTTTGTGAGCGGGTGTGGGGAGGCTGTGTGGCCGGTAGGCAGGCGACAGGCGCCGGTTGCCGGACAAAGGACTGTCTGCTGCCAAAGTGGTTAGGCGTCCAAGCTCCCATCCTTCCCAACTTCCCTGCCGAGGCGCTTAACCCTTTCACCATGATACGGGGCTGTTCCTTGCGAAGGTCGCTCTTTCTATTCCTCTCCTTCCATTTTTGACACACACACACACACACACACACACACACACACACACACACACACACACACACACACACACACACACAGGCAACAAACGTGCATTGGATTTTGCATACAAACGTTATCACTATTTACATGGGATTGTCGACATCACCTGGCTGTTGATCGAAGCACCCCCACAATGGTTGGCCTAAAACAACTGCGAGCGACAAACAAAATCTTGTATTACACAGTCCCTATTATAATAACGACCGGAACCAAGTGTAATTGGCCTACATTTCCATTCCTTAACCCCTCAATAAACTCCGTTTATAATGAAAACTAAAGATGCCTACACTCATATCATATTCAGGACTACACAGCACAATAGGACGAAACAATGTTCGATAGTAACCTGATGATCTAACTACATCTCCGTGGCTGAAAATCTGAAGTCCCAGAGGTCAACGGAAAAGCAGAGGAAGTGGGTCATTGAAAAGGCTGTGTGTTATGAGGAGAGGGGGCAGTTTCCGTATGCAAAAAGCCTAAAAATACACTTACATTACTATTCTCCTACTATAAATACCACACCAAACTGCACAATGGTAAAAGAGTTTAGACAGGAAAAGACGAAAATAAATCTGATTCTCGTCATAACATTACTGTATGTTTTCAGTTTTGAATTCCTCAGGACAGACAACCAATTGCAACAATTTTATAAAATTGGTTTCCATTTCATATTAAACGTAGGCCTAATAGTGGCTTACTCTTAATTTAAAATTAATAACTCGTATCCACGAGGATTGTTCAATAGGCTCAAGGCCACCCAGTGCCACAGAATAAAATATCCTCTTTTTAAAGAATAGTCTGAATTAATTAGTCTGAAATAAAAATGGCTTGAAGATAACCGTGAATTAATTTCACAAGTAGGCCTAGGTTATGCTATTTGGTGATTTGACATTGCAATGCTGCAATTCAACACCTTCAGAATGTGAACATTGTTGAATGAAAATAGCTTACATCAGGATACCAGGGACAACAGAGGGCGCTATAACCCTAAAGAGATTAAACATTCCTCATAGAAATTCAGAGGAGCTGAAAGCGTCCGAGTATGCACATGAATTTGGACTGGCCAATCCGTGAAATATTTTCTACCCAGGGCGATAATAGTTTAAGAGAGCAAGAGGGGAGTTTAGAGAGCATATTGTTGAGATCACATTAAAATTCAAACTAGATTTGAAATTCCATGGAAATTACATAGTGCATGCAGAAGAATAGTCTGTTGCATGCTCAATTTAGGCCTTGGGTTTCTGACCTGTGCATAATCAGTGTCTGCAATAGTTTTGAACTTCAAAGAATTCAGGGACATGTAGCTAATGGTCTAACCAGAAATACATAAGGTGGCAGTTTAGGTTAGCTCACAGTTTGGTAACAAGTACAATAAAATAACAAATAGGCTACTTTCAACACATTGTTTTTTTTTATTGAAATTGTGAGAGAATAAAAAAATTCCCGGACAATCAGCGAAGGGGGATACTTGTGTATATACCCAGTTCTTGAAGAGGAATGTAACAGTCTCTTCTGTGTTGGAGCGGATGAACCTGAGGTTTTCTACCTTAACAACAATCCGGTATCAAAGATGGGGATCTCATTCCCCAGTGATAAGTGTGTTTCAGTTTTTTTTTATTATTATTATTATTATTTCAACAATTGCTACTATGCAATGATGGCACACGTTTTCCTTTACGTGTCACAGGCAGATTAAACAGCAAGGAGTCACAGATAGAAACATTGTTTCTGTTTCAAACCAACAAGCGCTAAATAGCTTTCATTTACAATATACGTTCAATGTAAAATGAAAAAAAAAAGTAAGGAGTTAAATTCTAAATATTATATACACGCCAATGTACAGCTTTGAATAAATTAATACCAATTTGCATATTCGTGGATCCTTATAGCTTATGTACATAATTATTTTAATTACATAAATAGTTAAGATACAATTGTCCGTCAGCTAGTCTATTAAAAACGGGTCACACTAATTTTCTTGACTTGCAGAGTGTCATTCCCATCCCTTTTGAAATAGATTTCATTATTTGGACATAGCTTGTTTTGTTTTGAGTCCATGATCCTCCTCAATGCTGAACCGCTACTCCACTGCCAAAAACAATAATTTGAGGTCCAGTAGACATTGCCGACATGCTCTTACACAAACGAAAGCATAGGCCTATCTCTCTCCACAAGTACTTGTGACTTGTACACTGTCCATCTCCTCATAAATTGTTCGACCTCCTTCGAATGATGCCGAGGTCTTATCAACATGCTCTACATGAAATATATTATTAGTTGTAGATTGTCTTCGCAGCATTCCCTAAACCTGGTCAAGTTTCCTCCACTAGAACATCAAGTTTTCTCCTATTCTGGACTGATATCTTTTGGTTGTACATAGTGAGTGTAGAGTGATTCTTTTTTTTTATGGGCACAGGATATTTAGTCAATCCGTCCTTTGCAGGGACATGTTCGCCTACAAATATCAATTTCTTATGTCCACAATAATGTCAAATGATGCAGTGGTATATTGCAGAGAGCTCGCTAGGTCACTTGGGAGAATCCCGAGACGGCGACGTCTCCCTCTCCCTCTCCCTCTGACTCTCCAGTCCGCTGACCAATCTCTGTATATTCTGAAGTTCATTGATAGATTCCTTCATGGATGATTTGGGCGACCCGTTCCTCTGGCTAGATCCAGCTTTGTGGTTATGCTCAGGTACCGGACTCGCCTCCCTGCTGCCGGATTTAGAAGATTCGGATGATGGGTTCAGGCCACTTGGCAATCCGGTGGTGAGCAGGTTTGTGCTCTGTGGAATGGTCACGGGGAGCTGATAGGGGCTGAATCGCAGGCGAGGCCGCGAGGCGCTGGTGAGGAAGGGATTCCTCGAGAGTGAGGAGGCCGTGCTGCTAGCAGGGAGGGCAGAGGCCGCAGCCGCCGCTGCAGCCATGTAGGTATAAGGGTATGGGAAAAGGCCCCCAAAGGTTGGCATCGGAATGCCCTGGAATCAGAAACAAGCGGAGAAAATATTTAACAAACAGAACACGCAGTGACACGCAAGGCTGTTTTGCTGCACTTGCTCCAATACAAGTGAAAGGACAGAGATTCCAGTATTTGCCCAGCAGATTAGCCTTAGGTTACGGGGCAAATGTTCCGTCCTTATCTTTACAACAGCTACAAACATGATTTTAATTATTTTCAGGAAAGCAACACTACAATTTATCAATGCTTAAATGCCTTGCCCTTTAAAACATTTATTGCAACCAAACAATGTGTTAAAAAGCCAACTCAGACACACAGTTTTGTTAAATGGCCTTATTTGTTTGTCCAAGGATGGTTTGAGTCAGTGTGCTTATAAATCATATCATAATGATATCAAACAAACGTGAAAGCCAAATGTTTACCAGCAATGAATTAAAACAAGGCCGTTCTATCAAATTGAGGTCTGTGCACAAAAGAATTGCTAGGAGAGTTACAAAACCTATGGCGTTGGCTTCGGTAATGATAGACTATAATATGACATCACAAGAAGTCTACAACTACCAGTTACTTTCTAACATGACAGGTTACACAAACCTACACAAGTACATTTAGAGTAGACTTTTTTTTTTACGCTGAACAATATTGCACGTGTCCCAAAACATGGAAAAGGGTGTAACTACAATGTAGTAAGTAAGTAACAATTAGCCATCATGTGCCTACCTGAGAAGCGAGCATATGTTGCGACAGGTGAAATGGAGAAAAGGTGGTCGGTGTATTCCCAGAGCTTTGGCCTGTTAGACTTCCGTTTTCCAAGCCACTTGTTCCGGAAACCGATGCCAATAGATGCCCCATGCCCATAGCAGAAAATGCGCCAGGAGCCATTGCAAACTGTCCGGGGTGGAAAAGTAGAGGTTGTCCGGTATTCAGGGGGTTAAAGAACTGTTGACTATGAAGGCCCGAGAGGGCCAGGCTTTGTAAATGACCGGCGCCAAAGTGAGAGGGGCTCTCCGTCTGAACCATCAATGGGGAAAAACCCTCTTTGCTCCCGCTCAAGACGGCATTATCCGAGTCCTTTTTAGAGGGGTCTGTGTCTTTCCTGTGTCTGCTCTCCGTCTTGTCTTTCTCTAAGTTTCGGATGCTGAAGATCGAATCGCTTGATTTTTTGGAGTCTTGATAGTCGTCTTTCTTCTCTGCGCTGGGCCTGTCTTTGACCCGGTCATCACATCTCGGACTAAATGGCGAACGAGGCTCAGGTCCAGGGCTGGTTGATGCAGCACCACGCTCATCAGGATGGTCAAGTTCCTGCTCACTGTCAGTGCAAGTTTTCTCATCTGTCAACAAACAGCAACAAAAACAAAACATAAGAACCGGCAAAATTACCCAACAAAAATACATTTTTTGAGAAATTCACTAAATGAAACAGGTATACATTATTTCACTCCTGATTATATGAAGCCTACAGTGTGATGCATGTTTATAAACTCATAAAATTCTGGTTTGGATAGAGGAACACATTACGTAGCGTAAGCTACCTACATTATGTAGCCTAATAACTAGTATTTAGTGTTAACTTGACTTGTCA
Organism: Sardinella longiceps; assembly: GCA_027497455.2. Lineage (NCBI taxonomy): Eukaryota > Metazoa > Chordata > Actinopteri > Clupeiformes > Clupeidae > Sardinella > Sardinella longiceps. The sequence continues at coordinate 15,377,840 of JAODXP020000021.1, read as the reverse complement.
AACAATTTCCTTCCAAGGCCTGTTCAGAACACACGACTTTTTGTAATAGTAAAATGAGTGTTTATTTATCACCATCGCCACATGTAGCCTATTTGAAATTTGATAAGGTCTACTATTTAATTACATTAAGATTTTGGACTATGACTAAAATGGCTATGGCTTTATGTCAAACTGATCAGTAAATCTCAAGGTAGGCTAACTTATTTACACTGCACTTCGTTATCGTTAAACATTTTGGAAAATGACCAAACATGGTGTTTAGGAAATTATAGCAGCACTAAGACTATTATAATTATTATTTTTTTAAAAAATATATGCCTTTTCATAGAAGGCCTATGTTCAAAGCCCAAATGGACAGTATGGTCAAGCCAGTGTGTGTGTGTGTGTGTGTGTGTGTGATGCTGAATAGCCTAAATTGGAGTTACTTGGACCATCTTCTAAATATATCCATCGGTATTTTACATCTTTGTTCTATCATAATTATATCTGCCATTGCATTCTCATATGTAATTGCAAAGGCCTACTAGCTAAACTCTCGGCTTGCACAGAGTTCCCATGGAAAGGGCCTGTAACAGAAGAGGGCCAATGCCCAATTAAGGATTATTCGTAATTACGCATTAATGCAGAATGCTATTTACCCCGGCTGCTTCGGCTGAACCTTAGGGGACTGGAAGCAGGTCTGATTGGAGAATGTCCACCGTCTCTCCCCACAGTAGGCTCACTGGAGGACGCATCAGAATCGCCGCCATCTCGATCAACTTTGCATTGATCCTCGTACATGCGTAATGATGGGAGAGTCAACTGTTTCCTAGAAATGCAGAAATAATTAATTATTAAATGTGTTGGAGGACAAGAAAAAACTAGTCTTGTTGCACCATCCCACAGGCTACTTTACATATTATACCCAGTAATATTTTTAAGCCTGTAAGGTATGTCATTTAAAAAAAAAAGAAAAGAAAAAGAAAAAAGATTGTGTCCTATCAAATTACCTCTTTTCTCTTCTTCCATTGCCCGTGTCTCTAAATCCTTTAGCAAAAGGATTATTATCAATCTTCAGTTGAGTTATCTGCGACAAAAGACAAATTAGACAGAAAATTTAGTGATCATGAATAATTTTCAAATGATATCCTCATTGATAGTACTGTTACAATACAGTCATTATTGTCATCACCATATGAGCACTAAAATGAAAGGGGGCCGTTTTCAAAGTATTAGTTTTTATCAGTGTGCTTAACGTGACGCATTTTTCTAATCATTTACTTTCAGTTAAACACACCGTCTCCTTTATTACAACTATGGCACGGAAGTCTTGCATTATTGATGGAAGTGTAATCATGGAGAACTACTTCCACGACCCCCGTGAGGACAGCCTTCATCCTGCCTAACAGTTCATTTTTTCATATATTTTTTAGAGAAACGGTAGAAAGAAGGTGCCCGCTCATGTTATACAATTATAATACAGGCATTTGCAAAAGCTTCTACTTGGAGTGGGGGTAATTCTCCAAGTCACCCAGGCAACACTAAGTCTAGTTAGACAGTCTTCCATCAGGCCGTGTACATTTCGGGTGTGCATAGAAGAGGTCCGTTTTCCTCTTTGCCTTCTATGGACCTCTTGAGGAATTCATGAATGAACCAATCAGAGGGCTGTGGATCTCTCTGCCTTGTGCCTTGCTTTGCTTTGATCGCTCTGCTATACGGAGTGTGTAGCTCCCGGACAGGACACACACTAGCGAGCCTAAGTGCCTGCTAATCGATTGTGACTCTTTGCCATAAACTTTACGATACCAACAAGCCCACCAGGCCCCTCGGACACGGATGCCAATTAAAATCGGCAGAGAGGGGCGGTCGGCCATAGGGAGGGGAATTAGAGTGGAAGAAAAAATAAATATAGTCACCAAATCTTGGTATTACCAACACCGAAACCGAGCAATATTTCCCAAATTGTTTCACCCGCCACGCAACAATTATAAAGCGAGTTAAGGTCAATAGTATCTCTTTGTACATAGACCTAGAGAGATACTGAATTTATAATCTGTACACTTAAATTACCACTTGTGGTGTAAAGCCAGGCCCTTTGAACCAGCAATGTGCGTGGCACTTTAACAAACACAGGAATGAGCGCATTCGTTTCTTAACCCCCTCTTGGAAAATCCTACAAGGTGGGTCACCAACAACATCAACAACAACTGTGACCAATTAAAAACTAGGCTACATCAGGTGACAATCTTGTCCACCAAATATTTGCTTTTTTGGAAGAAAAAAGAGTCTGGGCATGAGAAAACCCTTTCACACACACACACACACACACACACACACACACACACACACACACACACACACACACACAAATATCATTTTTAACTTGAAACACAAAAGAGTCATATTAACACATCATACCTTGTCATTTTGATAGGCTGTGACAGCAATGAATTCTGTTTCGGGAAATACATATGTCCTGAAAGTACTGTAGGGCAGCTTCAGAATGTCGTTGGCTCTCACAATATGAAACCTTGGCTGGTATTTATGCATTGAATTCAAAATAGTCTGTGGGGAAAGACGAATGCTTGTTGTTACAACAAAATAACCTCATAACATGGTAACAATACCCTAGGACAAAAGACCACAAAAGGTTATGAGCTTTCTTTCCTAAATTACATCAGTCTCAATACGCCTTAATGTAGGCATACTTATCTCTTTACTTATTCATTCGTTTATTTATTTATTTCATCTAAATACGCTGAGTCAATGGACTACTGTAGCAACAGAATCTAGATTGTAGACCCTAAAAGCAGAGGTCACATGACTGAGCAACAAAATCCCGGATGTCACATAGTAAGCCTGGTAGATGTATCCTACTTCATTAAGACAACCCGATTATGCTATGAATGCAGGGCAAAAAAATATAATGCGCTCCGAAAGAAAATACAGGTGAGACGGAGCACCGATTTCTAACACATTGAAGGCTACCCCGCCATTGTTTTAGGAGACAAGCCCACTTGACCCTATCAGAATGCAAATAATTGTGTCTGCATGGAATGCAAATTTGCTATTTGTTTACAGTCAGTTTATTCTCCTGTCGACTTCAGTTTGGTCTTTTTTTCACCCGCACATGTATTATTAAATATCGTACTCCCTCTCTGTGTGTTTATGCTACATAAAGCCGGCATGGATTTGAGGGGGCTGGCGGTGAAATAGTTAGAGGCCTGGTGTAGCCTACTAACAGAGGCTGCTTTTCAGTGCCAAGGCTTCCTATGCCCAAATGAAGATATCAAACTAGACTAGCCAACAGGAGGCTCTCTCTATCGCAGCCGTGGACCGAGTGCGCTCTGTCTGACCTGATTTTTGTCTGTTGCCTGACTTAGCTCTACAAAACTCCTGACAAAATGCATAGACTATCCTATATGCAACACATATACACACAGCATTAAACAATAGCCTACACATCAAAAACATTGCATGATATTGCATAAAAATAAAGCAAGTTTTAAACAATCAAATATTAACGGTACATTGTGTATCAGCAGTAGGCTATATAGCTCTATTATATCAACATATAGCTCCATGTTTGTTAATTCACTTATTTACACAAGCGACTAGTCTACTTTGAATTTGCCGAATTAAAAGCAAAGTCAACCAATCCAAACATCTATTAATTTTCCACAACAATTTTCCCATTGTAAAAGAATAAAGGCATCTTGTAAGTAAAACACTACTAGGATCTATGAATATTTAAAATCTAGCAACTTAAATTTCCCACAAAATATTAAGGGAGACATGCATGAAAAGACTTACACTGACTGAGCGATTACTTACAAATCCATGCTTGTCTGATATATTGTTGGTCAGCTTGAGTTTATGAAAAGCAACAGGCTTGGCCATCCACTGTTCTCCGGTGGCAGGACTGTCCGGGTGGATGTACATTCGCTTGGGCATCTCCGGGTCGGCCTTTCCCGCGACCATCCAGCGAGAATTATGGAATTTGTAGCGACAGTCGTCGGCAGCTACTATATCCATTAACAATATATATTTGGCCTTTTTATCAAGACCATTTATTCTCACTTTAAAAGGTGGGAACATCCTCCTGTAAAATAAAAACATGCGAAATTAACGTAGGCCTATGAACAACACTATATTCACAAATGCATAGTTGGTTCTATTTCAAAATACACTCACACAATAGGCTATCACACATGTATTTTTATATGTATTGGCTTCCCTTTTTTCATAAACATAACATATTGTATAGTCTGGCCTATGACATTTGATTTGGGGGGAAAAGTATCTCACTTTGACAACGTCTTTGTCAGGTACAGTTGTAAAATACATTGCAAATCACGAGTAGGCTAATGCTGAAGTCAGACAAGGACATCTTCAAACGCTGGGGTGTTCAGACTGGTAAATTGTGAGGTAAATTTATGTTAGGGCAGGAATCCCATGCCCTAAATCACAATACTTCCACAGTGACAGTCTGTTTACAAAATCCAGAAGCTCTGGTTTTGTTTTTTGAAGGGTAAATTACCATAGCTATTTTATCCCTGAACACAGAAAGCGGAATTGTATTGGGAAAGTTCTTAAGCGATTACATACACCTAAGTATTTTCAACACATAACCTAACAAACAGCCATAGGGTGTATAAAGGATAGATAACCTTAAACAAAATGAATGGAAAATAATAAACTACCTTGGAATTTTGCAATATGATATATAGGCTTTCTTACAGATACAATTGTATAGGTTACTTTTGTTGAATTTAGCGTAAAATTACAAATTGCAAATGTAAAAAAATAATTATCAGCCCTATTAGTGGATCTCTACAAAATAATATTTGATATTAAAAGTTAAATGTCCCTTTGCAGCATGTTTAAATGAAGATTAGTAGAAAATAAAGCTAAAGAAACGATCAAACCACACACAGCAAAACCCAATGCGCAATGTCAGCAATTCTCTCATTTTTCTCACCTGCCAGATTTCGTAATAACCATTTCGGTTCCTAGTTTATGGAACTGGTCCCACAGATCCTTGGCCTCCAATGTCACTTTTGGGTCGTCCTCGACTTCTTCCTCCGGCTCAAGGCTCTTCAAGCTACGCAGATGAGCTGCCTGGTGGTGGTGACTCAGAGCCGGATGAAGACCTGCCTCCGCGGCTCCGGCGAGTGTATGATCCGGAATGGGCTTGGTGAGAGCCCCGGGAGGCAGCGTCAGCGCGGGGAAGAATGATGGCTGAGCGGCCGCTAGGAAAGCGGACATGGGGAAGTCGGTTGGCCGATGAGCGTGGAAGGGGTGGTAAGCCATGGCAGTCCCTGTGAAAACTGGATCTCTCATCGGTGCATCCAAAAATCGAAGTGAAATTTTGATAGAGCTTGGGTGTTTAGGTTCCACAAAACCAGCGCGTATCCAGATATATCTACTTTTGAGCCAGTGAATAAGGAAATAATCTCTGAAAAAAATAATAAACCACCGCAAAGAATGATCTTAGCACACTCGCTGGACGTAATGCAGAGAGTAAAAAGGCAAGCTTGGTGGGGAACTACCACTTTAACTCCCGGAGCGAATGATTCCACGAAGTCCTGTAATAATATCAGTCCAAGTGAGCGCAACGACGCTTTGGACGCAGGTTCGGGCTCCCCTGTTCTCCAACAGTCGCTTTCAGAAAAATAAGATTACTCTTTCGATGCGGATGTCCATCCAAGCGCGATCATTCTAGCCAGACGCGGAGTTGAAATGGTTAGGTCTTACTCTGTCCACTGTAGAACTGTGACTATCTCACATGTCCTTCCTGCTCCGATCCCAACACTAATGAACCAAGCCCCCTTGATTGCTGATTTTACGCTTTCTGGACCAATTGTGGGCCTCTATAGGCGTGGTTTTGACAGCTCCGGCCAGACTCGAGAAGAGGGGGTGGACAAGAAGGTGTCGGAAGCATTAGCAGTAAGAAAACATGTCAACAGAATAAAATATTAACCAATGACAGAAAAGATCGGGAAATCCCACCCCCATCTCCAAGCCAAGCACCGGGTCAGCCCTCAATTCTTAGCCGGTGAAGACGGCACTTCGGTCGGCTTGCGCTTTATAATTACGATGAGGTCCGCCTCACCTTGTCCAGGGGCACCAAAATTACGCACTAAAACACTGTCAAATTGCGATTATTTCTAATAATTCTTCCGTTCTTATTATAGACATATATTCGAAAATTAGCCTATATAGATCGGTCTGAACAAAATGAACATACAAAGCTTAGAAAACCAACTGCATCGAAAGAAAATAAATAATCAAAGCAAGCAGGGGAAGCTTTAGTGGTCTATCTCAAGCATTATATTTGTGTATGAGTTTTGACCTCGCAACAACCAATAATAATTTGCATTCGCCAATAGGGTGCCTGGTTGGCTAAGATCGCACGGTTGGAGATTTATTAACTTATGAATGGCTGATTTTGCGGAAGGGGAGCGTGAAGGGCGTAAGATCGCTATAGGACGATATTGAACATTTATCCCAACAATGACCATTTCCGCGACTTGCTGCAGCCATGCGAGTGACTTCATGGGAAGGACAGCAGCAAATAAACCGGACATTGCCACTTGAAAGGCAGCCCCGGGCCATTCGAAAAAGCGCAGACCCAGATGCCGCATTCAAGCAAGAGGAAAAAACTGGTTGAAAGATTCTTAAGCCTAAAAATCAAACGAGGAGACAGGGTGAGTGCGAGTCCATATTCTCTTTGTAAACATGCAGTCTGTTTTATTTTCTCCGGCGATGTAGGTTATAGTGTGCTGCGTTCCATGCATAACAAGTTTCTGTGAGATCACGGAGACTAAAACGTAAGTGGAAGTATATTACATTTAGTTTCGGAAACTAAACAACACTATGTAACCTATGCATACTATAATATTAATCCAATACCGCGTATTTTACCATTCGGCGTGACTCTCAAGAGATATGGCGAAAATGATTATTAAGAGACGTAGTATGAAAAGAGTTAGTTTTGGAATAATATTCATAGCTGCACCTTACTGGGGGTGAGGAGAATTGCGTGCTTGTGTCAAACCACATTGTGAAGTCCTCACCATCCTAAGCTGGTGTGGTTCCTAGAGCGATTTGAGACTGCAGTGTATGCCTTTAAGAAACCCTTCGGTGGACCCTTGATTAACTTGGATCCAGTTTGTTAAAGAGCCGCTTGGCGCCAGTCGGCTGCCGTACCACAATAAGAACCGTCTCTTGTCACTTCATATTTACCCTGCAATCCTCCAACAGTGCACTCCAATCCCTAACCCTTTCACGCAAAACCTCGGGCTTATAGTTGAGACTTTAGGCTACAAAATGCCCTTGCGCGGAGTCTACTCTTAGCTTTTTAATATAGCAAAATTTGATGAATAGACCTAATTAGTTTACTTGATTTCTAATATTGGCCTATACAATTTTAAATCTAGTGGAAAGAATTAGTTGTTTAGCGCAACATAAAAAACAACGCCGTGTAAAAACACCACATTTTGATTAACCCTTAACGCACCCGTATTTCAAAACTATAGTGATTTAGGGTCTTGATGGTGGATTACTGATGCGCTTAGCCTGCCTTTTTGTAGCGAACTTTTAACTCTCCATATAGCCTACTATTAAACTTTACATAGCTTACTCTTAATGCGGTGAAGAGCCAACTCCCAATGATGGTTTATAAATGTTTGAACAGGGAAAATAAAAACAGTTTTCTTGATAATGAGAAGGAGAGAGGTAGGCTATTACACGGGATCCTAAAACCCTTTTGTAAAACCCTAAATACAATTAAAAAACAACAACCAAAAACAAACAGGACAAAAAACTATTGAGGAGCTATTTGATTTATGTCCCCCATGTACAAAATGATGTTTAAAATTGCAAGTAAATGACCCTAGACTCAAAGGGCTTTACACACTTGTTGCTAAGAGGTTCACTGAAACAAAACAAAAAAAAAACTAACAAACATGCAAATACGAAGTATTGATACATTTCTGAAAATAGGTCTATTTTATAGGGATAACCTCAGTTTAATACAGTCAGCAACACGACGAACATCTAGGTTCGTGAAGCAACAAGAGCTCTGTTTACAGAGTTATTCATAATGTGCAATAATGTATCCGTCTGCAGCAGGTCACAGTGGCACAACTGATATGATTTATCTGCAAGGTGTGTTTGTTGTAGCGTGTCTTGTAAACTAGTTATCCTTATTGGACACAGACTTTTACCCTCTCCCTTAGTTGTAAAACAACAACAACAACAACAACAACTTAAGGCTAATATAGCCTTTACTCATTTTCAACCCCCTTTCACAAATAGCCAATGGTTCTATTACAAGGTATTAGGGTTTTTTAAATAGTCAAATAAAATAGCAATGCACTGTAGGATAAAAAGGAAAAAATAAATAAAAATAAAATCTTCAACAACAACTTTAAACGTCAGATAATAGTATCTACAGATAATTGTAAACTCTGTCTGTAAAGGACACAAGTACATCACTGTTTTTTTAACAGTTTGTCCTCATTTCCAGATAGGAACTAACTAAAATATTTATTATATAAACACTATTTTTTAATTAGTTGTTAATGACTCATATTAACCTTTTCAGAAAGACCTGAGAAATGGATGTTAAATGTTAGGCTGATCTTAGAGCTTTAAGTTTGACATCAGCGTTTTGAATGGAAATAGATGAACAACAGATGAGAATGGTAATAGTTTTCTGTGTTTATACTTAAGGAACTAATCACATCAACACAGTTCCTGCAATTACGCTTAATTTATTTTTTCTTTGCTTCCTTGTTGTACACACTGAAACCGACAAGAATGTAATCAAGTGTTGTGGTATTATCACAGATGACTTCAAAGTCATTGCTGGAAAGTTTTTTTTTTTTTCTTCTTTCAGGCACTGCTACTGTTCAGCGTGCAGTCTACTCTCTACAAAGAGGACACGCAACACATCTCTAATCCGAGTGCGTTTAACAAGTGGTTGATGCAAAGAGACTTTCCGTTTACTGTACGTTTTCGGTGTTGCTTACATCTTAGTCGTCTTGTATGTGTGCAGTTTTTACAAGCGTATATTAAAACGCAACTCCACATAGACCCCTGTCACGCAATATGCCCTGCCACATTGCCGTTAGACCTTGCGTCCTTGAAATTTCTGCTGAGGAGAACTTCTCTAATTGTATTACATTTTTTTGGGACCGCTAGGAAATGAATATGTTGTGCTATGAAGATAGTTTGGAGACTTGTCAATACTTTGCACATATGATACGGAATAAGAGGACGCTGTAAGGCGCACTGGTCATTAAATGGCTATTGTTCTTTTTTTCTGCTTTAACATCGTTGCTCCTTCTTTTCATCTTTTCCTCATCTCGTCCCATCTCTCTGCATCATCTCTCCTGCTATATTTAGCCAGTAGACTGAGGCCTTGGCGCCAGACCGTTTAAGACCTGTCAAAGTCCCTCATATTTCCCCTTGTCACATGTATACCCAGCGCCTCCGCTAGCTACCAGCCCCCTCTCTCTCCCTCCCTCCTTCCCTCTCTCCCTCCCTCTACCTCTCTCTCTCTCTCTCCCTCCACCTCCTTCTCACCATCGCTCTTTCACTCTGGATTTGTTCATTCACGCACACCCTGTAAATGTTTCTTTACATTTCTTTATTCTCATTAAAAGATAGCATTTCATCTTCCACTCTGTTTGCGAACGCATGTAATTTGCTCTTCTCCCAGCCCACTTTGTCTCATTGACCCGAGTCAGCGGGGCTACCGGTGCCCTGTCCCATCCACTTGCTCAAATTGCGACTGATTGGTGAAAAAATAACAATTCATGCAGGCAGCTCCAAAGTCTAAAACATGGCGAGAGCCCATGTCTCCGCCAAGCACCCATTTTTATGCGCTCCAAAGACTCAGTTAATGGCAACTGCATACACGAAAAGGGAAGCCGAACATTGGAATTTGTTTACTTGTCTCCTCCAGACTACACTGACACCTAGAATACAACATAGACTTGCAACATTAGTGTGAACGGGACAGAAAATCCCCGCATAGAAAACGTACTTACACACCACCTGCGCCTACACTGGTTGGGAGACAAGTCATCTAGCCTACTAAACAAATTTAAATTAGATATTAGGCTACTGTTAAAGTCGAACACCTAAATATAAACATCAATGCAGAATTCCCTAGACATTTGGAAATATCTGAATTAGTAGGCCTAGGTCGGCAGCACGCACATTACATTATATCTGATGCCGATATTAAGGGCCTAAATTGATATGCTCCGATAAGAAGATAACCCTAACTATGGCATATCTTAAGTAAGCATGCATTCCTTTTATATATCAATAAAACAAACGTGGTAATTTCCAAGGTTCTGAAGATAGACAAATAGGCTTGAGGACACCTTCGGCAGGTAACAGGTGGGGGCGCTAAATTACCCCAGGGAATAGAGGAGAGTTTGTTCCATGTGCCTGTGCTGTTGTGTAGACTATCGCACAGCACCCTTTTTTTCTGCAGGCCGCTTGCACGTCATTTATGTGTGTAGCCTATGCGTGCGCGTAAGAAGCAGCACTGGTCATCCACCTCAACAACCTAAAAGACAGAGTGCTAAGCCTACTGTCATGCTATTCAACTTTCACTGTAACACGTTGGCAGTTTACTGGGCATGTATGCGCATTGGCATGTAGCCTACAACATAAAAAAAACTAGGCTACATTGCAAATAGCCTATTCATTATACGCCATGTCGGATACGTATTCAAGCAAAATAGCTTATATTGAAGCCTACATTAGCAAAAGCAAAGCACGTGGAAAAAAACTACCCCTTTTATCATAAAGCAAAATAAACACACAAATTACTTGTGTAATTCAGCCTGATGCGGAAGGTGAAGCGTGTAACTATAGGGACAAAGCAATTGCCTATCCAACCTTGAGTCCTTGAGGCTCTTTTGATCTGGAGGCTTTTCCGTGCGGTGCTCACTGTTGCAGCAGGTGGGTTTGTTTTTGTCCAGTGACACTACACATGACCCGGGCAAAACCCCACCTTCCCCGCGCGAAACCCCGGGGGTTTAGATAGTGCTCGACCGAGGGGACTCTGCTGGCTGCAATGGCAAGATGCCTCGAGGAGGTGTGCTTCTTATTGTTGAATATAATCATGATGTCAGACCTACTAAGATCTTACCTAAGTGAATGTATGGCCTAAACAAATGAAGGCTATTATTAATCCGATAGCTGGAAGAAATGATAAAAGGCCTTTAATTAATTAAATTAATAAGATGCTATAAAATAGAGAACGGGAAAAATAAGAGTCAACAAGTGGTTGACACACACGTTATTCTGAGAAGTCTAACAAATAGCCTATGTATGCTGAGGGAAAGTTAGGACTTTTATTTAGACTAATTTTCGTCATGGATTTAGGAAAAAAAATGGCTAAGGTTAGGCTTCATGGCACCAATGTGCTTATCCATTGCCTATGCAAATTCTGCTGCGGCAAATTTGTGACAATTCGTCTTTTATCTAAATCTAACAAATAATCTTTCAATCTACAAACTGCTAATAGTCTGAATTCACTAACAAAGTGTCTTGGGATTTAATCGAACAACACATTATACTGAAGGCGAATGGCCCTGCTTCGACTATCACTGCCTCGGTCTATTGAAATGAAATGGACCACTTTGATAATCCCACATTGATAGGCTTATAAGGAAACACGCAAAAAAGGAAACAGAGCAGATGAAACAGGAATTCAGATCTTGTTACACATTAGTCAACCATTTCCCCGTTTTCATTAGGTCATCGATGCCCATGGAGATAGCGTATAATAACCACAATAGCCTACCGTATAATTAGTTGCCTAATTAATAATAGGCTAATTAATGATAGGCTCATGATACAAGATAAGAAAACAGTAAACAGGGATAATTATAATTTGAGGTACAATTCCACATTCTCAGGTGCAGATGGCCACTTATAGGGAAAGGAAAGTAGCCTAGCCTATAATTTAAATATTCACACTCCAAAGATTTAGATCCACCCATGGGTTGAGCACAACAGTGTTCAGGAGGTTACCTCAGTGACACGTCGCGAGTGAGTTGTGGTTTCTTTCTTTCTTTTTTCCTTACATCAGTCTGATGCTATGTTTTGACAATGGGTAGGCTGTTTTGAGTGTGTTGTTAGGGTAGCCTACCATTATCATCAGATTCTCCATACAAAGCTCGAGTTGATGAGCGTGATGCGCCCATGCGCACACACAGGTGCTCACGGTGTCCCGGAAGATAAGATGATCTAATCAGTTCATTCATGAGCTAATTGTCACACTTTCCCATCAGTGTTGCAAACCACAATGCATTGTTTATTTACTATGTGGTTTAAACACATAGGCCTACAAACATTAACTATTATCAAGTTTACAAATTATCAGGTTTAGTCTGTGCAATACAAAAAGTTAATTTGGTCATCAACGCACCTTTTAAAGTTAGTCCATAGCGAAACAACAATGACAGCCTACTTTAATTTGAAAAATAAAGGAAAATGTTTATTGACCCACGTGTTTTCCGGTGCATTAACAGGTTATTTATTTGAATGGCAATAAAGGTTATGCAGTTCGGGCGTAATGTGATATTAACAGATTGTTTTAAGCATCTGACTGCGTGTGTTAGGTCATTTGTCTGAATAAACGATCTCGCAAACAGCCTTGCTTGCCACCAAAAACAGGCAATGTCACCAAATAGCCTACATTAGGCGAGGCTCTCATCCATGATAATCAAGCAATAAGGCACCGAGTTTTGAATGCCATAGTGACAGACACTTGCTTATTTCTGCTGTGTCGACCTGTTGAGTGTGATCCAAAGTTCACCGTAACGTTACAAGCAACGCAAGAACATTGAATTTTATTATATGTGACGTGATATGGAATTAAAGGAACTTTAAATGGTTTTAAACTTTAACTTAATTTACAGTAGGCTAGGCTACGTTTCCGTAACATCCTCACATGGCATTATCTAATTACAAATAGCCTAGGCTACTTTCACACACAAACACACTCTTCTGCAACATGTTTAAGAACACAAATGTCTTAAAATGTGGGTTGTTCGATGTTTGCGTTGTTAAGCCTATGTTAAGAGCATGTCGTTTTAAGTTGTTGTGGTCTTAAATCTCCTAACCTAATGTTATAATGTCCACACATAGGGTCTATCTTAAAAAGGATTGATTTAATTTGACAGGAAGACGCAACAAAGTTTTTGCCAATCTGGTCACACTGCGCACTTCCTTGGCTAAATGCTTTGATTGTAGGCTACTCCACTTGTAGTGTCCAATGTTAATAAACCACATGTTTAAGTTACAAATAGCCTAGAACTGATCAATGGAAGTAGCCTACATGGGGAGCAGACAAAGCGGTGTGTTTAAAAAAGCTCTTCACTCCAAAGGAATCTATTTGTCCTCGTCCAGTGATCGCTAAATTACATGAGTTCAAAGGAGGCCGTCTATGTTCCTTCCTCCTCTATTTCCGTGAACGTAAATGAACTTTTACCTGAAAAGCAACTCGAACGGTCCTCCTTTTCTGCTTGCCGACGGTTTAAAACTCGGGGGAGACATTGGCATGCACCATGCGTGCCATGGCCTGTGGACTGAATCGAGGGGACCGGCCATGGGACGCAGGGGTGGCAGGCTGGCAGTAGTCTAGGCCTACTTCTACGCTGCCACTCTGTTCTTTTAAACGTAATTAGATTAAGAGGGTGTGTATTGTGCATCTTGACTAGGCTAAAGTAAACACACAACTAAATTTGAAACTCACTGGACTCGGCTGGAGAAGGGGCCTAACTGAGTTATAAGCAAGAATGACACTGTATCTTATCCCATTTTCACTGTAAATATCATTACCACTTGGCTTAAGTAGGCCAAACGAAATGAAAAGTTATGAATATACCTTTTAGGTAATGTGGTTTTCACTATAATTTGGACAAACCGGGGCCAACACTACTGGGCTGTAGAAAATCAAATGAAATGGGAGAAGAGAAGAGAAACATTTACGAGTATGTCATTTAGGTGATGCAGATTTCCCAAGCCTATAATTTGGTCACTTAAAGAAAGACCAGCATCAGAGAGCTGTATAGAGATCCTGAGCACTCACTATTTGAAACTAACTCTTATCTTTGGGCTTGATATTTTTAGGCTCCAAACAAGCAAGCAAGCAAGCTCCAGAGACGCGACATGGCCTGACCCTCTGTGGGCCAAGGAGACTCGTGCAGGTATATCATTCCCATTCTCCAGACACCCTCCTTCCTTCCCCTCTCTCTGACTCTCTCCATACAGGCACCGCGTGTGGGCGTGAGGGTGAGGGCGAGGGCTTGGCCAGCCCATGGTGAGGCGACCCAGGGGCGGTGCGGGTATGAGAGCAGGGTACTCTACTTACCCATGGGCACATCCCCCTCTCTGGACACAGGCAAAGGAGACGGCAGGGTAGATCTAACATTTGCAATGCAAAGCGTGTATAGCAGACATCTTTAGAGAATTGTGAGCGTACACAGGGAGAGAGGAAACACAATCCAAGAGTGCCAGCCAATTATCACAAGACTTCTTCAGGATTATTTTTCTCCTGTAAGCCACTAATGCAGAATGCAATAGTAGTGTTTTTTTACTGAGACCCACAGGAAACAGCATACAAAAGAGTAGAGGAAGCGTCCCTAAGGTAATCTCAGTGGTATGGAAGCTAGATTATGGAAACTAGATTATGGATCTTTTATGTTAAACAGCCACGGTAACCCAGGGCTCAGTAGACAGCAAATTCCACACATGATGAAAATGAGAAGTCTTTACATTAGACCACTGATTAATTTTCAGCAAGCTGCACTCGCTGTTGCCTGTACATACAAGAAATGCTCAAAAACTGTTCTTTATATTGATGTTATTCTAAATCAGGCAGTGTGTTCGTTTGAAGATAGACCTCATGTTTTTTAGAGAGAGAGAGAGAGAGAGAGAGAGAGAGAGAATTTCAGACAGTCACAAGATCCTCAAGTACATCAGAGATGAAATTATGATTTTTTTGTCTGAAAACATATATATATATATATTTTTAAACAAAGACTAATGTTAACTCCTGTCTGTCCCTCCTGTGGCTTTTCCTGCCATGTTCTCTTGCTGTCGCTGTGATCTCAGACAATAAAGACTATTGCATGTACACCAGTCTGGTTTTGTTCGGGGCTTTTGACGAGACCCAGCTCATGTGTCACGGAGCTGCGCTGACATCAGGGCCTTTGATGGTTATTTATGAGGGTCTTACAGCACTTTTAATAAAGCCCACAGTAAATAACAACGGCACAGTGATACCATCTTTCTACGAGCCCAGTGGAGTGCAGTGGTTTTACATATTTCACAATAATCACAGAATAATATAAAATAACACACACACACACACACACTCTCTCTCAATCTCTCTCTTTCTCTCTCTCTCTCTCTCTCTCTCTCTCTCACACACACACACACACACACACACACACACACACACACACACACACACACACACAGAAAGAGCAGTGTAGTTTTTGGGGAAATATTTTCTGTTTAATTCTCATTTACAAATCATTTGATATTAGTATTTTAATGGAAGGAAAGCTAGATACAAACTCCTGACAGTCGTGGGACTTGACAAAAAAATGTCCATGAAGTGGAGTTAGTGCATAAAAAAAGAAAAATAAAATAAAATAAAATTCTTTGAAAGTAACAACAGCCTGGAGATGAATATAAGAGATTGCTGTTGTGGAGCAATCCTGATTGGCCAAGCTTAAACATCAAAGTGAAGAGAAGAAAGCAGTCCTACTAAAACACAAAATGAGCTCGACGTATCATTACAATATTTTCCTTTTGATTAACACACAGCAATGCCAGGATACACTTGGTATTCTGTAGTATTAAGATATATTACACATTAAAATGAAAAAAAAAGAGAAAAAAGTGAGTGACTATTTAAAAATATATATACTGTATGCCCATCGTCGTCTTTCAAAGAACAGACAAAAAGGCCTTTTTTTCTAAGGTGGTTGCACTTGTACAGGTTCATGGCTAAGGAGAGGACAATAGCATTCAATGTTTTCAAAAACAAAACATAGTTTTACAGTCCACTGGTGCTAAATTGGCATTCACCTCATGCCCCTTAAAGCCACTATTTAAGCCATACATTGAAGAAGCATCAGCTTTTCCACTTGTCTCTAACATTCAAAGCCATTCATTTTTTTTTATCAAATACATGCATTGCTAGATCATGTGCAATCATGGGTCAACATGGGTCACTTTTTTAATTTGTAATTTTTTCCTCTGTACTTACACACCTGGTAAAATGTTGAGTGTGTAAATCTGTGGTAAATAGTAAAGCTACCTAAGAAAACACATGTTGACACTGGAACAGTTTTGAAAAATTAGTGCAAGTTATGGCAGCTCATCTTTGCGGGATTGGTGTGACCTTAGAAGCAAGTTGGTAGTTAGCTAAGTGTGTGTGTGTGTGTGTGTGTGTGTGTGTGTGTAATAGAGAGAGATTGTGTGTGTATGTATTTGTGTGTACAACCTGATTAAAACCTGATAAAAAAAACAGGTCTCAGGTTTTTATCTTTCTTCCAGGGCCTAAGGATTGTTGCAGTGTCTGACTGCAAGCTGTCTGATGAAAAATTATTTTTGCCAAATTCATCAGTTCACCTTCAAACCATGGCTCCTATACATAACACAAGGCTCCAAACAGCTCATTTTCATATCCCTTATGAGAAGAGAAAAAAACAAAAGCAAAACATATAAGAATAAACAAATCAAAACACTGAATACATCCTAAAATTTTCTGAAATATAATTACAGCAACACACACACACAAAAACAAACAAACAAAAAAAAAAAAAAACATAGAGCTTTAAAAATCTTACAAAAGGAAATCCATGCCTTTGGACATGGAGGAACGAATGCACAGAAATGAGCTGAACAACAATATCAGCTTCACAAGAAGAAGGAGAGGAAGAAGAAAAGAAAAGATCAATAAAAACAGAGGTCTTTCTAATCCATGCGTATGTATGAAATAAGAGAAGAATTTTTTTTTTTTATAAAAGATCATTTGGCTAAGCGACAACTAGACAAATTTATTCCAAACTGCAACTAATAAGCATAAATAAATGTACTGCTCGTCTGATTATGCCTTCATCTGTATTGAACTTGAAATGTTTTTCCAAACAAACAAACAAAGAAACAAACAAATAAAAACAAAATGGAGAGAAGGAAGTCTGCGGACAAAGGTAGAGTATCACCTGAAGGCAATTACATTACACATCTGAAAGAAGAAGAGAAGCGGCATTCGGCAGCAACAGCAGCAGCAGCATCAAGCGCTTCGACAACAATCACCATCACCACCACCACCACCACCACACCACACCACCAGCAGCTAGTCAGATCAGTGGGCTGAACATGCTGCTGGATCCATTTAAAGTAAACAGTAACGATTGCATGACTTCATGCTCACGCTCAGTGTCGAGGTAATCAGCACACGTCAAGATGTGCATGTAGACACACACACACACACACACACACACACACGCACACACGCACACACACACACACACACACACACACACACACACACACACACACACAGGTAGGCTATAAGCACGCACACACGCACATACACACAGGCTATACGCAAGCGCACCGACATACATGCATGCACACGCACACGCACACACACACACACACACACACACACACAGACACAAGCAGATGTATTCAGTCAGAGACAAATTTACAAACTCTACAAGAGGAGATGATGATGATTATGATATCAATAGCGACTCACATCCACAGGTGAGTGGAACAAAATGACTCTCTCTCTCCCCCTCCCTCTCCCTCTTACTGGAACAGAGGGGAAATACTCGTCTTATGTCATCCTATGATATACAACACCTATGACTTCTGTAACACAAGTCCACATGAAGTCATTGGGTGATGGAGGCGCACTGTAGCACAACATTGGGAGAGAGGGTGTCATCCTTAGTCATGATCTGGTCTGAGATGGGGCCTGATGGGACATCATGAGGGAGCTTGGGGGTCAGGGAGGAAAAGAAAAGAAGGGAGGGAGGAGAAGAAGGGAGGGAGGAAAATAAACAGAGGGAACAGAGGGAAGGAGGAGAGGAGAGGAGAGCAGAGGAGAGGAGCGGTGAGTGACGGCTTGACTTCATCCTGGTTTTTGTCATCCCTCAGGGCTGTGAGCTGTGTTGATGTGTGTGTATGCGGTGAACATCAGGATTGTCTGGGAGGTGATGGAGATGTGGCAGGAGGAAGGACGGATGGATGGATGGATGGATGGATGGTGCTGATGTTGGTGGGGACAGTGGGTAGAGTGTGTGTGTGTGTGTGTGTGTGTGTGTGTGTGTGTGTGGGGGGGTGTCACACAAGAAGACTGAGATGGGTCTTTCAGCCAGAGCGGCTCCTGTGTACATGATGTGTGTAGGCGTAGTCTTAGTGCGTCTCCATCCTTGCCTCTCCCTGTGTGAGTGTGAGTGTGTAGGCCTATGTGTTTGTGTGTAGGCGTGAGTGTTTGTGTGTGTGCAGGCTTGAGTGTTTGTGTGTGTATGTGAGTGTGTATGTGTTTGTGTGTAGGCGTGAGTGTTTGTGTGTGTGCAGGCTTGAGTGTTTGTGTGTGAGTGTGAGTGTGTATGTGTTTGTGTGTAGGTGTGTATGTGTGTGTGCAGGGCTCCGGGGAGGCGTGCGGTGCGGAGGTCTCAGGGGAAGCCGGTGGGGAAGAGGCTGAGCGGTTGGCTCTCATTGGTGGGCAGAGGCGAGCGGTAGCCCTCAAAGTTGCGTGGGATGCTGCCGCTGGTGGAGCCGGAGCTGTTGCTCAGGGTCTCAATGCTCCCCTCCCTCTGCAGCTCTGCACACAACACAAGAGTGGAGAAAACACCGTCACTAGATATACTATATACACACACAGTATATACACACATACAATCATGTGTTTACATCAACACTCACACACAGATGGTACACACAAACACACACACACACATGTAAAGAGCATATATGTACAGTACATACAAACACATGTGCTCAGTGAAACAAACAGACACAAACATCAGCAAACAGGGAAGATACTTATCCATGTGTGCATAATATACACAGATGACCTAACATACAAACTCAATCATAAGCACACACACACACACACACACATGCACACACACACACACACACACACACACACTACACACGAACACACAAACACAACTTCGCTAACACACACACACACATCACAAACACACAACCACAACTTGCTAACACACACGCACACACACACACACGCACACACACACACACACACACACACACACACACACACAAGTACTTGGCATGTCTGAAACCAATAAGCATGGAATGGAGTCCTATCCTTGCAGACAAGATAGAGGCCCTGCTACCCAACCCCGGCCGGCCGGCATGTAAACACATACGCCGTATTGACCAAGTCATTATTGAACATCAATATTTACTCTTGCCCAGATCTCTGACAGGGGTTCAGAGCCGGGTCTCCGGTCTTGGTACGTTTCCTCTGACCTGTGTGTGAGACTAAGTGTGTGTGTGTG
>JAODXP020000021.1:15323263-15325763 GCA_027497455.2 Sardinella longiceps | reverse complement strand
TATGTGTGTGTGTGTGTGTGTGAACACAAGAGAAAGACACAAACACACGTACACACTCACACAGAAAGACAGAGAATCTTACTGTGAGTCCCATCCCAGCCTAAGGGTATATTTGGAGGGCGTCAGGCATGGGGTGACAAAGGGGTGTGTGTGTGGACGTCAAGGTCAGAGTGGGTTCAATGCAGCTCATCTCTCTGTCTCTTCCAGACCAGCTCAGTCAAACACACACACACACACACACACACACACACACACACACACACACACACACACACACACACACACCAACCAGCACAGGCCCCTCTCTCACACACACACACACACACACACACACACACACACACACACACACACACACACACACACACACATACACACACACACACACACACACACACACACAAGCGAGCATAGGCCCCTCACACACACACACACACACTCTTCAAAGGAGAACGGAGCACCATTCGACCCTAAACATGCTGTATTTAGACACAGACTCCCGTCTCTAGTCTGGATGAGAGGGGTTGGTTGATGAGTAGAGTTGAGCAGGGCTGGGGCTTGTTTCACGTGTTTCAGCAGCTCTGGATGTGCTGTGCGTGTTGCTGCCCACTTTTAATTCTCTCACTGCTACATCTCCCCCTCGCTCGCCAGATACGAGGACATCATGTTCACACAGCTTTCGATGGGAATCACCGTGTTTTTCATCCTCATAACGCACCCCCCTCCCTACACACACACACACACACACACACACACACACACACACACACACACACACACACACACACACACACACACACACACACACACACACACACACACACACACACACACACACACACACACACACACACACACACACACCACCCCTTCTGCCTCCTCTGGATTAGTCTGGGGCTCCAGCTGTTGGCACAACGCCGGCCTACGCATCTCACACCAGACAGACAGTTTTCTCTCCAACTTTATGTACACACACACACACACACACACACACACACACACACACACACACACACACACACACACACACACACACACACACACACACACACACACACACACAGATAGACAGACACACATTCCTTTTTTTTGGGTGGGCCAGCAGCAACTCATAAAAGAAACATCCCCCCTCCCCACCCCTCTCTCTCATCTTTCCTCTCCTCTCAAATACAAACAGGAGCAGAAGGGTCAGGTCAAGTCCCGGGCTACATGCCTGTGTCTCTGAGTTACCTGCGGCAGGTTGGAGAATGGCCAAACAGCTGACTAAATGAGCCGCAGCGGTCGGAGGCCGGGGCCGGAGGTGGCACTAATACAATTAGGCTTTATTGGGGCCGCCCATAATGCTGATTGAGCTGCTGACCGCCGTTTATGGCACCACACACTCCGTTCTCTGTTTAGAGAAGACGGCCCCTAATTTAGGCCTGGAAAAAAGCCACCTTTTAACAAGTGGAAAATGTATCAGGGTGTAAATCAAGGTTCTGCCGCCGCGTTTTGGAAAGGTCGGTACACAGAAACGCACACTTGCCAACGGCGCTCGCATGGGAAGTGGTGTGTGTGTGTCGACGTGCTCGAATTTCCAGTTTTTTTTGTTGTTGTTGTAAGGGAAAGTCACTTAATTGGAATGCTTTTGGCAGGGACACAAGGATGTTTCCACCCCTGCCCAAAGAGCGAGCAGAGGCCGGATGCAGGCAGAGGTGTTAGATTTGCGTGTGTGTGTGTGTGTGTGTGTGTGTGTGTGTGTGTGTGTGTGTGTGTGTTTGAAGCAGAGGGCAGCCCTTTGAGGACAGGACGGGGGAGTGTTATCAGCTGGCGGGACGCTTTGGTGGAGGGCTGTGCTTTGAGGGGTGATGCCAGGGGAGCTCGGCAGATAAGGGTGACACTTTGTGCTCATGACACCCCCACCCCCCACACACAGTACACACACACACACACACACACACACCCCTGCTTCATCTGCCTGCCCTGGAGCACCCCTCTCCTGTGCCCTGCTTTCAGAGCCTCGCACTCAGAGCTGTTTCTGAAGTGCTGCCAGGGAGTGCGCACACACACACACACACACACACACACACACACACACACACACACACACACACACACACACACACTAATATGTACATACACACTTACAGAAAAACACACACACACTTAATAACAAAATGGCACACACACACACACACACACACTCTCCCTCTCTCACACTCACACACACCGCACACACACACACACCATCAAGCACTCTTTGTGAACTCAGACTGACAGCATTAGAGACAAGTGCTCCTATGCTTGGGCAATATAAGTCCTGAGAGCTGCCAGAAGTGTTCAGAGGCAACGTGCGAGTGTTAATGTAGATATAAGCTCCCAGGATTAAGCACATGATAGGTGGATAGCTCCCTGGATGTCCCCATTCATTTGGACTCCTCTCCCCCATCCCTCTCTCTCTCTCTCTCTCTCTCTCTCTCTCTCTCTCTCTCTCTCTCTCTCCTTCTCTCTCTCCCCTATC
>JAODXP020000021.1:15315763-15318263 GCA_027497455.2 Sardinella longiceps | reverse complement strand
GGAGGGAGAAGGCCCAGATCAAGACATAATGTGAATGTGTGTGTGTGAGTTAGCGTGTGTGTAGTGTGTGTGTGTGTGTGTGTGTGTGTGTGTGTGTGTGTGTGTGTAGGCCCTGCGCTCCAGGGCCTCAGATCTATGAGAGACGCGTGAAATCTGGCGCTGGGGGTCAGTGCTCTCATCAATCAAGCCTGGGTCGGGCTCCCATCCATCAGCTAGGCAGCCAGGCAGGCAGGCAGGGAGGGAGGGAGGGAGGGGAGTTTCAGAACCCCAGAAACCCGGGGCCCTGGGCCGGAGCGGATCACACGCGTCCGCCACTGACGGATGGCCCGCCGCTCTAATCCACCGCCCCTCTGAAGCGCCCTGCTACAAGGCTTAGCCCAGGAACATGTGCTCTCTCTCTGTCCTCTAAAACACACACACACACACACACACACACACACACACACACACACACACACACACACACACACACACACACACACACACACACACACACACAGACAGACAGACACACCTTGGATGACGGTCCAGCAACGCTCCACACATACACACACACTCACACACACCTCAAGCATCACTTCATAAAACACACATGTACACACATATTTTAAAGGCTTTGATAACACCCTTCAGAGAAGAACGCCAGGAACTTCACGCCGCACCGCAAACAAGACTCGTCTATTTTCTCACACTCCACACACACACACACACACACACACACACACACACACACACACACACACACACACACACACACACACACACACACACACACACTCTTGAGCTTTCCCAAAGCCTACTTCATACATGGGCTTTTGGGCCGGAAAGGACGAGGGGATGCTTCATTACCAGTGATAAACACGGGATGTCAAAACTGCTCTTATAAGCGGAGGTGCGCGGAGAAGTCGATTGAAATGTGTGCACTGACACAGATAAGCCCGTGCAAATCCCGCGGCTGCGGTGAAATATTGCCAAACAAATACACCAAGCTGGCTACTAAGATGCTTCATGGTCATGGATAATGTCTACGGTATGGAGAACAGAAAGCAAATATTTTTTAGGTGATGCGGTTGCTATATATATATATTTGTTTTTAGTTGATGGGTGTGAACTGTGAAGGGGTCAAATTGTGTGTTAGGAAATCGCCGTAATGGCACTGTGTTCTTTCTGGTTGTGTGTGACCGTTGTGTGTGTGTGTGTGTGTGTGTGTCTGCGGTGTGCGACCCTGAGTGGAGACGGGCTGAGTGGAGGAGGCTATTGTTTATGAAGCACTTGAGATGCAAGTCTGCTGAGGATGATGAAGAGGAGGAGGAGGAAGAGAGAGAGAGAGAGAGAGAGAGAGAGAGAGAGAGAGAGAGAGAGAGAGAGAGAGAGAGAGAGAGAGAGAGAGAGAGAGAGAAGGATGGGGAGGCCGGCGGAGAGGAGAGGAGAGGAGCGGAGTGGAGGGGAGTAGGAGTGAAGGCCATGGAGGGAGCTGAGCAAGAGCCCTGCTTGACCTCTGGGTCTCTCTCACACTCTCTCATCAACTCTGTGACAGCGTCCCCGCTAGCCTCTGCTCCTCACCCCCCCCCCCCTCTCTCTCTCTCTCTCCCTTTCTCTCTCCATCTCTCTCTCTCTCCCTCCCTCTCTCTCCCTCTCTGTCTCTCTCTCTCTCTTTCTCTCTCTCTCTCTCTCTCAGAGCTCTATATTCCTCTCAGGCTTTCAGTCTTTTTTTACTCACATTTCTACATTGGATCTTTTTCTATATCTGTAATGTTTTTACTGTCCACCGTCACTTGCCATGTGTCTGTCCTTCACCATCAACTCTCTCTCTCTCTCTCTCTCTCTCAACCCATTCATCCATCCTTCCCTCCCTCCATGACCCCTCTCCCTCCATCACAACCTCTCAACCTCTCTGGATCCACTTTGCTAGGCAGTGAAGTTTGTTAATAGCAACACCAAACAATGTCTGAAAGTTCCTAAGACACTTGAAGGTAGCATACACACGTACACACACTGTACACACACTTCCTTCAGAATTGTATGCAAATATCAGATTGGGCTATGCCTTGTTGATAAGCTACATACTATCAAGATTTTTTTCTCATTTTTTTTTATTTGCAAGGCAAGATTCTTTTCTTTTTTTGTCGTTCAGACACAGAATCTCCACAACCCCCCACCCCATTCTCTCTCTCTCTCTCTTTCTCTCTCTCTTCCCCTCTGTCCCTCTGTTTCCATCTCGTATTTATTTGCTTGCTGTTTACTCCTCCGCGGGTCCTGGTAGTTCACACCACTCTCCGGGAAATGACCCGGCGCAAACACAAACCCTCGGCGGCGCTGCATTTCTCTGTTTACTGTTGCTTTAACGCACGCCAAATAAATAGCTGCACATTATTTAGACATTCTCATGCGAGCAGAACAGCAGAGGAAGTCCCAGGACATCAGTGATGGTGTGGGGGTGGGGGGGGCGAAGGGGTTGGATGCGTTGGGACTCCAAGTACAACCTCATCGGTGACATGGG